>OZ007497.1:257543850-258190233 GCA_963931805.1 Microdon myrmicae | reverse complement strand
ATCTCACAATGTCCATGTTGGGGTTATAATTTTATTAAGTTTTGGTTTACCCTTACCTTTTAGGGTGGACGCCTGTTCCAGATGGGGGTGTGAGGACGGCGTAATAGATGTGCCCGGCCTCTTTAGTGGGAGCCTCCCCGATGAGCCGATCAGGTGTCTTCTGCCTGGTCCCGTCGGTCCTGCGGGTCCTTAATAGCCGAGCTGTCTTATATCTTCTCTGTGGGATGGCGTCCGACTCTTTTGGCCCGTGGTGTTGAGAGCTTTGATCATTGAGGTTGACCGAATCACAGTTCTCACCGTTGATGTGGTGAGGCTACCCGCCACAGATGGATGATTAAAGGAAACGCTTTATGTTTTACTTGAGTTTTATTTCAAATGCCTTTATTCTTCCTTTGTCTTTGGCCGTAGTTTGGCCTTCGAGATTTACTGATCGCCTTCTGGATTTCGACTGATCACGAATCAAAAAAAATTGGTGGCGAGAGGGCCGACTTTAGCGAGACAAGGACAGATGTGTCCTTCAGCTTGTCTCTGACTTCTGGTCATCTTGCGATAACCAGAATCACCCACATCCGTGAGGATGTTGGGCTCGGTCTCGCGATATCTGAAAAAAAAGGGGGGGTATCCAATGATAGTGTGGACAGTGTTAGTCCAGGTGTTCTCTAACTACTTGTATAGAGGGATGGTGGGAAAGAAATCATACAAGACCGGTAGGACTTGGGTGCGGTAGTAAACGCAGATCACGTTGTCATGTTTGTCACAGAAATTTTGGTATACATATAATAAATTACCTGTCGTTTCAGGAGACTAGTTCGGCAACGGTTCCTTTCCTGGCGACGAGGATGGGATTCCAACTTAGGTAACTTGAACTCGCTCTTGCACACAGCATCGATCGTGACTTGAGTTTCTCGGCTGGCTTGATGATTCTTCCTTCACGAAAAGGCAAGGGTCTTACGGGAGCGATATGTAGCGATGATTAACAACTTTTTCATTCTACCTTTACAACAAGCAACATCTCACCCATCTGATCAAATTACCGTTGTTATGTTATGTTTCTGATTATTGTATAAATGTGCAATTTCAATAATTTTATGTTATATCCACAAATTATGATAATACTTCCGCTCTCGACAAGGCGCTGCTTATCTTGCCAGTATCATCGTTGCTATTGCTTCCTAAACTTCTTTTGAATACTGATGATTATTTTTAAAGTATGTTTATTTCAGCTTCAGCTATCAT
This sequence comes from Microdon myrmicae, assembly GCA_963931805.1. Classification (NCBI taxonomy): domain Eukaryota; kingdom Metazoa; phylum Arthropoda; class Insecta; order Diptera; family Syrphidae; genus Microdon; species Microdon myrmicae. The sequence continues at coordinate 258,188,997 of OZ007497.1, read as the reverse complement.
ATTGTTCATTGGCCCTCTCCAGTGGGTTGTGTGGTAATATGCACATACTGCGGACAGTGATCTTATTTCAAAATAGGATATGGATCCTCCTTTATGGGTTAGCCAATTGCGATATCATACAGGATGCGCACACATTCAGTTAAAGAAAAAGGACAACAACTGATTTCAACACAGTATTTGAGGTTGTTTTTTTTTTCAAATAAGGAAAACTTAAAATTACATCACAAGCTTTCTTATCACGTTTTTACACAACCTTTTCGATCTTTTTTGAACAACGGGGCGTTGCAGTTTCTTTTCTTTCTGCTGTTAACACGAACTCTATTCTAACTGCACTGAAAAAACAGTATCGAGCAAGCAAAAACAAAACAAACGGAATCAAGATATCTTGCTGTTCCCTTCTCTCCCTCTCCATCAGCATCCACTCCGAAAACAGATATCTAACTTTCACATGATCCACACTCGAACAGGAGTATGTTCGCACATTCAACATGTGGATCGTGTGTTTTTCTCACCACCTTACCATCCAATATTAAATTATATTAAAAATCAATTAAAGGATGGGGGTGGCGGAAACCACGTAACAACGTCTTTGGCGTCTGATAATCTGCGCTTTGGTCGGTGTGTATGTTTGTGTTTGTGCCGCCTTGTACTGTGCGTTCGTGTGTGTGGTTTGTTAATAGTAGACCCTTTGGGATGGGTCCAGGAATCCTCTATTATAGAGGGGAATGTTGTTGGGAAGGGTGCTTTCTTCAGTTTTGTACTGAAGAAAAAATTGTGGGGGTTTGATCCGAAGAGATCGAGAGAGAGAAGGGTCAAGAACGCAAGAGTCCCGTACAAGTAGGTTCTCGCTGTTCTGAATGTTTTCGAGGTACTTATATGCTAATTGAAGCAAGTACTCGTCGATAGGCTACTGATCACGAATCCAAAATGTGCCGCCCTTTTATACTCTGTGGCAACAGAGTTTTGTTAAAAATTTTATTTAAAAATTCCAAGAAGCGCAAACAAGATTTTGTGTGCTTCAATTGGAATAGGATTCTCGGAAGTGTATAGGAATTTACTTGAATAAATTCCCGGAAGGAGAAATCATGAAATGCATTTAGAATTAGGCATTTCATAATTTCAATGGTTATACGGAATTGAATCAATGCAGGACAAGTGGACTTTCGTTTAAATTTATCGTGCATATGATTCCATTGGATTGGGATGTAAGGTACTTGGAAATTGAATCAATGCGCGACAAATTAACTTGTGGTTTAAATTTATCGTGCATATGATTCAATTGGATTGGAATTATGAGTAAGGGTAAGGTATTCGGAAATTGAATCAATGTGCGACAAATTAACTTTTGGTTTAACTTGTCGCTCATATGATTCAATATGGAATTTGGATTGGGATTATAGGTAATATTGGGGATTTGGATGGAGTAGTGATTTAGGATCACTACACCCAAATGTTTACTGTCTCATATTGTGATAAGCATTCATGTGGTAGAACCGTGCTAACCCATAAAAACAGTAAGCATTGCTTGCCTTTTCTATTGAAAATACTGTGGTTTCTTCAGTCTGGTTTGATTGTGGGCAGGCCATTTGCTCGCCCAATATTTAGATTGCCTGTCGTACTCATAAATCCACCTCCCACTTTCAGTAATAATATGTTTGATATGTTTATTGTTAATTCGGATTCAGTCTTGGAAATTATGAAATTCAGACCTTTCGGTACCACCTTTCCTGCAATACCTCACATCATTTACAATTGATCCATAAGAATTGTTCAAGTTGTCTGGTACCCCTCAATATTTAATTTATTTGTCTTCACCGATGTTTTCACCACTGCGTTTGTCATTCTTGACGCCCTCACGGTCGCTGCTGAGGCGTTTGTTTCCTTTAATGTATCATTGCCCCAACACTTTTTCAGCATTCCCGAGTCCTCGCATTAATTGCAAGAATTAAAAAGACGCATTTTTTGTTTTTACACTAACGCGCGCACAAAGGGGGATTTTGAAGTACCCTTAAATGTCAGAGCACAGTGCGAGCGGATGGAGAGGAAGTGGATAAGGAAAGGAGGTGTCGATGTATATTGGTCTTGAATGTCTGGACATCACAACGGCCAGGAAATACATGATCAGGCAGAACATTCCACATTCGTGTGGTTCGGCTAAAGAATGACTCTTTATGTTTATTTGTGCGCCTAAAGTCCACTTTCAACGTGAACTGATGCGCATTCACAGATTGACGGGTATCGCGGGGAAATGTCTGAAGCGGCGGAACGCATTCAGCAAGTTCAGTTGAGCAACGACCGTGGTAAAACCTATAGAAAAGAGATAGGCATGATACGTTGCGCCTGTGTTCTAACGACGGAATTGATCGGCTTACGGCTGGGTCCCCAATAAGTCTCACTGCTCGTTTTTGCATCCTGTCGAGAACGTGTAGTGCAGTTTTGGATGCGCCTGTCCAAATATGGGAGTTGAACTCCATTTTTGGACGAATATACGCCTTGTAAATAGTGGCCAGGTTGGGTGGAGTGAAGTATCTTTTGCATCTCTTAAAGAATCCCATACATTTGGCTGCACCTTTCGCAGCTTCAAATATATGGTCATTCCAGTTGAGTCAAATTAATTCGAGTTTCGAGGATTGATAATTCCTTGGCTTCGTCGATCCAAGTGCCGTTCATAGACAGTACATTTACTTTGGGGTTCGCCTTTGACGATAAGAGGCAGCACTGAGTTTTTAGGGCATTGAATTCTACTCGGTTAGAACATCCCCACTGATATATCTTGTTGAGGTCCGAATTCAATGTATCAATCATAAGTTGCTGGTTGGTAGTGACGTTCGAAGAGTTTGAACGGGAGTGTTCGTATGAGTATGAGAAACTCAACGTGCTATCATCAGCAAACGAGTGAATTAGGTTGTGAGTAATTGACAAGAGACCATTTATAAAGATGAGGAAGAGAGTGGGTGAGAGTACCAAACCCTGGGGAAGACATGCATTAATTTGATGGGAGACAGATTTGATACAATCAAGAACCACTTGGATTGAACGGCCAGAAAGATTGTCTCTTATGCATTGGATCAGGGAATTGTCCACTCCATATGAATGCAATTTTGACAAAAGGGCTGGATGCCAAACTCTGTCGAAGGCTTTTGAAATATCCAAAGCGACTACCTTGCTTTCACCGAGGTAGTGGATGGAATGACTCCATTTTTCGGTAAGGTACGCCATCAGATCTCCTGTGGACCTGTTGCTACGAAAGCCATATTGGCGATCATTGAGGAGGTCATTTGATTCCAGATACTTCGAAAGTTGACGATTGATAAGAGATTCCATTACCTTGGAGAGAATAGAAGTTAGTGCTATGGGTCGATAAGAAGAAAGGGATGATTTGTCACCCTTTTCGGGAATTGGCTGAATGTTCGCTGACTTCCATCTATTTGGGAAACGACTAGTAGAATAAGACAAATGGAAGAGTTTCCGCAGTGGTTTGGCGGGTGAAGAGGAACATCTCTTCAAGAGGCTTGGGGGAATGCCGCCCGGACCAGCGGATTTGTGTGCGTTTAGCTCTTTGAGTGCGCGGGCAACAGTACGCGTTCAGAAGCGAATCTGGCCCATGGTGTGCTGCTTATGCTCAAGTTGAGGTGGAACTGATGTGGTATCAGGCAGCGTTGAGTTGGCTGCAAAATATGCAGCAAGTAGATTCGCCTTCTCTATTGCAGTGGTGACTGGTTTGTCATCGACTATAAACGATAGAATGGATGAAGAGTTTTGAATGTTTTTCACGAATGCCCAGAAGTTTCTACTACCTGTGGGAGAATGTTATTTTTTGTCTCACTCTCTGGTCATGCAAGAACTTGGCGCGTTGAATATACGCATTGCAGTCATTCCTAGCTCTCTTAAGGGGGTATTCTGGTCTAGACGCAATTTTTGAAGTGCTGTAAAAAAAAGCAATCAATATATTTCCCATTCATTTTTTTACAGGATGTTTATTAATATTTCAAGAATACAGTAAAAAAAATTGAAAGGAAAAAAGTGGGGGATCTCAAAAAGCTGGCACGCGACCATACCCACGATTCAACCCTCCTAGCAATTTGAAAAAAAAAGATTATTAATTTACAGAAATGCCCCTATCGTTGGAAAAATTTTTTTAACAAAATGGTGACTGCTTGAAAAAAAAATTTTTTTTGTACCACTTTTTTTTAGTTTTTCGAATTTTTAAAAAGTAGTTAACATTGAAATTTGGGGATAAGGATAGTTCATGCAATAGAAGCCTATAAAGAAGACATATACTAAATTTGAAGTAAATCAGTTCAGTAGAACATGAAAAATCGTGGGTATTGTTTTAAAAAAGATCCCGCACTTCATCACCTGCTAACTTTTTGAATTTTGAATTTTTTACTTTCAATTTTTTTACTGTATTCTTTAAATATGAATAAACATCCTATAAAAAAATGAATAGTAAATATATTGATTCCTTTTTTTTACAACACTTCAAAAATTGCGTTAAATTCGTGCGTCTAGACCAGAATACCCCCTTAAATATTTTCCGGTTTTCCTCAGTATTGTTTGATTTATACAACCGGAAACTCAACTCTTTGGCCTTAATGGCTTCTCTGCACCCGGAATCGAACCATATATCTCTCTTGGGTTTGATACTCTTTACTATGTGTGGAATGAAGGTCAGCATGCCAAGTAGAATCGTGTCTGTCAATGTGTCCGCTACAGAGTCAACATCGACCAATTTAACCTCCCAAAAAAGTCGTTTAGACCTTTCCAGTTGGCGAAATGATCATATATATCTGCTGCCCGTGTTGGCTCATTGACAAGTTGAGTTAAGCTATTTGAATCAGCAAAAAGCTGGAGATATTGACCTTCGGGTGTTGTTGTTCCGGAGTGACGAAGCCACTGAGAGTTATGCACATTAAAATCACCCGCAATAACGATTTTAGTGTGCGGATATAGGGTCAAAATCCTATCGATAGAATCAGACAGAGCATCAAATTCGTTAAAGGATGCATTTCTATCCAAGTTTGGGCTTCTGTAAAGAAAGTAGTAATGTATGATATGCTTACGAACGTGTAGTTTTAGCCAAAAGAAATTAAGTTCTGGGTTGGAACAGAGCCCATATTGTGGCAGAAGCTGATAAGCAATATCATTTCGTATGTATGTGGCTATACCATGATGTGGAAAGAACAGTGGCACTAAGTTATATCCAGGTAGATTAAAATCGGAAATATCTGTATTAGTAATTACCTGGGTTTCGTTAAGTGCAAGGATAGTTGGATTCTGGCTAGAAACATGGGCAGACACAGAAGAGAAATTGCATCTCAACCCGCGAATGTTACACAAATCAACGTGAAATTCCCACTCCATTGAAATGGCCCTACATACAAAACCAATACCGTCTCAGGAAAGGATGCAAGTCGGGACCAGCAATAGATAAGCGAAAGCAACCACTACAGGTGTTATGCCCTTGTAGTAGGTGCCCCACTAGATCCGTGCTGAAATCCACGTCACATTCCTTCCATGATGAACATTATGCCACTCAGACACAAAAACCTCTCCAAAAATTATTAATCAATCGAGAGTATCGATGCCTGAGGGACGCAGACAGAGATGCGAAAAAAAGGAAAACAGACACAAGGAATGGAAATTATAGAGAGTTTTCCCGCACTGCACATCACTCGCGTGTATATTCGAGCACTTTTCACAGCACTAAGACGCGTGTGTGGAGATCCGTTTGTTTGTTTAAGATCCTGCAGTAAGACTTCGCGCCCGAACCGATAATGCAATTGGGTATCTTATGTATATCTAAAATCCCAAAACGGATTGCACAATTGATCCGATGGTACGGATCACGAGGCAGAAGCGCACATGCTGTGCCGTTGGCGGTTTTCACGCGACTCATAGACAGATGCCTCAAGATGGTCTAACTTTTACCGATGTCACTCTGAAATTAGGTGGGAATGAGAGATGTGTCTCCTCAATAGTATTGTGGTTAGTATACCCACCTGTCACGTGGGAGACCGGGGTTCGATTCCCCGTCGGGGAGCCTCTGGCGCAAGACTAATGACCTTGCTCGGAAAAAACAAATCATTATGGAAAATTTAACAAGCCTCAGGACTTGCTAGATAAGGCCAAGACCGGTCCCCGGTTGTAGTGCCGATGATGATGATGATGAGAGATGTGGCAACCTAACGCAACCAACAGAACTCAATTCGGATGGCTGAGAGAATTTCAAGGCGGTAGTGTCGGAAAGTTTTTGATAAAGATATTATTTTTTACGATATCCATAAATCCGGGTGAGCATCGATTCACTTTAAAATATTCTTTGTAAAAACCGAAAGAAACATTCTTCAGCCGAACCACAGTGCATAGCTCCCCGTTTATTACAATTTAGAAACATTTAATGCGCATGTGCTTCGATACCACCCTTTTCCTTATTTCCTCCCGCTAACACATTACGCTTTGATATTTGTGAATACAAAGATGTTCCCAAATCACAATTTTTGTCCCAAGGAAAGAAACAAATAAATGTACAAATGGTAAATTCTATTAAAATAACCAACATAAGTAGACATGAATGTAATTGGGTTCACCAATCATCCAAATCCAGATCCTTGACTATGTCAATAGTGTCTAAGGCGGCATCTTCCTCGTCTTCCTTCGTGGGGATCTCTGCTACAACTGATGGCACTTCCTTTACTTTCTTCCTCTTTTTCGGCTTTTGCGGTTTAGTATCGTCTGCCTCAGCTTCTATCCCTTTCAAATTCAGTCCTCCAGTCTCTGACTCCGAATCGGGAAATAGCTCAACCGGTTGTCCGTCTTCAACTTTGGATTCACCATTGAGTCGTGTCTTGGATGGCTTGACAATTGATGGCAGATCGTAGTCATTGATGTCATCTGTTTGTGCAGCTTGTCGGCGTTTTTTCGTTTCGTGAACCTTCATCCAGCTGGTGTAATAGATGCTAAGGGGGGTACCTTGGCTCCGTATTTGCGTCTCCCAGGACATAATCATATTCGTATCTCCAAGGGTAAAATTTACCTTTCTCCTCTCATTTTCTATGAATTTAGCGGTGTCCACAATCTTATCGAGGATCTGCTTCAGCTTTCTCGAATAGTTCGGATTTTTACAAGTCTAAAAACAAAAGGTTGTGAATTAACGGTTTAAAGGTTTAGATTTGAAATCAGAATATCACCTTGAGGTACTTCTTTAGGTTAACAACTGTTGGTACCACTAAATCAGGGAAAGCTAATGTCGCCGACTCGTGCGCCAGGTATTCTAACAACAAAGCGCAGACTTGCTCTACAACTTCATCTCGGAATCCATTTTCCGCCATTTGGGACTTGTTGAGTCGTAGAATGCACGTGAACTGCATGGGCTTCATCGATACAACGCTGTGTTTTTTGTTGAAAGTGTTGCTGTTCAAAACTTCCGTAATAAAAGGAAGAACGGGAATAAAAGTGTTTGTTTGCTTAGCAAGAGTGATTAGGGCCTGCACACAATGGAATCGTAGTGGGAAGTACTGGGCAGTGGGAATAAGTTTTATAGCTCCAATGGTGATAGTAACCAGAGGATATATTAGTGGCTGCAGCTGTGGTTGGTTACAGGTTATTCCAAGTAAATCCACCCACAAACGAATAGAGTTCACATACTGCCAGTTGTAAACAGATTGAAAACTATCCTTCTTCTTCAGTATGACGGCATTGCGCAAGTGAATGGCCAACTGGCGAATGTACAAAAAAACGTGCTGGTAAGCTACGTTTAGGTCGAAGGCGAACATTTCAACGAGCGATCTACGCATAAAATTTATCGAAGGCAAAGTATTGGGAGACACGAATTTCGAGTTACGAACATACGAAAGGTACATTGCCTTTAGGACATGATTCAACATAAAAACCTGTTGATGTCTCGTTATTTTAAGAATACATAGAAAAGCGAGTACGCGAACAGTTTCATCGGCCGTGCTCCAGAGCACAATCAATCGCTTCAGCAATGTTTTTCCAATCGTCGCAAATGAGGATGTCATTTCGCCCAGTTGGTGAAGATGTTTCAATAGGACACGTAAAATATTGGGGCTGGAAACGTGCTCCATTAGCCGACTTATATCCAACAAGTAATTCCTTAAACAGCTTCTTACTTTCGGCCACTTTTTCGTTTTATGGAGAGGCACATTCTTTTTGTCACTGATTCCCAAGTATCCCATAACAGCCGGATGAAGATGGAGAACGCAAAGTTGTACGACGCCATTAAAAGCTGCTGCCCCGTCAACTTTGAAAACCGACTGTTTAGCGGAATCTTCGGTTAGGCTTTCCAAAGCTGAATTGAATGCCTGAACGACTTTTCGTATGGTGTCAATTGAAACGTTTGGTTGCTGCAATTCGAGTTGCCACTGCCGGAGTAAACTTAGGGTTATCTTTTGCATACCACTTCCATCGTCGTCCTCATCCTCGTCTTCAAAATCCTCTTCGTCACTCTTCAATTCTAAGGCTTCATTTGGTTTGTGGTACTTGTCGTCTATGTCCGATTCACTTTCTTCGTCATGATCGGCTGTCGCTTCCGCTTCACCTTCGAGATCCTCATCCTCACTGTCAAAAGCATTAAACTTTAGCAGCTCTTTATCATTGTCCTGCAGAAATTTGTAAAATTCCGGATCGATGTCCTTAAGGCCTTCTAGTTGTTTTTGGTGCAATTGTGCAGAATCCTTTTTAGGTTTCTTATCAATTCCTTTGCTTGCGCTTTTAACCTTGGTTTTCTTGAGCTTTTCAGACTTTATTACCAGTTTAGGTTTTTTTAAGCCCAATTTTTTAATTTTCGTTATTTTACTAACGGACTTCTCTTTTGATTTTACTTTCATTGCAAATCGGATTTTAATGCACACAAATAGTGAATACAAATAACCACGTGCAAAAAGTAAACTACAGATTTAGATGTCAGTTGACACTTGAAGACCACTGTTTGACATTTCCTGCGTTTACATGTTGATTTCACATTTTTCATTTTACTGCACTTAAATGTACGATATATTGAGGTGGTTTGTCTATTCATCTAAAATTGACGTGAAGCGGTTTGCGATGTTTAATGATGGCCTAGGCGAATGAACCCATGTTGCATATATTGTTATGATTGTTGTTTTATGTCTAGATTTTTTCACTTTTTAGGATGTAAATCTTTTGGAGACGATTCTGCTTTGTCATTCAGAGTGTGTAAGTCTTTTGGTGATGGTTCTGTATGAGTTTAATGTTTGCTTTACTTAAAAGTGATATTGGTGTAGAATTTTTAAATTTAGATTTTTAAGTGGGTGCGGCTAATGCCCTATTTAATTAACTTAATACAAGTTGAACAAAATTTAATAAAACCTACTAACTAGCAGGATGAATCGCCCAAGTGCTGACGCGAAATATTTTATCTAAGGTAGGTATGGGGATAACATAGCTAGTAGGACAGCGTTTGAGTGTCTAATGTGTCTCTCAGAGAGAGCTTCCTAAAAACCGAATTGGTAGTCTAGGCATATCTAGGTAAGCAAATTTCTCCTAATGAATTTGGTTGTAGTTTTTAATTCCAAATAGGGACGATAATTTAATTTGGTTTCGACCAAAAAACGCATAGCAGGCTAGTGATTGACTAACAAAAAACAATCCTACTGAAATTGAACAGCAGCTATAAGAGGGAACTGCTGTTGCCAACGTCTTTTCCCTTTAGCCAAAAAGGTTATGAGTCAGTTACACACTCGAATAGGTTGTCGGTTACTTTGTCATTTGTAATCTTAATCATTTTGCGGATTTGTATTTGGTCGACTTTGTGTATGAGAGCTTTGAAAAGTGTCAGAAATAATAGGTTAACAGACGAGATGATTTGCGGGATGTCTTTGGTTCTTTTCAATTTCTGGGGTTTGCTTGAAAACTCCGGTATTAATGCATGTGAAGGGTCGATTGTAGTGTACCCATTGAAACTCAACCTCATTTTCCCATACTGTACACCCGACAATTAGATCATAAATTCAATTACCCCACTGTCATTGAAACGAAATACCAGCCGGCAAAGGCCAAAGCAAAAAGTATGTCATGACAATGATCATTTTCCTGGTGTTTCGATCGAGTGATCGAATGTATAAGATATCACGATCATGACACCTATTAACTTGTCATCCGAGAAGTGACTCATTGTGCATTTGCTATGCAATGTGTAATGAGTGTTTGAAATGGGGAACGTAATTTTTAGATCTTGATTGAAATATGATGTTCTCTGATCTACTTGATATTGGTATGCATAAGAAATGTTGATGGAAAAATAGTATTTAAGAAGCGAAATTTTTAATTTATAAATCAGATTCAAATGAACCACAACCCATATTGTTTTTTGACAGCTATTTTTGGCATTCGTGCTCTGCCCATCGACTTTGCTATCATTGACTTTTGGCAGGCACTTATGGCATTCGTGTCCTGACTATTGATCAAGCAGAAGACTCTATTCTAACGGGTTCTATCACAGTAGCAGAAACTATAGGACCTCCAACCTTGGAAGATCACACGGACTTTACTTCTTTTTTTTTTTTTTTTATTATTATGCTTCTCTCGGGAGAGGCGAACCTATAGCGCCCAATCGGCCTCCCGAGAAGCCACCAAATAACTGTTGCAGTTCTTTTTGAACAGTTGCAGGTTTTAACGCTCCGTGAGCACTTGCGCAGGGAGGGAATTCCACAGCTTCCCCGCTCTGTACCGGAACGACTTCTGATATAGTGATGTTCGCGCCGTTGGGAGATGAACGGCGAGCTAGTGCGATCCGTCGGATTGTCTCGTAAAGCGTATAAAAATCGAATCTTCGAAGAACAGTAGCCGTGATAATATCTGTAAAACAGACAGAGGTCAGCTACGCGCGTTCGATGTGATAGCGACTGTAGTCCCGATCAGGCGGTTAGCTCGCCTCTGAATGCTCTCAAGTAGGTCGAGATTATGTTCAGGAGCCGAGCTCCAAACATGAGAGCAATATTCGAGCGCGGGACTAATTTGTGATTTATACAGGAGGAGAAAATGGGCTAGAGTAAAATATTTCTTGGCTCTAAAAAGATAGCTCAGTTTTCTTGAGGCGGATCTGGCGATGTTCGATACGTGTTTATGCGTCGATACATTCCCACAGACTGTGACGCCGAGCATTTTCATGCTTTCCAGATTTCCTGATTTATTGGCCTGGCCATTCATCATTAGTTGTGAACCCGATGAACAACTTTTCTTTGAGAATGTTGTATACTGTGTCTTCATTGCATTGAAGTCGACGAGATTGGCCTTTTCCCACTGCAGGACCTTATCCAGATCTCGATTCAGAGATAAGATCTGGCTACATCTCAGCTGGCGCGACGTTGATGCACTAATCGGCCGCTTACTAGAAAAAGAGGAAACAAGCGTACTATCATTCGCAAAACTGAACAACCTGTTATCTTTCGACTCCAACAAATCATTTATGTGAAGCAGAAACAAGGTTGGAGCCAAAATAGAACCTGGAGGCATCCCGAAATTAACAGGATCTTTCACATAATTACTTTTTTATATCTTTACACTGTAACCGAAATTTTTCTTTTTGGTACGAAAGTTCACATTCCATATTCTACCAAACAAAATGCAGCTAATAAGCCTTTGTTTGATAAAAAGTACCAACAAATTACAGCCGCTAAACATTTAACAGCACCCTTCTAATTCACGGGGTCAACAGAATGCATTTTGTCAGATTTACGAGGATAGTTTGATAAGTCAGTGACATTTTGAATAAACGATTTTTTTCGGAAAATAAACATTTTATTTCTCAACATGGTCTGCATTTAGCTCGATACATTTAGTCCACCGTTTTTCCATTTTTTTTATTCCTTCCAAGTAATAGGTTTCCTCAAGGGGCTCAAATAGGCACATCGACCCAAATCTCTTACCGCCCAGCCATTGCTTGAGGTTTGGAAACAAGAAATAGTCGCAGTTCTAAATCTGAAGAATATGGTAGATGAGGTAGCAGTTCGTAGCCCAATTTAGGATTTTGCTTGAATATGCTTAATCAGCACACGAAATTCACCCATTTCCATTTTCGAGAAAATTCGCGGGGTTGTTTGCTTCGTAAGAGGCGACTAAAGCCAGAGCGGTAGGTGGGGTCCAAACGTCCTATGGCCCGGTGAAATACCACCCGATCAAGCTATAGGCTCTGTGGCGGATTCACAAATAAATGTACTAGAAAAATCTAGTACGTTCACTTCTAACTGCCATTTGCTAACTGTCACCCACCAGCTGACAACGCGTCAGAAAAGGGACGCTACTTAACCATCACAATTCAAAATTTCCCAATAGTTGTTTCATTCATTGCTGATACGAGCTATCGCTTGGCTCTACTTTATCGTATTCTTGCTGGAACGCACCGCCGTCACCTCATCATACTCCCTCTGGATGCACCACCGTCACGACATCGTTTTCTTTTCGGACGTACCGCCGCCATATCATCGTATTCTGGCTTGATCGCACCGCCGCCATTTCATCGTATTGCTTCTGGACTCACCACCGTCTCCTCATCGCATTCCTTCTGGTGGCAGCCCCAACTCGGATCCCCGCACAGGCTCCGTTAAATGACCGGGAGAAATCTCTGGGCATCTTTCGGAGCTAGGCTGATGGACCGGTACGAGAAAAGGTTGGTTTAGAGGGTAAGTCGGTCCCTAGGTGTAATACCACCCCGTCACGTTGTTCATTCCGCGATATCGTCGGGATTTTCGACTATGTTTCGCATGTAGGCTGACGGCCCGGACTGACACGGAGATAAGTCATGACGGTGCCTTCTGAGATCAAATATTCTGGTGGTAAACTAGTTCATTCCGATCTCCGGGAGGACTATGCTAGGGGAATATCATGCAGATATTCTGATAAATAATCGAACTTTAAGAAATTCGTCATCGCGTAATCGGGTTCGTTCTCGATACTCTGTCGACATTCGGCTTATAACGGCATTTTGTAACATCAGGGGCATCGGTTTACCAATACGAATGTAAACGCCGTCCTCCAATATTTGCAAACAGCGAAGACTGATATCCTTGCCCTAGCTGAGACCCAGGTCTGTTCGTCAATTGATTCGACATATCTTCGTTGCTCAGGATACGACTTGCCTTCGAGATTCTGTTTTAAGGGTGGAGTGTGTGTCTTCTCGCGCTCCGATATGGCTTGCCAAAGGATGGAGGCGTTGGAACCCAATAACTTGGCCATCATGTGGCTGACAGTCTAACTGACGAATTCTGTTAAATTTTTTTATTGTCTTTACTGCTCCCCGAATGACGATCGACCAGCGACATCTTTCACGTACTGTCGACTGGATACAGATCAATCACCCGGCTCCTGAAATTGTCGACCTTGGCGATTTTAATGTACACAATTCCGGCTGGTTGGTGCATTTTACCAGAACCGACGAGGCTGGGAGGCTAGCGGAGATGTTCGCTGTTAGCCGTAATTTGACTCCACTCAGTTAGGAACCTACGCGAGCGTCGGATGCACGAGGTCATAATGCAAACACTCTATATATATTTTTTACATCTGAGCCGAGCGTTCATACCGTGGAGGTTTCTTCGCCACTGGGAAACTCAGATCACTGCTTGGTATCGGTCGCAGAAGCACTTGATTTTCAAACCGACCTAGGCAGCGTCGACATGTATGGAGGTATGGGGCTGCTAACTGGGACGATTTGCGAGATTTCTCCGCATCTTTTCCATGGTCGGAGGTGTGCTTCGGAAACTCCGATATTATCGCTTGCGCGAAGTCGGTCACAGAGATTATTCTTCTCGGGATGGAGATTAACATTCTGCATTCCATTAAACGAAGTTCATCTGATAAGCCTTAGTCTGATAAAAAATGTGAGCAGGTTATAGCGGCAAAAAATACAGTTTTTAAACAATGGCGTTTCAATCGCAACGAGATTAACAGGACGAATTTCGTTTGAATCAGAAACGCATGCAACCAGGCGATTGATACCAATTAACTCCTTGGGTGCCTAACTGGTTCGCGTCCCTTCTGGTCAACGACAAGGGCTGTCAGCAATCTTCGCTTCCTCGTCTTTTCCATCTGTTAGTGACGGACAGCGGGACACTAATCGCAAATTCAATAGTTAAAGCTAATGTGTTCGCGAATTAAAAGCTTGATACCCTGTCTTTTGGAGCTACCTGTGATCGCGCCGGTGCGGTTTTCCAGATGTTGGGTTCCGCCCCCTTACTATTCAATGCATTCTACGTGGACTGGACGGTAGGAAGGCAACCGGCCCGGACGGAATACCCAGAATAGTCCTTAAGAACTCTGCTCCAGAACTATCACCGGTTCTTGGCAGGCTCTTCCGCTTATCTTATGCACGGACGATATTTCCTACCTGCTGGAATGTAGCTTGAGATCAGCCAACCCCAAAGAGGGGAAAACGTGTCTCACACAAAATTACAATTAACGTTGTCTAAGGCGATGGAAATAATCATCACTGCCGAGTTAATTAAGTACTTGGAGGGCAACGGATTTCTGAATGATCGTTAATACGGATTCCGTGGCGGGCGGTCCACGGGAGACTTTTTAACACTTATAATGGATATATGGACATTTGCGATTGAGAGGGATGACGAGTCAAGAGCGGTCGCATTGGATATCTCCAAGGTTTTTGACCGTGTCTGGCACGGCGCATGCTGAGCAAACTTCGTTCTTATGGACTTTCCCAACAGCTTTGCGACTGGACGAACAGCTTCCTCGAGAATAGATCGATCCGGGTTGTTGTGGATGGCGAGTCTTTGGATCTGTATCCTGTTAATTACGGCGCACCTCAAGGCTCTATTTTGACTTTTTGCTTCACATAAATGATTTGGTGGAGTCAACGGTTTTCAGTTTAGCGGATGATGGTACTCTTGTTTTGTCTTTTTCGAGTGACCGGCCGATTAGTACATCAGCATCGCACCAGCTGAGATGTAGCCAGTTCGACTCTCTGAATCGGGATTTGGATAAGGTCCTGCAGTGGGAAAAGGGCAATCTCGTCGACTTCAATGCAATGAAGACACAACATACAACATTCCCAAAGAAAAGTGGATCATCGGTTGTACGGCTGATGATCATTGCTCAGGCGCTCGAACCTGGAGAACGCTTGAATTTTGCTCGGCGTCATAGTCTGTAGGAATGTTTCGAGGCATAAACACGTGTCGAATATCGAACAGGCAGACCCTCTGGAAAACTAAGTTATATTTTTAGAGCCAAGAAATATTTTACACCGGCCCAACGTCTTCTCCTGTATAAATCACAAATTAGACCCGCGCTCGAATATTGCTCTCATGTTTGGAGCTTTGCTCCTAAACATACAATCGATCTACTTGAGAGCATACAGTGGCGAATATCCGTCTAATCGGGACACAGCGCTGACGTCGGGACTACAGTCGATATCCCATCGAACGCGCGTAGCTGACATGTCTGTTTTTCAGATATTATCATGGGTACTGTTCTTCGGCGATTCGTGGTATTGTTCCGCGTAATTCGCTTTATATGCACTCCATGAGCCAATCCGATAGATTGCAGGAACATCCCTACATCAGAACTCGTTCCGTTACAGAGCGGGAAAGCTCTGGAATTCCCTCGTGTGTTTCCAGAGCGTCACAGCCTGCAACTGTTCAAAAAGAAGTGAAATAGTTATTTGGTGGATTCTCGGGCGGCCGATTCGGCGTTACAGGTTCACTTCTTCCGAGAAAAACGTAATAATAAAAAAAAATAAAAATGATTAAGACTTCGAATGAGGTTCACAACTATAAAGTCACCAACGATCTACTTGAGTGACATCCCTTCTGGTTAATGGGAAAGGGTATTAGCAATAATTTCAGTGGAGCTGCTGTGTGATCAATTAAAAAAGGCAACCAGACCGGTAGGAATATCGAAGTCCTTAAAAACGGTGTCGTAGAACTGTCACCGGCTCTAAGTAAAATCTTTCGTATTTCTTATGTACAAAAATAATCTTTCCTACCTTTAAGAACCAGTCAAATTCAACTAATCCAAAAAAAAAAAAAGAGAGGACTTGTGTTGTAATATTTGTACTGGCAATTTCCAAAGAGTTAAGTTGTAACTTTTTTTCTTAAAGGATCGATAATGTCCTCTTTTTCTCTCTACAAGTATATCAAATTGAAATAAGAGAAGAGAATGTTATATAGTTATATAAGAAAAGTATGATTTTTCTAAAATAATTACCATTTTCTGTTCTTTTTCTTTTGCGATACATATATCAAAAATGCATTTTTTGTTTTAAATGGAGTTGGTCTTTAAAATTGTATGTGGAACAAAATCTTTCAAATCTACGAATTACATAAAAAAAAGTTTTTAATCAATATGAATGTTAAAAATATAGATCCAAAATTTTCCCTTAACTGCAAGCCGTAGGATTTCAATAGGATTAAATATCATAAAGTAAAATAAAGGAAATTATATAAACAGTAGTAATAAGACACACCTCCTAATAATATTTTAGAAAATGTATTTAAAGAAATTTGCGGAAATAATAATGACATTCTTTTCAGTGTACATGAATGACGTTGCCACAAGTAGTACTTCGAAGTTTTTCACTTAGCTGTCATATTGTTTTTGTTTTTGGTTAGATTTCAGTGAACTGTCATTTCACGACGTCTTTATTTACAACGAATGTGTAGAGTGTAAAATAAATAATAATACTTCCTTAGTATTTCACTTATAAATATATTATTATTATTTAGTTCAATTTAAATATCGTTGAGTCGTAATTCTACTGCCATGGCAACAAAACATTCAAGAATGTCCTTATCAAAAGGAATTTTGGAAATGAAGTTCATGAAGCGCACCAAAGTGAAGTTCGAAAAGGAAATTGAAAATGCCGAAAGCAGGACAATGTACTCCAAGGAGATTACAAACAAAATGATTACACAAAATTCAAATTATATTATTGAACCCAGTTACGCACTTTGTGCAGGATTAAAGGAAGGAAGACTCAGCTATCGGGGTATGAATCCAGAAATTGAGCGTCTTTTAGAGCTGGAACAGGCTGAGAAAGAAGGAGAGATGCCACGGGAACAAGCCACCGACGTGCCCGATAAAGAAATGCTGAACTTCTACAATAAAACCCTAATCACGACAATGAAGAAGAAATTCAGAAGGAAAGCGGAAAAAGACAATGATGAAAGCAAGGGAAGTAAAATTCCGAAAATGCAAGGAAGCGATGAAGAGTGATTTGAATGTGTGTCTAGCTCGTTTTTATTGTACAATTTACAAGGAGAATATACAATGTTCCTTAATTTGTGTTGTGTTTCTTTGTCGAAATTAAACTGTAACATCATTATTCTAATGTAAAATAACAAACAAAGTTAGTACCAGAAAATTCCCCGAAATTATTTGGAGTTTCTCATATAAAAGAACATTATACCAACACCTTTAAATCCATTTATCTTATTTTCCGTTTTTAATCGCGTGAAGTGCATACGAGAAGGTGTCGAACTCAAGCCACTGCCACTTGTCCCATATGTTGTACACACATCCCCTGACTAGCACCGTGCTACAATTGACTAAAAGGAAATCACGTGGTAACAATGCTCTCCCTGCTATACAAAATACGTACGATCATTCAACATTTTTGTTAGACTTCTTGGACTTATTAATTTGTTCCAGTGATGCGTTCCCCGAGGTATAACGTTAATCACATATTCGGCAAAAACTATTCCCATTAGCCACATTAGTGCAGTTTTGTTTAGAGTAGTAAAAAATATTGAACCTCCAGGCTGAAACAGAATGATCAGACTAAAGATTTCTTTTAAACTACAATTTCACCTTTAATGCGTCTACGCAGCTAGCTAAAAATGTTTCCTTGTCTTCGATATGTTCTATGACCTCAGATAGGACGACAACATCATATTTTTCTAAGTTGTTCCGTGCGTGTGTTTCAATGGGTTCCACATAATAGTTTAAAAATGGGCAAAGCTCAGGGCTTTGATCATTTAAGTGCTTTTTAGCTATTTCGATCAACTGGACAGCCATGTCAATTCCAGTCACATTGGCGTGAAGGCGAGCAAGACCCTCTGAGAATATCCCACCTCCACATCCCACGTCTAAAATCTTTTGTCCATCTAATACTTCCCTTGTGTTATAGAGCGATGGATTTATCTGTTTCGCCGCAATCAGTCCATCTCGTACAAATGGAACTCTGTAATCGAGATTTATTAAAACTCTCGTCTCTTTCAATTTTTCAATGAAAAACCTCAGACTATTCAGCGAATGTAATGCCTTAACCTTTCCGAGAGGATCCCACCACTCGTCCGCCAGTTTTGAGTGATGTTCAATCTCAGGATCTCTCGCCAGTTTTGATATAGACACGGATGGCATTGTTTGTTTCACCATGCAGAATTTCATCGTTTTAGATACGGAATATCTCCACATATTTTCTTAAAACAGACGATTTTACAAGTTTCAAATCCGTCACACACGATTTTATAACAAGTACTAAATGCCCAATACCTGTGAAGAAACCACAGCACCACGCCAGTAAAACAAACGAGCAACGCCCTATTTGCCTTCCACTGTTGTTTTAGGTGTCTGTTAAGAGGACACTGCATAATTCTAGATCGTAGTACAATTATGAAAGAAATTATAATACGATATATTCAAAACATTTTTTTAATGCGTTTATTAAAAGAATTACGTTTATTATAAAACAAGTACAATTTTAACCAAAACCTTTACAATTTTGTTTTTGAAGCAATGCTCTTTGGAGGGGCTTCGAATATACAGTGGTGGAAAAAATAATAGAAACAAAGGTTTAGATAACGATCAACAATCAGTAACTCGTACCATTTGGTTTTTCTTCGACACCAATTCTATACCCGAACCGTACCTAACAGTACTTTGATATGGTGCATCAATTTGCTCTTATATTTTGTGAAAATAGATCGTGGAGTACATTACATTAGTTCCGATCGTAAATTGATAAAAAAATTAAGAAATGACGGGAAAACAATGGATGAAATAGCTATCAAGGTCGCGTGAAAACCGCCAACGAGGCAGCACGTGCGCTTCTGTCTCGTGATCCGTACCATCGGATCAATTGTGCTATCCGTTTTGGGATTCTTAGATACATATAAGATACCCAATTGCACTATCGGTTCGGGCGCGAAGTCTTACTGTAAGATCCTAAACAAACAAACGGATCTTCACACACGCGTCCGAGTGCAGTGGAAAGTTTTCTGTGCGATCCTATGCAAACAAACGGATCTCCGCACACGTGCCTTAGTGCTGTGAAAAGTGCGAGAATATACACGCGAGTGATGTGCAGTGCGGGAAAACTCTCTACCCATTCCATCTCATGTGCCTGTTTTCCTTTTTTTCGCATCTCTGTCTGCGTCCCTCAGGCATCGATACTCTCGATTGATTAATAATCTTTGGAGAGTTTTTTGTGTCTGAGTGGCATAATGTTCATCATGGAAGGGGTGTGGCCTGGATTTCGGCACGGATCTAATGGGGCACCTACTACAAGGGCATAACACCTGTAGTGGTTGCTTTCGCTTATCTATTCCTGGTCCCGACTTGCATCCTTTCCCGAGGCGGTATTGGTTTTCTGTGTAGGCCATTTCAATGGAACGGGAATTTCGAGTTGATTTGTGTAACATTCCCGGCTTGAGATGCAATTTCTCTTGTGTCTGCCCATGTTTCTAACCAGAAACCAACTACCCTTGCACTTAGCGAAACCCAGGTAATTACCAATACAGATATTTTCGATTTTAATCTACCAGGATATAACTTAGTGCCACTGTTCTTTCCACATCGTGGTATAGCCACATACATACGAAATGATATTGCTTATCAGCTTCTGCCAGAATATGGGCTCTGTTCCAACTCAGAATTAAATTTCTTTTGGTTAAAACTACACGTTCGTAAGCATATCATACATTACTGCTTTCTTTACAGAAGCCAAAACTTGGATAGAAATGCATCCTTTAACGAAGTTGATGCTCTGTTTGATTCTATCGATAGGATCTGGACCCTATATCCGCACACTGAAATCGTTATTGCGGGTGATTTTAATGTGCATAACTCTCAGTGGCTTCGTCACTCTGGAACAAGAACACCCGAAGGTCAATATGTCCAGCTTTTTGCTGATCCAAATAGTTTAACTCAACTTGTCAATGAGCCAACACGGGTACCAGACATATATGGTCATTTCGCCAACACACTGGACCTGTTTCTCACCTCCCACCCAAACAAATACACAATCGAAGTTTCTTCGCCCTTGGACACTTCAGACCACTGTGTCGTGTCAGCTAAATTTCCTCTAACCAACAGTAACGTTAATGAGAAAGCTCCCAAAAGAACAGTATGGTTCTACGAGAACGCCAACTGGGAAGGTCTGAACGACTTTTTTGGGAGGTTTAATTGGTCGTTATTTTTCCTCCATAACGATGTTGACTCTATAGCAGACACGATTCAACTTGGTATGCGGACCTTTATTCCACACAGAGTAAAGAGTATCAAACCCAAGAGAAGTATGTGGTTCGATTCCGGGTGTAGAGAATCCATTAAGGCCAAAGAGTTGAGCTTCCGGTTGTATAAATCAAACAATACTGAGGAAAACCGGAAAAGATTTAAGAGAGCTATGAATGACTGCAATGCGTATATTCAACGCGCCAAAATCTTGCATGACCAGAGAGTGAGACAAAAAATACTACACTCTCCCACAGGTAGTAGAAACTTCTGGGCATTCGTGAAAAACATTCAAAACTCTTCATCCATTCTATCGCTTATAGTCGATGACAAACCAGTCACCATTGCAATAGAGAAGGCGAATCTACTTGCTGCATATTTTGTAGCCAACTCAACGCTGCCTGATACCACATCAGTTCCACCTCAACTTGAGCATAAGCAGCACACCATGAGCCAGATTCGCTTCCGAATGCGTACTGTTACCCACGCACTCAAAGAGCTAAACGCACACAAATCCGCTGGTCCGGGCGGCATTGCCCCAGGCCTCTTGAAGAGATGTTCCTCTTCACCCGCCAAACCACTGCGGAAACTCTTCCATTTGTCTTATTCTACTAGTCGTTTCCCAAATAGATGGAAGTCAGCGAACATTCAGCCAATTCCCAAAAAGGGTGACAAATCATCCCTTTCTTCTTATCGACCCATAGCAGTAACTTCTATTCTCTCCAAGGTAATGGAATCTCTTATCAACCGTCAACTTTCGAAATATCTGGAATCATATGATCTCCTCAATGACCGCCAATATGGTTTTCGTAGCAACAGGTCCACAGGAGTAGAGCCATTCCATCCACTACCTCTGTGAAAGCAAGGTGGTCGCATTGGATATTTCAAAAGCCTTCGACAGAGTTTGGCATCCAGCCCTTTTGTTAAAATTGCATTCATATGGAGTGGACAATTCCCTGATACAATGGATAATAGACTATCTTACTGGCCGTTCAATCCAAGTGGTTCTTGATGGTGTCAAATCTGTCTCCCATGAAATTAATGCAGATGTTCCCCAGGGTTCGATACTCTCACCCACTCTCTTCCTCATCTTTATAAATGATCTCTTGTCAATTACTCACAACCCAATTCACTCGTTTGCTGATGATAGCACGTTGAGTTTCTCATACTCATACGAACACTCCGTTCAAACTCTTCGAACGTCATTACCAACCAGCAACTTATGCTTGATACATTGAATTCAGACCTCAACAAGATATATCAGTGGGATTATCTAACCGAGTAGAATTCAACGCCCTAAAAACTCAGTGCTGCCTCTTGTCGTCAAAGGTGAACCCCAAAGTAAATATACTGTCTATGAACGGCACTTGCATCGACGAAGCCAAGGAATTATCAATCCTCGGCCCTCGAATTAATTCGACTCAACTGGAATGACCACATTTTTGAAGCTGCGAAAAGTGCAGCCAAATGTATGGGATTCCATAAGAGATGGAAAAGATACTTCACTCCATCCAACCAGGCCACTATTTACAAGGCGTATATTCGTTCAAAAATGGAGTTCAACTCCCATATTTGGTCAGGCGCATCCAAAACTGCACTACACGTGTTCGACAGGATGCAAAAAGGAGTAGTGAAACTTATTGAGGACCCAGCCGCATGTCGATCAATTCCGCCCTTAGAACACAGGCGCAACGTATCATGCCTATCTCTTTTCTATAAGTATTACCATGGTCTTTGCTCAACTGAACTTGCTGAATGTGTTTCGCCCCTTCAGACATTTTCCCGCGATACCCGTCAATGTGTGAATGCGCACCAGTTCAGGTTGAAAGTGGACTTTAGGCGCACAAGTAAACATAGAGAGTCATTCTTTAGCCGAACCACACGAATGTGGAATATTCTGCCTGATCATGTGTTTCCTGACCGTTGTGATGTCCAGACATTCAAGACCAATATACATCGACACCTCCTTTCCTTATCCACTTCCTCTCCATCCGCTCGCACTATGCTCTGACATTTAAGGGTACTTCAAAATCCCCCTTTGTGCGCGTGTTAGTGTAAAAAAAAAACAGCGACGACCAATACACTCAGAATTCGATCCAAAGTATACGAAAAAACAGTGAAACACGGTGGAGCCAATTTAATGATTTGGGAGTGCTTTTCAGCATCTGGTGTTGGTCCAATTTTTCTTATAAAGGACAAAATGTGTGCTAAATATTATGTAGAATCTTAAACCTCGTTATGCTACCAGTTTCTGAAGGGGACATGCCTATTAAATGGGACTTTATGCAGGATAATGACCCCAAGCACACCACGAAATTGGCTCAAGAATGGTTTCTTCAAAACAAAGTCGATGTTATGGAGTGGCCATCGCAGTCCCCTGATCTTAACCCAATAGAACACCTATGGGCCATTCTTAAGCGCAATATCGGAGACTGTAAAGCCAAAAATAAGGAAGAACTTTGGTCCAAAAGAAAGATGAATGGTACTCTATACCTCCTGCGACTTGTACCAAACTAGTCAATTCCGTGGGACGCATTAAAAACAAAGGTGCAACAACTAAGTATTAAAAGGATATGAAACACTTTTACTGTAAATTAATTCTTCACAAAACACAAACAATATTCTAATTGGTAATTTGTTTCTATTATTTTTTCCAGGCAAATCCAAGGAAAACCGGAATCAATATTTTTTTCACTATTTCTCGCTTTTTTTTTATTAAAAATTTAGTATTTCTTTTATGTATCACAGTGCACCAAATCTATTAGTATATTTTTAATTCTTATTTTTCCCCAAGTACATTTTTTCTTAACGATTAATGTCGAAGAACAAGCTTGTTTCTATTATTTTTTCCACCACTCTATGTATATATATATAATATAATATACTGTGATATCCTCATTACGTGCTATAATATTATAGCGATTTGCAAACACGTGATTCGAGCCCAACCATGCAAAAATGCAAACAAGAGTATAGACGCATGTACTCGAGGAGGTTTAAACTCGATGCTAAAAGCTGTGGATTGCCAGGATAATTGTTCCTGATGATTTCTTGTTGCAAGAACAATGACTATATAAATGTATAATATTGTGACGCATATGACAATCAGTACTAAAATATTCTAGAGTCCGAAACAGAGTACTAGAATATTCTATAAAGTAATGGAAAACTGGAGACTAGGAACAGTAGAACATTCAAGGCAATGGAACGGAAGGAAACGAAACGCTGAAACAGTATAAATACGCCGCACACAGAGCATAGTGATGACAAAGCGGCAAGAAACCGCGTTAACAACTTCCTCCCGCTCATCTCAGCATACTTTAACAAATGGAAAATTCGCCTCAACCCAACCAAAACCCAGCTAACAGTGTTTAAGGGCAAAAACGCTCACTGCACAAACAACACTAAACGTTGCCACAACAAAATTAAACTAAATCTTAATAACACCCTCATAAAACCTTCCAAAACACTAAAATATTTGGGAGTAACCCTTTCCAACAACTGGTCATTCTCAACCCACATCAAAAATTCTCTTCAAAAAGCCTCAATACAGCTTAACCTGTGCAGACGAGTGTTATGGAAACCTAAAGGCCTCTCTCTTAAGGTCAAACAGCTCATCTACAAACAGATAATCAGACCTACTCTTACATACGCCTGCCCATTATGGTACCACATCTCACCCTCCCAAATGGAGAAATTACGAGTGTTTGAACGAAAATGTTTCCGGTTTATCACTGGCTTACACCGCAAAACCAACTCATATAGATACCATTGTAACAACGACCTTTACAACACCGCAGGCATCGAACGACTGGATAGACGGATCCTAGAACTGTCGATAAATTTCATAGAAAACCTTCCTAACAATCCCAACCCGATAATAACGGACCTACCATCACCCTCCTCCAATACGGGAGCTCACTACCGTAATTGTCTCCAAATCAGGACCCTCTTCGCCGCAGGCAGACTGGTTAACGATCTAAACGAGATCGTGTACCACAACACCGAACTGGCACCCAATCATTTCAAATACAGCAACATCCAACCATTCTCCAAGATCCTTACCTTTAACACAGAACCGAATGGCTCTCCCCTCCTTCAAGAACTTCCCTGATCCTATCCCTTAGTATCCTCAATCCCAACGAGAAATCCCACATCCATAACTAAAAATTGTAAATATTATTTTTAAGTCAAATGCGAATTGTCACTATCATTGCAATATCAAATATTGTAAATTGTATATAAGATTAGATTAAGTTAGATTAAGTTATGTTAAGTAATTTAAAGTAGGCTAAGTTAAAATAAACAGAGTTCCTGGTTTTTTTCTGACCTTTTCCAGGAAAATCAAAATTACCAATATATATAATTCCCAGTAAATCTTAAGCACATATAAAAAGAATTGTTTGAAAAATGTTAACAAATAGCATGTAAACACTTAATATGTAACAAATCTATTATAAGTTAGCTGTATTACTTATTGTAACTATTCATTTTTGGTCAAATAAATACAGTTTGGAAAAAAAAAAAAAAAAAAAAGCATAGTGATGAGTCATAAGTAAGGCAGTGAAGCAAGCGATGCGTGCGGAAGCGAAAGTCTCAAGTTAGAGATAAGTAAGACAGTGAAGCAAGCGATACGTCTCGAGTGAGAAGTAAGAAGTAAAATACGCGATAATTACGGAAGCGATAATAAAGAAAACGTTAAGTGTACGGTAAAAAAGTAACGGTTGTTATTAACGGACTAATAAAGTGGTACAGTAATTCAAAATCGATTTAACGGCTCTTATTTATTTTAAAATAATTAATCCAGCGAACCC
Source organism: Microdon myrmicae (assembly GCA_963931805.1). Classification (NCBI taxonomy): domain Eukaryota; kingdom Metazoa; phylum Arthropoda; class Insecta; order Diptera; family Syrphidae; genus Microdon; species Microdon myrmicae. Next base: position 258,163,741 of record OZ007497.1, on the reverse strand, counting down.
TAAGCTCGCTACAATTGGTGTCAGAAGTGGGATTAATTATTGGTGAAATAAATAAGTCTGTGGAAGTGTATTGTGACGATGGCAGATCGACATTCGGAGAAGAGTTCGCAACCGTTGGACATATCGGAGATGTTCAGGATTATGATGGCAAAATTGGACGCGCAAGCTATCGATATTAACTCAAAATTGGACGCGCGACCTGCAAAATTGGATGCGTGGGCTACAGACGTTAATTCAAAATTGGATGCGCAAGCTGCAAAATTGGATGCGCGAGCTGTAAAATTAGACGCGCGAGCTGCAGAGTTTAATGCAAAATTGGATGCCCAAAGGCAGTGTATGAAAGAATTCTGGGATTCGGAAGCGGAAGAAGCTGAGGATGAGGAGGAATTGGAGCCACATGAAAGGAAGAAACTCAGGAAGAGCAAAGCTATGGCCGACAGCAGTGAGGAAGAGGAGGAAAATGACGATGAGGTGTTACGTGAAGAACTGAAGGATTTCATAGATGATAACCCGATTGAAGAGGACGGCAGTGATGATGAAGACACTGATGCTTCAGGCCGTTCCCTGAAACGGATTTACAATGATGATGACGAGTTGGACAACCGACTAGAAGACGACGACTGTGACCTTATTGAAGAGAATCTTGGTTTGAAAGTCGAAGGCAGAAAGCGTTCCAAGCGTCTGCGTCGTACACAGGAAGAAGAAAGTGATGGAGAGGAACAGCACGTCGATGAAGGTTCAGCACGTAAGGCTATAGACGAACAGCTATTCGACGACGAAGACGATGTTGAACGCCGCTCTGAACGTAGTCACAGGGAAACTGAGGCGGAAAAACATTTCAATGATGAATTGGAAAGGGGTCACTTTACTGATATGGACAATGAAATCCGTAAAACAGATATTCCTGAGCGAATGCAATTGCGCGAAGTTCCGGTTACGCCTGTTCCAGAGGGACCCAATGAACTACAAGATGAAGCTGAATGGATTTACAAACATGCGTTTTGTAAATCAACTGTTTCCGAACAAAAGAGATCAACGGATGTTGGAGGTCGAGACCGCTATTGTAAGCCACCACATATGGGGGTAAAGATCATGCAGGCCCTAGATTGTAGGCGTAATCAACAGCTAGACGTGCCGTTCATTGCGTTCTATAGAGAAGAACACGTGAAACCAGAAATAATGTGCGACGATCTATGGAAAGTCTATTACTACGACGCACGATGGTGTTTACTGTCAGCTCCAAAGAACAAACCTCTTCAGTTATTTGAAAAGATGCGGAACTACCAGTTGGATACGGTTATGAAATCGACAGATGCTCCAATACCAGATGATATGCGTGTAAGTAAAGATGAAGATCTAGACCGCTTACGTGATGTGCAAACTCCAGAAGAGCTTAAGGGCGTGCACATGCATTTTCTCTTATACTATTCGCATGAGATCCCTAAAATGTAAGAGGAATTCCGTCGTCAGGAAAAGGAAAAATGGCGGCAGGCTAGAGCTGACGCGAAAAGGAGAGCAGTAGAAAATTTGGATGAAGGTCAAGAACTTCCACCGCCGAACGCCAAGATGAAAGTGGTGCATCGCGACCGACTGGCGGCTTTTGTTGGCCCGGGAGACCAGTGAACTTAGTTCGGAACGAACTAATCTAGGCGGAGGGTAGTGTGACGCATATGACAATCAGTACTAGAATATTCTAGAGAGTCCGAAACAGAGTACTAGAATATTCTATAAAGTAATGGAAAACTGGAGACTAGGAGCAGTAGAACATTCAAGGCAATGGAACGGTAGGAAACGAAACGCTGAAACAGTATAAATACGCCGCACACAGAGCATAGTGATGAGTCATAAGTAAGGCAGTGAAGCAAGCGATGCGTGCGGAAGCGAAAGTCTCAAGTTAGAGATAAGTAAGACAGTGAAGCAAGCGATACGTCTCGAGTGAGAAGTAAGAAGTAAAATACGCGATAATTACGGAAGCGATAATAAAGAAAACGTTAAGTGTACGGTAAAAAAGTAACGGTTGTTATTAACGGACTAATAAAGTGGTACAGTAATTCAAAATCGATTTAACGGCTCTTATTTATTTTAAAATAATTAATCCAGCGAACCCTAAGCTCGCTACAATATAATAGACGAGCTAAAATGTTTCGTGAACTACTAGAGAACGTGATTCGAACCCACGCTATGAAAAGATTGTAACCAAATCTCAGGCGTTTCAGGCTACAACCGAGTATACACGAGGATGCTTCAACTCGTTACTTAAGCTGTGGATTACCACGATAATTGTTCTGATATATGGTCTTGATGATTCCTTTTCCAATACTCTTTGGGACTGCTCTTTATAAGGGTCGTGTGTTCTGGTTGAGTCACCGATATATTATGGACATGTGAGGATATTGATTAACTTATCGATATACTAAAAAATTAATATGTGGACATGACCCTAATTAGGTTTTATTATTCCTTTTTTTAATTTTTGTATTACAGGGCGTCCCAATAGTCGTTTTCAATTTGATTTGCTCCCTGTATGAAAGCGAAAACTGTTACTAGTTAACATCGTTTTCTGACTTGCTTCACTTTGATCGCAACATGGATAGGGATATATAAAATTAAACAAATAAACAAGAGAAATAAGAATATAAAAAAAAACATGAGAATGAATTCAAAAATTAAAGGAATGTTGTAGAGACTAAAAGGAATTTTGAAGGCGAGGAATACGGTAGCCCAGGCACCAGTAGGTAATGGTTGTTGTTTTTTTAATGAGTTGCAAATTGTAGCTCTCTGAAGATACTCCTACTAGAAGGCAGCTGCAGAGATTGTCCGACACGGCAATTGAAATATGGACTAATAATCCACAGGAACTTGCTTATTTAGAAAGTCAACATAAAAAAAACAATGCAGGATCGATTTAATTCCATTTCCAACATTTAAAGTCTATTGATTTATTTACTTTATTAATATGTACAATTTTAAAGATAATATCAGGTTAACGGGGTTAATCAACACATTAATTGAATTCGGGGTAATTTTGTAAAAATATTACGCAAAAACAAAAAATAACTTCATTGATCCAGGTACCTACATCGGTACCAGAGATCTGTATAAACACAAGGTACGGTAAGTGTCTACAGAAGAGATGCAGAGGGCATGCAAAAATAATTTCCGCGACAAAAAACGTCCTAGTTCGACGGGATCCCCAACAAAGCTGTCAAAGGGGCACTTAAAACGAGACCAGGGGTATTCCAAGCCGCGATGCAGAAATGCCTCAAAGAAGTAGCATTCCCGCTGCGTAGAAAATTCAATACATAATACTGTTACGGACCTCGCGTCCATGTCCTCGCCCAACACCCACTTATTTCCGCAAATTTCCCCTGTCTGCCTGTAAAGGGAAGAAATATGTCAATAGCTAATTTGCATAAACTACTTTATGCAAATTCTATTTGGCAGAAGAAAATAAAGGCGTTGACGCCGAATAAAACAATGAACGTCAACGGCGAAAATAAAAATAAATTCAATCTTCGTAAAACTTTCAAGTAACAACGTATTAACCTTGAACAGATCACTCCAGTGAGCGGACCAACCAATATAGAAGAATCAACATAGTTGGGGCAAATTCATACTGAGTTAACATAGTCACTTAACCCTTGTAGACGACGACTCTTCAGACGAAGAAACTACCAAGAAAGTCTCGAAAACACAAACAACCAACAGCCAGGTGAACAGGACAGTACAAACTTCAACGCCCCCTGCAATCTGCCACCAGGAAACAGCTTCAGCGACCGCTGCACGGTCGACCAAGTGAGTTCATTTACTTAACCCTTACACTATATTCAAATATATTACCTTACTATTGTGACGCATATGACAGTCAGTACTGGAATACTCGGGAAAGTCCAAAACAAGCACTGGAATATTCTATAAAGTACTGGAAAACTGGAGTCTAGAAGATTATGGAACGGACGGAAACGAAATGAGAATGTGAAAAACGATAAAAAGACGTGGAGACAGCTGATGGTGACATATAAGAAGAGAAAAAGCGAAGCAAGCGATAGAAAAGAAAATCGTTGAGTGTTATATTAATTAAATTAAAAATCGATTTAACGGCTCTTATTTATTCAAAATAATCAATCCAGCGAACCCTAAGCTCGCTACAATTGGTGTCAGAAGTGGGATTGATTATTAGTGAAGTAAATAAACTGTGAAAGCGTGTTGTGACGATGTCAGATCGACATTTGGAGGATCTTCGCGTTCCTGAGTTGAAGAAGGAACTTGAGGACCGGAATCTGGATAGCAGAGGACAGAAGCAAATTCTTCGACAGCGCCTACAAGCAACAATGGAGGAAGAGGGTATTAATGTTGACACATATATTTTTGGCGATTGCGCCAGACTGTCCGGATGGAGAAGAAACAGCGAGTCAAGATGGTGTCAATGTAATGGAAAAGAGTTCGCCACAGTTGTACATTTCGGAGATGCTCAGGATGATGATGATAAAATTGGACGCACAAGCTACAGATGTTAATGCAAAATTCGACACCGTAAATTCAAAATTCGACGCAGAATTTAAAATTGGACGCGCAAACTGCAGATGTCAATGCAAAGTTGGACGTCCAAAATTCAAAATTCGACGCACAAGCTGCAGATCTGAATGCAAAATTGGATGCCCAAACGCAGTGGATGAAATGTAATTTTCAGCACTTTAAGGAAGAAATTCAGTCAAAAATTCGAAACGAAGTAGAAAATCTGGATATAAAAGTCACCGATGAAATAACGCGAAACGAAAAGAGACTTGAGTGTGTTGAGAGAAATAAGACATCGCCAGGCAATCAACATGACTACAAAGATACAAGGATGCAACCGCTAACCTTCGATGGAACGGGACCCTTCTCCGTGTTTATACGTCAGTTCGACGCCGCGGCCAATTATAATAAGTGATCGGATGAGCAAAAATCAACATCGCTAATCTTGTCACTCCGCGGGGCGGCTGCAGAATTGCTACAAACCATACCAGCAGAGAAGCAAACAAATTTCCAAGCGGTAAGAGACGGCCTTGAAGCTAGGTATGGAGACAACCACATGCAGCAGGTCTACCGCATGCAACTACGGAGCAGAATGCAGAAACCTGGAGAAAATCTTCAACAGTTGCAGGCAGACATTGAGCGACTGGCAAACTTGTCTTATTCAAATATGACTAAGGAATTCCTGAACGAGGTAGCAATGGATGCATTCACAAACGCACTCCAAGATCGGGACTTGCAACAAGCCGTCCGTTTAGCGGGAAAGAAGACGACTAACGAAATACTGGCGTTCGCATTGGCATATGAATCTGCTAAACTGGCTACCAGGAGTACATATAGAGTCCGAGAAATGTCCGTCCAGGAACGTTCCTGCCAAAGAATCGGGCATGTACAACAGAGAACCCCGAGACCTGTTATGAAGTGCTGGACATGCGGCGGAGTCGGCCCCATCTCTGTTGACTGTAGGAAACGTCGACGAATGAATGAAACATCGAGTGAGAATTGTCGTTCATGCGATTGTCATAAGAGGAGACTATCAACGGAACAACCTGAGGTGAAGAAACACATTGTACCTGTCAGAGTACTAAATGCGTCCGAAGAGCCTGTCGCAATAAGAAAGGGAGAGTTAACCACAGAATGTGCACCCGCATCAATGATAAGCTAAATTCAGCAAGGGAAGGTGCATAATAACGCTGATGTTCTATCAAGAAGACGATGTAAGCCAGATTTTAAACATTGTCATAAAGCGGAAGAGAAAGAAGAGGCGTATGACCTGCGAAATGTACAAGTAGAAGTACTAGATGGGTGGACGAATGAGGCTATACGCGCAGCTCAACTTCAGGATGAAGATATGTCGCTAATCCTGGAACACAAAGAAAAGAACGAGCGGCCAACTTGGAACGATATTTCCGACAAGAATGGAACAGTTAAAGCATATTGGGCACAATGGAATTCCTTGCTGGTGGAAGATGGTATCCTTAAGCGTAAATGGGAAGCCGCGGACGGAAAATCCCATCGAATGCAGATTCTAGTCCCACCATCAAAAGTGAAAGATGTTCTAACAGAAATGCACGACGGGGCCTCCGGTAGACATTTGGGAGTTAATAAGACACTTTCAAAATTACGATCTCGTTTTTACTGGCTTCACATGAGAGATGACGTCGAGTCTTGGTGTAGGAAGTGCACAACTTGCACTGCGACCAAAGGACCAACGGCAAAACCAAGGAGCGCTATGAAGCAGTACAACGTGGGTGCCCCTTTCGAGCGAATTGCGATTGATATCTCAGGACCGTTCCCAAAAACCAACGACAACAACAAATACATGTTAGTTATCATAGATTACTTCAGCAAGTGGGTAGAAGTCCTTCCAATTCCAAACCAAGAAGCAACAACCGTCATTGAGCAGCTAATCAATAATTGGATCAGCAGATATGGAGTTCCCTGTGAGCTTCATTCCGATCAAGGCCGAAATTTCGAATCACAGATATTTCAAGGCATCTGTGCGGCGCTGGGCATAAGGAAAACCAGGACCACACCCTTACATCCGCAGTCAGACGGAATGGTCGAAAGGTTCAACCGAACAATGAAAGAACACTTATCGAAGGTCGTCAGTGATCACCAACGAGACTGGGACAAATATGTACAAACCTTTCTCATGAGTTATAGATCGGCTAATCACGAGACGACAGGCCATTCTCCAGCAAGAATCATATTTGGACGAGAGATACGATTACCAGCCGATCTGCGACTCGGAATACCTCCAGCCGCCATAGATAAGACCGAAGACTACGTAGCCGAATGGAAAAATCGCCTCGACGAGATTCATCATTTGGTTCGAAAGCAAATCAAGGTATCAAGTGACAGGATGAAAACAAGGTACGACGTTCGAGCCAACGCATTCGGATTTAATGCAGGCGATAACGTGTGGCTCTACAACCCTCACCGGCAAAGAGGAAGATCCCCGAAGTTGCAGCAACATTGGGAAGGACCGTACAAGGTCCTCACAAGAATTAACGACGTTGTCTATAGGATTCAGCGAAGACCGAACGCCAAAATGAAAGTGGTACATCGTGATCGACTGGCGATTTTTGTTAACCCAGAAGACCAGTGAACTTAGTTCGGGACGAACTAATCTAGGTGGAGGGTAGTGTGACGCATATGACAGTCAGTACTGGAGTACTCGGGAAAGTCCAAAACAAGCACTGGAATATTCTATAAAGCACTGGAAAACTGGAGACTAGAAGATTATGGAACGGACGGAAACGAAATGAGAATGTGAGAAACGATAAAAAGACGTGGAGACAGCTGATGGTGACATATAAGAAGAGAAAAAGCGAAGCAAGCGATAGAAAAGAAAATCGTTGTGTTATATTAATTTAATTAAAAATCGATTTAACGGCTCTTATTTATTCAAAATAATCAATCCAGCGAACCCTAAGCTCGCTACACTATATTAAACTGCGAAATTCTATAACAGTACCCTTACCCAAAGCATCGTCCCATATGCCTGTTGGATACAATGGGAAAAATCCTGGAGAAGATTATATATGGTAGATTGCTCGACATAGCTGAAAGCAACGAAGTACTATCAGATTATCAACATGGCTTCAGGAAATTGCGATCAATCAATGATGCCACCAAAACAGAGCTCAATATTGGAGCCGAGGCTATAAAGGGTAAAGGATGGAAAGGAGGAACAAAGAAAGACTATGCCGTGGTAACACCGGACATCAAAAACGCCATTAAATTTAACTAATTGGCACAAAATGTTTCCCTGTTTTTCTTTGTCATACAAATAATCACAAGTAAAACCATAAACAAAATTCTGTCACTGGAAGACAAACTGCACAATAGTTATATAATGTTTAGCTTAGAGCGTCTGCGTAGGACGAGTAAGTTATAATATAAGATAATTAAGCTAGAATTTAAGCATTTTTTGTTTAACCTATAATTTTGAATCTAAGAAAAAAATAGGAAAAAAAACCTTACAAAAAAGAAGAAAAAAAAAATCAACGCCTTTAACTCGGCCAACTTGTCCATCAGAAGAACTCTTAGTTGAATGGGCACTCCACCCTATCCCCTAACAATCGTCATAAGCCACTTTACCAATTGCTTACGATACAGACGAGGGTAGAAAAATCGATGATGTCTTCCTCAACGCCCACTTGGTAGAAACCTTGACCTGGTGCGGGGGCTTAAATTTCAATGAATCACTCAGGCTAAGCTGACGGAAGCATTGGTTTCCAGTAGGGCCACCCATGTCAGACAGGGTAGCGAGGTGTAACACACAAAGATCTTCCACCCCTAATCCAGGGTGTTACGCGTCACCGTGCCCATTGGCAGGGTGTACCAATCAGTAAATAAGACGGGACGTACGGAGCAGCAGATGAATTCCATCCCGCCCTGCGAAGGAATACCTAAACAGACGGTTTCATAGGAAACAATGGGAATGTGTGCTGCAAGAAGGTGGTTATAGTTGGTCTCGAATATGTTTCTGGATTGGTCCTAAAGTAACTTTTTAAGATTTTCCTGCCGAAAAAAATGTACATATTTAAGATCGTGATGCACGTGTCCCAAAGCATAAACAAGTGTCTTCATTGCCGCATTATCTTAGGAATCGTATATAAATGCCCACCCGAAAACCAATGATAAAAAAGGAATATCGGCGCAAAATAAGTTTCTGCTGGCTCTGGAGTGTGTTCTAATTGGAATGGGCAGTGAGAACATGGTATAGAAGATAAAAAATATGATGTTACGGAGTCGAAACTTATCCACCGACCTAGACGGTCGTTATTTAAACAAAGCCGTTCAGTTAACAACCATTTCAGAGAGTAGAATTCTTGTATCGTATGCTATTCAATTGGGGGGGATGGGAGCGAACATACAGGGCGAAGTCTGTGCTTTCAACCCGGCGAAGGCCAGGACGATCCTTGTCCCTGTTCAATCCAAGTTGACACGCAGTCTCCACGTAACACCCCTGGATAGCTACTTTGGCACCCCCCAAGTAGTGAACCAATGCATGCAGAGACATCCAGAGAAGGGTTGGCATTAGGCTAATAACCTTACCCGGAAAAAACAATTATTATGGACAATTTAACAAGTCTCGGATATGGACCGGATACCGGTGGAGAGACTTGCTAAATAAGGCCAAGACCGGATCCCGGTTGTAGTGCCGATGATGATGATGCCATTCGATTGAATTATGTACCTAATGGAGTTTGTAATACGTCTAAAAAGCTAAACTTGACATATTGTTATATACTGACCTGTAGGAATCCGGAAGTTCATGACCTCACCGACTCGACTCCGTTGTCATAGGTCAAGGGAGCTGCAGCACATGACACGAAGCGAGCAGAACTTGGAATCACCACAATGGCTGGGTTGGTAAGGATGTTGTGTCTTGCGTTTGATTGTGCATACCTAGGTTCAACTGATGACACTTGCTATTGTGCAGTTTAGCACAATTACTGAGTGGTAGGTGGGGTCCCAAAGCCCAGCCGCCCGGTGAAATACCACCCCATTAAACTATAGGCTTCGTGAAATGGTTGGGAGAAATTCTTGAGCATGGCCGATGGACCCGGTCTAGAAGAAATAGCATCTTAGGGCGCTGACTCAGCGCTAAAGGTTCACCTTTCCTGAAAAACACAATTCAAATGGTATAGTATAAACAAAAGTGTTCATATCAATAGAAGAAAAGGATAATATCATCACTGATGATGCGACACGAATTAGATGGCGGTAAGGAACCAAGAATAGTAACAAGAACCAACCACAATTAACTAAAAATTAAACGAATATAGCTATAGAATACGATTCGATGAATCTATCTCGATTAAAAAGTGATTAAAAGTTGTATTACTTATCCCTTTGCATTCGAGGCGATTTTCGGTTGCGCGAACCAACAACTCGGGACTGTTACGTTATTATGTCCAATTTAGTAATAATAATATAGGCAATTAAAGTAAGAAGGGGACTTACTGTGATTAAGTTTGTGCGACCGTTGAGCGGTCGCTGTGCTGTTGTTGTTGTGGTCCGCTGGCTCGTTGCAGGGGGCGTTGTGTTGTTGCTCCCCTGATCAGCTTTCGGTTAGTCAAACTGAAGTTACTAATGGTAAAGTATCCTAGCCTCGAGCGTAGTTTAACGTCGAATGAATTAATTTTTGCCGTTGACGTTATTTTTATTATTTGACGCCAACGTCGTTTCTTATTTATTTCTCTGCCAAGTAGAATTTGCATAAAGTAGTTTATGCAAATTAGCTACTTGGCGCATTATTCTCTTTTTACAGGTAAAGAGGGGAATCGAAGGGGGATTAGTGGATTCTGGGGGAACCTGGACTCAATGTCGGTCCGTAACAGGACGATTTCGGCCAAATTAGGGAAACATTTTACAAGTAATTTAAAATCATTTATAAAGAAACAAACATATACAAATAATAAAATTTCACCAATTTATTTATTTTCATATCGAAAACAACAGCCGTAGTAGCTTCGCTCGGGTTGACAATTCAAATCAGACGGGCGCCGCTCGAATGCAAAGTGTTAGTAGATATAGGACATGGCGCAGCAGCCTATGATTGTCCTCGTAGCATTAGTTGGAATGGAAGGTAATAGAGGCCTACCCTTACCAGGTGTACCGGTTTGAAGTGAGCGTCAAGATACAAATGTATCGATAGGGAACGTTTGTTGTGAACGAGCTCTTATATTTTTTTATTTGGTTGCTATGACATCCGTCAAACATATTTAGTATGCATCAAGTCATTGTACAAACAACATCTTTTTTTTTTAATCCTGTTACAAATGTCAAATTTTGTACCAGAAAATGATGATTTGCGGAAAGCATTAATTTTTTGTTTTCATTTGAAGAAAAGTGCTGCAGAGTCGCATCGAATGCTTGTCGAGGCTTATGATGATCATGCTCTATCGGAAGCAACATGCAAACGGTGGTTTAAGCGGTTCAGAGATAATGATTTTGACGTGCGAAATGAAGAACGTGGAAGACCACCAAAAAAGTTTGAAGACGCCGAATTGCAAGCAATATTAGATCAAGATGACACTTTAAGTCAAAAACAAATATTAAATGTTGCACAACAAACAATTTCTGACAGTTTAAAAGCTATGGGAAGGATCCAAACGTGTGGAAATTGGGTGCCACATGAATTGAATGACAGGCAGATGGAAAAGCGAAATGCCACATGTGAAACGTTGCTTCTACGACACGAAAGGAAGTCAGTATTGCATCGAATTGTGACTGGTGATGAAAAATGAGTTTATTTTAAAAATCCTAAACGCAAAAAATCATGGGTACATCTAGGAGAAGCGTCAACAACGACTGCAAAGCCTGTTCGGTTCGAAAAAAAGACAATGCTCTGTGTTTGGTGAGACCAGAAGGGGGTGGTGTATCATGAAGTTCTAAAACCAGGCGAAACTGTTGATGCGCAACGCTACCGACAACAAATGATCAATTTGAACCATACATTGATCGAAAAACGACCAGAATGGGCCACAAGACACGGAAAGGCAATTTTTGGTAATGCTCCGAGCAAAACCCGTAAAAGAAACAATAAAAGCTATCGGCTGGGAAGTGTTACCTCACCCGCCGTATTTACCAGACTTGGCCCCTTCCGACTACCATTTGTTTTCATCGATGGGACACGCATTGGCTGAGCAGCATTTCAATTCCTACGAAGAAGTCGAAAATTGGGTCTCCGAATGGTTTGCCTCAAAAGACCAGTTTTATTCGCGTGGTATCCACAAATTGCCAGAAAGGTGGTCGAAATGTGTAGAAAGATGTGGCCAATACTTCGAATAAAATGTTTTTTTACTTTCCCATTTACTTCATACCGGTACACCTGGTAGTATGGCTCTTCTTGTTCCGCCACAAGTTGTTGCATATTGTCTCGATAAAAATCTTACTATCTAGCCCATTATCACCAGACTGTGACAGGTTACTAAAGGTGTTAGGATATGATTCTATTTCCTTTTTCAAACTTTCTTGTTGATCAAAAAGAATGTCTGCATCACATATAGAAGCACAACGTTCCGTGCTGTTTAGACGGATATAAAGAGGCGATTTAACTAAGGCTTGATAGCCAGGTTGTTGAAGTGATGTTATAGCGTTTGGAATGATAGTGAAGAACGTGTGATTCGAACTGACGCTATGACAGTTAGAATCACCAAAAATAGAACCTAAGCGTAACACATCAGGCTACTGGCCGATTTAAGAATTCGATTTTTAAACGCAAGTATATTCCACTGATGTGAATTGTTATTTTATCGCTATGGTATACGGCGCTGATGCATTATCTTATTCGATTTTCGTTCTGTGTTCTTCACTATTTGCTTGCGTATCTGTTAGAGACGCTACACTACTCCCTGCTCAGTAACTTCGTTACGATCAGCTTCGGTGCGAACGAGAGAACGTCGGAGCAGGCGAGTGTGCCTTAGTGCTCTATGCGGAAGTCATGATCGTGTGTGAAGTTCTGTTTTACTACGGGGAAGTGTGTGCTGTGTGTACAGATCACGTCGGGGTCACCAATTATAGCGTTTGGAATGATAGTGAAGAACGTGTGATTCGAACTGACGCTATGACAGTTAGAATCACCAAAAATTGAACCTAAGCGTAACACATCAGGCTACTGGCCGATTTTAGAATTCGATTTTTAAACGCAAGTATATTCCACTGATGTGAATTGTTATTTTATCGCTATGGCATACGGCTCTGATGCATTATCTTATTCGATTTTCGCTCGGTGTACTTCACTAGTTGCATGTGTTTGTGTGTGTATCTGTTAGAGACGCTACAATGTTACTTTGGAGATAGGTGTTGGCGTACCTATACCCATTTCACCGGATCCGTCCAGCCACATAAATTCGTGATTATTCTCCAGGTCGCATAAGTACGGTCGAATTGGTACAGGTATTTTCGAAGTTAACATTGGAACAAAAGCCACACATAAAAACCATTCAAAAATGAATTAACGTAACACAACAGATAAAGTCCTCGACTTTACACGTTACACATTACAATCGCCCCAACATCCCGTTTGATGTTTATAAGTAGATTTAATTATTACGTACACTCGAGACTTTGTCAATCCTTGCCTAAATGAGCACCGTTTCATCGCAAACAATCTTTGGATTCAAATTGTTATTTGAGAACCCGAGGAACCACTAAATTACATATGTTGCTTGTATTACACATCGCTACACACCCCCTCTTAAACAATTAATCCTCACATCCCATTATCATTTTGCCTTGTTCCCAAAAACAATTAAAATACATATCGCACATGTTGCGATAATCACTAATTCATTCAGAAGGAAAGCGTTGCCGCCTTTTCCCACAAATAATTCATATCATTCATAATACCAGCTTCTCGATAGTATAGTGGTTAGTATACCCGCCTGTCAAGCGGGAGACCGCGGTTCGATTCCGCGTCGGAGAGCTTCTGGCGCAAAACTAATGACCTTGCCCAAAAAAAAAAAAAACAAATCATTGTGGAAAATTTAACAAGCCTCAGGACTTGCTAAATAAGGCCAAGACCGGTTCCCGGTTGTAGTGCCGATGACGATTATGATTCATAATACCGGCCGACGCAAGGCGCCGATCATGGCAAACGATCTCAAGGCCGCTCGCTACGATCATCCCGCTGTGTTGTGACAGTTTCTTTTTTTTTTTTGTCTCTGCCACAGAAAATTAAATCTAATTTATTTATTTTACCTGTAATCTTGGAATGCAATGGTCAGGAATGTACAGTGTTCCCGCTCTCGGCCAGATTAGTCCTTTCAATGGTGAATGATTTAGTTAGAATCCATAGATCATATTTTGAAGCTCCTCTATTTCCAGGGGCACCATTGAAACAATCTGTTATTTTAGAAACAGCTCTCCAGGTCAGCGATCAGCATTTAATTGCAAATAGATGTTCGTGACACTGTACAAAAAATTATAGTTGATTGGTTTTGCACGTTCACACTCGGGTCATATCTGAGTTAGGATTTATATGAAGGGTAAGCTTTGGCGACCGAATCAATTGAAAGAATCTGACACTGAGAACTTTAAGTAATTACGAGATATATTTAAAAGTCTTCAAACAATTTTAACACTTTTGGGAATCTAGTGTGTTTTTAAAACATTCCTTTTACTTTTTTAATTTTCCAGTTTTACTTTTTTTTTAATTTTAAAACAAAAAAAGGCACGGGTTTCTTATCTTTCTTCTTTCTGCCAAATCTCCACCGGGACCAACCACAACCGTACTCTTTGCTGCTCTTTTTTAATTCGACTCCAAAACGGAATTGCAAAACCGTATATCAACAACCGTATAAACATTCACCTGTTCTCTCTCTCGCTCCCCATCAACGTCCACTTCGAAAACCGAATTCGAACTCGAAGAGCTGCACGATCCACACCCGAATCGGGGCGTGTTCGAAAACTCACTTGTGGATCGCGCAACTCCTCCACCACCTTACCATCTTAAAACAAATTATATTAAAATTACAAATTATCGAATGATGGTGGTGGCGGAAAACGTACGTAACAGTGTCACCAAAAAACCAAGCGAGCACCTGGCAGGCTCACTTTTCGACTACACGTGTTTCTTTTTTTCCCATGTCCTATTAAGTGTCATACAAGCTATATGACACGAGCGGTATTCTCAAAGGCCATCAACGACGAATTAATTCAGCGTCGGTAAAGTGCCCAGTCGGCGGAATAGCGGACACAGCAGTGAAACGCAATTAATCGAATGATACGATTTGCACACGGGCCAATGCACGATAATTGGTTCGCCATAGGAAAGCAATTAAGTAATTGCTCAATCCACTACCGATGCATTTTTAGCAGGGCAAATTAAACGGGAAGCAATTATTGGAAAATGCAAACAACCTGTGACAGGCAATTAGCCTCAAAATGGGACATACGTTCCGGTTGAGGAAAATGCATCATCTGCATCTCCTCACCAATAATTTGGTATATAAAGAGTGGTTGCAGATGGGTTTATAGCGTTTGAAATAATAGTGAAGAAGATCGTGTGATTCGAACTGACGCTATGACAGCTCGAATCACCAAACAAATTTTACCTAAGCGTTACACACCAGGCTACTGACCGTGTTTTGAATTTGATTTCCAAACTCGACTATATTCCACTGATGTGAATTATTTTTGTTATTTATCGCTTGGTATACGGTTCTGATGTATTTTTCTTATTCGATTTTTTTCGTTCGTGTTCTTCACTATTTTGCTTGTGAATTGTTTGTATCTGTTAGAATCGCTACGCACTCCCGCCGCAGTAACTTCGTTACGATCAGATTCGTATGCGGACAACGGACGAACGAGAGAGAAACGAGAAAACGCCGGAGGCTGGGCTCTATGCGGAAGTCGTGACCGTGTGTGAAGTTCTGCTTACTATGGGAAAGTGTATGCTGTGTGTACAGATCACGTCGTAGTCACCAATTATAACGTTTGAAATAATAGTGAAGAAGATCGTGTGATTCGAACTGACGCTATGACAGTTCGAATCACGAAAAAAATTTTACCAAGCGTTACACACCAGGCTACTGACCGTGTTTTGAATTTGATTTCCAAACTCGACTATATTTCACTGATGTGAATTATTTTTGTTATTTATCGCTTGGTATACGGTTCTGATGTATTTTTCTTATTCGATTTTTTTCGTTCGTGTTCTTCACTATTTTGCTTGTGAATTGTGTGTATCTGTTAGAATCGCTACAGGTTTGTTGTGTAGTGTAATATCCAAGCAAGGAGACTGCGGCCTAGCGCGTAAGAACAGCGGGCCTTCTTGCTATTAAATAAAGTTTCTAAACAGAATTGTCAAACAAAAGTGTTAAGGGATGGATATTCCCAGCTTGTTTAAAACCCAATAAAAGTTGTAAATAAAGTAAAGTAAAGTCTTGTTAATCCGATAAACAAAACAACAAAAAACCTGACTCACAAAGAAGCCGCATTAGACGAAGAAGAAGTCTGCCCTCCACAAAAAGCCCTGTTTAATTAATAAACAAAATACAAAGAAGCCAACCATCCGAAGAACAGCCGATACTCATAAACAGACAAAGGACCAACCCAAACAGGTAAAGATACTTTTCAGCTAACACCTTAAAATACGGTGTTATATTGGCTCCCGAGCAGGGAATATAAATTCTCCAAGGACCCCGTGAACCTAAAACTCTACATAAACCAACTTCATTTCCGATAACTAAATATTAAATGATAGTATCAGGGATCACAACTCTGATGTTACACTTGGAGGAAGCTGACTGACGATGATCCGCACCGTAAACAAAAGCATCATGACAAGGATTGCTGGTCTCTTATGTGCTTTTTAGACAAATATATCGGTATCGTCAGTATAGCCTTGATTTGTATTTAATATTTATTAAAAGGAGACTTGGAATTTAGAGTAAATGATGGGCAACCCAGATATTAGTCCGACGTGTATGGCGGGTCGATGGACATATATCGATATTATACCGTCGGTTATAGTGGACCGCCGAGTAAACAAATCTATAAAGATCGGTAGATCGTATCGCGAGATTTCAGTTAAAGTGCATCATAAATAGTTACTTGAAGAAGATTCTGACAACGAGATTAATGCCCAATGGAATATTTGTTTGTATTTATTTCTTATTCTTGTTACAGTCTAATGAATATGAAATATGTGATTTCAACATCCACGTGTATAAAATAGGACAGCTGGTTTAGCGATTTCACTTCGCTGCCGGGGACGAGTTACTCATTACGGCAAATGAGTCGTTAGTCATCTAACACATACAATCTGTGCATTTTTAAAATTTCGGAATGACTACGCGAATATAAATGGTTTGCGAAATGACCTTCCTCGGCGGGTGTAAAGACTTAATAGTGATATTTGAATAAAATCAAGAGGCCGAGTTGGCAAGTTATTGGATCTCAACGACCTTGCATATTACTACTGCCTTTTAAAAGAACTTCATCCTGTACCGAGGGCGAGCGCTCCTCCGGCGCTGGATTGAATATACCATCAACATAAAAAAAAAGTTGTGTGTCTATATGTCTATAATATTACAATAAATAGGAAGTTCAGGAGTAAACCGGAAGATGACAATTATGAAACAAAAAAGAACTAAAATCCCGAAAATAGGAGGAACTCATGAAGAGTGATTGGTACTCTTCACACCTCACACACAACATTACAACAACTTTAAACTTTTCCCTTGCCCGAAATTTCTATCCATTCTTATTATTGTGTTAACCATTAAATTTATCACAATTGAATTACCATTGAATATAACTGAATTCAATGTTACCTTAATTCTAAGTTTTTAAGTTATGTATAGTTTGTTTTAAGCGAAATAAGTGGAAGTTCTGCCCTCAGCAAAACTAATTGTTTGGATGTGCGTCCACTACATTTCCATTGTATACTTTGCTGACGTACAATATTTCCTAAGTTGGGAAATTAAACTATATATCGTTTCTATAAGGTAAGTACGTTTTTTATAGCTAATCACAAAAAAGGACATTATACCTCTACGTTCAGTTTATACTTATTTCTCGTTTTTAATAGCGTGAAGTGCATACGAAAAGGTATCAAATGGGATCCATTGCCACTTGTTGGACCACACTTCGTACACGAATCCTCTTACTAGTACCGTGCTGCAATTGACTAAAAGTAAATCGGTAGGTATCAATGCTTTCCCAGCTGTAAAATATACGTACGACCATTCAGCATTTTTATTAGATCTTTTGGACCTATTAATTTGTCCCAGTGATGCGTTCCCGGAGGTACAATGTTCACTACGTATTCGGCAAGAATTATTCCCGTTAACCACATTGGAACAGTTTTGTTTAGAGTCGTAAAAAATATTGATCCTCCAGGCTGAAACATTGTAATGAGGCTATTGATATCTTTTAAACTATAATTTCACCTTCAGTGCATCTACACAGCAAGTTAAAAATGTTGCTTTGTCTTCGATATGTTCTATGACCTCAGATAGGACGACAGCATCGTATTTTCCTAAGTTGTTCAGTGCGTGTGTTTCAATGGGTTCCATATTATAGTTTAAAAACGGACGAAGCCCAGGGCTATGATCATTTAAGTGCTGTTTAGCAACTTTGATTAATTCGCCAGACATGTCAATCCCGGTAACATTGCCGTGTAGGCGAGCAAGATTCTCTGAAAGTATCCCACCTCCGCATCCCACATCTAAAATTGTCTGTCCACGTAATACGTCCGTCGTGTTATAGAGTGATGGATCCACCTTCTTTGCGGAAATCAGACCATCTCGCACAAATGGAACTCTGTAATCGAGATTCATTAAACTCTCCTTTCTTTCAATTTATCGATGAGGACCTCAGACTGTTCATTGAATGCAATGCCTTAAGCTTTCCGCTAGGACTCCACCATTCGTTTGCTAATTTTGAGTGATGTTCAATTTCAGGATCTCTAGCCATTTTTGAAAAAGAAATGTCTGGCGCTGCTTGTTTCACCACGCTGTAATTGCGAAGGCTTCTGGATATGGAAATTGTATTTTTTTTGTTTTTGTTGGAGTAAATACGAACTGATTAGTAACTTACTTCCTGCTCCATAATTTTCCTGCGTTAGATACCGAATGCTTCCACATCTTCTCCCGACACAAATGATTTTGCAACAAGTTTCAAATGCGTCAATTGCTACGACATATGCTACACCATTCAGTGACATTTTATTTGTGCTGTTACCTGTAATTTTAGGTGCATATAAATGAATTATATTGATTAAAAATATTGAAGTCACTGAATGGTTCTAGATTGTAGTACAATGTTTTTTGGTTTTTTATTCTTGAATTATGTTCACAATAAAATAAGTATAATTTTAGATTAAGCACTAACTTTTCAACAGTTTCTTAATATAACATTCACACTCTCCACAAATCCTCATAATATCCTAATTTCTATATATATCTATCTAAAATAGCAATTATACATGGATCCGGGAGGATTTCGATTAAAATTGTAATATATGTACAAGATATAAGAATCAATCTTGTAACGTTAAATACATGTGTGTATATTATTTTAACAACTACACTTACCTACTGCTGTGAGAGCTTCCGGCTTGGTTAAGCCCGTGAGTAGGGTGTCTTCCTTCGGTCGGTTGGCTTCCGGCTCTTCTGCCCGTAGGTGTGTTTCCAGATGTTGAACCTCTAGACTCATCCAAAATAAAGGGCCGACTATTTGGTTTTGTCGGCTTCCGGTTATTAGAGCCCGTGGGTAGTGGCTTCCGCCGATCGTTGACCCTCTGTGGTGTTCCCAGGCTCATCCAAGATAAAAGCCGACTATTTGGTTTTTCCGTGTTGTATTTTTATTTATTAATCTTTTATTTTTTTAATTTTCCAACAAGATGGTGTGCCACACTTCAGCAGTCTGATTCCAATTCCTTGCGTTGATGCACCCCTTGTGCCTGTCTGGTACTAATTGATCCTATTCTAACCGACCTCCCCTTTTTATATTCAAAACTTAAATCAAAACCCACATACCTTCCGACGATCATAGCTGTCCTCCAGATAGCCACGTGACACAAGTCTCAGTCTAAGGCCAAGCCAACGACCATGGAAACCACAACGCTGCATTTTTTTTTGCAAAATTCTTCACCGCAAGGCCATGAGAAAATTTCGATTCACGGTGACGCGAATCTGATTTGCCCATAGCGAATAGCATGCAGGTAAAATTACCTTGAAGATGATGAGTTGTTGGGTGGTCAATATATCATCTAGGTGATCAGACTGTTGGGTGTGGGAATTGCAGAATCGCAATTTTAGGTATGGCAATGGGAAATGCACGTATTTCAGGGTGATGGGGATTTAGTTTGTTTGTAGAGCATAGGTGGAATGTGGGAAATGCAAGATTGCAATTCTGAGCATTAGAACTGGGAATGCGTTTAGCAACTGGTAGACATGTGATAAGGTGTTACAGCTACACTGAACGGATTCCATGGGCTGTAGCAGGAAATTATACACTTAGAGAATTCTTTCGGTTTTAACATTAATTAAAGATGTCCCATATGCATGCAACATTATTGTTTTTTGCAAAATCTTGCGTGTAGCAAAATATTTATAATATTTATTAGCCTATTGGCTACATTCGGGTATTATATATATATATATATATATATATATATATATATATATATATATATATATACATGGAAGGTATTGGTAGTTTGCCTACAGCAAAGTCCACTGTTCATGTTACGTGTAATACATGCATATCAGTTTTAAGAGCTTAATTATCTTTTCCACTTTGTTTAAATTTATTTATATATATATATATATATATATATATATATATATATATATATATATATATATATATATATATATATATATATATATATATATATATATATATATATATATATATATATACTAGTTGACCCGGCAAAGTTCGTTTTGCCATATACATTATTTCTAGGGATTGTTTAGGTAGGTCAGTACCTGGCTGACTTTCAAACAGACAACTTGTCTCACAGTTTTGCTCGTGCTATTTATCTTAATCAACCGTTATTTTCACAATAATTTTCACAATTTAATTATCATTATCTTGTTTTCTTTGCCTCGTTTTCCGCATACAAAAATTTGAACAAGTGTTAAAACCGTTAAGATATGGCCCCTGGGCCACGTGTGTTAAACAAAATTAAGCGCAAACGGTTGCGTTACGACCCCGTTATTGGAGGCCAAACTCCTCCCGATAAACTTTCAAAAGTGAACAATAAAGGTCTAGAAAAATCTAAAATGTGTTCAAACACTAACTCTTTTCAACCACTTCAAAGTCTGATGGAAGACTCTCCTGAAATGGATCCGACCAATGACGAACAGTGCGCAGAATTTCCTAAGGAAACCATTCCGCCAATTGTGGTATTAAAAACAACTAGTGCTCAAGTGCGTGATATTTTGAGCAACATTAAGATAGACAAATACTTAATCAAAAACATTTCGCTTGGGCAAAAAATATGTGCCCCAACAATGGACATACATAATAAAATCAGAACCGAACTCGTACGGTTAAAATGTGAGTTTTTCACCCACTCGCGTAAGGAAAATCGTCCATTAAAGGTAGTGTTATCCGGGCTAGACTTAATTAGCAACGATGTGGTGAAAAATGAGCTAATTGCACTCGGGATTAAGTGCCTAGATGTTAAAACCATCACATTAAATCCGTCAACAAAAGCCCTGTACAAACACTACTTGTACATCGTCTACATTCAACGCGGTACTGTTAAATTAAACGAACTAAAACGGAACTACTCTACCTTGTTCAAAACCATCGTTCGCTGGGACTTTAAAAAACATCACCCAGGTAAGGTCACACAATGTCACAATTGCCAGCTTTACGGTCACGGCTCGATGCATTGTCATATAAATAGCTTCTGTGCAATATGTTCGGGAAACCATAAAACATCCGACTGCAAAACGAATGAGGTCATCAAGTGTGCAAATTGTAGTGGGCCACATAAATCCACCGATCCAGAATGCATAAGCCGAAAGCAGTACATAGACATTCGCCGCAAATTATCACCACGTGGACGTGGTACAGGAAATACAACGCTCCTACAGCCTCCGAGTGACAAACAGCAGCCAGTGCCCGACCGATTATCCATGGATAATTTTCTTCCACTACCCCGATCTGTGCGTCAACCTTCACTTCCTTCATCCACCTGGGCTTCTGGCCTCCATCAAACCCAGCAACCTTCCAACAGTGATACGACACACACGAAGAAAAATCCGTCAGAAACATTAAATAATGATAACCTGTTCTCATTTAGCGAGATAAACTCTCTTCTTAATGAAGTTGTAACCAAGCTTAGTGCTTGTCAAACCAAAGCTGACCAATTTAACGTCATTACTTCATTAGCTATTAAGTACATATACTCGGAAAAAACATGTTAAGAAACTCTCTTAACATCATAACTTGGAATGCGAGAAGCATCAAAAACAAAAAGCATGAATTTTTTAGTTTCTTGATAAATTTTAATATTGACATTGCACTTGTTTCAGAAACCTGGCTCAAACAAGACATTTCTTTCTCACATCAAAATTACATATGCTATCGCCTAGACAGGGTACATGCTAGTGGTGGAGGTGTCGCCATTGTTGTGAAAAAATGTATAGAACATTCCTTGCGTCCTTCATTGCGCCTTAAGTTAATTGAGGAAATTAGTATAGATGTAACATTAAGTGACAACTCCAAGGTGAGTCTTTTTTCGGTCTATTTCCCTGGAGGAAATAGAAACCTAGAGAAATCTACTTACTTTAAGCGGGATTTGCAAAAATTGTATAGAGTCAACACTCGAAACAAGGTAATTATTGGTGGTGATCTAAACTGCAGACATCAGTCGTGGAATTGTCTTAGGGCAAACTGCTGGGGTAACATTTTACTAGATGTTACTGAATCCAGCCCAAGTTTTTCCATACTTTATCCACTTCTCCCCACCTATATCCCAGCGAGTGCTAACAAGAACCCCTCAACTCTTGATCTATATATCACTAATATTCCAAATTACTGCACAGTGCCATTAACTCTAAATGCGTTAAGTTCAGACCACCTTCCGATCAGCCTTACAGTGAATCATACAGTAGTTGTATATCGTACCAGTTTATACCACAACTATTCCGCCGCCAACTGGAATTGTTATAAATCATATATAAACACGAACTTGGTTCTAGGTGATACCAGCCTAAATTCTATAAACTGCAGCGAGCACATTGATATCCTATGTAACAATTTTGTTTCTGTTATCAATAGAGCGGCCGATCTTGCGATACCTAAATGTTCCACTGCTCCAGTTGATAAGGCACCGCTTCCTGAAAATATCTTACATCTGATTAGGCTACGAAACTCTGAAAGAAGAAAATGGCTGCGTTATAGAATCGATTGTTTTCTACTTAATGTTAAAGTCTTAAATAATATAATTAAAAACGAAATCTCAACATATAGGAACAAGTGTTGGAATAAACACCTTTCCTCTCTTGACAAAGCTAGCAAACCGTTCTGGAAAATATCAAAAATTATGAAAAAGAGAGGGTCAAGTATTCCTCCGTTTAAAGTTCACGACAAGTTGTTTATTTCTTCAGTGGAGAAATCGAACCTACTTGCTAACACGTTTAGTAAGAACCACTCCATATCTATGCATCTAAGCGACGCCTATACTGAAGCTGAAGTTTCTAACACTATCCATGTACTTTCTCAAACACCAGCTGAAAGTACTTACGCAACTAATATCAGCAAAGTTAAAGAATTGATAAAAAAATCGAAATCGAAAAAGGCTGCGGGTCTCGATAATATTAACAACAAATTAATCAAAGCACTTCCACCTGCTGCAAGTAACTATTTAACGTTCATTTTCAACGCTTGTCTTAAGAATTGTTATTTTCCGGACTGTTGGAAAACAGCAAAGGTAATACCTATCCCGAAACCCGGCGAACCGAAGAACAGCCCCGAAAGCTACAGACCTATTAGTCTACTTAGCTGTCTAAGTAAGCTCTTAGAGAAAATCATTAAGGAAAGGATTGATCGTTTTGTGGAAGACAATAACATCTTACCAAACTTTCAGTTCGGTTTCCGTAGTGGTCACAGCACAATCCACCAAGTCTTGCGCATTAAAAACCACATAGCTGGTAAATTCATCGACAAGGAGTCAACGGGACTGGTTCTTCTAGACATCGAAAAAGCTTTTGATACGGTATGGTACGATGCCTTGATTTATAAGCTGCTAAAACTTAAGCTGCCAATACCGCTTATCAAAATTATCCAGAGCTTTCTTTGTTCGAGAAAATATGTTGTGAGTATAGGAACCGACATATCCTCTACTCACCAAATCCACCATGGTGTACCCCAAGGCTCGGTTCTTGGTCCCATATTATTTACATTGTTTGTCGCAGATTTACCATATCTAGGTGAAAACATTCAGGTAGCTATGTTTGCC
Source organism: Microdon myrmicae (assembly GCA_963931805.1). Lineage (NCBI taxonomy): Eukaryota > Metazoa > Arthropoda > Insecta > Diptera > Syrphidae > Microdon > Microdon myrmicae. The sequence goes on along the minus strand of OZ007497.1, from coordinate 258,139,779 downwards.
GATGATACGGCCATTTTCTCTTCGGGTGCCTTATTCACTAATGTCTACAACTCTTTGCAAGCAGCTCTTGACAAACTAGCAGCATATTACAGGAAATGGAAAATAAAAATAAATGGTAATAAAACACAAGCTGTCTGGTTTTCGAGACGTAGGAAACACTGCTACCTACCAAATGGCACTAAACTCAGTATGTGTGCAGTTGATATTGATTGGTCCGAAGACTGTAGATATCTAGGTATTATTCTAGATAAAAAACTCATCTTTCAAAAACACATCACTACCACAATAGACAAAATAAACAAAGTCGTAAGAGTTATGTATCCATTAGTGTGTAGAAAGTCAAAGCTTAGCATCGAAAATAAAATTATAATATATAAAACCATTTTTCAAGCTATACTCCTGTACGGGGCCCCTGTATGGTGTAATTGTGCTCGCACACACAAAATAAAATTGCAAAGGTGTCAAAATAAAATATTGAAAATGTTGCTGAATTTGCCATGGCATTATTCGACACATGAACTACATGAAAACGCTAACGTTAAACAGGTAGAGTTCTACATTGACAAATTCAATCGAAACTTCTTCGTCAATTGTTCTTTTTCTGACAATATTCTCGTTTCCCGTCTTGCGTTATCCTAAATCACTACATATGTTCTCTGTCTATGAAAATTATATCGAGGTTATTATTATATAAAATAACCGGAAGCTCGTGCATTATTAGTCTTAAGATTCAAATAAGGGTTTTTTATTGTAGTTTTCCCTTAATTTATTATTTGCTATTCATTAAAATTGTGCTATTGTCGTTATATAGATTTAAGATTATAGTTGTAAAGGAATTGCTATCCTAAATCTCTTAAGTACTAGTTGTAAAATATATCATAAATGTAATTATCTACCAAATAAAAATTGAATTGAATTGAATATTGAATTGAATTGTTTAGGTAGAAAAAAATGACTAACTTATTGAAAGCGTATGAGGATTCGGTATATGAGTGGAAAAGGCATGGAGCACTGCCGATGATAACGGAATATAAAAAAAAACAAACCACTAAACATTTATTTTTTAAATTTATTAAATATAATAAATTATATAAATATCACTAATTATGACAATATTACTAAAAAACAATATCAGTCTCTTAATGCAACAGAGTGTACAATATATGGTTTGAAGTATCCCAAATGCGTCTCCCATCTAATGAGTTACATCTTGTTTAAATTTATATATATATACATATATATATATATATATATATATATATATATATATATATATATATATATATATATATATATATATATATATATATATATATATGTTGCGGATTGGCAGTTGAATGTGCTGGGATGTACTGGAGAAATCTAGTACATTCGCAGTGTATACCAGTTGCGCGGCAGCTGTCGCGGATCAGCTGGCCGATTGTCACCAACAATGAGGTCACTTTTTGAATTGGCAGTTATTCGGCGTCATTTACCTAACCTCAGTCTGCAACCAACCTTCAACGGGCTCGTTCCATTAAATCAAGCATCATCATCACGAGTAAAACGGACAAGAAGTTAATCATTGTCGTTGTTGTTAACATAACTTAGAATGTTCAATAAATTAAATCAATCTCTTTAAAGGGTAAATTCCTCGAGTCGTTTTCTTCTTCCATCTATCTTGTTCGTGCAAAGACCAACCGAATTGAAATACGCAATCACTGGCGTAATTGAATTGCATCACACTCAGGACAGTGGTTCGCGAGAATCACCATTATCACCCATCGGTGGACGCAGCCTTCATCCTAACGGTTGTATCCCGTCACAACATATATATTGTGACGCATATGACCATCAGTACTAGTGTTGCGGATTGGCAATTGAATGTGCTGGAATGTACTGGAGAAATCTAGTACATTCGCAGTGTATACCAGTTACGCAGCAGCTGGCACCAACTGGCCATCATTGTCACCACGATGATGTCATAGCGTCGCTTTTTTGAATTGGCAGTTATGCCAATTCGTCAGTCTGCAATCAACCTTCAACGGGCTCGTTACAATCGTCTACAATCAACATTCACCGAATAAACACCATCGGTCAATAATTGTCCTTCAACACGTCTATTAATAAAGCTGCCTTCTAGTTCACTTCTGCCCTTTTTCTTGTTCTGTCTCCTACGACAAAGTTATTGGTTTGCACGCGGACTACGTAGAGTTATCAACAAACAATATTCAATAAGTTTTCTTTACATCGTACTTTTCGTGAACAATTATAGAATTAAAGAAATTGATAAGATAGAATAAAAATACGTAATAAAACATAAGAATCCCCCGCTTGGAAGAAACTTTGACGTGGGGCGGGGGCTTAAACTACAATAAATCACTCAAGTTATGCTGACGGAAGTTTTTTCCGGCCAAATATTATCGGAAAGTTGTCATGCCGACTAGTCTCCACGATTCGTAGACTTAACCCCTCTCGATTTCTGCGTATAGGCTTACTTGAAGGAAAATGTATACACCCACAAACCAACAACACCCTTGACGCTTAAAGACTTTCGAAATAACACCAAACGCCTGAGAAAATGTTATGAAAAATATGGTTAAAAGCCTTTACTGCAACTTGACGGATATCATATTCCATTCATAATGATAAAGACCATATATACGGCCAGCAAAATATAAAATATAAAGCTATATTCCATTTAGTAGTTACTAAAAATCATCACTATGAACATAAAAGACACCCTATATTTGCTCACAGCCCAGTGGTCATCTTACTAAAGAGAATCTAGTAGCTGCCTATTTAGCAGACAACTCAATGTTTTCTAATATCACTTCACACCAGCCTCAATTTTGAACACAAGCAACATGAGCCAAATTTGCCTTCGAACTCGAGGTGTTACTCGAGCGCTCAAAGAGCTGAATACTAGCTAACTTACTGAATCGAATGGTATTACTCTTTTTCGCTTGAAGAGAATTTCTGCTTCATTCACAAAACCGCGAAACTTCCTCAAGCTCCCTCTTTTAACTAGTAAAGCCCCGATTGTGTTCGCGTTTATTAAAAAATATAGCAATTAAGAAGGCTCACAACGATAGGGTGATCAATAAGCTCCTTCGGTGCCCAGCTGGTTCGCGCTCCTTCTGGTCAATGGCAAGGGCGTCAGCGGTAACTTCGCATCCTCCTCTTTCCCCCCGTTGGTGACAGACAGCGGGACATTAGTCACGAATCCAAAGGATAAAGCTAATGTGTTCGCGAATTTATGTTCCGCGAATTCAAACCTCGATCCCGGCCTTTTGGAGCCACCTGTGATCTCGCCGGTACAGTCTTCGATGCTGGATGTGAGATTTCTTCCGCGCACTATTCAACGCATTCTACGTGAACTGGATTGTAGGAAGGCATCCGGCCCGGACGGAATACCAACAATAGTCCTTAAGAACTGTGCTCCGGAACTATCGCCGGTTCTTGGCAGACTCTTCCGCTTATCTTATGCACGGAGGACCTTTCCTGCCTGCTGGAAAATCGCTCGAGTTCAGCCAATCCCAAAGACGGGAAAAAACTGTCTCCCACAAAATTACCGTCGGATAGCATTACTCTCTACTTTATCTAAGGTAATGGAAAAGGTCATCAATACAGAATTGGTTAAGTATTTGGAGTGCAACGGACTTCTGAATGATCGTCAATACGGATTCCGTGGCAGGCGGTCCACAGGAGACCTTTTGACACTTATAACCGATATATGGACATCTGCGATTGAACGGCATGGTGAGTCAAGGGCGGTCGCATTAGATATCTCCAAGGCTTTTGACCGCGTCTGGCACGGGGCATAGCTGAGCAAACTTCGTTCATATGGACTTTCCCAACAGCTTTGCGACTGGACGAAAAGCTTCCTTGAGAATCGATCGATCTGGGTTGTTGTGGACGGCGAGTGTTCGGATCTGTATCCTGTTAATTCGGGGGTACCCCAAGGTTCTATTTTGGCTCCAACCTTGTTCTTGCTTCACATAAATGATTTGTTGGAGACAACGGATAACAAAGTGTTCAGTTTTGCGGATGATAGTACGCTTGTTTCCTCCTTTTCGAGTGATCGGCCGATTAGTGCATCAACGTCGCACCAGCTGAGATGTAGACAGATTGACTCTCTGAATCAGGATCTGGATAAAGTCCTGCAGTGGGGAAAGGCCAATCTTGTCGACTTCAACGCAACGAAGACCCAGTATACAACATTCACAAAGAAAACTGGATCATTGGTTCGACAGCTGATGATGAATGGCCGGGCCCTCGAGGCTGGGGAAAGTTTGAAATTGCTCGGCGTCACGGTCTGTGGGAATGTATCATGGCATAAACACGTATCGGGTATCGCCAGATCAGCCTCAGGAAAACTGAGTTATCTTTTTAGAGCCAAGAAATATTTTACTCCGGCCCAACTTCTGCTCCTATATAAGTCCCAAATTAGACCCGCGCTCGAATATTGCTCTCATGTTTGGAGCTCGGCTCCTAAACATACCCTCGACCTACTTGAGAGCGTACAGAGACGAGCAACCCACCTGATCGGGGACTCGGCGCTGACGTCGGGACTACAGTCTCTATCACATTGAAGGCGCGTAGTCGACCTCTGTCTGTTTTACAGATATTATCACGGGTGCTGTTCTTCGGGGCTTCTTGGCATTGTTCCATGCAATTCGGTTTATATGCGCTCTACAAGACAATCTGACAGATCGCACCCGTTTGTGGTTCATCTCCCGACGGCACGAACATCCCTGTATCAGAACTCGTTCCGTTACAGAGCGGGGAAGCTGTGGAACTGCCTTCCCACGCGAGTGTTCCCGGAGCGTTACAACCTGCAGCTGTTCAAAAAGAACTGCAACAGTTATTTGATGGCATCTCGGGGCGCCCACTTGACGCTATAGGTTCGCCTCTCCCGAGAGAAGTCTAATAAAAAAAAAAAAAATTATCCCCCGCTTGGTAGAAACTTTGACGTGGTGCGGGGGCTTAAACTACAATGAATCACTCAGGCTACGCTGACGGAGGCATACGCTTCCAGTAGGGCCACCCATGCCAGACAGGCTAGCGAGGAGTAACACACTAAGATCTACCACCCCTAATCCAGGGTGTTACGCGTCACCGTGCTCATTGGATGGTTTGCAGCCAGGGGTATACCGGCTGTATTATAACGGCGTGTTATGTTATTTTAACAATTAAATTCGATAAATATATTTGAATTTTATTTAAAGTAGTGAAACGACTTACTTGGGATTGACCGTTGACGGCCTCTGAGCGGTGATAGATTTGCTGGCTCTGGAACTGCTGCTGTTGTGTGCTGCGACTGGGTGCAGGGGGCGTTGAGTGCCTGCTCCCCTGTTCAGCTTCAGTTGTGCTCTTTAATCAATTTTTATTGTTGACCAATGCGTTTTTCCAACGGTTCATACATCCAGTCAATTTCCGTCAAATAGTTAATTTCCTTACGCAGATTTTGTAAGCGCTTCACGTGATTTTCGGTAGTTGAAGTTTTGTACCCACATTCAGTGATAAAGAGGTATTTGTATCGTGCAAATGTTTTCTCACTGGGTATTTCGTATGTGCGTCCCTTCGCAGTTTAACGTCGAATGTCATATTTTTGTTTTTTGCCGTTGACGTTTTATTTTATTATTCGACGCCAACGCCGGTTTTTATTATTTTCTCTGCCAAGTAGAATTTGCATAAAGGAATTTATGCAAATTAACGACTTGGCGAGTTGTTCTCCGTTTAGAGGTAAAGAGGGGAAACTAACGAAAGGGGATTAGTGGATGTTGGGGGGACCTGGACTCAAGGTCGGTCCGTAACAGGCGCCTCTCTGACACCGGGTTGAATCAGAGCAGTAAGCAGACCTTACCATATCAAAGAGGGGCTCTGATATGGCGGAATATTTGAAACTCAAAGACTCGTGGGTTCAAAACTGAATAATCAATATACATAAAACAATCCCACGAAAAACCAAGTAGGCGTAGGTGTGATGAGCCGACACTACGATAAGGGAACAAATCATCAAGAAAACACCGACTCGTTAAAAAGAAGACGTAGGGAAAAACGGAAAATGCGGGATATACGCGTCGGCACGTGGAATGTTCGAACGCTATATAAACCAAGCGCAATACAGACGGTCGTACAGAACGCGAAACAGTATAAAATGAACATCGTAACGCTTCAAGAAGTTCGACTCCCACATCTAGTAATCGAAACCAATGGGTTTACACTGGCGTGTGGAGGTACCGATACACATAACCTTGGAACTGGCTTCATCATAAGCAAGAAGATTACGCCCCATGTAAAAGATGTGCAATTTATTAATGACCGAATGTCGGTGCTAAAAATACAGGGCCCATGGTACAATTATGTATTTATAAACGTACACGCTCCAACAGAATCTACCGACGAAGAAACGAAGGACACATTCTACGAGACCCTAGAGGAAGTATTTGATGGGAACTCATCATTCGATGTTAAAATCCTCCTCGGCGACCTCAATGCGAAAATTGGAAAGGAAGATATCTTCCAACCAACTATAGGTAAAGAAAGCCTACACGACGTTTCAAATGATAATGGAATTCGAATTATTACGTTTCCCGCGTCAAAAGATCTGGTAGTGAAAAGCACGATGTTCAAGCACAAGCAAACTCATAAACCGACATGGATATCACCCGATGGCGTAAGGCGTAACCAAATAGACCACTTCCTCATAGACAAAAGACACCACTCGAATATCCTTGACTTAAGATCATATAGAGGAGTAGAGTTATGACTCCGATCATCTTCTAATCATGTGCAAAATTAGAAGTGGGTTCGCAGCAAACCCACATGGGCAGTCACGGAAGAAGAGCAAAAACTTCGACATTGATAAAATAAAAGACCTACGCAAAAGGGCTGAATATCAAGACGACCTAACGAATTGATTTAACATCCTAGAGAATGGGAGTAGAGAGGAAGACGAAGCCAATAGTGTGGACACTAAATGGGCATCGATCAGATACACAATCAAACAAATAACCCAAAACGTATTAGAATTTTAGAAAACAATTAAGTCCAAACCTTGGTTTGACGATGAGTGTAGGGCGAAGATCGAAAAACGTAAACGACTTAGACTGATCCACTTAGAAATACATGATGAAGTCAACGCAGGAAGATACGCGACAATTCGGAAAGAGACAGTGAGACTCTTCAAACGCAAAAAAAAAAAAACGCGAATGGGAAAAGACGCGGATCGAAAAAATCATAGAAAATGCCAAAGCAAAGAACATCAGAGGTGTGTATGCCGCCATAAATTCAATTTGAAATGACTACCGAGGGAGAGCCAAAATACTCCGAGACACAAACAGCTTTCTGGTGACAGAAACAAAAAACGTCGTGACAAGATGGAAGCACTACTTTGAAAACCTGCTCAATGTGCGCACCCATCAACTACAAATAAACGCACCAGACGTACATACAGACGAAGCTCAGATCCCAGAGCCCTCTTTCAACGAAGTTGTAAACGCAATAAATCGATTGAAAAACAACAATCCCGGTGTCGACTGCATACCGGCAGAGCTTGTGAAGCATGGAGGAGAGGCAACCGCTCAAAAGATCCACCAACTCATCAAAACAATATGGGATAAGGAAGTCACTCCGGAAGAATGAAAAACCTTAATAGTCATCCCCATTTTCAAAAAAAGCGACAGATCTGACTGCAAAAAGTACAGAGGAATAGAATTGCTCCCAACCACATACAAAATACTAACAAATGTCATACTGGCGAGTATCACAACGTACGCAGAAGAAATACTGGGAGAATACCAATGCGGTTTCCGTAGGAACCGGTCAACAAGCGACCAAATGTTCACAATTAGACAACTGCTGGAAAAGAAGTGGGAATACGGAGAGACGGTTCACCAATTGTTCGTTGACTTCAAAAAAGCCTACGACTCAGTCGCCAGGCAAAGACTTTACCATATTGTAGTTGAGCTGGGAATCCCAAAAAATATGCCGCCCTCATTCAAATCTGCATGAACGAAAACAAAAGGCGAGTTAGAATAGAAAACCACCTCTCAGAACCATTTGAAATCCGGGACGACTAAAACGGAGATGGTCTATCACCGTGTCTTTTTAACCTTGTGCTCGAGTATGTCATCAGAAAGATACAAGACGACAACAAGACCGGATCATCCCTGAACGGGGTCACACAAGTGCTCGCATATGCGGATGACATCGCCGTTTTGGGCGATAATCTAGAAACTGTAAGTAAAAACTATGATATTATCATGCAAGCGGCAGAAGAGGTGGGTCTAGAAATAAATGAAGACAAAACAAAATACATGATTACCACGAAAGTGCTCCTCGATAGTATAGTGGTTAGTATACCTGCCTGTCATGCGGGAGACCGGGGTTCGATTCCCCGTCGGGGAGCCTTTGGCGCAAGACTAATGACCTTGCCCGGAAAAAACAAATCATTATGAAAAAATTTAACAAGCCTCAGGACTTGCTAAATAAGGCCAAGACCGGATCCCGGTTGTAGTGCCGATGATGATGATGACACTCCGGCAACGCTAGTTGGCAGCAGTCAGTAAACTGCTGAAATCCAAACTGCTATCACGTAATATAAAGCTCCGTGTCTATAGAACCATATGATGAAGTCAACGCAGAAAGATACGCGACAATTCGGAGAGAGACAATGAGGCTCTTCAAACGCAAAAAACGCGAATGGGAGAAGACTCGGATCGAAAAAATCCTAGAAAATTCTAGGGCAAAGAACATCAAGGCTATGTATGTCGGCATAAATTCAATTAGAAATGGCTACCGAGGAAGAGCCAAAATAATTCGAGACGCAAACGGCTGTCTGGTCACAGAAACAAACAATGTCGTGACCAGATGGAAGCAGTACTTTGAAAACCTGCTCAATGTACGCACCCATCAACCACAGATAAATGCACCAAGCGTACATACAACCGAGCCTCAGATCCCAGAGCCGTCTCGCAACGAAGTTGTAGATGCAATAAATCGATTGAAAAACAACAAGGCTCCCGGAGTCGACTGCATACCGGCAGAGCTTGTGAAGCATGGAGGAGAGGCAACCGCTCGAAAGATCCACCAGCTCATCCAAACAATATGGGATAAGGAAGTCACTCCGGAAGAATGGAAAACCTCAATAGTCATCCCCATTTTCAAAAAAGGCGACAGATCTGACTGCAAAAACTACAGAGCAATATCATTGCTCCCGACCGCATACAAAATATTAACAACTGTCATTCTGGCTAGAATCACACCGTACGCAGAAGAGATACTGGGAGATTACCAATGTGGATTCCGTAGGAACCGGTCAACAAGCGACCAAATGTTCACAATAAGGCAACTGCTGCAAAAGAAGTGGGAATACGGAGAGACGGTTCACCAACTGTTCGTTGACTTCAAAAAAGCCTACGACTCAGTCGCAAGGCAGAGACTCTACCATATTCTAGTTGAGCTGCGAGTCCCAAAAAAATATGCCGCCCTCATTCAAATTTGCATGAACGAAAACAAAGTCGAGTCAGAATAGAAAACCACGTCTCAGAACCATTTGAAATCCGGGACGGACTAAAGCAGGGAGATGGTCTATCACCGTGTCTCTTTAACCTTGTGCTCGAGTATGTCATCAGAAAGGTACAAGACGACAACATGGCCGGATCATCCCTGAACGGGGTCACACAAGTGCTCGCATATGCGGATGACATCGCCGTTTTGGGCGATACTCTAGAAACCAGTGAAATTAGCATGCAAGCGGCAGAAGAGGTGGGCCTAGAAATAACTGAAGACAAAACAAAATACATGATTACGGCGAGAGCAGGTGGATCTCAGATAACACATATAAACGTCAGAGGTGAGATATTTGAAAAAGTTAAAGAATTTAAATATCTGGGAACGATACTGACGGCCAGTAACGAAATGTCGAAGGAAATTAACAAGAGACTGCATTCCGGCAACGCGAGTTGGCACGCAGTCAGTAAACTGCTGAAATCCAGACTGCTATCACGTAACATAAAGCTCCGTGTCTATAGAACCATAATCATGCCGATTGTTCTATATGGATGCGAAACATGGGCTCTCACAAAACGAGAAGAAAACAAATTCCGCGTATTCGAGAATGAAGTTTTAAGGGGCATCTTTGGCGGTAAATATGACGAGGAGGGAGCACAATGGAGGAAACTCCATAACCCCGAATTCGAAGAGCTCTACCGCAAACCTACAATTGTGAGAGTAATCAAGTCGCGAAGATGGGCCGGACACGTGGCGCGAATGGGGAACGATAGGACCGTATATAGAATTCTTGACGGTAGACCAACGGGAAAGAGACCGGTAGGACGGCCGCGACGGAGATGGGAGGACAATGTTAGGTTTGACCTTGAGGAGGTCGGATCGAATGGTCAAGCGTGGAAGGAGAGTGCCCAGGACAGGGAACGATGGCAAAGCCGAGTCGGTGAGGTCGTGAACTTCCGGGTTCCTACAGGCCAATAAATAATAATAATAAGTCTATAGAACCATAATCATGCCGATTGTCCTATACGGATACGAAACATGGGCTCTCACAAAACGAGAAGAAAACAAATTCCGCGTATTCGAGAATGAAGTTTTAAGGGGCATCTTTGGCGGTAAATATGACGAGGAGGGAGCACAATGGAGGAAACTCCATAACCCCGAATTCGAAGAGCTATACCGCAAACCTACAATAGTGAGAGTAATCAAGTCGCGAAGATTAAGATGAACCGGACATGTAGCGCGAATGGGCAACGATAGGACCGTGCGTAGAATTTTTGGACGGTAGATCAACGGGAAAGAGACCGGCAGGACGGACGCGACGGAGATGGGAGGTAAAGAAAAGGGTAAATGTGCAGTCTAAGAAGCATTTTTAAGATAATGATGAGAAATATTTTTTTTTATTATCAACTCACCGTAGACGGTGAGTTTTTTGTGAATGCCACTGTGTTGCAAATTACAGTTTTTTAAAAATACTCGTGTTAGTAGAGAGTTCTAAACAATACCTGTTTTTTTTTTTTTTTTTTTTTTTATTAGAATTCTCTCGGGAAAGGCGAACCTATAGCGTCGATTGGACGCCCCGAGATGCCATCAAATAACTGTTGCAGTTCTTTTTGAACAGTTGCAGGTTGTAACGCTCTGGGAACACTCGCGTGGGAAGGGAGTTCCACAGCCTCCCCGCTCTGCAACGGAACGAGTTCTGGTACAGGGATGTTCGCGCCTTCGGGAGATGAACCACAAACGGGTGCGATCCGTCGGATTGTCTTGTGGAGCGCATATAAACCGAATTGCGCGGAACAATGCCAAGAATCTCCGAGGAACAGCACCCGTGATAATATCTGTAAAACAGACAGAGGTCGGCCACGCGCCTTCGATGTGATAGCGACTGTAGTCCCGACGTCAGCGCCGAGTCCCCGATCAGGCGGATCGCTCGTCTTTGTACGCTCTCAAGTAGGTCGAGGGTATGTTTAGGAGCCGAGCTCCAAACATGAGAGCAATATTCGAGCGCGGGTCTAATTTGAGCTTTATATATAAGAAACAGTTGGGCCGGAGTAAAGTATTTCTTGGCTCTAAAAAAGAATGTAGAAAAAAGAATTTTGATTTATAGATAACATATACAGAGGTTGAGAGAAGAAATGGCAAATTGGTGAAATAGATGAGATTTCCTCGTGGAACTCAAGTGGACGGAAATTCTTGGAATGACACCAACGATCTCCATTGAACATTTCTTGCGGTAATATCTGGGAAATCTAAAGTCATCCCGCGCCTGTGATGTGATATTGGTGTTGATCCCAAGCCTGCTCTCCTCCATCACATTTTCCACTAATCCCCGAAACCTGAGAAACCCTCGTCTCTTCTATTTGCCCGCTCATAACACACTTTACGGCTCTAATGAACCCATTTCGTGAATGCAGGGGTCGGCAAACTCTCACCGCACCTTCTTTGACTTCAATCTCACCTCTCCCGCTCTCAAACGTCATCTCCGCTCTTACCCCTCCTGACCCCACCCCGGTCACCGCCGACGCTCGCCCGCTCGCATACTCACACCCTGGCTTCCGGCTTATCCTCGCCCGTCCCTGTCCTACCACTTAGACTATTATTCTATCCATCTTTGTTTAGTTCCCCATTCCGGTTTTTAAGTTAATTTAAAGTTAGTCCCCCACCACCACCGAAGTCTAGTTATAAGTTTATATTGTGACGCATATGACAATCAGTACTAGAATATTCTAGAAAGTCCAATACAAAGTACTAGAATATTCTATAAAGTACTGGAAAACTGGAGACTATGAACCGTAGAAAATTCGAGGCTATGGAACGAATGGAAACGAAACGCCGAATCAGAATAAGGAAACGGTATAAATACGTCACACGCAGATCAAGAAGTAAGAAGTAAGAAGTAAGCAGAGTCAAAGACGCGATAAGTAAGGAAGCGTAAAGTCAAGAAATCGTTAAGTGTACGGAAAAGTAACGGTTGTTTTAACGGACTAATAAAGCGTTATATTAATTCAAAATCGATTTAACCCCAAGCTCTCTACAATTGGTGTCAGAAGTGGGATTAATTATTAGTGAAGTAAATAATTCTGTGACAGTGTGTTGTGACGATGTCAGATCGATATTTGGAGGATCTTCGCGTTTCTGAGTTGAAGAAGGAACTTCAGGACCGGAATCTGGATAGCAGAGGACAGAAGCAAATTCTTCGACAGCGTCTGCAAGCAGCAATGGAGGAAGAGGGTACTGATGTTGACACATATGTTTTTACGATTGGGCCGGACTGTCCGGATGGAGAAGAAACAGCGAGTCATGATGGTGGCAATGTAACGGAGAAGAGTTCGCCACAGCTGGACATTTCGGAGATGTTCAGGACGATGATGACAAAATTGGACGCGCAAGCTACAGATATTAATTCAAAATTGGACGCGCAAGCTGCCGATGTTAATGCAAAGTTGGACGTCCAAAATTCAAAATTCGACGCACAAGCTGCAGATCTGAATGCAAAATTGGATGCCCAACCGTAGTGGATGAAATGTAGTTTTCAACACTTTAAGGAAGAAATTCAGTCAAAAATTCGAAACGAAGTAGAAAATCTGGAACCATAAAACGAAGCTGAATTTAAGAAAGTCACCGATGAAATAACGCGAATCGGAAAGAGACTTGAGTGTGTTGAGAGAAATTAGACATCGCCTAGCAATCTACATGACTACAAAGATACAAGGATGCAACCGCCAACCTTCGAAAGTCAGTTTGACGCCGCGGTCAATTATATTATTATTATTATTATTATTTATTACAATGTAATTAATTACACAATAACTTAATTCTAAATAGCGCTAGCTGCTAGGGCTTTCGGCTAATATCGAGTTACTTTAAATTTTGTTATGAAGGTTAGTAAGTGTTAGTAATTCGTATGTGTAGTTGATATTCTGTTCTGATGGTTTTGCCAGAATGTTGCAGAAGGGGTCGTTTCCAAATAGTTGGTTTGCGATGGTTTGGACTTTTGGGCAGTCGAATATGATGTGATGTGGAGTAAGTGGGACTTGGTTGTTGCAGTTACTGCATTGTGGGGGGCTGGTTTTTGTAAGGATGTGTTGGTGTGTGATTTTGGTGTGTCCTAGCCGGAGTCGTAGGAAGCATTTTATTTTTTTGTTTGAGACTGTTGTTGGGTAAGTAACGGGTTTGGCGTCCTGTTTAATAGTGCTGTACAGGTGGGTGTAGTGGTGCCATTCCTCTTCCTCCACGTTCTTAAGGGCATTTTTTACCTGTCTTCTTATGTCCGTTTTGTTAGGATAATAGAAGGAGACGAGAGGCGACTTTGTCCCTAGTTTTGCGGCCGCGTCGGCCGCTTCATTTCCACTAATGTTACAGTGCCCGGGGGTCCAAAGTAGCTTTATTTTATTAGCTTTCTTAATAATGTTATCTTGGATTTGACGAATGACAGCATTTGTGGAGTTTACGTTGGTTATTGCTTTTAGAGTTGAAAGGCTATCAGTACAGATAATCGTTGGGATTTTCTGGATCAGTTTTGTTGCTTCCAAAATTGCCGTTGCTTCCGCTGATAGGATGGAACAAAAGGTGGGAAGTGATCCCATTCTGATTATTTCTTTGCGATCGTTGACTATAGCAAATGACACATTTGATTCGTTTTTGGAACCATCTGTGAAAAACAGGTACCAGTTTTGATGTTTGTCGATGATATCCTTGAAAAGTTTTTGATAGATTATCTGATTTGTTGAATGTTTTGGATAATGGGACAGGTCATCTAAGATTGTATTTCTCGGAATTAACCATGGAGGGTGTTGTGTGCGGTGGGGTTTTGAAATATTTATAGGGATATGTAAGTCCTTGGCTATATCGATGGCCCTTTCCAGTCCTGAGCGGTATCTCGACCTTTGTTTTTTTTTATAAATTTTTCGGATGTCCTGCACTATGGGGGTTGCTATAGACATTGTAAATTTGTAAGCAAGTGTAGCTGATATATATTTTAGTCTCTTTTCTATAGATGGGAGACCGCATTCGACGAGGATGTTTTTAATTGGTGTAGTACGGAATGCTCTGGTACTTGCTCGAGCTGCGGCGTGATAGGGAGATTTTATTGTTTGCAGGGTCGTTTTGCTACATTTTCCGTATATCATTAGTCCGTAGTCGATTTTAGATAGGATGATGGCTTTAGTTATGTTAATAAGGGTGTTAGTATGTGCAGATCCATTCTTATATGCTAGGTATTTTACAATATTTAATCTTGCAGCTAGGCTTTTCTTAAGTGCTAAACAATGTTCTTTAAAATTGTATTTACTGTCAAAGAGGATACCGAGGATTTTCATGGATTGGATTGTAGGGATTGTGTGATTCTGAAAGGGAAGTGTGATGTTTTTGCTGCAGCTGGTTTTTCTACAAATGTGTAACATTTTAGTTTTTTCGAGGGAGATCTTTGCGCCTGAGGTTTTACACCAATTAGTGATGTCGTGTAGTATTTCTGAATAGGTAGATTGTACTTCGTTGAGATCGTTTACGTTTGTTAGAATAACTAGGTCGTCAGCGTAGAGGCAGTGTTTTATGTTTTTATATTTTACGAGAATGTCGTTTATTCCGTCAAAGGCTATAGCGAATAATAGGACTGATAGTGGAGAACCCTGTGGAATACCGTTTTTTATGTTGTATATTTGTGAGAATGCACCACCTGTTTTGACTCTAAACTTCCTGTTAGAAAGAAAGGACTTGATTATGTAGAACATATTGTTACCAACTCTCCATTGCGCTAATTTATTCAAAATCACATGAGGACCGATCCGGTCGAACGCTTTTTCAAAATCTATGGAGAGAATTGTTGTATGCTTTTTGGTTGACAAAGAAGATGTGATGAAGTTGTCGATATGGAGTAGCGCATCAATCGTTCCACGTCCTTGCTTGAAACCAACCTGTTCAATGCTTATTAGATTGTTTTTCTCCATGAACCAGTTGAGTCGTCTAGCTACAATTTTTTCAAATGTTTTTCCTAGACATGGGAGTAACGATATTGGGCGATATCCTTTTGCCGAAGTCGGTTCGCCCGTGGGTTTTGGTATGGGTACAATTGTGGCTATTTTCCACACTTGTGGAATTACACCTGTTTGGAGTATGTTATTGAAGAGATGGAGTATTCGGTGTCTCAGGAGTGGTGGACTGTTCTTTAACATTATGTAATCGACTCGATCATATCCTGGTGTTTTACCTGTGGCGCCGTGTAGGGTTGACTCTAATTCAATTTTATTGATCGGGAGATCTATTAATTTAGAGGATGGGCTTGTGTGAGGGGACGGGCTAATTGTGTCTCTTTTGGCAGAGAGAAATGACGGATGAAAGTTTACGTCTTCTGCGTAGTTTGACCATGTTTTGCCGAGATGGTCTGCAATTTGCTGGGGAGATGTGAGAGTGCCTGAGTCGGTGTTCATGCATTTTATTGAGAGGGGGCGATACTGCCCAGTTAGCGTTTTTATATCCGCCCAGATTT
Organism: Microdon myrmicae; assembly: GCA_963931805.1. Taxonomy (NCBI): domain Eukaryota; kingdom Metazoa; phylum Arthropoda; class Insecta; order Diptera; family Syrphidae; genus Microdon; species Microdon myrmicae. Next base: position 258,123,800 of record OZ007497.1, on the reverse strand, counting down.
TTCTGGGAGTGGAGTTCGGATTTAACTTTTCGGTAAATGTTTGGAAGGCTTTTCTTTTTTCTTCCTTGGCATTTTTGCGAAAAAGAGCATTTAACTTTTTATAATTGATTAGGTTAAAATCGGAGGGGAATCTTTTGAAAATTCTCCAGGCTTCTTGTTTTTTCTTCCTTAGGTTGTCCAATACTGGATTCCACCAGGGAACTACTGCCTTATGGAGTTTTCGACTTGTTTGTGGTATCGAGGCATTTGCTCCTATTCGGATTGCTTTAGTGATTATGGCTGTTTCTTGATTAATATTTTGACTCTCTACATGTTGACTTAATGCCTGGGTAGTTATATTTTGAAATTTACTCCAATTAGCAAGTTCGGTTTGGAATTTAGGAAGAAGTTTGGAGGGTTTGGGACACATGCTAGTGTTAATGTTTATTATTATTGGAAAGTGGTCGCTCCCGTGCAGGTTGGGTAAAGTATTCCAAGTGCACATTGGGGCCAATTGAGGTGAGGCTAGTGATAAGTCTACATGTGTGAAGGATTTGTGAGTGGAAAAATGTGTGTGGCTACCGTTATTGAGTAGTGCTAGATTTGCGGTCAGTATGTATTTCTCTACGGTTTTTCCCCTTTTATTAGTGGACGAAGATCCCCAGATGGGACTCCACGCATTAAAATCTCCGAGGAGAAGTATCGGTGTTTGGATGCTATCTGTGATAGTGGTAAGATCGTGTATCGTTATTGGTTGGGATGTGGGGGTGTATGCTGATATTATCGTGAGGTTTCTGCCGATATTTATTTCTACTGCTACGACCGAGATTGCAGAGTTTACTACTATAAGTTTATGTGGGATTGATCTATGTATAAGTATACCTGTACCATGTTTAGAAGCAACATTTTCCGTAAGGTTGTGAAAGAATGCCGCGTATGCTTTGGGTCCTGTGGCCCGAGAGTCGTGGCGGATGTGCGTTTCTTGTAGAGCTATGATGGATGGTTTCAGATCTTTGATGAGTATTTGGAGCTCATGCATATTGTTTTGGGTCCGTTCAGATTCCACTGTAGTATTGTGAGTTTATGGACATGAATGCTATTGTGTATATTAAACCTGCTGCTGTTGGGGATTTTGTTGTTGTAAGGGTTCAGTCTCCGTGTCTCGAGTGTTGAACCATTCAAGCCGAAGCCCTGTCTGCTTCGGCCCGAGTTGGGATTTTCTCGAGACACAGAGACTGTGCTTTCGTTGGGAGTGTTAGGGTTATATGTGGTTATTGTGAGGGAGTGGGGAGTTTAATAATTCTTGAATGGTGGGTTCATTTATTTTTATGTTAGTGTTTTTTTTAATAGGTATAGATTCGTTGTTACGGTTGGTTGTTGTGGGTTTTATGAGTAGAGGTGATTGGTTTTGTATGGCTTTACGGTATTCTGCAGATGTAGAAGCGCAGTTTGAAATGAATGAAGTGTTTGTCGATGTTGGTTGGAGTGTAGTTTTTGTTGGGTTTTGTTTTGTAGTTTCTTTTATTGGTGGTGTTATATGTGTGGCTGTTGTTTTGAGAAGTGCGGCATAGGATTCCTTTGGTTTGTTTGATGGCGTGGGATTTCGTTCCCTATATATCCGTTTCGCTTCGGATAGAGAAATTTTATTTCTCGTTTGTATTTCAAGAATGGACTGGTTTTCTATATATTGGGGGCATAATGGTGATGAAGCAGGGTGAGGGCCTTGACAGTTGGCACAGTGGGTTCGGGCGCATTCTAAGTCGGGGTGTGGGGGAAGGTTGCAGTTGTTGCACGCTGGGTTTCGTTTGCACCATTTGGCTGTATGTCCGAGTAGTTGGCATTGGCGGCAGCGCATTGGTCTTGGGATATACTCATTTACTTTGGCTTTGTGCCATCCGATTTCTATGTTACTCGGTGGATTGAAGCGGTCAAATGAAAACAACATTAGTCCGGAGGCCCTGATTTCGCCATTTTGCGATTTTTTAAATTTATGGACACTTACCACTCCTTGAGGTTTCATTTCTTGGACGATGTCTTCTTCCGGAACATTAATTAGGTATGGTGCGTAAACAATACCTTTCGAGAGGTTTAATTTCGGATGCAACTTTATTGTTACCGGACATAGTTGATCGAACCGTTTGGTATTTACAAAACGTAGAGCTGTTTGTTCATCTTTCACTAGTAAGAGAATTGAACCGTCTCTTAGCATGGACACTTTTTCATATTGTGTACTAATTGAGTCTATAGCTCTTTTTAACACGAATACGTTCACTCCGGTCAGAGGTTTTGTCGCGTCATTAGGAACAATTTGTATAAATTTCGGGTTTTTTTCACTTGTCTTTGTTGGTAATTCCGGGAAGTTCGATTCAATAGGACTAAATGCCTGCCGTTTTTTTTTATTGACGGGGACGTCACCCAAGGACGTTTCCTGCAACATACCGAATCTGTTGCCGGTGTGCTGCTTTGGCCCTAAGGCCATTTTTTATTTATTTCTCTTTTCTTTTGCTTTACTTTGGAACCGGTTAATTTAAAGTACACTAACAAAAGCAATACACTTACAACACGCACAGTACCGTAATAAAATATTCACACGCGGTTTTGTGTTCACAATTCTTTCACTGCACAATACGGTTAAAATTTGCGTCCTTACTGTTCGAGAGTTCGTCTGGCAATGCGCGGTCAATTATAATAAGTGGTCGGATGAGCAAAAGTCAACATCACTAATCGTGTCGCTTCGCGGGGCGGCTGCATAATTGCTACAAACCATACCAGCAGAGAAGCAAACAGATTTCCAAGCGGTAAGAGACGGCCTTGAAGCTAGGTATGGAGACAACCACATGCAGCAGGTCTACCGCATGCAACTGCGGAGCAGAACGCAGAAACCTGGAGAAAATCTTCAACATTACAGGCAGACATTGAGCGATTGGCAAACTTGTCTTATTCCAATATGACTAAAGAATTTCTAAACGAGGTAGCAATGGATGCATTTATAAACGCACTCCAAGATCGGGACTTGCAACAAGCCGTTCATTTGGCGGGAAAGAAGACGACTAATGAAATACTGGCGTTCGCATTGGCATATGAATCTGCTAAACTGGCTACCAGGAGTGCATATAGAGTCCGAGGATCGTCCGCCCTGGGCCGACATCTGGGAGTTAATAAGACACTTTCAAAATTACGATCTCGATTCTACTGGCTTCACATGAGAGATGACGCCGAGTCTTAGTGTAGGAAGTGCACAACTTGCATTGCGACCAAAAGACCAACAGCAAAACCAAGGAGCGCTATGAAGCAGTACAACGTGGGCGCCCCTTTCGAGCGAATTGCGATTGATATCTCAGGACCATTTCCAAAAACCAACGACAACAACAAATCATGTTGGTCATCATGGATTCCTTCAGCAAGTGGGTGGAAGTCCTTCCAATTCCAAACCAAGAAGCAACAACCGTCATTGAGCAGCTTATCAATAATTGGATCAGCAGATATGGAGTTCTCTGGGAGCTTCATTCCGATCAAGACCGAAACTTCGAATCACAGATATGTCCGCCGCACTGGGTGTACGGAAAACCAGGACCACATCTTTACATCCGCAGTCAGACGGAATGGTCGAAAGGTTCAACCGAACAATAAAAGAGCATTTATCGAAGGTCGTTAGTGATCACCAACGAGATTGGGACAAATATGTACAAACCTTTCTCATGAGTTATAGATCGGCTAATTACGAGACGACAGGCCATTCTCCAGCAAGAATTATATTTGGACGAGAGATACGATTACCAGCCGATCTGCGATTCGGAATACCTCCCCACGCCATAGATAAGACCGAAGACTACGTAGCCGAATGGAAAAATCGCCTCGACGAGATTCATCATTTGGTTCGAAAGCAAATCAAGGTATCAAGTGACAGGATGAAAACAAGGTACGACGTTCGAGCCAACGCATCCTGATTTAATGCAGGCGATAACCAGTGGCTTTATAACCCTCATCGGCAAAAAGGACGGTCGCCGAAGTTGCAGCAACATTGGGAAGGACCGTATAAGATTTTCACAAGAATTAACGACGTTGTCTATAGGATTCAGCGAAGACCGAACGCCAAGATGAAAGTGGTACATCGTGACCGACTGGCGACTTTTGTTAACCCAGGAGACTAGTGAACTCAGTTCGGGACGAACTAATCTAGACGGAGGGTAGTGTGACGCATATGACAATCAGTATTAGAATATTCAAGAAAGTCCGAAACAAAGTACTAGAATATTCTATAAAGTACTGGAAAACTGGAGACTATGAACAGTAGAACATTCAAGGCTATGGAACGAACGGAAACGAAACACCTAATCAGAATGAGGAAACGGTATAAATACGTCGCACGCAGATCAAGAAGTAAGAAGTAAGAAGTAAGCGGAGTCAAAGACGCGATAAGTAAGGAAGCGTAAAGTCAAGAAATCGTTAAGTGTACGGTAAAAGTAACGGTTGTTATTAACGGACTAATAAAGTGTTATATTAATTCAAAATCGATTTAACCCTAAGCTCTCTACAATTGGTGTCGCACGCAGATCAGGGAGATAAGTAAAAAGTAAGAGGTAAGCAGTCAAAGACGCGATAAGTACCGTAGTGATAAGTCAAGAAATCGTCCAGTGTACGGTAAAAGTAACGGTTATTATTAACGGACAAATAAAGTGTTACATTAATTCAAAATCGATTTAACGGCCCTTATTTATTAAAAATAATTAATCCAGCGAACCCTAAGCTTGCTACAGTATGTTTATACGACTTGTACTAAGCGAAATAAACTGAGGATTCTGCCGTCTATTCATTTATTCATCCATTGATATTAGTGTCGTGTTTTCAAAGATTAAGGGTGTGTTAAGGAGTAGAGTTTCTGTTAAGTATAACACATTTCCACCTCCTTTACTGTTAAGTGCTGCCCTCTGTAGGTGTGAAAAGGACAATAAAAAAGTTGTTGAGATTTATTTAATGCAAAGAGAAGTTGTGAAGTGATGTATCGCCAGTATAAGGAGATATACAAAATTGTTGATGGTCATATCAATGTAGGATGATGGTCATATCAATGAAGGATGGGAGCCAAATGGCTGCCTTGAGGAATACCAGATTGCCAGCAAGAGATTAGGTTATACGGATCGAAAACATATACGATAGACACGATAACAGATTACTCAAGTAAGAGGAAATCCACAGTAGCAAATTCAATTTGAATTCGAGGGTGGCTTATTTGAACAGTATACATTTGTTTAAATTTTATCGAAAGATTTACTAATATCAGCTGTGATAACATCGACCTCTTTGCTGTTTTTTAAGGTAAGGGAAATGAAATCCGTGTATCATTTTCGGCTTAATGGAATATCTTTTTACGTGTTGATGAGAGTAAATCGTTAACATGAAGAATAAAATTGTCACAGAATCTTGTGACACTAAAATGAATGAAACATCCTGATTTTCGAGGAAAATTGTTATATTCAATTCAATTCAATTCAATTTTATTTGGTAGATAATTACATTTATGGTATATTTTACAACTAGTACTTAAGAGATTTAGGATAGCAATTCCTTTAAAACTATAATCTTAAATCTATATAATGACAATAGCACAATTTTAATGAATAACAAATAATAAATTAAGGGAAAACTACAATAAAAAACCCTTATTTGAATCTTAAGACTAATATTGCACGGGCTTCCGGTTATTTTATATAGTAATGACCTCGATATAATTTTCATAGACAGAGAACATATGTAGTGATTTAGGATAACGCAAGACGGGAAACGAGAACATTGTCAGAAAAAGAACAATTGACGAAGAAGTTTCGATTGATTTTGTTAATAAGGAACTCTACCGGTTCAACGTTAGCGTTGTTATGTAGTTCATGTGTCGAATAATGCCATGGCAAATTCAGCAACATTTTCAATATTTTATTTTGACACCTTTGCAATTTTATTTTGTGTGTGCGAACACAATTACACCATACAGGAGTATAGCTTGAAAAATGGTTTTAAATATTATAATTTTATTTTCTATGCTAAGCTTCGACTTTCTACACACTAATGGATACAGAACTCTTACGACTTTGTTTATTTTGTCAATTGTGGTAGTGATGTGTTTTTGAAAGATGAGTTTTTTATCTAGAATAATACCTAGATATCTACAGTCTTCGGACCAATCAATATCAACTGCACACATACTGAGTTTAGTGCCATTTGGTAGGTAGCAGTGTTTCCTACGTCTCGAAAACCAGACAGCTTGTGTTTTATTACCATTTATTTTTATTTTCCATTTCCTGTAATATACTGCTAGTTTGTCAAGAGCTGCTTGCAAAGAGTTGTAGACATTAGTGAATAAGGCACCCGAAGAGAAAATGGCCGTATCATCGGCAAACATAGCTACCTGAATGTTTTCACCTAGACATGGTAAATCTGTGACAAACAATGTGAATAATATGGGACCAAGGACCGAGCCTTGGGGTACACCATAGTGGATTTGGTGAGTAGAGGATATGTCGGTTCCTATACTCACAACATAATTTCTCGAACGAAGAAAGTTCTGGATAATTTTGATAAGCGGCATTGGCAGCTTAAGCTTCAGTAGCTTATAAATCAAGGCATCGTGCCATACCGTATCAAAGACTTTTTCGAAGAACCAGTCCCGTTGACTCCTTGTCGATGAATTTACCAGCTATGTGGTTTTTAATGCGCAAGACTTGGTGGATTGTGCTGTGACCACTATGGAAACCGAACTGAAAGTTTGGTAAGATGTTATTGTCTTCCACAAAACGATCAATCCTTTCCTTAATGATTTTTTCTAAGAGCTTACTTAGACAGCTTAGTAGACTAATAGGTCTGTAGCTTTCGGGGCTGTTCTTCCATTTGCCGGGTTTCGGGATAGGTATTACTTTTGCTGTTTTCCAACAGTCCACAAAATAATCTTAAGACAAGCGTTGAAAATGAACATAAAATAGTTACTTGCAGCAGGTGGAAGTGCTTTGATTAATTTGTTGTTAATATTATCGAGACCCGCAGCCTTTTTTGATTTCGATTTTTTTATCAATTCTTTAACTTTGCTGATATTAGTTGCGTAAGTACTTTCAGCTGATGTTTGAGAAAGTACATGGATAGTGTTAACAACTTCAGCTTCAGTATACGGGTCGCTTAGATGCATAGATATGGAGTGGTTTTTACTAAACGTGTTAGCAAGTAGGTTCGATTTCCCCACTGAAGAAATAAACAACTTGTCGTGAACTTTAAACGGAGGAATACTTGACCCTCTCTTTTTCATAATTTTTGATATTTTCCAGAACAGTTTTCTTGCTTTGTCAAGAGAGGAAAGGTGTTTATTCCAACACTTGTTCCTATATGTTGAGATTTCGTTTTTAATGATATTATTTAAGACTTTAACATTAACTAGGAAACAATCGATTCTATAACGCAGCTATTTTCTTCTTTCAGAGTTTCGTAGCCTAATCAGATGTAAGATATTTTCAGGAAGCGGTGCCTTATCAACTGGAGCAGTGAAACATTTAGATATCGCAAGATCGGCCGCTCTATTGATAACAGAAACAAAATTGTTACATAGGATATCAATGTGCTCGCTGCAGGTTATAGAATTTAGGCTGGTATCACCTAGAACCAAGTTCGTGTTTATATATGATTTATAACAATTCCAGTTGGCGGCGGAATAGTTGTGGTATAAACTGGTACGATTTACAGCTACTGTATGATTCGCTGTGAGGCTGATAGGAAGATGGTCTGAACTTAACGCATTTAGAGTTAATGGTACTGTGCAGTAATTTGGAATGTTAGTGATATATAGATCAAGAGTTGAGGGGTTCTTGTTAGTACTTGCTGGGATGTAGGTGGGGAGAAGTGGATAAAGTATGGAAAAACTTGGGCTGGATTCAGTAACATCTAGTAAAATGTTACCCCAGCAGTTTGCCTTAAGACAATTCCACGACTGATGACAGTTTAGATCACCACCAATAATTACCTTGTTTCGAGTGTTGACTCTATACAATTTTTGCAGATCCCGTTTAAAGTAAGTAGATTTCTCAATGTTTCCATTTCCTCCAGGGAAATAGACCGAAAAATACTCATCTTGGAGTTATCCCTTAATATTACATCTATACTAATTTCCTCAATTAACTTAAGGTGCAATGAAGGACGTAAGGTATGTTCTATACATTTTTTCACAACAATGGCGACACCTCCACCACTAGCATGTACCCTGTCTAGGCGATAACATATGTAATTTTGATGAGCGAAAGAAATGTCTTGTTTGAGCCAGGTTTCTGAAACAAGTGCAATATCAATATTAAAATTTATCAAGAAACTAAAAAATTCATGCTTTTTGTTTTTGATGCTTCTCGCATTCCAAGTTATGATGTTAAGAGAGTTTCTTAACATGTTTTTTCCGAGTATATGTACTTAATAGCTAATGAAGTAATGACGTTAAATTGGTCAGCTTTGGTTTGACAAGCACTAAGCTTGGTTACAACTTCATTAAGAAGAGAGTTTATCTCGCTAAATGAGAACAGGTTATCATTAGTTAATGTTTCTGACGGATTTTTCTTAGTGTGTGTCGTATCACTGTTGGAAGGTTGCTGGGTTTGATGGAGGCCAGAAGCCCAGGTGGGGGCTTCCTCCACTACCCCGATCTGTGTGGCGCACAGATAGGGGTGGTGGAGGAAAATTATCAATGGATAATCGGTCGGGCAGTGGCTGCTGTTTGTCACTCGGAGGCTGTAGGAACGTTGTATTTCCTGTACCACGTCCACGTGGGGATAATTTGCGGCGAATGTCTATGTACTGCTTTCGGCTTATGCATTCTGGATCGGTGGATTTATGTGGCCCACTACAATTTGCACACTTGATGACCTCATTCGTTTTGCAGTCTGATGTTTTATGGTTTCCCGAACATATTGCACAGAAGCTATTTATATGACAATGCATCGAGCCGTGACCATAAAGCTGGCAATTGTGACATTGTGTGACCTTACCTGGATTTTGTTTTTTAAAGTCCCAGCGAACGATGGTTTTGAACAAGGTGGAGTAGTTCCGTTTTAGTTCGTTTAATTTAACAGTACCGCGTTGAATGTAGACGATGTACAAGTAGTGTTTGTACAGGGCTTTTGTTGACGGATTTAATGTGATGGTTTTAACATCTAGGCACTTAATCCCGAGTGCAATTAGCTCATTTTTCACTGTATCGTTGCTAATTAAGTCTAGCCCGGATAACACTACCTTTAATGGACGATTTTCCTTACGCGAGTGGGTGAAAAACTCACATTTTAACCGTAAGAGTTCGGTTCCGATTTTGTTATATATGTCCATTGTTGGGGCACATATTTTTTGTCCAAGCGATATGTTTTTAATTAAGTATTTGTCTATCTTAATGTTGCTCAAAATATCACGCACTTTAGCACTAGTTGTTTTTAACACCATAATTGGCGGAACGGTTTCTTTAGGAAATTCTGCGCACTGTTCGGAGAGTCTTCCATCAAACTTTGAAGTGGTTGAAAAAAGTTAGTGTTTCAACACAATTTAGATTTTTCTAGCACTCTATTGTTCACTTTTGAAAGTTTATCGGGAGGAGTTTGGCCTCCAATAACGGGGTCGTAACGCAACCGTTTGCGCTTAGTTTTGTTTAACACACGTGGCCCAGGGGCCATAATTTAACGGTTTTAACACTTGTTCAAATTTTTGTATGCGGAAAACGAGGCAAAAAAAACAAGATAATGATAATTAAATTGTGATAATTATTGTGAAAATAGCGGTTGATTAAGATAAATAGCACGAGCAAAACTGAGCGACAAGTTGTCGGTTTGAAAGTCAGGCTGGTACTGAAGTTGTTATATAATCACAAGCTGGGAAATTTAGTATATTTTGGTTTTGTCTCTAAAAATTTTAGATGTCGAGTAATTGCACCAGGTTTAAATGTTTAGATAGAACGTTCCAAATAGTTTTACTAACTATTATTACATCGTTAATGTTATAAGATCATCTGCCTCTGGACTTCTGGACCGGGCTTTTACCGACTAAAATTACCTCCCACCAGTCACATATTCCCGTTGACCCCCCCGGAACTTTCTTTTAGATACTCCATCGCGGGGCGGGACGGAGTTTACCTGTTATTCCGCTCGTCGCCTAGCAATTGGTGCATCATGCCACATAGAATACCATTTGTTGCGGACCATGCCTGTTTTGTACTCAGCATGTATTCTATTACTTCTGCCGGAGTACGTGTCCGTCTCATATGTCTCTCGAAAATCGTTCGTGCGGTCTCGAATCTCACGCGCTATGTGAGTACGTGTTCCGTATTTTTCTTCGCAATACAAGCAGTATGGGTGATTCACATGCTTATACTTGTGCAAGTATTGCCGAAAGCATCCATGTCCTGATATTAGCTGAGTCAAGTGGTAATTCAGCTCGACATGTTTTCTTTTCAGCCATATTTCTATATCAGGTATCATTGTGTGGGTCCATCTTCCTTTGGTGGAAGAATCCCACCTTCGTTGCCATTCTCTTAGGCTTGAGAGCTCTAACTGTGGCCGCATTCTCCGACGATTCTCTTGGGAGACCTTATGCAATGCAGCGTTTTCTTTAGCTGCAATGTCAAGTGGTGTCCTCCCGGCCAAAATATTTATTGCATCTTCTGATACCGTTCGGAATGCACAGCATACTCTTAGTGATGCCAGCCTATGTGCTGAGTTCACTCCCCTCATGTAATTTTTCATTTCATTTTAAAACAATTTTTATTTTTCTTTTTATATTCTTAATTTCTAAATTAAAGGCTAGACAAAAAATGCTTAAATTCTAGTTTAATTATCTTATATAATAACTTACTGGTCCTTCGCAGACGCTCTAAGCTAAACATTACTTAATATTTGTATAATTTGCCTTTCGGCGACAGAACTTTGTGGCAATACTTATAATTATTTGAAAGACAAAGAAACTTTGAAAAGCTTTGTCAATTTTTTTTGTTTTTTTTTTCTTAAAATTTAACTTACTTAACTTACCTTTTTTTTTTTTTTTTTTTTAATTAATATGTAAAATCACTTAGCTTAACTTAACTTAAATCTTATACTACCCTAATTCTAGAAAAGCTAAGTCTATGTAAGCTAGCTGATGATAGTGTGATTCTATACCGACTTTGGTATCCAGGTCTTTATATGCCATTCAACCACCAGAACTGTTGACGTTGTCTAATACTATCGTCCCGGTCTCTGTGGGAGATAGCCCTACTGAAGCGCAGGAGCTCTTCTTCGGTGCGCGTTACTTCCCGGTCGTAGCACAATCGCTCGTCTACGGATGATCTACTTACATGATAGATCAGCGGAATTCTGGATCTATCCTGTATAAGACCTTTCATGTCCAAGTCAAAGAACGCCTTTGGTGGAACAAAGCCGTTGCGACGCACGCTCTCACAGTACAGAGTGTTTCGATAATAGGTCCCGAAAATTAGGTCATTGGACGAGCTTATTGCTCTCGCAATATGTCCTCTGATTAATTTAATTATAAAATTATCCACCCTATTTATGTACGCTTCATTATATAAAGTCTCATTTGAATAATACTTTTTATAGTCCGATTCCGGTGTCCGATATAATCTGAGACAACTTCTGAGACACTTCCTTTCGAACACACGAATGACTTTTACCCTGCTGTTAAGTTGGCTACTGTGAAATAGCCTCCTTGTCATAGCAAACGTTTTTCTAGCCTTGACCAGAGCAGCTTCTACATGTCTGTTGAAATACAGATTTTGGTCTAGCCAGATGCCAAGGTATTTAACTAAACTCTTGGTTTCCAGTTTATCTCCATGCGGTCCCACGATAACTAGCTTTCGCCAGTTTTTCCTTGTGTCGTTCGTGGCTTTATATAATGGAGTTCTAAATCGGATGGCTTCACATTTCTAGAAGTTGGTCTTAAGTTTCCAGTCGTCGCAATGGCGCTGCACGTTGTTGAAATCTCGCTGTATTAAACTATTTATGATCTCAACTTTCGGAGCTGTTCTGTAAATTATGAGATCGTCTGCGTACGCAATAGCTTGCGGAAGTGCATCTAATAAGTCGCTAATGTAAATGTTAAAAAGAATCGGAGAGAGTACCGCGCCCTATTGCAAGCCATTCTTGATATTATACGTTTTATTAGAGGTCACATTACCACTTTTGACCACGAACCTCCTGTCCTTTAACATATCGTAAAGTACATATAGTAAAGGCTTATGTATGCCATGTCTGACCAACTTGTAATACAACCCTTCGATCCAGACGGTATCAAAGACTTTTTCCAAGTCGATCAGACAGGCACATAAGCAAGGCATAGGCGATAAATTGGCATCGAATCGGACGTGATCATAGTTTGTTTTCCCTAAACAATCTAGCAACGGTCATGTCCCACGTTTTGTTCGCTAATACAAAGCATGCCAAGAGACGAATTCTTTGCCAGTGTAAATATTCACATTGGAATTCGACCCTTGACTCGCTATGGATGCAATACACAGTCGACGTGGATGTATACACAACCGTCATTGTGTAATCATCCCAAACGCATCCTAATCACCAGCACCATATTTAAACAGCTGCAAACACTTCTTCCAAAGATGCTCCTTCATGTGAATTTTCATTCCCACGGTCCGTACACCCAAGAGCTCGATTCACAAGCAAACAATGTGATCCGTGCGTAAGTGGACACACTCTCGTTAGGATCTGTGTACCGGAGATCCACTCCTATTGGTCGGTCCCAAAAGGAAAATTTCTTTGCTTTGTTCACCACACCGCCCAACTCACCTCAACTGCGATCGAATCAGTCAGTGAAGTCTGATACATAGCCAGAGTTAGATCTTACCCGTTGAACCACGCACACGTACCGGATACGTCGCGTGTCAGAGTTCCCTTCAGTTTGAAGAGTCAGATCGCATTCTCCGTTGAGAGTACAAGTCCTCAGTTGCCCCTAGTCCACACGCCCTCTCCGCCATTGACAATTACCATCCCCCTGCTCTTATCCATATATATTGATCATGAAACCCAGCCTTCTCTACCTCATGATAGCTTTTCCTACAACTTCCACAAAGCTAACTTCCGCCTTTTAAATGGACATCTTAGCAAAACAGCGTTTCGCTTTGATCATTTGGGGGTAGAAGAAGCTACTGCCACTCTCTATAAGGAGATCTACTATGCCGTCGCCTTATATGTCCCCTATTCTCGCCACAGGTCATCAGTTTCCTCGCCGCCATGGTACAACCGCACATTCCGGGCTCTTAAGAGAAATAACTTGTGGAATATTTTCCTCAAAGCGCGTTCTTTACAAAACTACTCCAACCTCCCCGGTTCCTTTTATAAATCTTCCGAGCTCTACAACTCCCTCTACACCAACTACCTCAAAAAAACACAATCTAATTTGATCAATGACCCCAGATCTTTTTTCCACTTCATAAACTACAAACGTAAATCCGACGCCTATCCTAACTCCCTTTCTTATGGCGCGACTACTTCAACCGACCCCCTAATTACTGCCAATATATTCGCTTCGTTTTTCAATAAATCCTTCACAGACATTTCCTTCGAACCCAATCCGTCTTACTTCAAAGACTTGCCCGAATTCTCCCTTGGCCCCTTCATCCCACAAATTATTCAGCGTCACGTAGTTGAGGAGAAATTAAACTTACTCAAGGACGAGTTCAGCCCTGGGCCTGGTGGACTCCCGGCTGTATTTTTAAAGAAATGTTCCACTTCTCTTTCCCCCCGATATCAAAGATATTCAATCTATCCCTTTCACAAGGGATCTTCCCTAGTATTTGGAAATCCTCCTATGTCACCCCCATACATAAAAATGGACCTAAAAACGATATAAGCAACTGCCGTCCCATCGCCAAACTGTCTCATATCTTCAAATTGTTCGAAGAAATTCTTTACAACGCGTTATCTTTCCGTTCTAAATCCATCCTCTCATCCAACCAGCATGGTTTCCTTTCGGGCAGGTCGACCACAACGAATCTGATCGAGTTCTCATCCCATACGCTCCGTGCCTTAGAGAATGGCAACGAAGTCGATGTAATCACCACCAATTTCAGCAAGGCCTTTGACAAAATCTCCCATAATCTCATCCTTTTTAAGCTGTCCTCCCTAGGTTTCGAACCTCCATTGATCAAGTAGTTATCTTCTTATCTGAAAGATCGATCCTACCGTGTCAAATTCAGATCCTTCCTGTCCAATCCTTTTCTTCCCACGTCAGGGGTTCCGCAAGGCAGCCATCTAGGTCCGCTCCTATTTATCCTTACCGTCAATGATGTTGACTCCATTATTAAATACTCATCCATCTCCCTCTATGCGGACGACGCCAAACTCTACAAAATGATCATCTCTCCTCTCAACTCCTCACTTCTTCAAACGGACCTCGACAGCTTCTCAACTTGGTGCCGTAATAACTGCCTTGAACTCAACGTTGTCAAATGTCACTCCATCACCTTCTCCCGCAAACGCCCCCCCCCCCCACATGCTTCTACTTTCTGCTAAACCAGTAGATCTGTACCCTCGATATCTTATTTGACAGAGAGCTTAGCTTCATCCCGCATATTGATGATATTATTCTTAAGGCCAACTTTGTTCTTGGGTTTGTGAAACGCTGGTCTAAAGAATTCTCTAATCCTTACGTTTCCCGTTCTCTCTAGATAGCCTTCGTCCGTCCCCTTCTTGAATACGTTAGTCAGGTCTGGTCCCCACACCACTCGTCCCAAGTACGCACAATCGAAAGCGTGCAATGTCGTTTTCTGCGTTTTGCCATCCGTGGACTGAACTGGGCGAATCCTCGGATTCTCCCCCCATACACAAGCCGGCTCCATCTGATCAACTTCAACACACTTGAGGAGCGCAGAACTCATGCCGATATCCTTTTCGTCCACCGTCTCCTTTCAGGCGCAAGTTTGCTCTCCATCATTCCACTTCACACTAACTCCTGTAACCTGCGAAACCCTCATCTCTTCTATCAGCCTACCCACCACACCTCTTACGGCTCTAATCAACCCATTTCGCGAATGCTGCGGCGGGCAAACTCCTACCCTACCTCCTTCGATTTCAACCTTACCTCTACTGCTCTCAAACTTCATCTCCTCTCTATCCCCTCCTGATCACGCCCACTCCCCATCTACACTCTTACATCCTGTACTAAGCGAGGTGAATGAATGAGTGATAAGGGATGGATAAACCCAGTAACCAACTCGCCAAACATACCCCCCGCCCTCTTTTTTTTTCTTTTTAATCATAGTTTATACATATAAGAATAGTTTTAAGATAGTTGTTAAGTTTTATCGCTTGTACTAAGCTGAATATATGAGAGTTCTGCCCTCACTAAACACTTAAACACTTGACACTGGTTATCAGTTTCCTTATGTGGGGCCGGGGTCCTCCAACATTGGGTAGCAGTCTCGTGAAAACTTTGCATACTCTTGCCGTTTTTCTCACTCGTTTTCCTCAGGTGTTCCTTGAAGCTCAACCTGTTGTCGAGTATAACACCAAGATATATAGTATAGGGATTGGATCTGATTATTTGTCTTTCTATTTCCAAATCAAGGTGTTCAACTTTCTTGCGGCTGCTTATTAAAACTGCCTCCGTCTTATGTCCAGCTTGTTTCAGTCTGGCCATATCTAGCTAGCATTTAATGGTCTGGATTGTTTGGGAGCCAATATTTTCCACGTCATCTAGATGTTTAGCTACGGCCACTATTGCCAAATAATCTGCGTACACAATGATTCTAACCCTTTCTGGTACATTGACCATGAGCACAAGATCATACATGATATTGCATAACAGCGGGCCTAACACAGATCCCTGAGGCACACCTGCTATTATTTTATATTCCTGTGGTCCCTCATCTGTGTCATAGAGCAGTCTTCTATCCGAGAGATAGTTTTCTAGTATACGTACCAAATAGGGTGACTTGTAGATCGCCCAACGCTTCAAGAATCTGATTCCAGTTCGCCGAGTTAAATGCATTTTGAACATCTAGTGTCACCACTGCGCAATATTTTTTCGTACCTCCTAGCCATCGTGTGGCGGTTCCGCCAAACCCCACGGTACGCTTTCCTTAAAAAGCCCCATAATATCCATCTTCCCATATAATTTCGCCAATGCAATCGCATTCGGCACACAAAAACGCTGCACGCATTATATAGATCACCATCTGTAATCTTAAAATCCCTATAAAGAAAACTTACCTTTTCATGCATCCCTTTGCATACAATTTTCTGAAAGAATTCTTCTTGACCTTTTTAGGAATTCCATAACTCCCATTGTTTCCCGCCAATGCATTTGCATTTGCCCCAGAAAACATTTCCTTTTCCAAGGACATGTAATGCTTTCAAGCATTATCTGAAATTCCTAAAATTGATCCTTAATGTGCATATGCACCATAAATACCAAACATTCGATACCCTTTGTCTGAGTTAAAATACTATGTCGTCAACTTGTTTTTACAGCTGCAACACTAGCGATTCAATAGACAAACTATGATGCATTTCTTTCGTCGCCACCACTAATTGCTTGGAATACCTAAATGCAAGCAAGGGATGCGTATCGGCAATTAACCCAAGATACGATATACAATTTCCATGGTATAAAGTATAGTATCCCGTTAACACCTTTTTACCAACGTCCGTCATAGCGACGTTGCATAAACATGACCCTCATTACGGAGCGAACCATTTGGTCGCCTTTTCCTTTGTTCTCGCTGACTGCCTTTCACGTCGTTCCACCGCTTTCACGAATCTGTTCGATCGCGCACATATACCACTGCACCAAAAAGATCGCATTTTCTTAGTGGCCACACCTTTAAGAGCAGCTCACCCCAGCGGACGTGCAACCGCTGCAGCCATTCGACGTAAGTTCGTATGGCCTCGTATGAATAAAGACCTCACGAGTTGGGTTCGTGCCTGCCTTAAATGCCAGCGCTGCAAAATTAGCCGACACAACGTGTTGGAGCCAGCGCAATTCAAACTCTCCGAGGCTCGATTTACACACGTCCACATAGATATTGTGGACCCCTTAACATCCTCGAGAGGATTCTCCTACATCCTCACCATGATCGACCGTTTTACTCGGTGGCCAGAAGCAACGCCACTACGGGTAGTCACCGCCGAGAGTGTCGCCAGAGCGTTTTACTCGACTTGGGTTACACGTTTTGGCGTACCGGCAACGTTAACATCAGACCGAGGTCCACAGTTCGAGGCCACGATCTTCAAGCAGCTTACCGACTTATTGGGCTGTCAAAGAAGTCGTACGACCGCATACCATCCTTCATCCAACGGGATGATAGAGCGTTGGCACAGGTCGCTGAAAGCCCCTCTAATGTGTCATAACGACACGCAATGGTTCGACGCCCTCCCCACTGTCCTCCTAGGATTGCGGACAAGTATCAAGGAGGATCTGGGCACATCCGCTGCAGAACTGACCTACGGCACCAACCTAGTGTTGCCAGGCGAGCTATTTGTGGACAGTGAAGCTCCACACGACCAACTACAAAGCGTAGGCTACCTCCGCGACCTGATGAGGAAGATCAGGGCAAAACCCGTAGCCCGACACGGCACCAAAAGAGTGTTTATCCACCCTGAGTTGCATAGCTGCACGCACGTCTTCGTTAGGGTGGACACAGTTAAGAAACCACTTGATCTCCCCTACGAAGGGCCGTATAAGATTCTAAAACGAATCAGCGATCGAGTGTACGAAGTAGAGATCCAAGGCAGACTAACCACAGTCAGCCTAGAAAGATTGAAACCGTGTTTCTCGGAGGCCAATCTCCCAAAGGCCACCACAAACCCCGATGCTACAGAGGAGCTACCCTCAACTTCTACGGCAGGAATACCAAATGGAAATAGCGACCCCCTCACACGAAGCCGCACCCGAGCGCAAGCACCGGACGCATGTTCGTCCAACCTCACTTAACTACAGCGAAAGCCATCTGAGTACTACTTCGCCCTACCAACAATATCGTGACCATGTCACGGGGGGGGGGGGGGGGTACTGTGGCGTCTCTACCAACGCCACTGCTACCTTTTCAACCTACCTCAAAATCTTCCTTCCTAAAGCTCCATTAATTTCATCATTTTTGCGTATGCAAGCGCAATAACTTTCCCAAGCATTCTCCCACCGATTGCATTACCTTTCGGTTATGCAAATAGCATCCAACATCAAGCATCTGCCCATCAAGGACATTCACGCAATTAACGCGTTATATAAATTTCCCTAGAAGAAATTCGGTACGCCGGCTTTTATGCAATCTTCAATGCACCGGCGCAATTCGCGCCTAGCTGCCAAGAGCCGAATTCAATGCCAGTGTAAATACTCACACTGGAATTCGACCCATGACTCCCTAGGATTGCAATACACAATTAACATGGTTGTAAACACAACCATCATTGTGTAAATATCCCAAATGCATTCTAATCCCTAACGTAGTATTTGGACAACTGCAAATACTTATCCCAAAGATGCTTTTTCATTCCCACGGTTCGACCACCCATGAGCTCGCATCACGAGCCAACAAGGCGATCCGCGCACAAAAGTAGTTTAGTCGATGAAAGTGTTGGAAATGAGTCGAGTCTCAACCTAAGTGGAGTGCGCCCAAAAAGTCGAGTTCGAGATACGGTGGAGTTCGCCTGCGCGAGTGACGTCGAGGGTGTTTGCGTGTTCTATAGTTTAGTAAAAATTAATAAATAAATAATACCAAAAAATAAAAGACAAGCAACAAACAATGTATAAGTAATTAACTGTTTGATATTCGAAATTTAAAAGTTAAGTAAACACAAGTCTAGACTCTTTTAATTGTGAAGCGTGTGTCCTGTGTCGCTGCCATTAAAAATTGACCAGTAGTTACAATAAATGACAAAATTCCAACAGTGTAACCAGTGTTTTATTGCATCAAATTCGGCGGAGCAATCCGTGGAGTAGGAGTTAACCAGTACCAAAGTCGGCACACATACGTACTATCCCACAGTAGCGGTCCCTCCTGACCTCGTCTTGCTGTACGAGGGTTGCCTCTTATGTTTCGGGATTTGGCAACCCTAGAGTTGCAATCCGGCAATTGACAGCTCTGTCGTAAAGTTGGACATTTTTGAGGTTATACGCACTCAGAACGTTTTGACATACGAGCGCTATTTGTGTTGTTTACAGTAACTTAAAAGATTCATCTCGGCCCAAAAATGGAATTAAATCGTCAACATTTTCGTGCGATTATTTTTTACAACTTTCGGCGTGGATTAACTCAGCAACAGTGCATGGATGAACTTAATTCAATTTTTGGCGATGAAGCTCCATCAAGGACCAGCGTTTATCGATGGTATGGTGAATTCAATCGTGGTCGTAGTTCACTCCAAGATGAATTTCGTGAAGGTCGTCCAAAATCAGTTGTTGTTCCGAAAACCATTGATGCTGTGCGCGAACTGATATTGGAAGATCGTCATGTGACCTATATTGAGATTGAGACAACCTTAGGCGTTAGTGGGACCAGCATACATTCAATATTGCATAAACATTTGACTGTCAAAAAAATTTGTTCGCGTTGGATCCCACACAATTTGTCAATCGCCCAAAAAAGGCTCGTGTCAATTGGTCGAAAGAAATGCTCAAAAAATACGGTCGCGGTGCTTCGAAACACGTCTATGACATCGTGACAGGTGATGAATCGTGGATTTAGGCGTATGAGCCCGAAAGTAAACAGCAGTCGACTGTCTGGGTGTTTCAAGATGAGCCAAATCCAACAAAAGTTGTTCGCGCACGAAGCACTTCCAAGCAAATGGTCGCCTGTTTTTTCGGCAAAACTGGACATGTCGCAACCGTACCACTAGAACAACGCAGAACAGTCAATTCTGAGTGGTACACAACCATTTGTTTGCCAGTTGTCTTCCAAGAAATCAGGAAAACCAACCGCCGAAGACGGATCACTCTTCACCACGACAATGCGAGCTCTCACACATCGGCTGCGACAACTGCATTTTTGAGCACCCAAAACATCGATTTGATGGGTCATCCGCCGTATAGTCCTGACTTGGCACCGAATGACTTCTTTTTATTCCCGTACGTAAAAAACAAACTAAGAGGTCAACGTTTTTCGACACCTGAAGAAGCGGTTGCTGCATTCAGAATGCATGTGTTGGAGATACCTCAATCAGAGTGGCAAAAGTGCTTCGACAATTGGTTCAAACGCATGCAAAAGTGTATAGATCTCCATGGCGAATATTTTGAAAAACAACAAAGTTATTTTCGATGATCAATATTTGTTTTTGTTATATAAAAGGCAACCCTCGTATTCCCCGTTGCCTGAGATTGCTCTTGAGTCACACAGCAGATAACTGGTATGAAAAGCTCAGCTCGAATCGCAACTTTACCAGAGCGAGCTTTCCGTTCCATACCCTTAAGCGCGGGATAACACCTGCGCCGTCAACTGATCTATTCAATTTCTGTCGTTGACGATGTTATCGATTATTGTCATCGTTTACTTGGGTTATGTCGTTGCCTGTGTTATATCTCATGTTGCATTTGCAACAATGCGACATCACGAATCCCGTCTTTAATTCTACACTCATGGATGAATGCACTTTTTTTTTTAACATACTGTGTTTATTTGACCAATAATCAATGTTTACATTAAGTACTACAGTTAATTTATAATTCTAGTGATACAATTGTTTACATGTATACATTACACATTTTTCAAACATAACTGCATGTGTGAATAACTATTTGAGTATTATAGGTTTTAATGTTAACAGTTTTCCTGGAAAAGGTCAGAAAACCAGGATTTTTATTTTTTAATTTAATCTAAACTTAGCCTAATTTATATTATTGTAGCGAGCTTAGGGTTCGCTGGATTAATTATTTTGAATAAATAAGAGCCGTTAAATTGATTTTGAATTAATATAACACTTTATTAGTCCGCTAATAACAACCATTACTTTTACCGTACACTTAACGACTTCTTGACTTATCGCGTCTTTGACTTATCTCTTGCTTCACTGCTTACTTTCTCTGCTTACTTCTTATATATCGCTTGCTTCACTTTCTACTTCTTACTCATCTCCATGATCTGTGTGCGACGTATTTATACCGTTTCCTCACATTCTGATTCGGTGTTTCGTTTCCGTCCGTTCCATAGCCTTGAATGTTCTATTGTTGATAGTCTCCAGTTTTCCAGTACTTTATAGAATATTCTAGTACTTTGTTTCGGACTTTCTCGAATATTCTAGTACTGATTGTCATATGCGTCACATTATAATAAGTTAAATATGTAATGTGAGTTGGGGAATATAGGGATTGGTGGTTAAGGAGATATGGTCAGTTAGTGGTTTCGGGTGGGGTAACGCTTTCCGGTTGTCGTTACAACGCAGAATGTTGGAGAATGGTTGTATGTTACAGTATTTGAACTGATTGGGTGCCAGCTCGGTGTTATGGTACACTACCTCCTTGGAGTTATTAACTTATCTCTCAGAGGTGAAGAGACTTCTGGTGTGGAGACAATTCAGAGAGTGAGCCCTGTTATCTAGAGGAGTTGGTAGTAATGAAGTTATTATGGGGTTGGGATTATCTGCGAGGTTTTCAATAAATTTGATAGACAGCTCTAAGAAGCGTCTATCGAGACGGTCAATATTAGCGGCATTATATAGCAAGCTGTTATTGTAATATTTGTAAGAGTTGGATTGTCGGTTGAGGGCAGTGACCAGCCTGAAGCATTTCCTTTCGAAAGTGTGTAGCTTCTCGATTTGGGCTGGTGTTATATGATACCACCGTGGACACGCATATGTGAGTGTGGGTCTGATTATTTGTTTATAGATGAGCAGTTTGACTTTGTGGGAGAGGCCGTTGGGTTTCCACATCACTCTTCTATAGAGATTCAGTTGTATTGTGGCTTTACGTAAAGTATTTTTAATGTGGGCAGAGAATGAAAGTTTATTCCCAGATATTTGAAAGTTTTGGAAGGTTTTATCTGAGTGTTATTTGGTTTGAGTCTAATTTTGTTGTGGGTGCGCCTTGTGTTATTTTTGCAGTGCTCATTTTTACCCTATAAGTTGGGTTTTATCAGGATTTAGGCGAATTTTCCATTTATTGATAGATTTGGGAGGAAGTTATTAATGCGGTTTCTTGCATCTTTTACAAACTTGCTGCTGGAGAATACTATGGTGCCATCAACGTAATTCAACATTACGGTATTGGGTAATTGAGGCTGCGGTATGTCTGAAGTATAGAGGAGGTATAATAGTGGTCCAAGAAATGAACCCTGCGGTTATATTATATGATTGGGAGGGAGAAGAATTTATTTTGACCATGCATTTTCTACCAGAGAGGAAGGAAGTGGGAAGTTTGGTGGTGTGGGTGCTTAATCCAAATATGTAGTGCAGCTTGTAAAGCAGTCCTGAGATCCAAACACAGTCGAATGCTTTAGATATGTCGAGAGAGATGCAGACCGTCGGGATTTGCTTTTGAAGATTAGTTTTAACAGAGCATGACAGGTGGAGTGTTGAGAGTGAAAGCCAAACTGGGAATTTGGCATAATAGTGTTGCCATTAGCAAATGAAAGGAGATTTCGATATATCTTGCATTCCAGTATTTTGTTTAAGGTGTTTAATAACGATATCGGACGATAGTTGCTGGGGTTGCTGGAAGGACTGGACTTTTTAATAGGGACTATAACCGTGGTTTTCCAGTTATCTCGGAAATGTGATGCGTTAATTATGTGGTTAAGAAGAACTAGAATAGGGACTTGATTTGACGGGAGAAGTCTTTTGTTAAGAAGGACTGAAATTCCATCTAAGCCTGTCGACTTTTTGTTGTTGCGTGAAGTTAGAAATTCAGATAATTCGCCTGCTGTTAGGAACGACGCATTATCCAGAGGATGTGACGCTTTGTTTGTTTCGTTGAATTCTGCGATGAGGGGGGTGAAGGATGGGATTGTAGCGGTTCTACGAACTGCACAACCAATTATAGGTTGAGATGCCCTTTCCGCCAAAGAACATACTTACCTTTATTTATTACACGTGCCCACAGACACGTGTCCCAAGAGTCATGGCCATTCCTGAAACAAGCAAACAACGTTGAACCCGATACCAAAAAGCAAGGAACTTAACGTTCCAAAAGCTTCCAATATCGAGTTCAACGTTTCATACATCATATCTGAAACAAAGGTTAGGTGAGGATTGCAACGCATTCATTCATCATATGCAAAAACAATTGAAAAGGCAGAAATGCATCGTATCCCAGCAATGTACAATCTTCAATCCTGAACATCTGCACGATGTTTCCATGAAATACCATGTCGGTATATTTGGTTATTTGGTAATATTGGGGATTTGGATAGGAGTAGCGATTTAGTATCGCTACATATGTCTTATTTTGGTTTTCTTGTTTGAGATTTTGGCTCCGGAATAATGACCGCACATTCTAATATCTGAGAGGATATTTTCAAAAGTTTGACTGATAAATTCTAAATTGTTGACATTACTGAATAGAATGAGATCATCTGCGTAGATACAATATTTTCATCATCATCATCGGCACTACAACCGGGATCCGTTCTTGGCCTTATTTAACAAATCTCTCCACCGGTCCCGATTTCGAGCCGATGTCATCCAGTTTAGCACTCCCAGGCTCTGGGCGTCCTGGTCTACGCCATCCCTCCATCGCAGACAAGGTCTGCCGCGCTGTCTCCTTCCATACATCCAATATTTTACCACTTTTTATTTTGACAGTATAATACTTAGATCTTCGAAGGCTATTTTAAATAAAACTACTGAGAGTGGTGATCCTTGGGGGATACCGGTTTCTATATTGTGTACCCTGGAACAAACTCCGTTGGATTTTACCCTGAATTTTCTATTAGACAGGAAAGATCTGATAAAATTGAACATATTACCTCCTATTTTCCATTTTTGAAGTTTGTTCAGTGTGACGTGGGGGCCGATGCGGTCGAAGGCCTTTTCGAAATCTATTGTTAGAATGGAGGTATGCTTTCTGAAGGAAAGTGCAGGAGTAATGTAGTTATCAAGGTGAAGGAGGGCATCCATTGTACCTCGACTTTTTTTGAATCCAGCTTGCTTCGTACTTATAAGGGTATATTTCTCTAAGTATGAGTTGAGCCTTTTTGCGATAATTTTTTCTAACAATTTGCCTAAGCAGGGGAGGAGGGAAATAGGACGGTAGCTATTGATTGTGTCGGTTTCCCCATCGGACTTTAAAATAGGTATGACAGTGGATGTTTTCCATGTTTGTGGTATGACGCCTGATTTATAAATGTGGTTAAATAGATCTAGTAGACGCTGTTTCATGATCGGAGGGCTGTTTTTGACCATAGCATAATCTATTCTGTCGAAGCCGGGGGTTTTTCCTTTTGCAGAATGCAAACTGGATTCAGGTTCTATTCCCGTTATGGAACTTTCTAAGGTATTGAGATAGGAATTCCCCAGGGTGGTTATCCGCATTGGGTGTTCCTGCATTTGTTTTTTTGCTGCGTGGAAGTTTGGATGAAAATTAAACTTTAAACCAGGATTTGGTTAGATGTTCGGCTATTTTTTGAGGACATGTAAGTATGTTAGTGCCGGTATTTATTGCCGTAATGCCAGGGGGATTATAATTGCCTGTGAGCGTTTTTATATCAGACCATATGTTTTTTGGGGTGGAATTGGGCGTTAATTTTGCCGTGAAGGATTGAAATGATTTGGCCTTTTCACTTTTGGCAGTTCTCCGAAATTGGGCGTTAAGCCTTTTATATGTTATTAGAAGATTTTTCAGCTGATTGTTTTTCGGTCCGTAATCTTGCCAGTTCGGTATTCCACCATGGAACAATGGTTTTATGGATCCTTCTTGTTATATGCGGATGCATACTGTGGTAGCTAATAGCAATTAGCACCTAAATCCCTGGCATGACCCTAACGCAAAAGGCACACTTGTGCAAACAAAGCATATCGTTTCGCTGCCGTCCAATAGTCATGTAATCATAAACATCTTAACGTAGATCGTTCGCTAGATGTTTATGATTGGAAAATCCTAACAAAGGAACTATACCAATCCCACGGTTCCTTTTATTACCCATCTGAAACACGCAAGAGCATTGTTAGCTTAAGCCAGATGGCTAACCTAAACATATCCCACGGAAAGATCAGAGAATAAGCGGCGGCATCCGCTCCTTAAACAAAAGGAACAAGATTCCGATAACCAACAGCTAATGGTGTTGATGATTATGAGGTAAGATTTCTCCTTTTCAGATCCTATGGGAAATTCTCCTTTTGAGATGCAAAGGGAAATTTTATGCTGTTAACAGATACTATGAGAAAGTCTGTTAGCAGATTGGATGGGGAAATTTTCCTTTGCAGATGCGGGATGAGAGGTTTAGATTGAATTGAATAGATAGAGACATGGAGTCTAGAGAATACGTTCGAACAGAGAGGGACCCAATAAGGAGGTCGGTCCGCGCTGCGATATCGAGAAAATAAAAAAAAAAATAATAGAAGAAATAACGTCGAATGTGTGGTTCAAGATAGTTTCAAAACGGTGTAACCTAAGTTAAGTGTGTCCAAAAGTGTGTCCTAGACGTAAGTGGAGACCGAACTCTAAACAAAAATAAAAGTCAAAAATAAAGACAATTCTTTTCGTGTTTCAATTTTGTGCTGTGTGCGCTCCGTTTGTGTTTTCGTTTCTCTGCGGTAAACAGTGTTCGGCGGAACACTTGGACAACATATAAATCCGCAAAACCTGCTTCTTGGTTAATATTTGGTTTTGCGCTATGGGAGTTAAAGAATTGTGTGGTTAATGTTTGAAATTTATCCCAATTGGCTCGGTCAGATTGGAACTTGGGTAAAAGTTTGACTTTTTTCTTCCTGTTGTTGCCGAAGGAAATGGTAATAATTATTGGGAAGTGGTCGCTGCCATGCAAATTGTCTAATATCTCCCACCTGGTGTTGGGGCAAAATTGGGCCGATATTAAGGAAAGATCAATATTAGTGAAAGTCTTGTGGGTGGAAAAGTGGGTCGGGTTGCCCGTGTTCAGTCTTGAAAGATGGGATTGCAATAGAAAGTTTTCAATCATTTTCCCTTTTTTGTTTGTTGCTTGTGAACCCCAGATTGTGCTCCAGGCATTGAAGCCTCCCATTAAAAGGATAGGAGTAGGGATGTTGCTAACCATCTTATTCAAGTCCTCTAGATTGAATGACCGGTTTGGGGGA
The DNA here is from genome assembly GCA_963931805.1 of Microdon myrmicae. Classification (NCBI taxonomy): domain Eukaryota; kingdom Metazoa; phylum Arthropoda; class Insecta; order Diptera; family Syrphidae; genus Microdon; species Microdon myrmicae. The sequence continues at coordinate 258,097,617 of OZ007497.1, read as the reverse complement.
ATGTAGGTCGAGATGACAGTTATTTTTATGTTAAGAAAGGCGAGTCAATTTGTATATGCCGACGGTTAATCGACCGATGTACCAGTATGCCAGACCCTGGTTTGGCACGATTGTTCGTTTTTATATTTTGGAAGTAGGCTGCGTATGACTTAGGTACCTGAGGTACTGAGGAGTGTGGGTAGGTGGGTTTCTTGTAAGGCTATTATTGATGGTTTGAAATCGTTAATCAGTATCTGCAGTTCCTGGTAATTATTATGGAATCCATTCAGGTTCCATTGGAGTATTAGGAAGTGATCGGGGTTTTTATTCAAACTTGTTGTCGCGTTGTTTTCGCCGGAGTTACTGTGGAGGTGTTTAAATTTCAGACTCCGTATACCCGAGTCCGCACCACTTAATACTCCGAACAATTCGGAATGACTTGAGCGAGCGGTATCTCGGGCCACGGACTCGGAGTGTTGTTGAGTTACATAAACTCATGGTCGGGTAGCGGGAAATTTGAGATCTCGTTTAATTGGGATTTTTTTGTTAGTATGGGAATGGTTTTGTTTGTATGCGCTTGGGTTTTTTTGGGAGAGGCAATTGGTTCTTTGGACATTACTGCGTTTATTTGCTGGGGGAGTGGGGGGTGTTGTTTTCTTTTTAATAGTTCTTTTAGAGTGGAGTAAGATGTAGAAGGAAGTATATTCATTTCTTTGTGGGAAGTTCCTTGTTTTGGTTCCTTTGTTGATTGTTGTTGGGTAGTGGATAGGGATTTAGAGACGACTGTTGTTCTCCTTAATTGTTCGGAGTAAAGGCTGTTGGTATTTGTTTTAGTGCAAGACGTACGTTTCCTGTAGATGCGTTTAGCATCAGCGAGGGTGGTTTTGTTTTGTATTTGAATCTCAATTCTCAATTATCTTTTGGGATTCAATGTACTTGGGACAGGTAGGCGAGGATGCCGGGTGTTGCCCTTGACAATTTGCACACATTATTCGTGTGCACTCAGTTTCGGGATGTGGAGGGAGATTACATGTGTTGCATGTAGTTGTGCGTTTGCACCATTTGGTGGTGTGTCCGAGTAGTTGGCATTGTCGACAGCGCATTGGCCTCGGAATGTATTCCTTGACCTTGGTATTATACCAGCCAATTTCTATTGTCGTTGGCGGTTGGAAACTGTCAAACGACATTATCATCAGTCCTGAGGGTTTACGTTCTTCGTTGTGGGGTTTTGTGAATTTGTACACATGCACGACTCCTTGGGATTTTAGTTCCGATACAATGTCGGTTTCGGGGACGTTGATAAGGCAGGGGGCATAAACAATTCCTTTTGAAAGGTTTAATTTTGGGTGGAGTCTGATGTTGACTGCGCAGATCGTGTCAAACCGTTTGGACTGAATAAATCTCTCAGCTATTTCGTTATCCTTAACTAGAATCAATAAAGAGCCGTCTCTGAGGAGAGTAATTTTAACGTATTGCGTACTGATAGAGTCAATTACTCTTTTTAGTAGGAATACATTAACCGACGCGAGTGGCCTTGATGCGTCCGCTGAGGAAATTTGAACGAAACGGGGATTCTTAATTGCAGTTTTTGTTGGAAGAGCGGGGAAATTGAAAGATAATGGGCTTCCAGCTTGTCTTTTCTTTTTTGTTGGCAGGTTGATTGTGGGCGTTGAGAGTGAAGATTCTCCCAGTTCCTCAAACCTGTTGCCGAAATTTTGGTTTGGCCCTAGGGCCATAGCTTGTGTCTGCTTACCTGCGATCTTCTGGTATTTTATCCTCGAAGTGGGAATGTTTTGTTTCTGTTTATTTATTGTTATTTTATGCCGCGAGATGTTTAACACTAAACACTTAAGGAAATCGGAAAATTATAGTAACTACTGTACACGCGAATTTAAGTTCTTCTGTACCTTCTCCTACGAAGGTTAGCGACTAACTGACAAATGACTAAATATTTTTGCTAATTGGGAGATGGTACCTTTTTTCACTTTCTGGCCTTGCAAAAACTTTGCGCGTTGAATAATCTTGTTGCATGTTATTTCGAGCCCTTTTGAATCTTCTTTGGTTTTTACTCTGTATTGTTCGATTAATATAATCAAAAGTTTTACTCGACAGCATTAGTAGCCATCCTGCACCCGGAAGTAAACCACATATCTGTCGTAGGTTTGATATCTTTACCTTGTATAGAAAGAGGGTCAGAATCATGCTTGTTAATGCGTCAACTATAGCGTTAACATCGTTTAGACCCTTCCAGTTGGCTTTCTGAAAGAGTCATACTAACCCTTTTAAAGTTTTGTCGCTAGCGCTGCTGTTATTTAAAAGCAATTTAATTCAATAGCACAGTGTTCTGAAGTGCCCAGTGGCACTTTAATTTTTATTAGGACGGGCGGTAAAGAACGATTCCCCTGTGTCGACGGAATGACGGCCTGTGTCTGGTACACAGTGGGGTCATTTATAAATTGGGTTAAACTCTTTTTTTCAGTAAGTGCTGAACATGACCTTCGGAAGGGGCGAACCCGTTGAAATCACCAACAATAAAGATTTCAGGGAGCTGGTATAGCGACAAGATCCAATCCATAGAGTGTGATAGAGCATCGTATTGTTAAGACATGTGTTTTTGCCTAAGTTTGAGCTTCCACAAAGGAAACACCACACTTACGAATCGCGAGAAGTTAAATTCAGGATTGGAGCAAGGACTATATTGTGACAGAGACTAATAAGCAATATGGGATTCGAGAGTGCCGTAGGTCGAAAGGGGAGCATCTTCATTTTTTGTGGAATTGGCTAGTAAATGGGACAGATGGAAGAGCTTCTGCACCGGTTAATAGGAGAAGAGGGACATCGGTCAGAACAATTGATGGGATGCTACCCGCGACAGAGGATTTGTTAATTTTCCGCTTTTTGAGTGCTCAAGCAACAGTATGAGAGTGCGGTTGTGCTGACGTTGAGGCGGAGCTGATGTGGTGTTCTACGAAACGTGCAGGAAGTAGGTTTGCTTTCTCCATTGCGTTAATGACTAAGGATATAGAGTTTCTGATGTTATTAAGCAATATAGCTATATTATATCGATCGCTGAGGAGCGTGAGTTTTTGATGTCCTTTACAAATGACCGGGAATTTCTACTAGCTCTAGGAGTGTGTAGAATTTTTTGTGAACTTTGAGCGTTACAGTCTATAATACCACCACAATGAAGACAAAATTTATAACTACAAGAAAGTGGCAATCATGGAAACAAGAGAACTAAAGTACCGATAATGGAAGTGGGAGTGATGAGTTGTGGTTTGAATGTCCGTCTACTTCGTTTTTGTTGTATAATTTATATGGCGAATACCCAGTATTCCTCAATTTGGGTTCGGAATTAAACTACGTCATTTTTCTAATGCAAGATAACCAACAAATTGAATACCCAAAAAACCCCAAACAATTTTTAATAGTTAGTTATATAAAAAACAAATTTCAATAACACCTCCATATTTGGTTCATTCCTACTTCTCGCTTTTAATCGCGTGAAGTGCGAACCAGAAGGTGTCAAATCCAAGCCAGCGCCACCTGTTGAACAATATTTCGTACACAAATCCCCTGACTAGCACCGTGCTGCAATTGACTGAAAGGAAGTCGTTTGGTAAGAATGCTTTTCCTGCTATGTGATATACATACGGTTGTTTAACATATTTGTTACATCTCTTGGACTTATTAATTTGGCCCAATGATGTGTTCCCCGGGGTATAACGTTCATCACGTATTCGGCGAAAATTATTCCGATTAGCCACATTGGTACAGTTTGGTTTATGGTCGTAACAAATATTGATCCTCCAGGCTGAAATAGAGTGATCAGGCAATTTGTATTTTCTAAGCTATTATTTCACCTTCAGTGCATCTACACAGCTAGTTAAAAACGGCACTTTGTCTTCAATGTGTTCTAAGACCTCAGATAAGACGACAACATCGTATTTTCCCAAGTTGTTCCGTGCGTGTGTCTCAATGGGTTCCATATTGTATTTTAAAAACGGGAGAAGCTCAGGGCTATGATCATTTAAGTGCTGATTACCAACTTTGATCAATTCCTCAGACATGTCAACCCCAGTAACATTGGCGTGAAGGCGAGCAAGACTCTCTGAGAATATCCCACCTCCACATCCCACGTCTAAAATATTTTGTCCACGTAATACTTCCGTTGTGTTATAGAGCGACGGATCTATCTGTTTCGCCGCAATCAGTCCATCTCGCACAAATGGAAGTCTGTAATCGAAATTCATTAAACTCTCGTGTTTTTCAAGTTTTCAGTGCGAACCTCAGACTATTCAGCGAATGTAACCCTTTAAGCTTTCCGAGAGGATCCCACCAGTCGTGCGATAGTTGTGAGTGATGTTCAATTTCAGGATCTCTAGCCCTTTTTGAGAAAGAAACACTTGGTGCTTTTTGTTTTACTACATTGTAATTGCAAAGTCCTTCCGGTCTAGAATTTAAAGATTTTTTTAGAAACTAAACACCAAGTGAATTGTTAACTTACTTTCTGCACAAGAATTTACGCACGTCAGACAACGGATGTTTCCACATCTTTTCTTGACACAGACGATATTCCAACAGATGCCAAGTACGACAAGTTGAACGGATTTAAGTAATATTATCACGACACGCCCGCAAACTTATCTGACTTTGAGTGGCGGAGGCCGTTCTTGCCATTCTCTCAAAACGTGCCACAGCGAGAACTTCCGTCTACAGAATTTCGCAACTCTAATCTCTTGGCGTAACTTTGCAGCTGTTTTCCCATTCTCACTGGCACCGCTCAGAAAGTGCGTTTTGCAACTATATGATATAAAACTAAACACTTGAAGTGAATTGTTAACTTACTTTCTGCACAAGAATTTAAGCACGTCTGATAACCGCCGTTTTCACATCTTTTCTTGACAGAGATGATATTTCAACAGATGCCAAGTGCGACAAGTTGAACGGGGTTAATCAAAATTACCACCGACGTTCGTTTCACACACGAAGGCTACAATCTTATCTGACCGTGAGTGGCGGAGGCCGTCCTGGCCATTCTCTCGCAACTCACAACGTGCAACAACGAGAGCTTCCGCCTACAGAATTTCTAGGGAACTCTAAACTCTTGGCGTAACTTTGCAGTTGTTTTCCGATTCTCATTGGCACCGTTCAGAAAGTGCGTTTTGCAACTATATGATATAAAACTTTGAATTTGAAAGACTATATATTTCAAGATGCCATAGCACTTCCCCTAATGATTAGATAATGATTGGAAAGTAACTAATGTAAGATGTAATATTAATAATATTTTGATGAAATGGGTTGTGTCTAGGAATGGTCGTGGAGATTTCTTGCTACAGTACACGCTGAAAAAAACAGAAATAAAAATACTGTGCCCCAAAAAAAAAAAAAAAAAAAACGAAGCGGCGAAAAAAGTAAAACGAAAAATTTAAAATAGAAAGTCAGTCGTAACTGACAATCAATAACGACCGGACATAGCCAAAAGTTAAGTTACATGAATTTATCAATTATAGTAAAAAAAAGAAGAAAGAAGTAAAGAGGAATTATTATAAATACAAGAAAGCAAAGATTGATTATAAGACGAATTAAATTATTTAATTAAATCTAATTCGAGACAGAATAAACACTTAGAAACAAAAGTAAAAGAACGAAGAAACTAAAAGAATTAACACACACAAAAAAAAGAAAAGATTAAAATAAATTAATAGGCTAATTTAATGATAAAAGAAAAAGGAATTAAATCAAATAAAATAAAAAAATTTAACATAAACCAAATTAAAATAAATAATTGCAGGGAAGAAAAAATATGAAAAAACAAAAACAACTAAGAATAAGTCAAGCAAAGTAAACAGAAGAAATAAGAGAGATAAAGAAAGAATGAAGACAGAAGGAATAAATGAAATATCATGCAGAATCCGGAAGAAACCGTGAGTACATTGCTATTGCCCTGTAGGAACCCGGAAGTTCATGATGCGCCGACTCGTCATCGTTCTCTGTCCTGTGCGCTTTCCTTCCACACCCGACTAATATCAATGGATGAATGAATGAATAGAAAGCAGAACCCTCAGTTTATTTCGCTTAGTACAAGTCGTATAAACATATAAACTTATAACTAGATTTCAGAACAAATTTAAAAAGTATGGCATGCAGGTTGGTGGTGGGGGACTAACTTTAAAGTAACTTAAAAACCGGAATGGGGAACTAAACAAAGATGTATAGAATAATAGTCTAAATGATAGGACGGGGACGTTCGAGGATAAGCCGGAAGATAGGATGTGAGTATGCGAGCGGGCGAGCGTCGTAGGTGACCGGGGTGGGTTCAGGAGGGGTAAGACAGGAGACGACGTTTGAGAGCGGGAGAGATGAGATTAAAATCAAAGAAGGTGGTGATATCACAGGCGCGGGATGCCTTTAGATTTTCCAGATATTACCGGAAGAAATGTTCAATGGAGATCGTTGGTGCCATTCCAAGAATTTCCGTCCACTTGAGTCCCACGAGGAAATTTGATATATTTCACCAATTTGCCATTTCTTCTCTCAACGCCTGTATATGTTATCTATACATCAAAATCCTTTTTTCTACAGCGCGGGCATTGTTTAGAACTCTCTACTAACACGAGTATTTTTAAAAAGCTGTAATTTGCAACACAGTGGCATTCACAAAAAACTCACCATCTATGGTGATAAAACAAAAAAATTCTCATCGTTATCTTCAAAATTCTTCTTAGACTGCACATTTATCCTTTTCTTTATTTTACTTCCTTTTTTCATTTTTTAAACATTTTTTTATTTTCTTTTTATATTCTTATTTTCTAAATTAAAGGCTAGACAAAAAATGCTTAAATTCTAGCTTAAATATCTTATATAATAACTTACTGGTCCTTCGCAGACGCTCTAAGCTAAACATTACTTAATATTTGTATAATTTGCCTTTCGGCGACAGAACTTTGTGGCCTAACTTATAATTATTTGAAAGACAAAGAAAAATTTGAAAAACTTTGTAAATTTTTTTTTTTTTTTTTTTTTCTTAAAATTTAACTTACTTAACTTACCTAAACTTATCTACTTTTTTTTTTTTTTTTTTTTTTTTTTTTTTTTTTTTTTTTTTTTTTTTTTTTTATGTAAAATCACTTAGCCTAACTTAACTTAAATCTTATACTACCCTAATTCTAGAAAAGCTAAGTCTATGTAAGCTAGCTGATGATAGTGTGATTCTATACCGACTTTGGTATCCAGGTCTTTATATGCCATTCAACCACCAGAACTGTTGACGCTGTCTAATACTATCGTCCCGGTCTCTGCGGGAGATAGCCCTACTGAAGCGCAGGAGCTCTTCTTCGGTGCGCGCTACTTCCCGGTCATAGCACAATCGCCCGTCTACAGATGATCTACTTACATGATAGATCAGCGGAATTCCGGATCTATCCTGTATAAGCCCTTTCATATCCAAGTCAAGGAACGCCTCTGGTGGAACAAAGCCGTTGCGACGCACGCTCTCATAGTATAAGGTGTTTGGATAATAAGCCCCGAAAATTAGGTCATTGGACGAGCTTATTGCTCTCGCAATATGTCCTCTGATTAATTTAATCATAAAATTATCCACCCTATTTATGTACGCTTCATTATATAAAGTCTCATTTGAGTAATACTTTTTATAGTCCGATTCCGGTGTCCGATATAATCTGAGACAACTTCTGAGACACTTTCTTTCGAACACCCGAATCTTTTCTATCAAATTTGGACCTATGTTGAACCATACTGGGCAACCATATATGAGCATTGGCCTGATTAGCGTCATGTAGCATATGACTTTTATTATTTTACTTCCTATTGTTTTCTCTATACTCATGTTTTATTTTATTCTATTTATTGGCCTGTAGGAACCCGGAAGTTCATGACCTCACCGACTCGACTCTGCCATTGTTCCCTGTCCTGTGCGCTCTCCCTCCACGTTCGCCCATCCGATCCGATCTCCTCAAGGTCAAACCTTACATTGTCCTCCCGTCTCCATCGCGGCCATCCTGCTGGTCTCTTTCCCGTTGGTCTATCGTCAAAAATTCTACGCAGGGTCCTATCGTTGCCCATTCGCGGCACGTGTCCGGCTCATCTTAATCTTCGCGACCTGATTACTCTCACTTTGTAGGTTTGCAGTATAGCTCTTCCAATTCGTGGTTGTGGAGTTTCCTCCACTGTCCTGCCTCCTCGTCATATTTACCAGCAAATATACCCCTTCGGGGAGCCTCTGGCGCAAGACTAATACCCTTGCCCGAAAAAAAAAAATCATTATGGAAAATTTAACAAGGCTCAGCACTTGCTAAATAAGGCCAAGACCGGCTACCGGTTGTGCCGATAATGATGATGATACCCCTTCAAATTTTATTCTCTAATATACGGAATTTGTTTTCTTTTCATTTTGTGAGATCCCGTATAGATCCGTATAGAACAATCGGCATGATTATGGTTCTTTAAACACGGAGCTTTATGTTACGTGATAGCAGTTTGGATTTCAGCAGTTTACTGACTGCATGCCAACTAGCGTTGCCGAACTGTAGTCTTTTGTTAATTTCCTTCGACATTTCGTTACTGGCCGTCAGTATTGTTCCCAGATATTTAAATTCCTTAACTTTTTAAAATATCTTGCCTCTGACGTTTATATGTGCTCCCTGAGGACCACCTGCTTTCGCCGTAATCATGTATTTCGTTTTGTCTTGATTTATTTCTAGGTCTACCACTTCTGTCGTTTGCATTATAATTTCACTGTTTTTACTTACAGTTTCGAGATTATCGCCCAGGAAGGCGATGTCATCCGCATATGCGAGCACTTGTGTGAACCCGTTCAAGGATGATCCGGCTATGTTGTCGTCTTGCGCTTTTCTGATGACATACTCGAGCACAAGGTTAAAAACACATGGTGAGAGGCCGTCCCCCTGTTTTAGTACGTCCCGGATTTCAAATTTTTCTGAGAGGTGGTTTTCTATTCTAACTCGCCCTTTGTTTTCGTTCATGTTGATTTGAATGAGGGCGGCATATTTTTGTGGGAATCCTACCTCAACTACAATATGGTAAAGGCCTTGCGACTGGATCGTAGGCCTTTTTGAAGTCAACGAAAAGTTGGTGAACCGTCTTTCCTTATTCCTACTTCCCTTCCAGCAATTGACATTTGGTCGCTCCTTGACTGATTCCTACGGAATCCGCACTGGTAGTCTCCCAGTAATTCTTCTGTGTACGGTGTGATTCTCGCCAGTATGACATTTGTTAGTATTTTGTATGTAGTTGGGAGCAATGATATTCCTCTGTAGTTTTCGCAGTCAGATCTGTGGCGAATTTCGTATGTCGTATTTGACTTCTTCCCGAAACTGTCCCCTACTCCGCCGTTCACCGTCCGTGATCTGCGAAACTATGCCGCTTGCCATTGACAACCAATGGTGTGAAAACTCACGCTCTAAACTTAAGCAATTTCTTTATTGTTCTAATGGTAACTTAAAAACACAATTCAAATGACTTATTGATAGTTACAAACAGTGTAAATAAAACTGGATACAATGTCACTTCTTGGAATTAAATTCTAACTATATACATTAAACGTAAATTAACATGTATTAACATGTCACTTAACTACTTTTGATTAAAATGTCACTTAACTGTATTTGATTCTAAATCAATGTCACTTATTTGACCGTGATTCTTATTATGTACATTTGACGTAAATTTACATACATTAAACTGTCACTTAACTACTTTTGATTAAAATGTCACTTAACTGTATTTGATTCTAAATTAATGTCACTTATTTGACGGTGATTCATCGCACCACCTTTACACGCCAATTATTTACGATCGATGTTATTTCTGCTTTAACGGCACGCCCGAGCACTATGACCGCCAGAACCAGACTACTTCCAAACATCGCCCTACAATCCATGGCCCAACAGGTGATGATCTCACATGTATGGCGTGTGGATGTGCACGTACACATATATGTTACCTCGCATGCTCATGTGGGGCGTGTCCACGAGCAACCAAAGCTTGGATATAGGAATTCCATAAAAGGAAATGCTACACATCGTGTTCCTAGCTGGGCAAGCATCATGAAGGAGATGCTTGGGTGTTGCATTGATCAGAAACGGCGTAGGATCGACCGATATATCCATGAATGTGCCTTGCCATGCACGTGTGTGGAAAAATTCTTTCCTAATGTGCGCATGGACAAGATGACGGGTTTATATCGTTACATAATATCGTAGCCGAATTGTAATTCAGGGGATGCCCACTGGTGCTAATGAATTTGCTTGTCGATCGGTTTACCGACCGATGTGGGCATTAAGGAAAAAAAGGAAAATAAGAAATATCTCCCGTGGTATGTGGCAGACACATTAGGAGGTATTTCTTTGGTACGGTTTGGGCAATGTTGGTTGCTTTATGTGCAACCGAATTGCCTTTAAGGAACATGGTGCGTTTCGTGCGACTATGCCCTTGTGGTGAATGTCCGTTGTTGCTGATGTATTTTACATCAGCGAAAATTGTAGGTTTACCGAATTTCAGAAATTTATGGTACAACTATGTAAAGGGTAAGAACGTGCTTTTACAGGTTTTTATGCGGTCTGTATGCCCTAGGGGAAGTTAGGTGTTGTACCTAGAAAAAGCGAACGGTGACGTTATTAAAACCGCCACAGATCTGTCACCTTTTTTTAAAAAGGGGCCGACTATTGAGATTTTCCATTCTTCCGGAGTGACTTCCTTATCCCATATTGTTTTGATGAGGTGGTGGATCTTTCGAACACTGTCTCTCCATGCTTCATAACCTCTGTCGGTATGTGTCCTTCGTTTCGTTGCCAGGAAATTTCGTTGGGGCGTGAACGTTTATACACCTCCCAGTATTTCTTCTGCATACGGTGAGATTCTCGCCAGTATGACATTTGTTAGTATTTTGTATGTGGTTGGGAGTAATGATATTCCTCTGTAGTTTTCGCAGTCAGATCTGTCACCTTTCTTGAAAATGGGGACGACTATTGAGGATTTCCTTTCTTCCGGAGTGATTTCCTTATCCCATATTGTTTTGATGAGTTGGTGGCTCTTTCGAACGGCTGTCTCTCATACTTCATGACCTCTGCCGGTATGTGTCCTTCGTTTTGTCGTCAGTAGATTTCGTTGGGGTGTGTACGTTTATAAATACATAATTGTACCATTGGCCCCGTATTTTTAGCACCGACATTCGGTCATTAATAAATCTCACATCTTTTACATGGGGCGTAATCTTCTTGCTTATGATGATGGCGGTTCCGAGGGTATATGTATCAGTGCCTCCATATGCCAGTGTAAACCCGTTGGTTTCGATTGCTTGATGTGGGAGTTGGACTTTCTGAAGCGCGACGATGTCCATTTTATATTGCTCCGTGTTTTCTACGACCGTCTGTATCGCGCCCGGTTTATATAACGTTCGAACATTCCTCGTGCCGACGCGTATATCCCGCTTTTTCCGTTTTTCTCTACGTCTTCTTTTTGCTGAGTCGGTGTTTTCTTGATGATTTGTTCCCTTATGGCAGTGTCGGCTCATCACACCTACGCCTACCAGGTTTTTCGTGAGATTTTTTTTGTGTATTGATCATTCATTTCATTGGATCACTCTGGGATTTCAAATAGTCCGTCATATCAGAGCCCCTCTTTGATATGGTAAGGTCGCCGTTATAATACAGCCTGCATCTGTCTGTCTGCAAACCATGAAATGGGCACGGTGACGCGTATAACCCTGGATTAGGGGTGGTAGATCTTTGTGTGTTACTCCTCGCTAGCCTGTCTGACATGGGTGGCCCTACTGGAAGCGTATGCTTCCGCCACATAGCCTGTTGAGTTGAGATAGGATGAGATCCACTGGATCAACAGGGGCTCAAAACCAAGGGAGGATAATTTGAAGAGAATGAGGTTATGGGAGATTTCGTCGAAGGCCTTACTGAAGTCGGCAGTGACTAGATGGACCTCATCGCCGTTTTCTAGAGCAAGGAGTGTGTGGGATGTGAATTCGACAAGGTTGGTAGTAGTAGACCTGCCTGAGAGGAAGCCGTGCTGGTTAGGAGAGATGATGGGAGTGCAGCGAAAACATAACGCTTCATATAGAAGGCCTTCGAACATTTTAGGAATGTGCGAAAGCTTAGCAATGGGACGATAATTGGATATATCGTTTTTTGGCCCCTGTTTATGTATGGGGGTTATGTAGGAGGATTTCCAAATGTCGGGGAATAGACCTTGTGCAAGGGATATATTGAAGATTAAAGCGAGCGGGAGAGAGAGAAGAGGAGCATTTTTTTAAGAAGATAGCAGGGAGTCCATTTGGGCCGGGACTGAAATCGTCTTTCAGTTGTTCAAGTTTTCTATTACTTGGTGTTGTTGAATGTGTAGAGGAATGAGGGGGCCCAGAGAGAATTCAGACATGCCAGTAAAGTAGGAGGGGTTCGGCTCGAAGAGTCATCCGTGAAGGATAGTTTGAAGAAGGATGCGAATAGATTGGCTATGGTATGGGAGTCAGATGAAGTAGTTGAGTTGTAGAAAGAATTGGGTGTCCTGTGGGCTGAGAAGTTGTCAATAGTTGAGAGGATGTGGGGACTAGGGGTAACTGAGGAGTTAAAGGGGTCTGTCGTGAATACAAGGTCGAGTTGTCTGCCCAGATGATTTAGGGTATCGCTGACTTGGTAAAGGCTAGAGTCGGTAAGGTTGTCTATTAAGAGACACTCCTTGGTAGTAGAATGGCAAGAGATATAGTGGGACTCATCGTCAGACAGCGGCCATTGGAGATGGGGGGTTGAAATCACCCAGGACTACAAGTGTTTAGCGGAAGCCGGCAGACAGTAAAATCATTGCGTCTCCAAAACATATCGAGTCATTGTGCAGATCTTTGTGCAGATCTTTGTGCAGATCTTTCAATGTTCGGTCAATTGCCTCCAATGCGCGTTTGTGCGCTATTGTGCATTTGTCCCAGATGATGATTTTAGATACTCCTAAAGCTTTGGCCATTGCGGAGTGTTTCGCAGTGTTACATGTCGGTTGTTCAGTGGTGTGGAAACTTTAATGCTGAATGAGCCTTACGGCATCCTTCTAACAATCTGGCCGCTATTCCAGAAGAAACAACTGCTACCGCAATGTCGGATCTCGCACGAACAGTGGCAAAAATCAATGATATGAGGAAAATTTGCCCAGTTCCACAGGGGGTATCCGGGAAAAAGTAGCCACCATCTCCATCATCAATTGCCTTCATTAATGTATCATTTGTTGGGGACTCAAGTCGGGCCATACTAAAGCGGCGCTTTTCTCGTGCGATTTCTTGTTCCTTTTCAGTGGATTGATTCGCAATGTTCCGAAGCCTAATTGCATTACGGCTTTGTTGGGAAAGTTTAGACCTTCTGGGTCGCGGCATTGTTCATAATAATACTCGCACAAGAAGATTTATTAATAACACTCACACAAAACAAAGAAATCGATCCGTAACCTTTATATACTGTAGCGAGCTTAGGGTTCGCTGGATTAATTATTTTTAATAAATAAGAACCGTTAAACTGATTTTGAATTAATGTAACACTTTATTAGTCCGTTAATAACAACCGTTACTTTTACCGCACACTTTCCGATTTCTTGACTTATCGCTTCCGTACTTATCGCGTCTTTGACTGCTTACTTCTTACTTATCTCCCTGATCTGCGTGCGAGGTATTTATACCGCTTCCTCATTCTGATTCGGAGTTTCGTTTCCGTCCGTTCCATAGCCTCGAATTTTCTACTGCCCATCGTCTCCAGTTTTCCAGTACTTTCTAGAATATTCTAGTACTGTGTTTTGGACTTTTTAGAATATTCTAGTACTGATTGTCATATGCGTCACAATACTTTGTTCAAAACAAATCAGAGACAACATGAAACAAAAAAAGTACACTTTTGCGAAATACAGCTTATATACTGACAGGAAGCGGCACTGGCATGTTCGGAGAGTTTCTCATACATTCTGTGTTGTCAAACTTGTGGCACGGATGACTGATTGATCGAATGATCTGGAATGATTGAGACCAATCGATTTAACAGTTGTTGTCATTTGTTCTCTATATTTTTGTTTACATTTCGATTCAAGTATATTTTTTTTCAATATCTTTCTAGATTTGAATATGCTATTTTCCCACTATTTTCCGTTTGCAGGGGAAATCAATAATAAAGCGTGTGTGGCTTGAGCTGACAGTTGCGGAAGAAGGCGGAGTTGCAAACCTAATTTATTTAAAAATTAATTTTCTGTATAATTTTTTTTCGTGAATTTTTCCGATATTTTAATAGCTACTCTGCTATTCGGGGCGGAGACGAATCCAACAAATCAGAGATTATTAAAATCGGTCTAGCCGCTCTTGAGTAATAAATGGTGTAACTAACCCGACTTTGTTTTATATATATAGATTGGGACTCGGCTTACCTCTAATTTTCGGTATAACATTTTAAGGAATGTTATAATTATTTATACAATTTAATAATATGGTAATTATATATAGTTAGTATAATTTTAATAGGGATGGGTTTTACTGAATTTTATTTTTGTACTAAATAAAGTAAGTTAGGGGACTTACTTGTTGAGCGGTCGATTTGTGTTGTTGATTGGAGACGTCGGCTGTTGTTCGGCGCCAAGGTGCAGGGGGCGTTGGAGGGCTGCTCCTCTGTTCAGCTTCAGTCCCGGACCGTTGTCGATTGCAGATGTCCACACTGTTCAAGCGGCACCTTGCTGATTGTCGATTGTATTTTCAGTAGAAATGCAGTTTTTGTGTTTATTTTGGGTTATCTTTCAGTTGTCAACTTGTGAACTGTCAAATTATGGATAGTGCCCAATACCACAGCTAGGAAATGAGTTACGTCTTCTTCCCTTCGTTGTTTAACGTCGAATGGATATTTGTTCTTATTTGCCGTTGACGTTTATATTTTATCCGGAGCCAACGCCGTTTTATTATTATTTTCTCTACCAAGTAGAATTTGCACAAAGTAGTTTATGCAAATTAGCTACTTAACGAGTTGTTTTCCGTTTACAGGTAGAGAGGGGAAACTTACGAAAGGGGATTAGTGCATGTTAGGGGAGACCTGGACGCAAGGTAGGTCCGTAACAGGAACCCCATTTGTTACTTTGGTGACGGCAGCCCCCATTTATTCAGTTTAATAAACAAACAGCATATATCTTGAAACTAGGATCTTTGCAGTTGGTCAATGATAGGATAAATATAAAACTGACGAGTAGTTAAGGGGTGTCAGAAGAAATTCTTTAGAGAAGAAAGAGCTTTTCTTTTTTTTTTTATACTAATGCGCGCACAAAAGGCGATTTTGAAGTTCCCTTAAATGTCAGAACACAGTGCGAGTGGATGGAGAGGAAGTGGATAAGGAAAGGATATGTCGATGTATATTGGTCTTGAATGTCTGGACATTACAACGACGGGGAAACATGATCAGGCAGAACATTCCACATTCATGTGGTTCGGCTAAAGAATGACTATGTTTATTTGTGCGCCTGAAGCTCACTTTCAACGTGAATTGATGCGCATTCACACATTGACGGGTATTGCTGGAAAATATCTGAAGGGGCGGATCCATGCAGCAAGTTCAGTTGTGCAACATCCGTGGGCATGATACCTTGCGTCTGTGTTCTAACGACGGAATTGATCGACTTACGGCTGGGTCCCCTTCACTGCTCGCTTTTGCATCCCGTCGAGCACGCGCAGTGCAGTTTTGGATGCGCCAAATATGGGAGTTGAACTCCAATTCGGGACGACTATACGCCTTGTAAATTCTGGCCAGGTTGGATGGAGTGAAGTATCTTGTGCATCTCTCAAGGAACCCGATACATTTGGCTGCACTTTTTGCAGGTTCAAATATGTGGTCATTCCAAATAAGAGTCGAATTAATTCGTGTCGAGGATTGATAATTCCTTGGCTTTGTCGATGCAAGTGCCGTTCAGAGACAGTATATTTACTTTAGGGCTCGCCTTTGACGACAAGAGGCAGCACTGAGTTTTAAGGCATTGAATTCTACTCGGTTAGATAATTCCCACTGATATATCTTGTTGAGGTCTGAATTCAATGTATCAAGCATAAGTTGCTGGTTGGTAGTGACGTTCGAAGAGTTTGGACGGGAGTGTTCGTATTAGTATGAGAAACTCAACGTGCTATTGTGGCGAGTCTAACAGATACACACACAATTCACAAGCAAAATAGCGAAGAGCACTGAACGAAAAATCGAACAAGAAAATACATCATCAGAGCCGTATACCATAGCGATAACAAAAATAATTCACATCAGTGGAGTACGAGGGTTGCCTCTTATGTTTCGGGATTTGGCAACCCTAGTGTTGCAATCCGGCAATTGACAGCTCTGTCGTAAAGTTGGACATTTTTGAGGTTATACGCACTCAGAACGTTTTGACATACGAGCGCTATTTGTGTTGTTTACAGTAACTTAAAAGATTCATCTCGGCCCAAAAATGGAATTAAATCGTCAACATTTTCGTGCGATTATTTTTTACAACTTTCGGCGTGGATTAACTCAGCAACAGTGCATGGCTGAACTTAATTCAATTTTTGGCGATGAAGCTCCATCAAGGACCAGTGTTTATCGATGGTATGGTTAATTCAATCGTGGTCGTAGTTCACTCCAAGAAGAATTTCGTGAAGGTCGTCCAAAATCAGTTGTTGTTCCGAAAACCATTGCTGCTGTGCGCGAACTGATATTGGAAGATCGTCATGTGACCTATCGTGAGATTGAGACAACCTTAGGCGTTAGTGGGACCAGCATACATTCAATATTGCATAAACATTTGACTGTCAAAAAAATTTGTTCGCGTTGGATTCCACACAATTTGTCAATCGCCCAAAAAAGGCTCGTGTCAATTGGTCGAAAGAAATGCTCAAAAAATACGGTCGCGGTGCTTCGAAACACGTCTATGACATCGTGACAGGTAATGAATCGTGGATTTACGCGTATGAGCCCGAAAGTAAACAGCAGTCGACTGTCTGGGTGTTTCAAGAGGAGCCAAGAAGCGGTTGCTGCATTCAGAATGCAGGTGTTGGAGATACCTCAATCAGAGTGGCAAAAGTGCTTCGACAATTGGTTCAAACGCATGCAAAAGTGTATAGATCTTCATGGGGAATATTTTGAAAAGCAATAAAGTGATTTTCGATGATCAATATTTGCTTTTGTTCTCTAATCCCGAAATATAAAAGGCAACCCTCGTATAGTCGAGTTTAAAAATTCTAAACACGGTCAGTAGCCTGATGGGTAACGCTTAGGTTCAATTTTTTTCGTGATTCAAACTGTCATAGCGTTAGTTCGAATCACACGATCTTCTTCACTATTATTTCAAACGCTATACTATCATCAGCAAACGAGTGAATTGGGTTGTGAGTAATTGACAAGAGATCATTTATAAAGATCAGGAGTGGGTGAAAGTACCGAACCCTGGGGAATTTTTGAGTACCCTTAAATGTCAGAGCACAGTGCGAGCGGAAGGAGAGGAAGTGGATAGGGAAACGCGGTATCGATGTACATTGGTCTTAAATGCCTGGACATTACAATGAAGAGGAAACACATGACCAGGTTAGTTCATTGAGCCAATTGAATATTCATCCCTTTAAAATTATAGCAAAATTGAAAGCCAATCGTTTTTTTTGGCATATAATAAGGAAAGCCTTATGATTAACAAATCCATCTTTTGTGATTTTGTTAAAGTCTCGTTTCGGTCCCTATGTTCTATTTAAGAAAATAACCTGGTACACAATTCTGTGCCGTGTTATCGTAAAACTTGCCAAAAATTAAATTTTCTTGAAAACGGAACACATTGGGACACTAGTCGTTGATGCATCTACACGTACAGCAATTGACTGTGAAGATCAGTATGTGTGTACAATTAATACAACATAATGGATCCGCGAAATGTTTCTTAAAACAATTATTGACTATTGGGATTGAGAAAATGGCAATCGATGTATCCGCGTAGTCTCGCAATGGCAAACAAATTTTGTAAAATCACAGATGAATACATTCACAAAATTTTCCCAACTGTAGTATGGGATTTCAAAAATCGTCAGTGGGTTAGTGCAGTCAAAAACAAGAATGCCAATGCCATCAATTTCAATATTAAAAATGAAATGCCGGGAAAAGCGGGAACGTATAAGTATATCGATATTGTTATGCATCAAAAAATTTTATTCACCTGAATCCTTAAATTCACTTAATTTGCGAGGCATGCTGGGGTGCGTTTTAACATTGAAAATTGGCGTGACTCTTATTATTCTCCGAACTATCAATCCGCTACAACTTCCCAACGGTGGCAAACTTTCATTAAAAAATATGATGAACAATAACATCGAAGCCAACATTTTAAATGGAAAATTTAAAAGAGAAGTTATATTGTTGCTGTGTAACATATCCCAATGATTCCGACAGACATGCCATTCGAATTTAAGCGTTTGCACTTTTCGGTGCAACTCGTATTTGAAATGGCCATCAATAAACCACAGGGACAATCGTTACAAGTGTGTGCACTATATTTGGAAAAGGCATGCTTCTCACATGCGTCGGCAAACTCTCTGATTTGCACGCGCCAGGTGGAAAAGCAAAATATATTGCGTATCCAAATAATAATGAGGAGACATTACAACACAAACACTTTACTTTGTCTACGTGGCATCGTAGCGAATGCGGGGTAACAGCTAGTAGTTAGTATAAAAATGAGCGGACCTAAAGGGTTGCTTTAAGAAATATCAGGAGTGGCTATTAATATACGCTCCAAAGCCGATTATTCGGGTAAAAGAAAATCTGCTTGTCTGTTCTTGGAATCTTTTTGTAGTTTTACAACACAAATCTCTTTGGATCAAAAGTATAAAAGAACGGCGCATTTTCTTTTTCGATACAGTGTGCGGATGACGTCCTAGTATATACGTCGTTCAAAAGCCCTAAACTCCCAACAAATCGACTCAACCGTCACGTGGATGCGCTGTATCAGTTTTACAGTCGATGGAAAATTCGACTTAACCCATCCAAAGCAGTAGGTATAATTCTGAGTAGTAAACACTCCCCACCGATGTGGAACATCGTACGCCTTTCCCATATGGTCCAGTATATCTTCGGCCTAAAAGGAAAGACTTCGTGTTTTCGAAAGAAAACTCTTCAGAAGATGCATTACCCCAACTCCCATCTATACGAAGGTGCCTCCAGTATCCCAATTGACGAGTACGAGTTCCCGTTTTCTTCTGGAAGGCGTATACCTGCGGTTTGTGGTCTGTCTTGATCGTGAGTTGGCGCCCTTCGATCATGTGCCGGAAGTACTTCACTGCGCTGTATATGGCTAGTAACTCCATGTCATAGGTGCTGTAGCGTCGCTGGGTTGGGTTCAGTTTCTGTGAGAAGAAACCCATCGGTTCCCATTTTTCGTTGCACTCTTGCTCAAGTACGGCCTCAATTGCGGTGTCGGATGCGTCGCACATTCGTTGAGAGGGGCCTGGACATAAACGGCGCTTCGAAGTGTTGGGCGATAAAAGTTTAGCGTGCCCAGATAACGCCTGAGTACTCGTACATTGGCGGGACGAGGAAACCGCATTAGTGCGCCCACCTTGTCTTGTAATGAGCGAACGCCCTGTCCGTTGATGCAGTAGCCCAGGTACTTCACTTCAGACTCTCCGAGGTGGCACTTGTCTGGGTTAATCACCAGGCCGAAGTGTCGGAAGCGTTCGAACACCT
Source organism: Microdon myrmicae (assembly GCA_963931805.1). Classification (NCBI taxonomy): domain Eukaryota; kingdom Metazoa; phylum Arthropoda; class Insecta; order Diptera; family Syrphidae; genus Microdon; species Microdon myrmicae. The sequence goes on along the minus strand of OZ007497.1, from coordinate 258,077,902 downwards.
GTCTTAAGTGGGAGCGATGTTCCGTCAGATTCTTTGATGCTATGAGTATGTAGTCGATGTATGCATAGCTGAAGTTAAGTCCGCGACGGGCCGAGTCTATATATCGCTGGAATGTTTGCGCTGCATTCCTGAGACCGAAGGTCATCACCTTGAACTCAAATAGTCCAAAAGGTGTCGTTCCCGCTGTCTTGGGGATGTCGTTAGGTGCTACCGATATTTGGTGGTACGCTCTCGTGAGGTCGAGTGTTGAGAAGACTGTGCATCCTTGCAATTTAAAGGAAAATCGCGCAGATTTGCTATGGGGTACCGATCCGGGGTGGTTACAGCATTCAGCATCCTGTAGTCGCCGCATGGTCGCTACTCCCCGCTAGTCTTTCTCATGAGATAGAGGGGGCTAGCCCATGGACTATCGGATGGCTGACAAATTTCCAGTTCGAGCATGTAGTCGAATTCTGTGGGAGTTTCGCGCAATTTCTTTGGTGTGAAATGTCGCGGGTGTTGACTCACTGGTGGGCCCCGCGTCGATATGGTGAAAAACGACGGCTTTGGCTCTTCGTGGATTGCTGAGCGGTCCAGTTATGTCCGCGAACTCTCGCAACAGGTCACTGTATGAGCCGTTTGCAACGGCGCACAATAACGTCGACGCTTTCCTCACCTTTGCGTTTACTGGCTTGGAGAGAGGCGTTTTCGGGTCCAACAGCCTGTTCCGAGCTAACTCGACTATTAACTTGTAGTACCTTAATAAGTCTGAACCTATTAAGGGCTCGCTTAGATCGGCGACGACGAAGTGCCATCGGATGGGTCGTCGAACACAGGTTGAGGGTGAGCAATTTCCGCCCGTGTGTTGTCCCCTTTAGCTGGGCGGAAAGGTAAATTGAGCCCGTGTGTCTGTGGGCGAGTGGGGTTGAGGACACGGTATGTATGTTGGGGATGGTTGGGGGTTTTCGGTGAAGCCTTGGACGTGTCGTCCGTAACAACAGCTGGAACATCTCTAGAAGGTTATTGTTAAAATGTATGACTCTTTAGCAAGGGCCGACTCTCCCGCACCAGCAAGTAACGTTAATTAAACTTAATTTAAGAAATATACTATAGCAATCTGAAATAATATTGATTGGTGATGGGCGATAACTGTACATGTGATTAACTTATCCCACATTCAATGTGATCTGGAATCATAAATTGTGGGTTAGGATTTCGGATATTTAATATGACTGGACATGAATATGTATGGGTGATTAGTAGGGCTTTGCAAAGCACTACAAGACTAGTCCTAATACGAAAGGGTAATGAACTACTTCCAAATTTTGGTGGACCTAAAAAATCGAGCAGGATGTTCCTCGTGTCTGTTAAAAAATTAATCCCCCAATGTATCCAACAAGCGTTGAATACACACGGTCAGGAACACGATGGTATCTCTTGGCCAAAAAGATGTGTGTGTCAGACGAGCGCTGAACACACGCGGTTTGAACACGGTGGGGGCTCCTGGCGTGGTTGCGTTGAGAACTCGGTGCTCCTTTGGTGTGCAGCGACGTTGCTTCCGTGGCTGGAATCAAATTCTAATAATTTGTTGTCTATGGACAAAAGATTACCTTTATGCAGAAATAATCCTACTCCAAATAAATAGATTATACGCCGGTTGTTTTCTTCTAGTAATAATGACCTTTATCTACAAGATTGATTGGAATTTTCCTGATTGAGAAAATAACTCAACTGGTTTGGTCGACAGTTAAACAAAGAAGAAGGAGAAATTAGCATAAAATAACAGAAAAGTGGTTGTCATTTGACAACCAACAGAATTAATTCAAAGAAAAAATGTCAGCTGATTGCTGACATTGCTTAAGTGATGCCACATATCTGATTCAGGTGGTGCCACAATTAATTTAATTGCGAATTCGTCGGATGGTCAAGGGCGAATCCGCAACACCCAATAAGCAACTCTTATATGGCTAGAGTATACCCGCCTGTCACGCGGGAGACCGGGATTCGATTCCCCGTCGGGGAGCCTCTGGCGCAAGACTAATGACCTTGCCCGGAAAAAAACAAATCATTGTGGAAAATTTAACAAGCCTCAAGACTTGCTACATAAGGCCAAGACCGGTTCCCGGATGATGATGATATGGGCTAGAGCAACCATTTCGCTCATACAACAAGCTCATGGAATTGAATTTGGAAAAAAAGGAAACTTGAGGAGCTGCAGGACCTTTTGGGTGGTATTTACCAAGGCACGCTCAGTAATATTTAAATTTCCCAATAGTGACTCTAACGGTATAGCTAACGTATCAGTATGAATGATTTTACTTAGTAAGGAGACCCTTATTCCACAGGGGTTAAGAGTATCAAACCCAAACTGAATATGTGGTTGAATCCTCCAATAATTAGATGAATTTATTTCTCGCAATTTTCTCTTTATACTTCCTTTTATACATGTATATCTAATCATGAAGAAACATACCGACGAGTCAAATTAATTTTCTATATTAGAGGATTACGGATGTTGTCGTTCTATCTGGATTTCTATTGTTGGTGGACTCACACTGATCTCTAGATTTTGATTTTGTTGTATGTTAAAAATTTTCTATATATCCATAATCGCCATATATAGAAATTATATTACTGCATGAAAGTGCTTGCAAAAAACTTGGATAGTTCATTAAAAAACACTGTCGTAAATTTAATATTTAATCTAAGGTTACACTTAATTCATAGTGAATATTTTTTTTACAATAGATACATTTGAAAAAAGGAATGTTGCACCAAGATCTAGAACCACGCATTACCCTTTAAGGTTTTCAGTTAACATATTCACCTAAAATAGCAGTAACAGAATAAATAAACATGTCAGTAATTAATTTTGTTTACGTGGCGTGCAAATTGACATATTTGCCAATTGTTGCTAAATCTTCCGTGTCAAGAAAAGATGTGGAAACAGCCGTTATTTGAAGTGCGTAAATTCTTGTGCAGAAAGTAAGTTAACAATTCACTTCAAGTGTTTAATTTAAAAAACAATCTTTAAATTCTAGACCGGAAGGACTTTGCAATTACAATGTAGTAAAACAAAAAGCACCAAGTGTTTCTTTATCAAAACTGGCTAGAGATCCTGAAATTGAACATCACTCACAACTATCGCGCGAATGGTGGGATCCTCTCGGAAAAGTTAAGCCGTTACATTCGCTGAATAGTCTGAGGTTCTCATTGAAAACTTGAGAGACACGAGAGTTTAATGAATTTCGATTACAGAGTTCCATTTGTGCGAGATGGACTGATTGCGGCGAAACAGATAGATCCATCGCTCTATAACACAACGGAAGTATTACGTGGACAAAATATTTTAGATGTGGGATGTGGAGGTGGGATATTCTCAGAGGGTCTTGCTCGCCTTCACGCCAATGTTACTGGGGTTGACATGTCTGAGGAATTGATCAAAGCTGGTAATCAGCACTTAAACGATCATAGCCCTGAGCTCCGTCCGTTTTTAAAATACTATATGGAACCCATTGAAACGCACGCACGGAATAACTTGGGAAAATACGATGTTGTCGTCCTATCTGAGGTCATAGAACATATCGAAGACAAAGCAACATTTTTAACTAGCTGTGTAGATGCACTGAAGGTGAAACTATAGTTATAAAGATATCAATAATCTGATCATTCTGTTTTAGCCTGGAGGTTCAATATTTTTAACTACTCTAAACAAAACTGTTCCAATGTGGCTAATGGGAATAATTTTCGCCGAATACGTGGTGAACATTATACCCCGGGGATCACATCACTGGGCCAAATTAATAGGCCCAAGAGATCTAATAACTATGTTGAATGATCGTATGTATCTTGTATAGTAGGGAGAGTAGTGTTACCACATGATTTCCTTTTAGTCAATTGCAGCACGGTGTTAGTCAAGGGATTTGTGTACAACATATGGACCAACAGGTGGCACTGGGTTGGATTTGATACTTTCTCGTACGCACTTCACGCGACCAAAACCGAAAAGTACGAATAAACTAAGGGTGAAGGTGTTAGTGAATGGGTTTTTATATGATTAGCTATACAAAATTGGTTGGGGGTTTTTGAATAATAAATTTGTTCCTTACTTTGCATACGAAAAATGGTATATACAAGCACAACACAAACCTGTATTCTTCATGCAAATTATACAATGAAGTAATGATAATCAAGCATTTATGTATCTCTCTTTACGCCGAGGATACTACATTTTTCTCAACCAACTGTTCTCTACTCGATTCTTCTCTTCTCCTAACTGTCCCCGATAGCTTTTTGCATTGGTATCAGAAGAATTGCTTGGAACTTATATATGCTTGAGAAATGGCAATCATGGAAACACAATTTTTATTTATAGTTTTCATTACAACTAGTTTCAATTGAATAGCAAGACAAATTCTGTCGTCTTTTTTCCGCGAATTTTTTTTTTTTTTTACACTAACGCGAGTTATAGTTTTTGTGTCAAAGTAGAAAACCGATTTTCTTAGCACTGAGAAACCGACGACCAGAACTTTTTCTTCACCAGTTCTACAATTCAAACACAATGTCTCTTTTCCTTTTTTTTCGTGACAACGTCTTATAAATCGGTATACCTTGGGAGGCACTTGGAAAAAAGTTTGTAGCGTTACGATAACGATAACCGATAACGCACGAGCCGTAGTGAGCGAGAGCGCGACTCTCTTAATTGCTCCTAAGTCAAATGCAGAGAGACAACGGGAATACAGACAGCGCCTTGCACTGTCGAGAACAGCTGTACAGGTTGAAAGTGTAAAGACAAAAAATACACAGGGGCAACGCGAATACAGGCAGCGCCTTGCACCATTAAATAAATCGGATATAGCTAAGAGAAAATTGTCTGTTCATAGTGGTTTCGCAGCGGCAAGTTCAAACAACGTTCAAGAACTACAGGTTGTAAACCTACAACAGCCTTCAGCAGCAGAACCCGTGTATTTTACAATACAACCAGTTATATCGGCGCAAGAGGTATGGGACATGAGGATGGAGTACCTAACATCGTACTCAAGAACCTGCCCCCAAAGGCAATAGACGTATACACGGTCCTGTTTAACAACGCGTTGAATAATGCATATTATCCCGCGCGTTGGAAAACGGCTATCATTCAGCCCATCCCAAAAAAGGGCAAAGACTGTACAAACCCAATGAACATGCGTTCGATAAGTTTACTCCCAAGCATCAGTAAAGTATTTGAAAAAATCATTAACAAAGCTCTGCTAAAATGGGTAGACGACAATAGCATTATTCCAAATAACCAGTTTGGCTTTATGGCGGGTCATGAAACCACACATGCCGCAGCTAAACTGGTCTCCGACATACAATGGAATAAATGTAGGAACCAATGCACAGGTGCCTGTCTAATCGACTCGGAAAAAGCCTTTGATACCGTCTGGATCGAAGGGTTGTATTACAAACTGGTCAGACATGGCATACATAAGCCTTTACTATATGTACTTTACGATATGTTAAAGGACAGGAGGTTCGTGGTCAAAAGTGGTAATGTGACCTCTAATAAAACGTATAATATCAAGAATGGCTTGCAACAGGGCGCGGTACTCTCTCCGATTCTTTTTAACATTTACATTAGCGACTTATTAGATGCACTTCCGCAGGCTATTGCGTACGCAGACGATCTCATAATTTACAGAACAGCTCCGAAAGTTGAGATCATAAATAGTTTAATACAGCGAGACTTCAACAACGTGCAGCGCTATTGCGATGACTGGAAACTTAAGATCAACTTCCAGAAATGTGAAGCCATCCTATTTAGAACTCCATTATATAAAGCCACGAACGACACAAGAGAAAACTGGCGAAAGCTAGTTATCGTGGGACCGCATGGAGATAAACTGGAAACCAAGAGTTTAGTTAAATACCTGGGCATCTGGCTAGACCAATATCTGTATTTCAACAGACATGTAGAAGCTGCTCTGATCAAGGCTAGAAAAACGTTTGCTATGACAAGGAGGCTATTTCACAGTAGCCAACTTGACAGCAGGGTAAAAGTCATATGCTACATGACGCTAATCAGGCCAATGCTCATATATGGCTGTCCAGTATGGTTTAACATAGGTCCAAATTTGATGGAAAAGATTCGGGTGTTCGAAAGGAAGTGTCTGAGAACCTGTCTCAGATTATATCGAACACCGGAATCGGAATACAAAAAGTACTACTCAAATGAGACTTTATATAATGAAGCCTGCATAAATAGGGTGGATAATTTTATGATTAAATTAATCAGAGGACATATTGCGAGAGCAATAAGCTCGTCCAATGACCTAATTTTCGGGGCCTATTATCCAAATACCCTGTACTATGAGAACGTGCGTCGCAACGGTTTTGTTCCATCAGAGGCGTTCCTTGATTTGGACATGAAAGGGCTTATACAGGATAGATCCAGAATTCCGCTGATCTATCATGTAAGTAGATCATCCGTAGACGGGCGATTGTGCTACGACCGCGAAGTAACGCGCACCGAAGAAGAGCTCCTGCGCTTTAGTAGGGCTATCTCCCACAGAGACCGGGACGATAGTATTAGACAGCGTCAACAGTTCTGGTGGATGAATGGCATATAAAGACCTGGATACCAAAGTCGGTATAGAATCACACTATCATCAGCTAGCTTACATAGACTTAGCTTTTCTAGAATTAGGGTAGTATAAGATTTAAGTTAAGTTAAGCTAAGTAATTTTACATAAAATAAAAAAAAAAAATAAAAAAAATAAAATAAAAAAAAATAAAAATAAAAAAAAAAAAGTAGATAAGTTTAGGTAAGTTAAGTAAGTTAAATTTTAAGAAAAAAAAAAACAAAAAAAATTGACAACGTTTTTCAAATTTTTCTTTGTCTCAAATAATTATAAGTATTGCCACAAAGTTCTGTCGCCGAAAGGCAAATTATACAAATATTAAGTAATGTTTAGCTTAGAGCGTCTGCGAAGGACCAGTAAGTTATTATATAAGCTATTTAAGCTAGAATTTAAGCATTTTTTGTCTAGCCTTTAATTTAGAAACTAAGAATATAGAAAGAAAATAAAAAAATGTTTAAAAATGGAAATGGAATAATGCAATTCCATTTCGCAGTGGCCTAATTTCCGTATTTTACCTTTTATTCGCAACTGCTTTGTACTGCGGCGTCAGCCGATATTTCTTCATCGATTTGTGCCACAGTTCAATATCCGTAGTTGCGAACTGACCCAATTAGTTCTTTTATGTTTCGTATGCAATTAATTGCTTTTCCGTCATTTGTTAATTGTTCCGGAATATGCAATTGCTTTTTTGTGATTTACCGATTGCGATGAAATGTGCAATTAATTGCATTATCGTTCTGGGGGTTATTTGAGTTTAGAATCGGGTGACGTTTTTCTGTTTGAGTGTATCAATGACCTCTTGTACATCATCTTTGTCTATGATGTCACTGACACACTTAACACGCGCGCACAAAAGGGGATTTTGAAGTACTCTTAAATGGCAGAGCACAGTGCGAGCGGGTGGAGTGGAAGTGGATAAAGAAAGGAGCTGCCGATGTATATTGGTCTTGAATCTCTGGTCATCACAACGACCAGGAAACACATGATTAGGCAGAACATTCCACATTCGTGTGGTTCGGCTAAAGAATGACTCTCTATGTTTATTTGTGTGCCTAAAGTCCACTGTCAACGTGACGGCTATCGCGGGAAAACGTCTGAAGGGGCGGAACACATTCAGAAAGTTCAGTGTGTTCTAACGACGGAATTGATCGACTTACGGCTGGGTCTCCAATAAGTTTCACTGCTCGTTTTTGCATCCTGTCGAGCACGTGTAGCAGTATGGGAGTTGAACTCCATTTTTGGACGAATATACGCCTTGTAAATAGTGGCCAGGATGGATGGAGTGAAGTATCTTTTGCATCTCTTAAGGAATCCCTTACATTTGAGTGCACTTTTCGCAGCATCAAATATGTTGTCATTCCAGTTAAGAGTCGAATTAATTCGAGTGCCGAGGATTGGTAATTCCTTGGCTTTGTCGATGCAAGTGCTGTTCATAGACAGTATATTTACTTTGGGGCTTACCTTTGACGACAAGAGGCAGCACAGAGTTTTTAGGGCATTGAATTCTACTCGGTTAGATAATCCCCACTGATATATCTTATTGAGGTCTGAATTCAATGTATCAAGCATAAGTTGCTGGTTGATAATGACGTTCGAAGAGTTTGGACGGGAGTGTTCGTATGAGTATGAGAAACTCAAAGTGCTGTCATCAGCAAACGAGTGAATTGGGTTGTGAGTAATTGACAAGAGATCATTTATAAAGATGAGGAAGAGAATGGGTGAGAGTACCGAACCCTGGGAAACACCTGCATTAATTTGATGGGAGACAGATTTGACACCATCAAGAACCACTTGGATTGAACGGCCAGAAAGATAGTCGCTTATCCTTTGGATCAGGGAGCTGTCCACTCCATATGAATGCAATTTTGACAAAAGGGTTGGATGCCAAACTCTGTCGAAGGATTTTGAAATATCGAATGCGACTACCTTGCTTTCACCGAGGTAGTGGATGGAATGGCTCCACTTTTCGGTAAGGTACGCCATCAGATCTCCTGTGGACCTGTTGCTACGAAAGCCATATTGGCGGTCATTGAGGAGGTCATTTGATTCCAGATATTTCGAAAGTTGACGGTTGATAAGGGATTCCATTATCTTGGAGAGAATAGAAGTTAGTGCTATGGGTCGATAAGGAGAAGGGGACGATTTGTCACCCTTTTTGGGAGTTGGCTGAATGTTCGCTGACTTCCATCTATTTGGGAAACGGCTAGTAGAGTAAGACAAATGAAAGAGTTTCTTCAGTGGTTTAGCCAGTGAAGAAAAACATCTCCTCAGGTGGATTGCCATCCGGACCAGCAGTTTTATGTGCGCTTAGCTCTTTGAGTGCGCGTAAAACTTTGCACTGCACTCGGACGCATGTGTGAAGATCCGTTTGTTTGTTTAGGATCCTGCAGTAAGACTTCGCGCCCGAACCGATAGTGCAATTGGGTATCTTATGTGTATCTAAGATTCCCAAAACGGATTGCACAATTGATCCGATGGTACGGATCACGAGGGAGAAGCGCACGCGCTGTCTCGTTGGCGGTTTTAAATCGACTCTGTTAGTATGCATGGATGGTATATGGTAATATAGTATGTCAGTCATTGGATGAATTGGATATCCGATTGTTGAGGGCACCAGTCAAATATATATATATATATAGGGTTTCCAAATAGGGACTTGACAACTTTGATTTGTGAACGCAGCCTTTCACTAATCATCGAACTCTCACAGTCAATTTATTCAGTAAACTCAACATTTTCATCATGGTTAAGTATGTAGTGCTCTGAAAAGCCCCACCAACTCCTTCCCCCACACATACATCCAAATCCCATAATCCTTAACTGAAATTCAAAAAAAAAAACAATCATATAAATTGAAAATTCGCGATAAACGAATCAAATGTTCGTTTATCGCCCTTGCACCCAACTCCCCATAATCATCCAACTAATCCAGAAATACGTTATCCCAATCGAGCAAAATTCCTGGTAAACGAATCAATATTCGTTTATAATCCAAAACATCAATTTCCCCAGATCCTCAAACAGAAGCAAATATGGTAAATTGAACTAGATGTTCAATTTCCATATTCACGCTCATGTGTCCGAGAATTCGCCTAACCGGATTCTTATCTCCAAAAACATTTTTTTTTTTTTTTTCAAAACTATTTATTTGACCAAAAATGAATAGTTCCCCCGCTTGGTAGAAACCTTGACGTGGTGCGGGGGCTTAAACTACGATGAATCGCTCAGGCTATGCTGACGGCAGCATACGCTTCCAGTAGGGCCACCCATGTCAGACAGGCTAGCGAGGAGTAACACACAAAGATCTACCGCCCCTAATCCAGGGTGTTACGCGTCACCATGCCCATTGGATGGTTTGCAGCCAGGGGTATACCGGCTGTATTATAACGGCGCCTCTCTGACACCGGGTCGAATCAGAGCAGTAAGCAGGCCTTACCATATCAAAGAGGGGCTCTGATATGGCGGACCATTTGAAACCCCAGAGTGATCCAATGAAATGAATGATCAATACACAAAAAACAATCTCACAATCGCCGGTAGGCGTAGGTGTGATGAGCCAACACTACCATAAGGGAATAAATCATCAGGAAAACACCGACTCGGCAAAAAGAAGACGTAGGGAAAAACGTAAAAAGCGGGATATACGCGTCGAATGTTATATAAACCAGGCGCGATAAAGACGGTCGTAGAAAACACGAAACAATATAAAATTAACATCGTCGCGCTTCAGGAAGTCCGACTCCCACATCAAGTAATCGAAACCAACGGATTTACACTGGTGTGTGGAGGTACCGATACACATAACCTCGGAAACGGCTTCATCATAAGCAAGAAGATTACGCCCCATGTAAAAGATGTGAAATTTTTTAATGACCGAATGTCTGTGCTAAAAATACAGGGACGATGGTACAATTATGTATTTATAAACGTACACGCCCCAACAGAATCTGCGGACGAAGAAACGAAGGACACATTCTACGAGACCCTAGAGGATGTATTTCATGGGATCTCATCATTCGATGTTAAAATCCTCCTCGGCGACCTCAATGCGAAAATTGGAAAGGAAGATATCTTCCAACCAACTATAGGTAAAGAAAGTCTACACGACGTTTCAAATGATAATGGAATTCGAATTATCACGTTCGCAGCGTCAAAAGATCTGTTAGTAAAAAGCACGATGTTCAAGCACAAGGAAATTCATAAAGCCACATGGATATCACCCGACGGCGTAACGCGTAACCAAATAGACCACTTCCTCATAGACAAAGGACACCATTCGAAAGCAAAAAGTTCGACACTGATAAACTGAAAGACCTATGCAAAAGGGCTGAATATCAAGACGAACTAAAGAATAGATTTAGCATTCTAGAGAATGTGAGCAATGAGGAAGAGGAAGCTAATAGTGTGAACACTAAATGGACATTGATCAGAGACACAATCAAACTAACAGCCCAAAAGGTATTAGGATTTAAGAAAACAATTAAGTCCAAACCTTGGTTTGACGATGAGTGCAGGGCGAAGATCGAAGAACGTAAACGCCTCAGAGTGATCCACTTAGAAAGATATGATGAAGTCAACGCAGAAAGATACGCGACAATTCGGAAAGAGACAACGAGACTTTTCAAACGCAAAAACGCGAATGGGAGAAGACTCGGATCGAAAAAATCCTAGAAAATTCTAGGGCAAAGAACATCAGAGGTATGTATGTCGGCATAAATTCAATTAGAAATGGCTACCGAGGAAGAGCCAAAATAATTCGAGACGCAAACGGCTGTCTGGTCACAGAAACAAACAATGTGATGACAAGATGGAAGCAGTACTTTGAAAATCTGCTCAATGTACGCACCCATCAACCACAGATAAATGCACCAAGCGTACATACAGCCGAGCCTCAGATCCCAGAGCCGTCTCTCAACGAAGTTGTAGACGCAATAAAGCGATTGAAAAACAACAAGGCTCCCGGAGTCGACTGCATACCGGCAGAGCTTGTGAAGCATGGAGGAGAGGCAACCGCTCGAAAGATCCACCAGCTCATCCAAACAATATGGGATAAGGAAGTCACTCCGGAAGAATGGAAAACCTCAATAGTCATCCCCATTTTCAAAAAAGGCGACAGATCTGACTGCGAAAAGTACAGAGGAATATCATTGCTCCCGACCGCATACAAAATATTAACAAATGTCATTCTGGCGAGAATCACACCGTACGCAGAAGAGATACTGGGAGACTACCAATGTGGATTCCGTAGGAACCGGTCAACAAGCGACCAAATGTTGACAATAAGACAACTGCTGGAAAAGAAGTTGGAATACGGAGAGACGGTTCACCAACTGTTCGTTGACTTCAAAAAAGCCTACTACTCAGTCGCAAGGCAGAGACTCTACCATATTCTAGTTGAGCTGGGAGTCCCAAAATAATATGCCGCCCTCATTCAAATTTGCATGAACGAAAACAAAGGGCGAGTCAGAATAGAAAACCACCTCTCAGAACCATTTGAAATACGGGACGGACTAAAGCAGGGAGATGGTCTATCACCGTGTCTCTTTAACCTTGTGCTCGAGTATGTCATCAGAAAGGTACAAGACGACAACATGGCCGGATCATCCCTGAACGGGGTCACACAACTGCTCGCATATGCGGATGACATCGCCGTTCTGGGCGACAATCTAGAGACTGTTAGTAAAAACTGTGAAATCATCATGCAAGCGGCAGAAGAGGTGGGCCTAGAAATAAATGAAGACAAAACAAAATACATGATTACGGCGAGAGCAGGTGGATCTCAGATAACACATATAAACGTCAGAGGTAAGATATTTGAAAAAGTTAAAGAATTTAAATATCTGGGAACGATACTGACGGCCAGTAACGAAATGTCGAAGGAAATTAACAAGAGACTGCATTCCGGCAAGGCGAGTTGGCACGCAGTCAGTAAACTGCTGAAATCCAGACTGCTATCACGTAACATAAAGCTCCGTGTCTATAGAACCATAATCATGCCGATTGTTCTATATGGATGCGAAACATGGGCTCTCACAAAACGGGAAGAAAACAAATTCCGCGTATTCGAGAATAAAGTTTTGAGGGGCATCTTTGGAGGTAAATATGACGAGGAGGCAGGACAATGGAGGAGAATCCATAACCACGAATTGGAAGAGCTATATCGCAAACCTGCAATAGTGAGAGTAATCAAGTCGCGAAGATTAAGATGGGCCGGACACGTGGCGCGAATGGGGAACGATAGGACCGTGCATAGAATTCTTGACGGTAGACCAACGGGAAAGAGACCGGTAGGACGGCCGCGACGGAGATGGGAGGACAATGTTAGGTTTGACCTTGAGGAGATCGGATCGAATGGTCAAGCGTAGAAGGAGAGTGCCCAGGACAGGGAACGATGGCGAAGCCGAGTCGGTGATGTCACGAACTTCCGGGTTCTTACAGGCCAATAAATAATAATAAATAATAATAATAATAAAAATGAATAGTTACAATAAGTAATACAGCTAACTTATGATAGATTGGTTACATAATAAGTGTTTACATGCTCTTTGTCAACATTTTTCAAACAATTCTCTTTAGATGTGCTTAAGATTTAATGTGATTTATATATATTGTTAATTTTGTTTTTCCTGGAAAAGGTCAGAAAAAACCAGGAACTCAGCTTATTTTAACTTAGCCTACTTAAAATTACTTAACATAACTAAATCTAATCTTATTTACAATTTACAATATTTGATACTGCAATGATAGTGACAATTTGAAATTGACTTAAAAATAATATTTACAATTTTTAGTTATGGATGTGGGATTTCTTGTTGTGATTGAGGATAGTAAGGGATAGGATCAGGTAAGTTCTTGAAGGAGGGGAGAGCCACTCGATTCTGTGTTAAAAGTAAGAATCTTGGAGAATGGTTGGATGTTGCTATATTTGAACATTTTCGTTCAAACACTCGTAATTTCTCCATTTGGGAGGTTGAGATGTGGTACCATAATGGGCAGGCGTATGTAAGAGTAGGTCTGATTATCTGTTTGTAGATGAGCTGTTTGACCTTAAGAGAGAGGCCTTTAGGTTTCCATAACACTCGTCTGCACAGGTTAAGCTGTATTGAGGCTTTTTGAAGAGAATTTTTGATGTGGGTTGAAAATGACCAGTTTTTGGAAAGGGTTACTCCCAAATATTTTAGGGCTTTGGAAGGTTTTATGAGGGTGTTATTAAGATTTAGTTTAATTTTGTTGTGGCAACGTTTAGCGTTGTTTGTGCAGTCAGCGTTTTTGCCCTTAAACACCGTTAGCTGGGTTTTGGTTGGGTTGAGGCGAATTTTCCATTTGTTAAAGTATGCTGAGATGAGCGGGAGGAAGTTGTTAACGCGGTTTTTTGCCGCTTTGACAAATCTACTGCTAGAGTAGATTAAAGTATCGTCAGCATAATTTAGCATTACAACACTAGGTGGAGGTTGGGGAATATCGGATGTGTATAGAAGATATAAAAGTGAATGAATCCTTGGGGAACTCCCGCGGTTATGTTGTGAGTTTCTGAGAGGGAAGAATTTATTCTGACCATGAATTTCCTCCCAGAAAGATAAGATGCTAGGAGCTTTGTGATGTTGGAACTCAGACCAAATAAGCAGTGCAGCTTATAAAGAAGTCCTGAGATCCAGACACAATCAAATGCTTTGGAGATATCGAGAGATATGCATACGGTACGGCATTGGTTTTCTAGACCAGTTGTGACATCGTGTGTAAGTTTTAGTAGCGCATGGCAAGTAGAGTGTCGCTCATGAAAGCCAAACTGAGAATTAGGGATAAGAGCGTTATCACTGGCAAACGAGAGAAGGTTTTGGTAGATCTTACATTCCAATATTTTGCTTAGGGTGTTCAATAAAGATATCGGACGATAGTTGGAGGTGTTATTGGAACTGTCGGACTTTTTAATGGGAATTACTACCGCAATTTTCCAGTTCTCTGGGAAATGTGAAGCATTTATGATATGGTTAAGAAGGACTAGAATGGGAAGTAGATTTGGCGGGTGAAGTCTTTTAAATAGAAGGTGTGGTATTCCATCTATACCGGTAGTTTTTTTGTTGGGTCGTGATTTTATGAACTTGATGAGTTCATCTGTGGTTAAAAATGTGGTGGTGTCTGAAGGATGTGACGCCTTGTTTGTGTCGTTAAATTCTCCGATGAAAGGAGTATAAGATGCGGGTAATCTGTGTGAAATATATTCGTTGACAGTATTTCGAAAATTAGGGACTGAGAGGGAATCATTTTGTTGATGGATCTTTGAGAAGTGGTCAGCGAGGCAATTGGCTATGTCCGTGTCGGATTGGATAAGATTGTTGCTGAGTGGGCTGATAAGGTGATCGATTCGCGGTTTAAACTTCCGACCAGTTAGTCGGTTGATGTTTTTGAAGAGATCACGATTGGGTTTAATATTGTTAAGTGTAGAGGTATAAGTCTGATCCGCGAACTTTTTTAAATGTTCATTTATTAATGTGGTCAGGAGTTGGATCTGACTTTTAATAAAGGGACAGAATCTTAATATATATGAAGTTTTCGGCGGAGTTGTTTTTTGAGACGCAGCAATTTAATTAGGATGCTGGGTAATGGTTTTCCTAGATGATTTTGAGGGATGGTGGTGGGTGTATTGCTGGTGAGGGCATCCTTGAGTGTCTGCTCAATTTTTAGTGCTGCTCGATCGATATCGGCAGGGATTAGGTTAGAAGATTCGGGGATTTGCAAGTTAGAAAACCTTGCGGCGACGTCTCTATTGACCTTTTTCCAGTTAGTCTTGGAGAAGTTCGGGACAGGACTGTCTGAGTAGAGCAGTTCGAAGGAGAGAACTTTTATCGAAGTGTGAACAGAACCATGATCAGAGGGAAAGATGAAGGATACTGTGGGGGGGCTCGTTGAGTAGACATCAGCCGACTTGAGAAAGAAGTCAATTGTTGACCGCGTCGAGTTGGTGACACGAGTTGGCTGCAGTGGACTGTCGATATACGTATATGGGTGAGATGAGAGGAGGTCCAAAAGTTGGCAGCCGTATTTGTTATTCTTTATGTCGTTGAATGCTGTATGTCGCGCGTTCCAGTCTCCACCGATTATGAATGGCGCGGGGAGAGACTGTCTGATTATTTCAGATATGTCAGAGTCAGGGAAGTCTGGTTCTCGTGTTAAGTGGATGTAAACGGATGTTATTATGATTACTTTTTTGTTTTCACAAAAAAGTTTAACTGCCGTGTATTCAATATTGAAAACATTGGCGAACCTGATTTCGGTGAATTGAAGTTTGTTATTTATTAGGATGCCGGTATCTCCATGGGATCCAGTAGTTCTTGGGTTTGAAATAAATGTATTATTGGGGATGGATACTCGGGAGTTGGACTTAAGCCACGTTTCTGAGAGGAGAAGGATGTCTGGGGAGAAGGTTTTAACAAACAACCGTAAACATTGAGGGAAAGAATATGGGAGGTTATAAGTGAAAGAATCTGACCTTTTTTTTCGATATCCGACATATGCTTCAATGTAGAAAGCATAGTTTGTAGACTCTTGATGCAGCCCATGATGTCCAGGTTGAGGCCGATGGAGTTGTGGTTGTTTGACGTCGGCGTGTTTTGATTGTTCTTGATGACATCCGCATATGATGTTCCTGGCCTTGTAGGTTGTGGTAATGTGTTCTGCGATGTGGATTTGGTTGGTGCGGATTTGTTGGTTGTTGCTGATTTTGTTCTTTTTTGGAGAATTCTCAATTTATGAGGGCACTGGGAGAAATTGGCTGGTTGTGGGCCTCCGCAGTTACAGCACGTTACAGCGATTTCCTTAGTAGTAATGGATCCATCGGGGTTTGTGGTTTGGAATTTTTCTGGTTCCATACTTTGTGGATTGACCTTACATTCTCCTGGTTGGTGTTCTTCGGCACATCTGCCGCATCGTATATTTAGGTGGCAAGCCACCGCCAAGTGTCCCGACCCTTGGCATCTCTTGCAATGAAGGATACTTTGTTTATGAGGCTCCTCGAAGCTGATTTTGTGCGTAAACAAGTACTTAATTTGTTTGAGCTTGTTGGTGTCTTCATTTGGAGCGATTTGGATAATCCGTAGATTCCTTAAGTTATTTTCCCGCATGTACGGAGTTTGAAAATAGTCCAGCCTGTGGATTTTCAGCTCTGGGCAAATCCTGATGATCTCCGACGCTAGCTCTTCGTTGGTCCAAGTTGGGTCAATGTGCCTAATGATGAACGTTGTTGGTTTGAGCTGATGGTGTTGGAAGGTGAAAAATTGGTGTTGAAGTTCCGCAAATTTTCTAACGGTTTTCTCGTGATCAACCAGAGTTGTTGTTGCAATGGAGACAGAGGAGCCTTTAGTGTTTGTGGTGAAGTTGCGGTGTCCTAGGTCATTTTCTACTATTAGAATTATTCTTTTTATACTGGTCACATTTTTTATGTATATTGGTGGCGGTCTAACATCTTTGTGCTGGGCAGGCAGGGGACTCGGTGCTGGCTTGGCTTGTTTGGCGGATTCCTTATGGGCTGATGATAGTTGTTTGGGTGGAGATGTTTTATGGTTTGGGCTGGGAGAAGGCGTCATCTCCATACTGCCATCCTCGCTGTTTTGGGTGGGTTGCTTTAGAGAGTGAATTTCCTCCCAGAGTTGTTTCACCTCTGTTGTAAGCTGTTGGATGTATTCCACGGCTTCGTGGAATTTTTGTTCGTAGTCAATGTGGTTTTTTGCTTGATTTTCCATTTTTGTGGTCTTCTTTGATGAGTTTTGAAGAGTTTCAATGGCTCTTCTCTTCCGTTCCAATAAATATTCCCGGGTAGCGCTCGGATCGTTGTCTGGCATCTGTGAAGACAGATTTCGACTACGGCATCCAGCGAAAATTACACGTGTTTGCTCTTGTTTGTATAGTTTTTTTTTTTTTTTGTAATTATTTGTCGCAATTTATCACACAAGATTCGATGTGAACGCGATCGATCGTCGACGACTAAACGTCTACGGATTGAATTTTTATCTTTCAATTTTCGTCAACGAGCACACGATGAATACGTCTGTCTGCATCAACCATCGGCGAGTGAATGATCTCCAAAAACAAACACACAACTCCAGCCAAAGTATCTAAATCGAGATTTTGCTTTGAATTCGATATTTTCGAGATACAAAATCTCGATTTGGTTTCACTTAGAAGGGTGATGAATTTCAGATTCGGATCAGTCGTGATTGGCGTTCGAGATGTAAGGACGCCAATAACCAAAGTTTAAAATAAAGCAGTCGTTAAAAATAGTTTTGTTTGTTTTGTTATTGCAATTTTAAATTGAAGACACGAACGACAAGGAGAGTGAGTGTTGGCTGATCCAATCTTACATAGAATGAGCATCGGCTGCTCAACTTTAAATCGAAGGTGAGAGCAGGTGTCGTTTTTCAGCAATCGGTTGTCACTCTTCCCTCAAGGCATATGAGGAAGTACGGCGGCAACCGTAACGAGTCCCCTCAGGAGGAGACAAGCTCCCTGAGAGAAGGACCACTACAAGTACATGAACGAACAACGTCTGCAAATTATAAAAGTTTACTACCGACATTTAGTGTTAACTCCAATTTTCGGTGGCAATTCTCGCCTTAGTAAATAGGCAATAACAAGTTTAGTGCAAACATTTGAGTCTACATATTCGTTGTGTGATGTTGCCGTGCCAGTGAGACAACGGGTTAGTCGAAGTGTCGGAAATATGCTGCCGTTCAGGCGTCCGTAGCAAACGACCCAAATCAGTCAATTCCACGGCGTTCTCAAGAATTGGGCATCGCCCAGATCACTTGAGGGCGAATTTTGCGTAAGGATCTTGGTTTACACCCATACAAGATCAAGCTGACTCAAGAATTGAAGCCGATGGACCATTTGAACCGACGTACATTCTCCGATTGGGCTCTGGAAAAGATGCGCCAAGATGATAAATTTCATCGCAAAATCATCTTCAGTCACGAAGCTCATTTTTGGCTCAATGGGTTCGTCAATAAGCAAAACATGCGTTATTGGTCGGGTAAAAATCCACATGTGCTTCATGAATCATCACTTCATCCACAAAAAATAACTGTTTGGTGCGGTTTGCATGCCGGCGGCGTCATTGGGCCATATTTTTTCGTCGACGATAACGATCGTCACGTTGTTGTGAATGGCCATCGTTATCGCGCCATGATTACCGATTATTTTTGGCTCGAATTGGAAGATATGGACTTGGGCGACATGCGGTTTCAACAGGACGGTGCCACAAGCCACACAGCACACGATACAATCGATTTATTGAGGAGTAAGTTTGATGAGCGTGTTATCTCAAGAAATGGGCCAGTCGGTTGGCCGTCTCGTTCGTGCGATTTCACGCCTCTAGACTATTTTCTTTGGGGCTACGTAAAGTCATTGGTCTATGCCAACAAGCCGACGACGTTGGAAGAGCTCAGAACCGACATTGAACTCGAAATAGCGGCCGTTCCGACCGAAATGTGTGGCCGAATCATCGAAAATTGGGTCCAACGAATCGACCGCTGCAAACGTGCCCGCGCTGGCCATATGAACGAAGTTAAAGTTTTTGAAATATCTCAAATGGTTTGCGTTTTGTTTAAAAAAAAGTTGTCAAGTCCCTATTGGAAAACCCGATATATATATATATATATATATATATATATATATACATACATGTGCTTCAATTAATTTGTTGTTAATATTATCAACACCAGCAGCCTTTTTTGATTTCGATTTTTTTATCAATTCTTTAACTTTGCTAATATTAGTTGCGTAAGTACTTTCAGCTGGTGATTGAGAAAGTACGTGGATAGTGTTAGCCGACTTCAGCCTCAGTATACGCGTCGCTTAGATGCATAGATATGGCGTGGTTCTTACTAAACGTAAGTAGGTTCGATTTCTCCACTAAAGAAATAAACAACTTGTCGTGAACTTTAAACGGACGAATACTTGACCCTCTCTTTTTCCTAATTTTTGATATTTTCCAAAAGGGTTTGCTTGCTTTGTCAAGAGAGGAAAGGTGTTTATTCCAACACTTGTTCCTATATGCTGAGATTTCTTTTTTAATGATATTATTTAAGACTTTAACATTAACTAGAAAGCAATCAATTCTATAACGAAGCCATTTTCTTCTTTCAGAGTTTCGTAGCCTAATCAGATGTAAGATATTTTTAGGAAGCGGTGCCTTATCAACTGGAGCAGTGGAACATTTAGGTATCGCAAGATCGGCCGACCTGTTGATAACAGAAACAAAATTGTTACATAGGATATCAATGTGCTCGCTGCAGGTTATAGAATTTAGGCTGGTGTCACCTAGAACCAAGTTCGTGTTTATATATGATTTATAACAATTCCAGTTGGCGGCGGAATAGTTGTGGTATAAACTGGTACGATTTACAGCTACTGTATGATTCACTGTAAGGTTGATCGGAAGGTGGTCTGAACTTAACGCATTTAGAGTTAATGGTACTGTGCAGTAATTTGGAATATCAGTGATATATAGATCGAGAGTTGGTGGGGTCTTGTTAGCACTAAGATATAGGTGGGGAGAAGTGGATAAAGAATGGAAACACTTGGGCTGGATTCAGTCACATCTAGTAAAATGTTAATCCAACAGTTTGTCCTAAGATAATTCCACGACTGATGTCTACAGTTTAGATCACCACCAATAATTACCTTGTTTCGAGTGTTGAGTCTTTACAATTTTTGCAGATCCCGCTTAAAGTAAGTAGATTTCTCAATGTTTCCATTTTCTCATGTGGCATGACTGAGTTTCGAATGCAACCTTGCAGTTGCATATTCTTCGGAGCTCTGGTGCTTAAATACACTTTCAAATCTTTGATTACTGAGATCGCAAATGAGTTGGTTGTATATTATAAATTTACAACCTCTAAGCTGATTAGCTTTTATGTATGTTGCTGTGCTGCAACAAGCGCCTACTGTTGCAAGAAATCTCCACGACCATTCCTAGACACAACCCATTTCATCAAAATATTCTTTCCAATCATTATTAGTTACATCTTACATTAGCTACTTCCCAATCGTTATGTAATCATTAGGGGAAGTACTATGGCGTCTTGAAATTATGTCGTCTTTCAAATTCAAAGGCGCAGCACCCACCATATCACCCAGCCTAAAGGTGACAAGGACTGTCACCAGCCATCATATGGCCATTCCTCGTGGGTTGCGAATTTACAACTCCGACCCAGAGGAACTGGTCGACTTCACGACTGATGATCGCAGCTCCCATCAGAAAACCAAAAGGAGTGTAATATTATTTGAAGTTACAGGGGACATGGCAGGATCGCCATGTAATGTTTTAGGTTTTGGGGTTGTGTCGTAATATTCAATCTATCAAGACAACTTGACTAAAATCTCTATTTCCCTATTGTTGCTGTACAAAGCGCAGCTCGCTGAAATTGGATGGCGTAGAGCGCCGCAGTTAGGTGAATCAAACTCCAGTATCGGTTATTGATTCACTTTATTTCAAAAATGTTGGGGTATTTATACTCCCAATCAATCATTCAATTATTTACACATTTCCTCATTTACTCATACAATTTCTGCTTACAAGCTATGAGTTTATTGTTTGTGGTCATTTCATGTATGTGTTGTCACACTACAGGCGATCTCGCCGGCATCGGCCCCAGGGGCCGCCTACGAGGCCCATGCAACTAGCAGCCACCGACCACTTGCGCGACCCAACTGCTAGACATACCCCCCGCCCGCTGAATCACTGCAGGGGCACAAGGCAATCGAGGAACCAGGAGCTTACCCCCCCAAAGGTCTCAAGGCAGACCACCAAATCCCAAGGAAGCTCCAAGCCAACCACTCAGGAAATTCACCAACGCGCCTGCCCATCCCCAAAACGCAACATCGGTGACCAGTCGGGTCGCCACTCGAACACTTCAAGGCATACCACCACACCCAGAACTCCATGTGGTCAAGCTTCTGCCTAGGTCCAAAAATACCCAGGCTAACCGCTACCACGTGTAGCCACCACAACAGGGCCAGGACCGCGCAGTGCCCCGCATGGCGGGCGGTGCCCCCCAGCATCCAGCGGTCTCTCGAACTCCAACAAGAAAGCACGCCTCTCAGTGCATCAACAGAGGCTGCACTCCAACGACTCCGGAAGGCGCTTGGCCCGTGATGCCATTCCGCCAGGCCACGCGGACAGTGCCAGGGACGGCATCGCACCACACTCCACGCGATAGCCTCACACGCCAGCGGCCGCATCCCGCCGGCTACCAACTTCGGACGGGCGCCAACGGGCGCATCACCTTTCACCACCACTGGCCTCGACATAACGAGACCCATCACCAGTCATAACGTGGTCATTGATCGTGGGTTGCGTCCTTACAAATCCGACCCAGATCAATTGGCCGGTTCCGTGACCACAAAAGTTACCGGACGCCTTCAGTGGAAAAGATCATCCTGTCGCCATCTACCCTACGTCCAACCCAGACTGCCAAGCTTTCAGCGCCCCTCAGGGCGGGCGGCTCCGCCCCAACCGACCATCCACGTGAAAGTGGACAGCAACATCCGACCACCACAGACTCAACGATCAAGACTAACCGCCACCAGCAGACCGCACACTCCCGGCCCCTAGCCACCGTCCCCTGGAACAAAATGGTTCGCCAATGATTGGCAAAGGCGGGCGGAATGTTGCGGATTGGCAGTTGAATGTGCTGGGGTGTACTGGAGAAATCTAGTACATTCGCAGTGTATACCAGTTGCGCTGCAGCTGTCGCGGATCAGCTGGCCGATTGTCACCAACAATGAGGTTAGCAGCGTCTCCTTTTGAATTGGCGGTTATTCGACGTCAATTACCTAACCTCAGTCTGCCACCAACCTTCAACGGGCTCGTTACATCGGAGCAAGCATCGTCATCACGAGTAAAACGGAACAAGAAGTTATTCCTTGTCGTTGTTGTTAACATATTTATTGAATGTTCAATAAACTAACTCAATCTCTTTAAAAGGTAAATTCCTCGAGTCGTTTTCTTCTTCCATCTGCCTTGTTCGCGCAAAGACCAACCGAATTGAAATACGCAATCACTGGCGTGATTGAATTGCATCACACTCAGGACAGTGGTTCGCGAGAATCACCATTATCACCCATCGGTGGATGCAGCCTTCATCCTAACGGTTGTATCCCACAACATTCACAATGCTAAAACAAGCTTCAACGCAATGAAGGCCCATTGCGAGTTGACGAGCTGTCGCGCTCACACAACGCCATTGTTTGGTTGGGTGAAATGCATTCGTTCAAACGCGAGCTTGAGGCTCTCTCGGCAGGCCAGCCACTCCCAGCATCAAGCAAATTGATCCCGTTGAATCCAATAATGGATCCGGCTAGCATATTACGGATTGGAGGCAGGCTTGCGCATTCTTCCATTTCAGAAGATCAACGTCATCCTATCCTATTGCCAGCTCAGCATCACATAACGAAGTTAATTATACAAGCTGAGCATGTTAGACTCAAACACGCTGGTATCCAAACAACGTTATATTCGGTGCGTCAGCAGTATTGGCCGATAAACGGCGGCAGCATGACTCGCCGTGTACTTCATAAGTGCATGCCCTGTTTTAGAGCTAAGCCGCTCCACGCAGACTACCCTATGGGTACTCTGCCGAAACAACGAGTACCATTCGCTCGTTCCTTTCTACGCGTCGGAATAGACTATTGTGGACCCTTTTATATAAAAGAAAAGCGTCATCGCAACAAATGTCGGTTAAAAGCTTACGTAGCGGTGTACGTCTGCCTGTGCACAAAGGCAAAAATCTAGAATTAGTTGGTGGATTATCCACCGAGGATTTTATCGCGAGCTTAACGCGTTTCTCTTCATGACGGGGAAAATCAGTCGAAATACATTCGGATAATGGAACAAATTACGTCGGGGCTAAAAACGAGCTCCATCAACTTTACAATCTTTTTAATTCCAAGGAGCATCAAAATGCCGTATTTGATTTTCGTAGTGGTCAAAGGATCGATGGGCATTTCATACCGCCAAGAGCTCCTCATTTTGGAGGAATCTGGGAAGCTGCCGTTAAATCATTTAAGGATCATTTAATTCGGACAGTAAGTGATGCACTGCTTACATATGAGCAACTAGAAACTTACGTTATCGAAGTGGAAGCAATATTGAACTCTCGTCCCATATCTCCCATGTCCTCAGATCCAAATGATCTTGAACCCTTAACTCCTGCCCATTTCCTAGTGGGTAGCCCCTTAACTTCTTTTCCACAAGTCGACTTCACAGATAACACCAGCAAATCGCTTATCCGCCTGGCATCATGCTCAGCAACTGAAGCAACATTTTTGGAAACGTTGGCATAAGGAATATCTGCAACAGCTTATTCAATTCGGTCGCTCCCCACGGTCCGAGGTCCAACTAAAGGAAGGCGCCTTGGCACTCATCGCTGAAGAAAATCTACCACCCTTGAGATGGGCTCTTGGCCGAGTTGTGGCTGCTCACCCGGGCAAGGATGGAGTTGTACGAGTAGTCACCCTCCTTACAAGGGGTGGCTTGTATGATCGCTGTGTCAAGGAGCTTTGCCCTCTCCCCATCGAGTATCCTGCCGAAGACGAAATCACCACATCAAATTGAACCCGACGCTTCAAGGCAGGCGGCATGTCGCAGCATGTTTAGTGTAACAGCATGCTTAGGTTTACAAAAATTAGTTTTCATTGAAGAGTACACATTTAAGTATTTCTTTTATTCTTTCCATGTTTTAACTGTTGTAAATTTTATTCCGCGTATTTCTTCTAGTACTTTCTTCAATCTTGCCTTTATTAAATCTATTAACATCCTGTAAGGTGTTTCGCTGCCACTGCGTTTCACCGCCATTTTGTTTTCAATATGTAAACGCTATAAAAGCGACTGTGTTCTATTTTTCAACTCTCTTATATTTTTCGTTCGTAATTGCTATCGTTTCGGTCGCTTATTGTATCGTGTCGTGCGACTTTCTCATGTGTGTAATTGAATATTGTCGTTTCAATTACCATATAGATAATAAAGAGCATTTTTTTTTGTGATGAATTTTATGTGTCGTTTTAATTTAAATCGTAGTTCGCTTCGTTAAACATTTTAAATTGCACGGTAAGCGTTTGGGGTTTCGATCCCCAAATCGTCGTTGTCGTCGAGAGTCTGCTCCGTTGAAGAAGCTGCAGTCGCTGGAGTCCCTGGTAGCGGCTGATGTTCCTCCCGTGTGAAATTGGCGGGAAAGATCCAGGGTCGATTCTCGTTCTACGTGTGAGCGAGATCAACGTAGTACTGCGTCGACTCCACGCCAATTCAGCCGTGACTCTCCTTTGTGTGTGAGGGTAACCGAGAGTGTGGTTGACTTAATTAGTCGAAAGGTGTAAGTCTTTGCTTACGGCGACTGCGTGCAGATTGTGGATTGCGCTGAGCCGCCATGACCACTCCCCCCCAGTGACCAGCGCAGGTTGCGCTGGGAGTGAGATTTCTCTGCTGCAGTGTGGCTGTGGGGTGAGGGTGCGCGCTGCCCCCGCGCCGGGGCAGATGTGTGTAGTGGTTATGTGGGTGCCCTGTGGCTGGGTGGCCTTCTAAGCAGGGGTCCCGGCTTGTGGTGTGGGCAGCTGGGGCAGGATCGGTTGGTTGGTGTGGGCCGAGTCTGCCCTTTCCAGGTAAGCTGGTGTCGAAGTGCCCGTGTGTTCGCGCTAATTGTCCACACATGCGGTATGTGTCAACCGAAATTGGCGGGAAAGATCCGGCGGCGGTTCTCGTTCTACGTGTGAGCGAGACCAACGTAGTACCGCGTCGACTCCACGCCAATTCAGCCGTGACTCTTCTTTGCGTGTGAAGGTGACCGAGAGTGTGGTTGACTTAATTAGTCGAAAGCCACTCTCGGTGTAAGGTAAGAGGTTGTGGATTGTGCTGATGCGCCACAAACGCACCGTGCTGTATACACTTTTATCATTAAATTAGCCTATTAATTTATTTTAATCTTTTTTTGTGTGTGTGTTAATTCTTTACTTTTATTTCTAAGCGTTTATTCTGTCTCGAATTAGATTTAATTAAATAATTTAATTCGTCTTATAATCAATCTTTGCTTTCTTGTTTCTTTCTTTTTTTTTGACTATAATTGATAAATTCATGTAACTTAGCTTTCGACTATGTCCGGTCGTTGTTGATTGTCAGTTACGACAGACTTTCTATTTTAATTTTTTCATTTTACTTTTTTCGCCGCTTCGTTTTTTTGTTTTTTTCAGCGTCTACTGTAGTGATAATCCGTGGTCGTTATTTCCTCGACCAGGACAGCCAAATTTCATTAATCCAAAGAATAGGGTTTGTTGCAGCTATTCTTATATATATATTTATTAACACTTCGTACCAATCTTTACAAAAATTTAAATTCACTTAATTTAAATACATTTTCAAAACTTTACAATCATTTAGTTTCATTTGCCACTTCAACGTCCGCTTTACTTAACCCTTCAAAAACCAACAACAAATCTGATTTTAATCGCACCAAAGCACAACGAGGAAAGGAAGAGAATTGTCTCCATGCGCCCGTTAATATAACTCGTAATCCATAGTTCTCCGTTACTGTCATCCGATCAAAAGCCCCGTGCTATCGAACAGCAGATCATTGTGAGAAACGGTTGTATCGTACGAGTGCCTTTTTCCGTTGCAATGTCGATATTAATAATTGAGCAAAGAAACGGAGTATACCCTTCGGCGATGAAGTTGTCGTGTTGAATTTTGTCGCTTCGATGATGGGTGAATTGACTTATTTAAAAATTGTAGTGAATAGGTTCTCCTTTCGTGGCATCGCTGAGAGATCGATTCATTCCTTGTTTTTAAATGTTGCTGCTTGCGCTGCAACATCTTGCCGGGGCGGCGAAGACACTTCGACAAAGGGTTGTTGCTATGGTTCCTGGGATGAGATCAGCAGGGAGATGCTCGACCTAGACTTCAACTTTCTGTGTATCAAAACATCATTAGGTGTTATCCAAGGTCCCCGCCATCACTTATGCTGTTCATCAGCGTGAGCGTTGGATGGGCAGAGGGGTGGCAATTATTAGTGTTATTGGGGTATGATTTTAATTATAATCCATTATTGTTTATTAGTTATATTTAACGTAATTCATAATCGATTGTTAGTGTTAGTATGTGTGCGTGTGTGTATGGCAGAGTCTGTGTGTGAGTGTGTGATTATTCATTTATCATTGGAAGAGGGCAGAGTTTAGCTATGGGACGCTTTAGGGTTGTCGTTGCTGTCCGGATTGTCACAACTCGAATTTTGCCGCCCGTGCCTGGATGTGTTGCTTCAATTCGGCCTAACCTCCAACGGGTGGGAGGCGTCTGCTCATACAGTATGAGCACAAGGTGTCCTACTTTCAGTTGATAATTGGAGGCAGGCCACTTTGGGCGCTGCTGGAGACGAGCGAGATATTCGGATTTCCATTTCTTCCAGAAGTCTTGCTGGATTTTTTGTAGGAGCTGCCATCTGTTCAAGTAGGTTGCCCTGGTGTCGGTTACATCCCTTTCTGGTGCCGCGGTTAATGCTGTGCCAATTAAAAAATGTCCCGGCGTCAGAATGGACAAATCGTCTGGATCGTCGGTTAGTGGACAAAGTGGCTTGGAGTTCAGACAGGCTCCTACTTGGGCTAGCACTGTTGAAACTCTTCAAATGTTAGAGTGTTGTGGCCGATGACTCGCCTTAAATGATGCTTCAAAGATTTTACCCCAGCTTCCCAAAGCCCCCCGAAATGAGGCGCCGCAGGAGGGTTAAAATGCCAGGTCGTGCCATTGGATTGTAAGTGCGTCGCTATGTCATCAGTCTAGTGACTTATAACATATTTTTTGTCCCATTCCAACATTCTTGCAGCCCCTTGGAAAGTTGTTCCGCAATCGCTATACAGGTGCGCAATCTTCAGACTTCAATCGTAAGATCCAATAATTGTTTCGCAGAGTTGCCATCATAAGTTGTGGTCCCCCATGTAGTTACTTTATGTGGGCATCCTGTATTATAAGGGATGTTAATGCGTTGTGCGAGGGCAGTATAATTGGATGTCGCTGTGAGTAGGGCAGATCCGCATTTTCTAATCGACCCCCGACTCGCAAAATGCCATCACTATCAATGACTGGTGACAGTCTTGCCAACTTACTACTCCTTGACACCACATTACCCTTGGCGATCCTCAATATCTCATCCGCAAACACCTCTCGTTGAATCATCGCTATTAAACGTGTGCGAGCCGCAGCAATTTCATTTACGGGTAGCGTTCCTGCCATTCGTGCCGTTTTTGTCCTGGTATTATGCACGAACCGAAGCCCGTACGCTGTCACTCGCAGAAGCCGTTGTAGAGTGGAGAATCTCCCGAGCAATTCGTTTCCTTCCAGAGTACCGACGTGCCCGCAGTGTTGGAACATGTTCGTGATGGGGTCCCCGGATGCGAGAGCCCCACCTTTTGGCTTAACGACTGACACTATCTTCCGTTCGACTGCCGTGGGTGAGATGTCAACTGCTGTATATGTCTGTTCATCGAAGGTTCACAGAAAGGTAGGGCCATACCACCACTGCTGTTGTTCGATAAGCTTCTTTGGCGTGAGCCCCCTAGTGGCTACATCCGCTGGATTATCCTTGGATGCAATATAGTTCCATCGTCTGGGGTCGGTTAACTCCTGATTTCGATGAGATTGAGTGCATCTAACTCTAGTTTGAACTTGTGCCATTCTGTGACGATTGTTGGTGGGAGTTCACCGTCCCACATTTGCTTCTCCTTCCAGATCTTCTGCATCAGAATCTTTCCAACGACAATGCAGGGAGAGATCCACTCTAATGGATCATACAGACGCGCGATATCAGAGAGGATTGTTCTTTTAGTAGTGTTCCGGAACTCTAGATAGTTGAATTTAAATTTGAAGATGTCCCGTCCAGGATGTCACTGAATTCCTAATGTCTTGACAGTGGTGGTCTCGTCAAATGGGAGTGGCAGCTGCACTTCTCTGTCTTCCGCAATAACTGCTGAGAGTATCCTTTCACTGTTACTGGCCCACTTTCTTAGTGCGAACCCTCCACGTCTTAACATGGTGATGAGCTGGCGTTGCATCTCGAGTGCTTCCTCCTCTGAGTCGGGGCCGCGAATGACATCGTCCACGTAGAAGTTCTTTTTCGTAATGGTGGCCGCCATTGGGTAATCATCCCGTTCATCGGAAGCGAGCGGACGAAGCGTGCGGATCGCGAGATAAGGTGCCGCGGCGGTTCCAAATGTGACCGCATTAATGGCGGATAAACCTTGACATCCTCGTCTCCCGCAGACCACAGTTGATAGTCTGAGTCTTTCGGAGTGACCCAGATTTGTCGGTACATTTTAGTGATGTCAGCCACGAACGCAATTTTATGCTTCCTAAATCGAAGGATGTGGTCAACGACTAATTGATGATCGTTAAGCGATGTGCCATCCGATGTTTTACAGGAAGCATCGAAAACAACACGAAGTTTGGTGGTCGTACTAGTTTCCTTCATTACCGCGTGATGAGGAATGAAATATTGCTCGCGTCCGACTGAGTGCCTGTCTATTTCCGTCATGTGCCCCAGCTTCTGGTATTCGTCAAAAACCCTTTTATATTCTAAGTGAAATGACGGATTCGATTGGAACTTCCTTTCCAATTGTAAGTATCTCATGAGTGCTGCCTTTTAAGAGGATCCCAGCACCGGACGAATTCCTTCTTTGAACGGAATTTGGACCATGTATCGTCCCTCCACCTGTCTCTGATGCGTTTTACAGAAATGTGTTTCACATCGTTCCTCCTCTGGGGACCGGATTTTTCTTTTCGGTAGTTCTTCGATCTCCCAGAACTTCTGTAGAATATTCTCCAAGTTGGAATGTTCAGTGGTTGCAAAGTGTGATATTATCTTTGGTGGGACCTTGCAATGGACACCGTCCGACAGTACCCAGCCAAGTTCTGTCCGCTGGGCCATGGGCGTCCCTGGTGGTCCCTTGATGACTCCTTCCAACAGAATTTCTGGGTAAGCGTCGCCGCCAAGCAATATGTCTATTGCGTTCGGTTCGTTGAACGATGGGTCCGCAAGTTGTATGGTCTTGATGTGATCCCAATTCGCCTCCGTTATATTGTGCTTTGGGAGTATGGAGGTCAACTTGGGTAGGACTAAGGCCTTCAGTTGGATGTTGAAATCCTTGTTGGTAGTTGAACGTATGGTGAGAGAAACCGTATGTCTGGATACAGTTGTGCTGGTTTCTCGAACGCCTTGGATGGTGACGCCATTCCTTTTCATTCTCAGATTCAGCGATTGTGCAGCAGCCTCAGAGATGAAAGAAACCTCCGAACCAGGATCGAGTAGTGCTCGCAGCAATAATGGTTGCCCAACGGTTGGTACCACCTCAACTAAGGCAGTAGCAACAAGAACCGTTTGTACCTTATGATTTCCGGCCGCGTACGTGTTATGTACTGAAGGGTGGTATCTACAGAACTCTGTACCTGGTTCAATCGTGTATGTTGAGTGGACAAAGGAGTGGGTTGAGCTGGTGAATGGTTAGCCACCCTTGAACGGGGTTCACTCGCCAGCATTTGGCTGGCAGAGTCAGTTTGATGCAACATTGAATGGTGTTTCCTCCTACATGTCCAACATGTGAACCTGCTGGTGCAGTTTTGTGCTGTATGTGCCTCTGACAGGCAGTTGAAACACAAGTTGTTTCTCCGAACGACCTCTCGTCTTTTGTTCGGATTCAATGCCTTGAATTTGTCGCATTGTCTGATGGGATGCGCCTCCTGGCACATGGGACATTTTCCAATAGTTGCATTGAAAGCGCGGATTGTCCTTGATTTGTGTCCCTTTGGTTTTGGTTGCGATGGCTCTGTTGCGGATGGGCCCATCACTTCTAAGGTTCTTGCCCTCATCAACAAGAAGTCTTCCAGTACGCTGTAAGTCGGATAGTCCACATAAGAAGCCATGTTAGATTCCCATTGTCCTCGAGTAATCCGCGGTAGTTTCTGCATGGTATGGTATATTAGAACATCTTCCAAAGATTTTACTGGGACCCCTAAATGTTTTAGAGACAGCCTTGCCTCATTTGTGGGGTCTAAGAGAAGTTTTAGGCCATCGGACGATTCTTGCGCAAGCTTTGGTTGGTCGAAAAGCAATCTGAATTGATTGTCCTTTAACCATCTTACGTTCTGGTAACGCTTCACCAGAGTTGCCCAAGCGCTTTCAAAATTACCATCGGTGATAGCAGTGTTCCTTAGTAATCGCTCCGGTTCACCACTTAAATTAGTCTTCAAGTAGTGCAGCCTTTGAGCATCAGAAATGGATGCATTTTTTATCACCAGACCTTCAAATAGACTTTTAAATTCAGGCCACATTTGGTATGAGCCTGAAAAGCTCGGAATTTTAATGGCCGGAAGTTTCAGTTCGACTGTTGGAGATCTCGAAACCGCTGCTGAATTATTAAGCGTCTGGTGTAGGTTCTCGGTAGTCGCCAACTGGGATTTTAAGTCAGATGAGTACATGTAGTACAACTCCTTCAAATTGTGAAATACTAAGGAGTCCATGTACTTCACCTTTGCATCTTCATTAGGTGCTGCGACAATCTTCTGGTGCAGTCCTTGCGGTTCGTCAAAGGATCGCTCCAAGTTAGACAAA
Organism: Microdon myrmicae; assembly: GCA_963931805.1. Classification (NCBI taxonomy): domain Eukaryota; kingdom Metazoa; phylum Arthropoda; class Insecta; order Diptera; family Syrphidae; genus Microdon; species Microdon myrmicae. Next base: position 258,046,671 of record OZ007497.1, on the reverse strand, counting down.
CGCGCCTCATTCATATGAATGGATTTGGCCGATTGATCCAGGGTTAGATACGCCTTGGGGTCTGCTGTTAACTCGCTCGCAATGTGTTGCAAGCTGTCTATACAGTTAGACGTTCTTTGCTTGCTCATGGTGTCTGGTGGAGATGTAGCCCGGACGAAATGCGTAGAGGGTTGCCGTAACTTGTCCCACTGACGATGCGCTTTCTATAATTGACTGGTGGGCTATGACAGTACCCGTAGCACCGTGGAGCCAAATGATGTCCACCACCGAAAGTACTGCGATCGATGTTAAGGTTCCTACAGGTTTACCTGCACTAGATTAATGAGTGCAGACAAACACAACCATGGACAATTGAAACGACAACTGTATTGGGACTTGCTAAATTTACTTTAGTGTGTAGTTTGAATTGTGCTTTACCTTGATGTTTAGTTTGCACTTATATGGAATTTTGAAGATGGAAAAATAGAAAAATGTTTATTTATTTTATTTTCCGCCGATTACCAACACAATTATTTACATGAAGAGGGGAAATGAAAGTAGTTTGTTCTGGACTCTTTATTCTTGATTTTGTAATTCCAATATAGCACTCAGGATAACTTTCCACTTTAAAAATACGTTAAAAACAAATTTTTAGTTCATCGTTTATTTGAACACTGTATCTTTATACACCCAGCAGTCAAGATCCTAACAACGAACAATGATTCTAAGCCCTTCAATTATTCATATCACATTAAATATCAGTAATGAACCAACAGGTGATGAACAACCACCGTGACAGCATCCAGAAAAGTTGTAAATCAATGACAACACGATGTCTGCAACGTATAGGATCCACCGATAACACTTTGTGTATCGCAGCGTTGAAAATCCAAGTTCTGCACTATGACGCGGACCCTCCACTGGCCAGCCTAATTGTAACAGGTGATCAATGGCCGAATCAATTGTGTTCACTTGTTGCAAATCAATATTACATCCGATTGAGTTTTAAATATTGAAATTATTAACCCACAACAGAAGGTTCTTATATTACAAATCACCGCGCGGGCTAAATGTTGTATGTATGTTATATGCGGCCGCCCCCAGACGAATTTAACATACTTCCATAGCTCGAAGCTGACGTCGCCAATCTGCCGTTTTCACATTCAACCACACCACACAGCACTTTTTATTATGATCGCTTCGGATCCTTAATTTATTAATGTTAAAAATTATTAAATTACCACCTACCTTGATTGTGCGCTGCTCACGTTGATCACTGTTGTCCCTCGGATGCTGGACTCCGGTTTTTGTTGTTGCGTTGACTTCTTGCCTCGCATTTTGAAATCCGGCTCGAAGGACCAATGATAATCCGTGGTCGTTATTTCCTCGACCAGCACAGCCAAATTTCATTAATCCAAAGAAGAGGGTTCGTTGCAGCTATTCTTATATATATATATTTATTTACACTTCGTACCAATCTTTACAAAAATTTAAATTCACTTAATTTAAATACATTTTCAAAACTTTACAATCATTTAGTTTCATTTGCCACTTCAACGTCCGCTTTACTTAACCCTTCAAAAACCAACAACAAATCTGATTTTAATCGCACCAAAGCACAACGAGGAAAGGAAGCGAATTGTCTCCATGCGCCCGTTAATATACCTCCTAATCCATAGTTCCCCGTTACCGTCATCCGATCAAAAGCCCCGTGCTATCGAACAGCAGATCATCGTGAGAAACGGTTGTATCGCACGAGTGCCTTTTTCCGTTGCAATGTCGATATTAATAATTGAGCACATTCTCTTTCCAACCGTCGTCGAGTTTAGATCGTCGCGAATTGTCTTCAGTACGTGTAACATCAGTCCTACGTAACAAAATTATATTACATCCCCTTTGTGTAATAGTGCAGTGAAAAAAAAACAAAAAACAAAAAAAAAAAAAAAAAACAGACCATACCCTTGTGCAGTGTGCTGTGTTTATAAGACAAAAGAGTAGTGTAAGACAATTGTAACGAAATGGCCTGCGGGCCAAATGTGAATAGTAACCGGTTTAGCGATCTTACGGAAGATACAAATAGTGATATTCGACCAAACAAAATGAGAAGGACACTTATGAAAACAGCGGAATTTTTTCCTAGTTTACCAACAATGAACAATACAAAAGATCCAAAATTTCTAATTATATCATCCAAGGAGAGCGGTAAGCATATTTCATCTCTAAGCCCATTTTTAATTAAAAAAGTGATAGACGATGTTAGCAAAGACTATGAACAAATCACGGTTCTACGAGACGGACAATTATTAGTAAAAGCCAATTCTCAAAAAATCGCAGACCGTTTTCTTAAAATAACAAACTTTGGCAACGTGTGTCCCGTTTCTGTAAAATTACACGAAAAATTAAATGAATGCAAAGGCATAGTGTACGCCCCTTGTCTCATAAACATCTCGGAAGCGGAAATAATAGCCGAAATGGGTCAACAAAAAGTCACAGATGTGTACAAATTTACCAAAGTAGATGACTGTAAAGTGCGAAGACCCTCCGGACTTATGTTATTTGCTTTTAACCTATTCCAACCACCGAAATCGGTTGACATCGGTTTTTATAAAGCTAAGGTCAGTGAATATATCCCTAACCCCATGAGATGCCGCAACTGCCAACGACTCGGCCATACCACAAAACGCTGCACTAATACCACAACGTGCGAAAAGTGTAATCTGCCACCTCATAGCCCCGTAAATTGCAGTCGCACTATGTGCGCAAACTGCTCGCTCCCTCACCCGGCCGCGGATAAAACCTGTCCCTTGTATATCCAAGCGAAAGAAGTTTTAACAATAAAAACAACAAACAAATGTTCAATGGGCGAAGCCAAACGAATTTATAAGGAAAAAAATATCCACAAAACTGATCAACTTTCAGGAAGCTTTGCAGATACACTAAAATCGAGCCAATTACAAGGACCCTCAACGGAACAAAACAAACAAAAAACTACACCCAAGGAATCCCTTCCAACCAGCTCCTCCTCATCTGCTACAATCAACAGTATTCAAATTGCTTTAAAAGTCAATAACACATAACCCAACCAAACCAATTTCGTCAATACCACCACTAATCCAACGAACACCATCAATTCAATTAACGCCATCAACTCAACAAACATCATCAACTCAACTAACCACATTAGAACCCTCACAACTACAAACAAGTTCGCCAACAAACAACCAAACTGAAACCATTCCACAAACCACGACAAGCTGCTCTGCTAATAGCCATTCGCAACGCACCCCTTCACCCAAATCAAAGGTAAAAAGTAAACCGTCTCTCACTAATATAAATATTAATAAAAATGTACACACCTTAGTAGATGATGATATTACAATGTAACTATAAAACTAACAACCAAGCCCCTGACTCTGCTGTTCCTGAGGTTGGACACTTGAACTCAATCCAGAGTTCAAGTACCCAACATCCGGAACAGCGGAGTCTTGATCCTAACAACATACATCCCGCCCACCATACCTTCCAACACCTTAATACATTTAAGAATATACAACCACATCCCTCTGCAAAATCAAGATCTAAGCACACTAGCACGGCTGAACGCCCAAAACTCACTCCAAAACAAAAACCATTCACCATTCTACAATGGAACATGAACGGTTATACCAACAACTTTGACGAACTAAACATGCTAATGTTGACGTCCGTCGCCGTGCTTCCTCTTTCGAGGGAAGAGCGTGGACCTTTTATTTTTAATCTTAATTAAAACGCAGAATTTTTCTGTTTATTCTTTTCTTCTATTGTCTCTATTGTTTCTGAACTAATAACTTCTTCTCTATTGTAATAACTTCTATATTTATCTTTTTCTGAACTCCTGACTTCTGACTTGTTTCTCTGACTTCCAAATCTCAACTAACTTTTTTCTATTTTCTCTGTGACTTTTAACATGAATCAAATTTTGGACGAAAATCAAAGTTACTATGTTTTGCATGAATAAAAAGGTGCAGGTTATTGAATGTGCAGTAACTGGCAATATTGTGAATGTTTATGAATGGTATGTATTAAGTGAGAATGTAATATATGTTAAGTGAAGTTTTTAAGGATGTGTAAGGAGATTCAGTGTTAAATTTAATAAAGGGTAGTATTCTGGAATACAACAGTAATTAAAGACTATAATCCACATATAATATCACTGCAAGAAACGCATTGTCCAGTCAACACCACACCATTCATCCCTAAATCCTATGTAGGCTACTTCTACAATTCACCTGCAAACACATCACACAAGCAAGGAGTAGGATTACTAATCAAGAAAGGTACTTCCCACAAAATCCTCCCCATAATTACAAATATTCAAACTCTCGTTGTAGAAATACAACACCCTTTAAATTTCACCTACATTGCCTTATATCTCCCCCCAAATCAGCCATTAAATAAAAATGATCTTCAGGCTATACTCAACCAAACAAATGAGCCCAGAATACTTGGAGGCGACATAAATGCTTGGAGTACATTCTGGGGTTCACCTTCCACAAACAAAAGAGGGAAAGTAATTGAAAACCTCCTCCTAACCTCCAATCTGATCCTACTGAATGACGGTTCGCCTACTCACCTTTCTACCCACAATACCCTCACTCATATAGACATCACTTGTTGCTCCCCAGAATTGGTTCCGAAAACTTCATGGCAAGTTCTAAACGACCTCTACAATAGTGACCATTTCCCCGTTTTAAGCATAATAAATAATCAGCAACCGATAACCCATCACAACAGATCTCCAAAATACAAAACCGATCCTGCCAACTGGGCACTTTTTGACAGAAAAGTTGACGAATTTCTTTCAAGCTATTCCCCCAGACCTGACACGAATCACGAACCTGCGCTAATCAGTGAAGCAATTAGATCCGCTGCCAATCTCTCAATGCCCCAAACAAATATCACAACCAAATCAGAAACCATGCAACATGTACCTTGGTTGAACTCCGACCTAACGCTTCTCAGAAACAGCAAAATGTCAGCCCTATCTGAATTTAAAAAAAGACCAACGCAGGTTAATTTTGTTGCATACAAAAAAGCGAATGCACAATTTTGTAGGAAGATGAAAGAAAGCAAAGCAAAAAGCTTTCTTCAATTCACTTCCTCAATCAATCCAGCATCCTCCACAACCACAATATGGCATAAAATACGCAGCTTCAGTGGTAATCACAATCCGATAATTATCTCATCCCTTAATTCCGAAAATACTACAATCTCAGATACTGTGAAAATAAGCCAACTCTTCGCCAAAACCTGGTCGCAATTCTCAGGCAACAATAATTTCCACCCTGAATTCAATCGTAAAAAAATTGAATCCGTTAACAATCCACTATCTTTGCAAACTCCTAACTCTGCAGCTCTACGCATTGAACAACCCATCTCATTTATCGAATTCGAGTCAGCACTTAGTATAACTAAGGGAAAAACTCCAGGGAGAGATCGAATATCTTACCCAATGTTAAAAAACCTTTCGCATTATGCAAAACAAAGAATTATAAAATTATACAATAAAATACTTGAAACATCACACATTCCACAAATATGGAAAACCGCAGTCTTAATACCAATTCCCAAACCGAACAAAGATAAAGATTCGGTGGAGGGCTACCGCCCCATATCCTTAATTCCTTGTCCCGCAAAGGTATTAGAAAAAATCGTAGCCAAACGTCTACTCTGGTTTATGGAAACAAAGAAATTGACATCCATCAACCAAGTAGCTTTCAAATCCAACAGAGGTTGCACAGACGCCTTACTCCACATTGACCACTACACCTCAAAGGCTCTATCCGACAAAAATCACGTCACAATACTCTCTCTTGATTTTGAGAAAGCATTCGACAGAATAGGCGCTCACACAGTACTTAATAAATTGTCAAAATGGAGAATTGGCAACAATATATATAGGTACGTTAAATCATTTCTAAGCAATAGAAAATTCCAATGTAAAGCCAACCACGTTTACTCCAATACATTTCCATTACACAACGGAATCCCTCAAGGATCCCCACTGTCAGTTGTACTATTTATGATCGCCTTTGACGACATAAGTACAATAATACACAAACAGAAACATCTAAATCATTGCATTTACGCCGATGATATATACATCTTAAGTAAATCCAGTGATCTAACTTTCTGCAAAAACATTTTAACTGAAACGGTGAAAGATATCTTAGAATGGTCAAATTCTTCAGGAGCCAGACTCTCAGTAGACAAATGCAAATTATTTCATGTGTGCCGACGACGACTTTGTCCCCAAATACACCTTAACATAAACAACAAAACAATCCAAAATGTCCCCAACCTCAAAATCCTAGGAATAACATTTAACAATAAGTATACCTGGAAACAACATTGTTCAGAACTCAAAGTATCATTAGCAGCGAGGCTCAATATTATTAAATACTTAAGTAACAAGAAAAGTAACGTACACATTAACACTCTATGCAAAATTACTAAAGCTCTAATTTTAAGTAAAATAGACTACGGGTCTATCTATGGTAATAGTCCAAAAACTACTCTAAATATAATAAAACCCACCTATCACCAAGCCGCTAGAAGAAGCACCTTTGCATTCAGAACGACACCAATAAAAAATGTACTTGCTGAAGCTGGGCTCCCAACAATCGAGGACCGGATGGAAAGCATATCATTAAAACTAATAGCTAAATTAGCGTTTTCGCGAAATTCCATAATTGACAAAGACATCAAACTAACAATAGGATACAAAAACACCAACCGAATCCCATCTGCAATCAGCCGCATTTTAGATAAAGCCAAGCAATTGGAATTGGATATTAAACAAACTTTCAAATACTCCGCAACTTACCCGCCATGGCTTCTAAATTATAATAATATCATTACAACACTCTCAGCATTTAAAAACCAAACACAAACAAGGAAATATACTGTGCACTATGCTGGTCAGTCGCCTCAAAATATAAATCCAATGGTTGGCGCTTTCTGTACACAGATGGATCCAAAACAACCAACTATACTTCCTTTGCGGTCACATCCGAAGAAGGTGCAGTAAAGAAAATCGCACTATTACCCGAATTTTGCTCCATTTTCACGGCGGAAGCCTTCGCGATCTTACAAGCCGTAACATTCGTCACCAACCACAGAGAAAAATATGTCATCTGCACCGACAGCCTCTCGCTGCTCAACTCAATAAGAAACACGAACAACACTGATGATATCATTTCCAATATTCGGAATAATATCATTAAATACTGCAATAAAATAAAACTAATGTGGACTCCCAGTCACGTCGCCATCAGCGGTAACGAGAATGCAGACGCCGCAGCCAACTCAGGCAAAAGAGCTCCAGTCCTTAAATTCAACACCTACACAAGAGCCGATCTACTGTCAATGATCAGCAATCAACAAAAAAAAAATAAACCAAACAAACTGGGATACTCACCACCATGCCTATAAAATGGTAAACCTTTCAAAACTCACCCTTCTTACCCAACTAACTTGTCCAAATCCAAAATCACAAACTTTGTGAGGCTGCGGTTAGGCCATACAGCTGCTACCCACCTCCACCTGCTCCTCCGAGCTACAGCCCCAATCTGCCCAAAATGCAACACAATACTTACACTCACTCACATTTTGAAAGACTGTCCTCACCTAAAACCCTTGAAAGACAAACTATTTCGCAATACAGACATTTATACAATTCTAGCAGATCCCACTACCGACAACATAGAAATTGTAAATAAATTTGTAAATAGCATTAAGATTAAATTGTAAATTAGAAATACAGAGCCAATAGTCCCCGCTGCTAGGCTCATTAGGTTAAGTTATTGATATGTAATTTTACATTACTAATTGATAATAAATAAATAAATAAAATATAATAAATAATTGAGCAAAGAAACGGAGTATACCCTTCGGCGTTGGAGTTATCGTGTTGATTTTTGTCGGTTCGATGATGGGTGAATTGACTTATTTAAAAATTGTAGTGAATCGGTTCTCCTTTCGTGGCATCGCTGAGAGATCGATTCATTCCTTGTTTTTAAATGTTGCTGCTTGTGCTGCAACATGTAGCAAGAAATCTCCACGACCATTCCTAGACACAACCCATTTCATCAAAATATTCTTTCCAATCATTATTAGTTACATCTTACATTAGTTACTTCCCAATCGTTATGTAATCATTAGCGGAAGTGCTATGGCGTCTTGAATTTATGCCGTCTTTCAAATTCAAAGTTTTATATCATAAAGTTGCAAAACGCACTTTCTGAACGGTGCCAGTGAGAATGGGAAAACAACTGTAAAGTTACGCCAAGAGTTTAGAGTTCCCTAGAAGTTCTGTAGGCGGAAGTTATCGCTGTTGCACGTTGTGAGAGAATGGGCTGGGCGGCCTCCGCACCTCAAGGTCAGATAAGATTGTGCCCTTCGTGCGTGAAACGAACGTCAGTGATAATTTGGCTTAAGTCCGCTCAACTTGTCGCACTTGGCATCTGTTGGAAAACCACCTCTGTCAAGATAAGATGTGGAAACAGCCGTTATCTGACGTGCGTAAATTCTTGTGCAGAAAGTAAGTTAACAATTCAGTTCAAGTGTGTACTTTCAAAAAAAATCTTTAAATTCTAGACCGGAAGGACTTTGCAATTACAGTGTAGTAAAACAAAATGCACCAAGTGTTTCTTTATCAAAACTGGCTAGAGATTCTGAAATTGAACATCACTCACAACTATCGCACGACTGGTGGGATCCTCTCGGAAAGATTAAGGCGTTACATTCGCTGAATAGTCTGAGGTTCTCATTGAAAACTTGAAAGACACGAGCGTTTAATGAATTTCGATTACAGAGTTCCATTTGTGCGAGATGGACTGATTGCGGCGAAACAGATAGATCCATCGCTCTATAACACAACGGAAGTATTACGTGGACAAAACATTTTAGACGTGGGATGTGGAGGTGGGATATTCTCAGAGGGTCTTGCTCGCCTTCACGCCAATGTTACTGGGGTTGACATGTCTGAGGAATTGATCAAAGTTGGTAATCAGCACTTAAACGATCACAGCCCTGAGCTTCTCCCGTTTTTAAAATATAATATGGAACCCATTGAGACACACGCACGGAACAACTTGGGAAAATACGATGTTGTCGTCCTATCTGAGGTCATAGAACATATCGAAGACAAAGCAACATTTTTAACTAGCTGTGTAGATGCACTGAAGGTGAAACTATGGTTATAAAGATATCAATAATCTGATCATTCTGTTTTAGCCTGGAGGTTCAATATTTTTAACTACTCTAAACAAAACTGTTCCAATGTGGCTAATGGGAATAATTTTTGCCGAATACGTGGTGAACGTTATACCTCGGGGAACACATCACTGGGCCAAATTAATAGGCCCAAGAGATCTAATAACTATGTTGAATGATCGTATGTATCTTGTATAGTAGGGAGAGTAGTGTTACCACATGATTTCCTTTTAGTCAATTGCAGCACGGTGTTAGTCAAGGGATTTGTGTACAACATATGGACCAACAGGTGGCACTGGGTTGGATTTGATACTTTCTCGTACGCACTTCACGCGACTAAAAGCGAAAAGAACGAATAAACTAAGGGTGAAGGTGTTAGTGAATGGGTTTTTATATGATTAGCTATACAAAATTGATTGGGGGTTTTTGAATAATAAATTTGTTCCTTACTTTGCATAAGAAAAATGGTATATACTATAGTTTAATGTCGACAAAGAAGCACAACACAAACCTGTATTCTTCATACAAATTATAGAATGAAGTAATGATAATCAAGCATTTACGTATCTCTCTTTACGCCGAGGATACTACATTTTTCACAACCACCTGTTCTCTACTCGATTCTTCTCTTCTCCAACTGTCCCCGATAGCTTTTTGCATTGGTATCAGAAGAATTGCTTGGAACTTATATATGCTTGACAAATGTCAATCATGGAAACATACAAATTCTTATTTATAGTTTTCATTACAACTGGTTTCAACTGAATAGCAAGACAAATTCTGTTGTCTTTTTCTTCGCGAATTTTGTTTTTTTACACTAACGCGCGCACAAAAGGGGATTTTGAAGTACCCTTAAATGTCAGAGCACAGTGCGAGCGGATGGAGAGAAAGTGGATAAGGAAAGGAGGTGCCGATGTATCTTGGTCTTGAATCTCTGGACATCGCAACGGCCAGGAAACACATGATCAGGCAGAACATTCCACATTCGTGTGGTTCGGCTAAAGAATGACTCTCTATGTTTATTTGTGCGCCTAAAGTCCACTGTCAACGTGAACTGATGCGCATTCACAGATTGACGGGTATCGTGGGAAAATGTCTGAAGGGGCGGAACACATTCAGCAAGTTTAGTTGAGCAACGACCGTGCTAATACCGATAGAAAAGAGATGGGCATGATACGTTGCGCCTGTGTTATAACGACGGAATTGATCGACTTATGGCTGGGTCTCCCATAAGTTTCACTGATCGTTTTTGCATCCTGTCTCGTACGTGTAGTGCAGTTTTGGATGCGCCTGACCAAATATGGGAGTTGAACTCCATTTTTGGATGAATATACGTCTTGTAAATAGTGGCCAGGTTGGATGGAGTGAAGTATCTTTGCATCTGTTAAGGAACTCCATACATTTGGCTGCACTTTTCGCAGCTTCAAATATGTGGTCATTCCAGTTAAGATTTAATAATTCCTTGGCTTCATCGATGCAAGTGCCGTTCATAGACAGTACATCTACTTTGGGGTTCGCCTGTGACGACAAGAGGCAGCACTGAGTTTTTAGGGCATTGAATTTTACTCGGTTAGATAATCCCCACTGATATATCTGTGTAACACAAATTTTTATTTATTGTTTTCATTATAACTAGTTTCAATTGAATAGCAAGACAAATCCTGTCGTCTTTTTTTTCCGCGAATGTTAGTATGGATGGATGGTATATGGTAATCTAGTATGTCAGTCATTGGATGAATTGGATATCCGGTTGTTGAGGGCGCCAGTCAAATATTAATATATATATATACATATATATATATATATATATATATATACATATAAATATATATATATATATATATATATATATATATATATATATATATATATATATATATATATATATATATCATCATCATCGGTACTACAACCGGGAACCGGTCTTGGCCTTATTTAGCAAGTCCTGGAGCTTGTTAAATTTTCCATAATGATTTGTTTTTTCCGGGCAAGGTCATTAGTCTTGCGCCAAAGGCTCCCCGACGGGGAATCGAACCCCGGTCTCCCGCGTAACAGGCGGGTATACTAACTACTATACTATCGAGGAGCCCATATATATAGTAAAGAAAATTTAGTTTCTTTAGTGTGGAAAACGCCGCGTCTCTCATGTTTGGCGCGGATTTTATTCTAATGGCCGCCAGAGGGGGCGGTGGTCGATAATAGAATAATGGATAGACACCGACACGCGGTAAGACTGACAGATACGCTCATTACAAATTTTTACACACGTGCTGCCGTATCAGTCGGAGAAAAACAAATAAGAAACAGCTAACTTAAATTGTCGTTTCTTTATTATAGTAAGGTTAATGTTAGGCTATTTTGTGTTATTTTATGTTAATTAATTTATAAATAAATCACTTTATTATAGAGAAACATATTTTCGTTTGTTTTTGGACTATTGGTCTTATAAAACGACAACATCTGTTTGCAATGGAGAAAAGACTTCAATTTGCATTGAAATTTGCGGCATCACCAAGTGACAACAAAACAAATGTGATCATCATAACAAGCATTACAACAGAGGACAACAAAAAGTATTTGTTACCAGATGCATGCTGAAAAGTTGGTAAGGCATCATAACGAGTTAACAAAAACAGTGAATTACAAGATAATGAAAAAAAGCTTCAATCAAAGAAGTCAAGAGAGAATAATACGGATTACATGCACCGAGGAAATGAAGAAGATTTATTTCGACCAAGACGGTAATAGAATATTTAATGATCTGTATTTAGAACAAATAGTGGAATCAAGTATAGCAGAAACCAGACAGCAAAAAGAGAATCAGTCAAATTTGACACACATATCAGAAAGGTTTATGATAGAAAGATTTCAGTGTAAACACACAAACGCAAAACAATGGTTGGATACATTTGAGAGAGAATGTAAAAGATTTGAAATCAATGAAGATAGTATTAGAGTTGAAATATTAAGATTATTCCTGGACAAGTCATGTTTAGACTGACACTCAGCAACAATAACAAATATGACAATGGAAGCTGGATGGTCGGATTGGAAAGAAAAGTTCCTAGAGACATTTGCAGACAAAGGATGGAGTATCGGAATGTACGCCATATCGTTCAAGTATAAAGAAGGCTCGTTGATGGGATATGCTATGAGGAAAGAAAAGCTATTACTAGATATGGATAATAATATTGGTATAAAAACTTTAGTGATGCTTATAGCGGCAGGGTTACCTGAGTTTATTAGAAATAAAATAGATACGGAACGCTGTGAAAATGCAACAGGACTACTACATGAAATTAAAAAGTGTGAACACTTAGTGAATAAAAATAGCTTCGTAAAAAGAAAAGAAGAAAGACAGGACAATAAGTCCAGATTTGAAAAGAAACTATGTAAAAAGCATGAAAAATTGAACAAAGGTATTAGGTATCATCCGAAAGAATCATGCTGGTTTAAAAAAGAGGTTGGAAATGGAGCTGGAGTAATTGAAAGCAATTCTGTAATAGAAGTAGACCTAAATACGGAACCATTGATTAAAGTAAACATATTATTAGAAGAAAAGTTAGAGGTAAACGGAACGTATGATCCAGGTTCCCATGTCTCCCTAATAAATTCAAAACTAATTAAAATAAAGAGAAACTCAAAAGATATAAATAAAATATTTTTAAAAACAGTCAATGGTGTGACACAAACAAAAGGCTTAGTAACCATAAGAGTAAACATTTTTGAGAAAGAGGAATACATGGACGTATTCATCGTAGAAAGAGAGGATTTCGAAGATTTTCTAATCGGTTTAGATATAAGAAAAAAATTCAGACTAATTCAGGATGAAAACTTACAAATATCTCAAAAGAAAATAAACACATTGGAAAAAGAAGACGAAATAGAAGAAGCTAAAGTAAATTTTAATGAACATGTGAATGAAAATGAATTTAAACTGAATTTGGATCACTTAGACAGTATAGAAAAAATAAAAATTGAAAAATTGATAACAAATAATAACACAGTATTCGCAAAGGATAAATATATAATAGGCACCGTTACAGACTACGAAGCTCAAATAGATTTACTGGTTGATAAATACTGCAGTAAGAGACCGTATAGATGCACCATAGAGGATAAACAAGAAATAGAAAGTCAAGTGGCGAAATTTCTAGAATAAAATTTAATTGAAGAATCTTACAGCCCGTTTGCAGCTCCAGTAACTCTACCATTCAAAAGAGATGAAAACAAACGATCTAGATTGTCTATAGATTTTCGCGAATTGAATAAAATAATAATGCCACAAGCTCAACCAATCCCATTAATTGATGATTTAATAATAAAAACAAAAAAAACTGCACGTACTTTACGACACTAGATATTAATTCCTCTTTTTGGTCAATTCCGCTACGCAATGAAGATAAACAGAAAGCAGGATTCGTTACACAAGATGGGTACTTCCAATGCAAAGTAGGCACTTTTCGGATTAAAAACATCACCAGCTATTTTCCAAACAATTTTATCCAATATCTTGAGAAAGCACAAACTTAAAAGACTTTTCAGAAAATTACATAGGCCACGTCCTAATTTTCTCAGAATCATTCAAAGAGCACACAGAACACATAGAAAAAGTAATAAAAGCAATAGTAAATGAAGGTGTTAGACTAATTTTCAAAAAATGTACTTTCGCAGCACAAACAGTAAGATACCTCGGGCATATAATAGAATACAATACAGTAAGACCAGTGAAAGATAACTTAACTTCAATACAAAACTTCCCGACTCCGAAAACCCAGAAGAATATTAGACAGTTTCTTGGAAAAATAAACTTCTATCACGAGTATATACCAAAAAGCTCAATATTGCTAGACCCGTTATACAAACTGCTAAGGAAAAATGAGAAATTTGTATGGTCCGAGGAATGCGAAAGATGTTTTGCAGACATAAAACAGTTACTATGTTCTCAACCAGTTCTGCAAATATTTGATAAGGATTTACCAATAAGAATTTACACAGATGCATCACTAGAAGGCATTGGTGCAGTATTTAAACAGCTACAAAAGGATGGTAAAGAGAAGCCAGTAGCATATTTTTCAAAGAAATTGAATGGTACACAAAAACGGAAAAAGCAATTTATTTAGAATGCTTAGCAATCAAGGAAGCGCTAAAGTATTGGCAACACTGGCTAATTGGAAGAAAATTTACCGTATTTTCAGACCATAAACCATTAGAAGGCATGAATGTAAAAGCTAGAATGGATGAAGAACTTGGTGAATTGACATATTATTTGTCACAATACAATTTTGAAATCAAGTATATTCTGGGAAAATACAACGCTGGACCAGATAGTCTGAGTAGAAATCCAGTATTAGAACCACTCGAAAATACGGAAAAAATGTTAAAAATAGTTAACCTAATAACAATAAACGAAATAAAAATAGATCAAAAAGAGAGTAAAACAATACACAAAACCAAAACCAAACTTTTTGCGGATTCGCAATTGCATTCTGCGGGAAGAATCTAGTACGTTCATCGACTACTGTTCGATGTCTCGGTACCGGACGAGGAATGTCGTCGGCCGAGATCGTTGCTAATGTTCCGCCGAACGAGGAATGTCGTTGGGGTACAGCGAACGATGGAGCACGTTGATGATGATGATAGCAACGTTGCCTGAAACCAAATGCGTGTATATATTTTAAAGGAACAGTGATACCTTTTTAAATCTTCCGCTGGAAGACCCGCTAAAGTATTTGCTGAACTTGTTGTCCCTTCTTACAAATGATGATTTGCGTTGGGCATCAGCAGCGAATCCAGCCTTTGAAGCAAAGCCAATGCGACTGGCGACTGCCTTTAGACGAGTATAGATAAAGTCCGACTGAGTTCTCGATGGAGACAACTTTGTTTATTAAACACATAAAGTTCTTATAAATTCAACAGCCACATGGTGGCGTGCAACTTAAATCAATAGGAAAGATCATAGCAATGTTGATCATCGAAAAATCAATTACAAACCGTCGATTGTGCATCAAAAAACAGTGTACAAAGTATGACAGTTGTTTGTGCACTGTCATCGAGTTGTCGGCAGGTGTGGTGAATATTTGTCGGGGAGAGTACTAGACGATGTTCTAGATTCTCCCCGAGCATATAATTGTGAATCTGCAACATTCCGCCCGCCTTCGCCAATCATTGGCGAACCATCTGGCTCCATGGGATGGTGGCCCAGAGGCGGGGGTGTGCGGCCCGCCGGTTGTCGTGGTCTGCTGTCCACTTTCACGTGGATGATCGGTTGAGAGGGGGCCGCCCGCCCCGAGGAGCGCTGGAGGCTTGAGGGCCTGGGATGGGCCGTATGGTCGATGGCGACAGGAACCTTTTTCCCATTGGTGATGTCCGTTGCCTTTTGTGGTCGCGGGACCAGCCAGTTGATCTGGGTTGGTGTTGTAAGGTCGCAACCCACGATCAATGATGGCTGGAGATAGGTCTCGCTGCATCGAGACCGGTGGTGGTCATAGGTACTGCGCACGTTGGCGCCCGTCTGGAGTAAGTGGCCGGCGAGATGCGGCCGTTGCTGTATGACGCTGTAGCGTGGTGTCGGGTGCGGTGTCGTCCCTGGCACTGTCCGCGTGTCCGGGCGGAATGGCAGTCACGGGTCACGTGCCTCCCGGGGCTGTTGGAGTGCAGCCTCTGTTGAGAGGCATGCTGGTTCGCTGGGATTCTGTTGATCCCTGGACGCTGGGGAGCGTCGGCCGCTAGGCGGGGCATGGCACGCTCTTATCTCTATGTTGATGTGGTGCCTTGAATCCCTTGGTTGGGCAGGCTGCTGGTTCTTCGGTTGCCTCTCGCCCTTGCGGTGGTTCGGCGGGCGAGGGGCATGTCTAGTAGCTAGGCTACGCAAATGGTCGGTGGCTGGTAGTTGCATGGGCCTCGTCAATGCCGACGAGACTTCCTTTTCGTGATCTGATGGGACCAACGATCATCAGTCGTAAGTTCGACCAGTTCACCTGGGTCGGAGTTGGAAGTTCGCAGCCCACGAGGAACGGCCACGTCATGTTGTGCCCCACAATGCGTGCGCGGCATCTTCTTCTGTGGGGGCTTCGGCATTGGGTCGATCATCGGGACCTGAGGTTGGTTGGGCTTTGGGCAGGTGGCACTCTCGTCGGCGGCCTGCTGACTCTTACCCACTGTTCTGGGGTGCGGTTCCTTTTGCTGGAACATGTCGACCGTTGGCAGCTGCACTGGGGGCAGCTCGCTAGGGTGGAGGCGATTGGGGCTGTTGGCCATGGTTGGGGAGGCTGAACCAAGCGCGTATTGGGCCTCGAGGAGCTTCGCCTGTTCCTCGAGGTATATTTCTTCGGTTTCGCCGCAAAAATCCTCCGCGAAGTACGCGTGTTGTTGATCCTCAGGTGCCGCCATGTAGAAAATGTCGTGGTGCCGCCTGGAGACTGGTAAGGCGTCTCGGCGGCGCGGAGTGCGCGTTTGTTTTTTTCTATCCTGTTCAGGGTTGGTTGTCCCTTGTCCTGCATGTTGAGGAAGGTGCGAGCGATGGTATCTTGTGCCCCGAACTGAACGGCGATGAGTTCCTCAATCGACATGTGTTCACTGGTAGGTTGCTTGTGTTCATTGCCCTTCTAGGGTGGTTTCGCAGTGGTTGGTGTCATGCCTTCGGTGTCCTTAGGAGGGGAACTGTCCGGGTGTATCTTCCGTGATGGCAATCCGGGTGGAGGGCCGAGCGGCATATGAACTCCTAATTGCGGAGGCATGCCGCCAAGGCAGGGACGAAGTGGGGTTGGGCCGGACGGCATTCGCATGTCAAGTCCCGGTGGAGTTTCCGGGCGCCGTAGAGGTGGCCGGAACATCATTGGCGGCGAAAGACTTGCTGGCGGGGGGATGAAGACATGTGGACCCGTCCGGGGAGCATTATTGTGGGGTTTCGAATGACTCGAATCACGTTCCTCGTCCCTTTCACCGTTGTTAGGCTCAGGGTCGGGTTCCATTTCCCTTTTCTGATGAACACTTTCACATTCTTTCAGGAATTCATCAATGTTTGGCCCGGATATTTTTTTTTTTTTTTTTTATTAGACTTCTCTCGGGAGAGGCGAATCTATAGGGCCGAGTGGGCGCCCCGAGATGCCATCAAATAACTGTTGCAGTTCTTTTTGAACAGTTGCAGGTTGTAACGTTCCGGGAACACTCGCGTGGGAAGGGAGTTCCACAGTTTCCCCGCCCTGTAGCGGAACGACTTCTGATACAGGGATGTTCGCGTCGTCGGGAGATGAACCACAAACGGGTGCGTTCCGTCGGATTGTCTTGTGGAGCGCATATAAACCGAATTGCGCGGAACAATACCACGAATTTTCGAAGAGCAGCACCCGTAATAATATCTGTAAAACAGACAGAGGTCGGCTACGCGCCTTCGATGTGATAGCGACTGTAATCCCGACGTCAGCACCGAGTCCCCAATCAGGCGGATCGCTCGTCTCTGTATGCTCTCAAGTGGGTCGAGGGTATGTTTAGGAGCCGAGCTCCAAACATGAGAGCAATATTCGAGCGCGGGTCTAATTTGGGATTTATATAGGAGAAGAAGTTGGGCCGGAGTAAAATATTTCTTGGCTCTAAAAAGATAACTCAGTTTTTCTGAGGCTGACCTGGCGATGTTCGACACGTGTTTATGCCATGATACATTCCCACAGACCGTGACGCCGAGCAATTTCAAACTTTCCTCAGCCTTGAGGGCCCGGCCATTCATCATCAGCTGTGGAACCGATGATCCAGTTTTCTTTGTGAATGTTGTATACTGAGTCTTCGTTGCATTGAAGTCGACAGGATTGGCCTTTCCCCACTGCAGGACTTTATCCAGATCCCGATTCAGAGAATCAATCTGTCTACATCTCAGCTGGTGTGACGCAGATGCACCAATCGGCCGATCGCTCGAAAAGGAGGAAACAAGCGTACTATCATCCGTAAAACTGAACACTTTGTTATCCGTTGTCTCCAACAAATCATTTATGTGAAGCAAGAACAAGGTTGGAGCCAAAATAGAACCCTGGGGCACCCCTGAATTAACAGGATACAGATGCGAACACTCGCCGTCCACAAGAACCCGGATCGATCGATTCTCGGGGAAGCTCCTCGTCCGGTCGCAAAGCTGTTGGGAAAGTCCATATGAACGAAGTTTGCTCAGCAATGCCCCGTGCCAGACGCGGTCAAAAGCCTTGGAAATATCCAATGCGACCGCCCTTGACTCACCATGCCGTTCAATCGCAGATGTCCATATATCGGTTATAAGTGTCAAAAGGTCTCCTGTGGACCGCCTGGCACGGAATCCGTATTGACGATCATTCAGGAGTCCGTTGCACTCCAAATACTTAACCAACTCTGTATTGATGACTTTTTCCATTACCTTAGATAAAATAGAGAGTAATGCTATCGGACGGTAATTTCGTGGGAGACACCTTTTTCCCATCTTCGGGATTGGCTGAACTCGAGCGATTTTCCAGCATGCAGGAAAGGTCCTCCGTGCATAAGATAAGCGGAAGAGTCTGCCGAGAACCGGCGATAGTTCTGGAGCACAGTTCTTAAGGACTATTGCTGGTATTCCGCCCGGGCCGGTTGCCTTCCTACAATCCAGTTCACGTAGAATGTATTCTCCCTTTACTATAGAGTGATCTGGTTGGCGATTCGTTCTTTTGGCTGGTTGTAGCGGTGCGGCTTCTTCTGCATCAGTGTCCAGATCCGACATATCGACTGGATTAAGTGGTGGGCCCGGTGGCACACCAGGCGTCTTCACTTTCTTTGCTTTTGTTGGTTTCTTTTCAGCTTCTTCGCGTTCAAGCCCTTTTTCTTCTTTGTTCCTGTTTGCTTCCTCAATGGCTTGACGCAAACATTCCTCTTCGGCTACTTGACGTTTAAGCGCTAAACGTTCTGCTTCTGCTCTGGCACGTCTTCGGCGTTCGGCCAATGCAGCCTTTGTGATTTTCGATTTAGCTGTCATTGGTGCTGGCATTTCGTTTTAGTTCACTCAAGTCGGTCGTACGCTTCGAAATAGCTGTGGCAATTGTCGATTTAGTTTCCGTGGCTAAATCTTCTGGTGCACTATCTGTAGTATATTGTGAAACGTCAGCTGTCAATGGATTCTAAGTGATATTTGTAAAACATTAATAATTGGATTTAAGTTAGACTAGTCGGTTGGTTGAAATAGTTTCTTGGGAAACTAAGCTTCTGCAGCATTCGATTACGTGTATACGTTTTAACTTCAATTTTGCTGCTGCGTATGTTCAGCTTGTTGCTGATGTTGAGCTGCCTTTTGACAATAGATAACTGCAGAAGCTGTTGTCGCTGTTGTAATTGTTGCTGATGCGCCGCGAAGTGAGCGGCGATGAGACGATCCAATAAGCCCTGGATCCGATTTGTTGTTCCGCGAACTGGGCGGCGACGATGTAGATCCACATGTTGTTGGATCCGGCTCGAAGGACCAGAAAAAATGTTCGATGTCTCGGTACCGGGCGAGGAATATCGTCGGCCGAGATCGTTGCTAATGTTCCGCCGAACGAGGAATGTCGTTGGGGAACAGCGAACGATGGAGCACGTTGATGATGATGAAACCAACGTTGCCTGAAGCCAAATGTGTGTATATATTTTAAAGGAACAGTGATACCTTTTTAAATCTTCCGCTGGAAGACCCGCTAAAGTATTTGCTAAACTTGTTGTCCCTTCTTACAAATGATGATTTGCGTTGGGCATCAGCAGCGAATCCAGCCTTTGAAGCAAAGCCAATGCGACTGGCGACTGCCTTTAGACGAGTATAGATAAGGTCCGACTGAGTTTTCGATGGAGACAACTTTGTTTATTAAACACATAAAGTTCTTATAAATTCAACAGCCACATGGTGGCGTGCAACTTAAGTCAATAGGAAAGATCATAGCAATGTTGGTCAATGAAAAATCAATTATAAACCGTCGATTGTGCACCAAAAAACAGTATACAAAGTATGACAGTTGTTTGTGCACTGTCATCGAGTTGTCGGCAGGTATGGTGAATATTTGGCGGGGAGAGTACTAGACGATGTACTAGATTCTCCCCGAGCATATAATCTGCAACAACTAGTATTCTCCCCAACAGAAACACATGACAACTGTCAACAACCATCTGACAGAGTAGCTTCATCGGACAACTGTCTTCGAATTTGAATTGGTCCAACGTTCGTTTTATGTGCGTATAGCGTTTGCGACGATAGTGAAGAGCGAGTGATTCGAACCGACGCTATCACGGTTAGAATCACTAAAAGATAGAACCAAAGCTCGACCCATCAGGCCACTGCCGCTTATGTGAATTTGATTTCTAAACTCAAATACATTCGACTAATGTGGTAATGGTATATTATTGCTATGGTATACGGCTTTAATGGATGTGCTTTTGGTAGTGTTGTTTTTCACTAGTCGTGTGTGTATCTGCTAGAAACGCCACATGCGTCTTCAACTGCGTAATTAATTTTAAAACTGGTATTTAACGCTCGTTACTTAGTGACAAACTTTTGTAAGAAAACGGATTCAAATAAAGAATATTTTTAGTACACCAAATGCGAATTTAAATATCTGGGAACAATACTGACGGCCAGTAACGAAATGTCAAAGGAAATTAACAAAAGAATACACTCCGGCAATGCTAGTTGGCGCGAAGTCAGTAAATAGCTGAAATCCAAACTGCTATCACGTAATAAAAAGCTCCGTGTTTATAGAACAATAATCATGCCGATTGTTTTATACGGATGCGAAACATGGGTTCTCACAAAACGGGAAGAAAACAAATTCCGTGTACTCGAGAATAAAGTATTAAGGAGTATCTTCGGCGGAAAATATGATGAAGAGGCAGGACAATGGAGGAAACTTCACAACCACGAATTGGAAAAGCTGTACCAGAAACCTACATTAGTGAGAGTGTGGGGTTCGAAGTAGTTGCGCCAGAGACGGGCGCGCAGTTCACTTTAATCCCCGACACTTGATCCGAAAATTGTCGCCGTGAACCCAAGAGAAAATAAAAATTAAAATGCACTGGTGGTTCTTTTTTTGGTTTAGGAGTTCTTTTTATTTTAATTTCACTTATATTATCACGATTACTATATATACGTTTACAACTTTACGAAAGTACTTTCTAACATTTAAATATGAACCAAGAAGATTGAATCTAAGCTTTCTTCAAGAAAATAACTACTGTTTGTATAGTAAAATAACAATTATTTAGTTAACACTCGAAATATCCACGTCAGAGCGATATTCCCCAGCCAAAACTTTATTTCTAACTTGTCCTACTCGAATGTGTCGAATTATTAAACGGCGTGCCCGAACGCTGTGATTGTTGTGTACCGGGTCGACTTTTATGTACGACGGCGTGATTACCCTCTCGACCGTTGAATAGTGACTGATTGGAATTAGGGTGGAAATTGGGATTTCTGCTCTTACACACCGATCCGCCAATGGTAATCATGCTCTCTTGTGCATTCCTCAATTCCCCACACTCATCGAGGTAGAAACGTACTTGTGTATTCGTTCGACGTCGATGGGCGTAGCAAGGATGGAGAAATCAAAAGGAAAGCACAATAACCCAGGTTTGATCTGCCTTAGTGTGTGTGTATTAATTCCGCAACTGGTCCAGTGATCTAGTTATGATTATGGTAGGGTTCATAGGTCATCGAACTATGGAAAGACAGAATGTCAGAGGAGAGGAAAATTTAGTTGGTGCTATTCACCTGTAAAATGAGATCGTTGATCCCAAGCGAATGGATGGTCTGGGGGAAGTCATAAGTGACGCTTAATTGGCTAGGGAAATATTAACGTGTGAACCAAATTCGAAGAATTTGGAATTTCCCCAGCCGATGCATGATTATGTAACCGCGTCGCTTGGTCTGGTCTTGGTTGCTGCTAACCAAAATGACTTTGAAGTTTCCGGTGGAAATCTCATGAGTTAATGCAATAGTGTTGCCGTATGGCAAGAAAACACTGGATGCAATTGTGCATTAACCGAATAGATCAATGACTTCCGGCCAGTCTTCTTTTAGGGATTTATCTATTGCAGGTGAAATAGCCGAGGGTAGGAATTGGGATTGGGTTGACGCTCTGTTAGCGGTCGAATTTCGGTTAGGATTGTGGGCTGCCCCCCCCCCCCCCGCTCTCCCAGTGATGTAGTCACGAAATAATGGTAGGGCGGATGGAGTAGTTTGAAGGGTGTCGGAAGGAAGTTAGGTGCTTGATGGATTGGAAGGATTCGGTTGCCTAAGGAGACGTGCTCGGCTTCGGGCGAGTGGAGGTTGAGGTGGTTGGCGAATGTTGGCAGAGTCGGTTGTTGACTGAGGATCTGGAGCTGACCCCTCGAAGAAACAAGGTTTGAGTCTCACAACACTGACCGTGGATCGTTTGCCTCAGATATCGATCTCGAAGACATGGTCGCTGATCCGATTGGAGACTCTGAAGTGATCGTCATACGGAGGATCCAAAGGTTTTTTAACCTTATCCACCCTGACAAAGACGTGCGTGCAGCTGTGCAGTTCAGGGTGGACGAAACGTTTTTTAGAACCATGCCTGGTCATGGGCGATGCTCTAATCTTACGAAGAAAGTCACGGAGGTGGCCCACATCCTGCAACTGGTTGCGTGGCGTATCACCATCCACGAAAAGTTCGCCTGGCAGTAGGAGGTTGGTGCCGTAGGTGAGTTCTGCAGCGGAAGCACCTAGGTCCTCTTTAAAACTAGTCCTCAGGCCGAGGAGTACGGTAGGAAGGGCGTCAAACCATTTAGTGTCGTTATGACACATGAGGGAAGCTTTGAGAAACCGATGCCAGCGTTCGATCATCCCGTTGGATTCGGGGTGATAGGCGGTCGCGCGACTTCGTTGGCAGCCGAGGAGATCCGTCAGCTGCCCGAAGATCGTTGCTTCGAATTGCGGCCCTCGATGTGAAGTAATGGTGGCAGGTACGCCGCAACGTGTGACCCAGGTCGAATAGAAGGCTTTGGCGACCGATTCAGCAGTTACTGGTCTGAGAGGAATCGCCTCCGGCCATCGCGTGTAGCGATCCATCATAGTGAGGATGTACGAAAATCCTCTTGGTGGAGTAAGCGGTCCCACTATGTCAATATGGACATGGGCGAAGCGTGCCGTGGGTAGCTTAAATTGTGCAGGTTCTAATACGTTATGCCGCGCTACTTTGCAGCGTATTGGATAGACAAAACTGCTCCCCCTAGGGGATTTCGGAGTAGTATGGCGTTAGCCAGTTGCTCCTTGGACAGTTGGAACGCACGGTCCGAAGCTTCTCTCCATGGAATTCGGCGCTTGTCGTTGCGCTTCGCTCCTTTTAGAAATGCAGTCAGAGGCGCCTGGGTTTGGGCGGCGTCTTTTGGGGTTGGGCGGTAAAAATTGAGCATTCCGAGGAAACGTCGGAGCTCGCTTATGTTGGTTGGGCGTGGATATTGTATGAGGGCCTCCACACGGTCTGGAAGTGGGCGAATGGCCTGATCGTCAACAATGTAGCCCAGATATGTGATTTGCTCTTTGGCATATTGACAATTATCTGGGTTGATGACAAGACCGAATTCGCGGAGGCGCTCGAGAACCTGTCGTAAATGGCGTTTGTGTTCAACGTGGACTCGTGAGGCGATGAGGATGTCATCGAGATAAGCATGAGAGCAATTGAGACCACGCAAAGCCGAGTCGATTTATCTCTGGAAAGTCTGCGCGGCATCCCTGAGGCCGAAAGTCATTACTTTGAACTCGAAGAGTCCGAAAGGGGTAATGACTGCCGTTTTTGGGATGTCTTCTGGTGCCACTGGGATTTGATGGTAAGCCCTGGTGAGATCCAGGGTGGTGAAGACTTTGTACCCTCGTAATTTATATGAGAAATCATATATGTTAGGTGTGCAATGGGGTATCTGTCGGGGACTGTTGCTGCGTTCAACAGTCTGTAATCCTCACATGGGCGCCACTCCCCGGAACGTTTCTTCACTAAATGAAGTGGGCTAGCCCAAGGACTGTCTGATGGTTGACAGATACCTTGTGTGATCATAAGGTCGAACTCGGCGCGTGCCGCGCGTAGTTTTTCTGGAGCAACAGGCGACGTGCGCGCTGGCTTACCCGGGGGCCCCGTGTCTCGATGTGATGAAACACATTTGCCCTGTGTCGTCGCTGGTTAGGTAGAGGAATTGTCGTATTGACGAATTCCTGTACCATAGGTTGGATTGGGTCTGTGGGGGTGAAAGAAGTATGATGCCGATCATGGGCACTGATTCACTTCTTCCTCACTGCACCGTCACTGCGAAAACAATAGTTCACCCGAAAGAAATGAAAAATGAAAACACTTTTAGTTTGTTGTTTTTTTTATTTTGAATTTAAATTGTCTTAGCTTATAAATAATTAAATTATCACCATTGGTAACACGTCTGTTAGTTGTTATACGTTCGCAACTTTACTAAAGTACTTTCAAATGTCTTTAAATATGATCTAAGAAAACTTCCTTACACGACGAATTAATTTTAGTCTCAAGCGGCGTACCCTAGCGCAATTGAGGTTGACAAGCGATTTCTGACGTGGTGCAGCGTAACCGACCGCGGTAATGATTGAATAGCGACTGGTCGTGAATTAGGGTTGAAATTCATATTTCATCCTACTCACAGGACAACCAAAAGAGACCACGCCTCTGCTCTCTCAACCTCACGCCCGTCAAAGTGTGAGTAACTTTTGTTAATAGGGTAATTGACGGACATGAAGAATGAGAGAACAGAAAACATGATATGCTGTGATCTCGGGGTAGCTTTGGTTGTGTGTGTTGGTATCAGATGCAGCTACTGACATGACCTGGTGACCCAGTGGTACGGCTATGGTGTAGCCGGAGCACATTGAACCGTGGAAAGAAATACGAATGAGAGGGAAACCTAGCTGATGTTACTCCCCTGCAAAGAGAGATCATTGATCCCAAGCGAATGGGTGATCTGAGGGAAAGTCGATAGGACGCCGCTGATGTTTGGGAAATAATTCGCGTGAGAACCAGACTCTAAGACGCTGAAATAACCCCAGCTATTTTGCTATGATGCAACAGCGTCGTTCTTTTAGACTTGTTGTTGCTAACCGACATTATGAGATTTCCGATGGGAAACTCATGGTTACCAAGAATGGAGTTGCCATATGACAAGAATGTAGCTAAACTCAATTATGCATTATCTGCAAAGGATAATGAGTTTAGCTATACGTCCGTTTGAAATGTTTTACAGGGGAATACATATAAAGGAAATTGGTAAGTATAACGCGCTGAAAGCGGTCGAAATTAGATGGGCATGTTGGTTGGAATTGTGGGTTGTTTCTCATGTAGAATAGAGAAACCGCGCACAGTACTCCCCCGCCAGTGACGTAGTCACGAAATAATGGTAGGGCGGAAGGAGTAGAACCGTTGAAGGAGCGCTAGGTGTAGTATCGGAAGGAGAGTCGTGTGTTTGGAGTATGGCTGGTTTGGATTAACCCAGTAGTTGCGGTGGTAAGGCTTGGCTCTGTCGTGTAGACGTGTTCCTGGGTCGTGGCTGGGCTTGGGTCTATAATGGAAGTGGACCTGATTGGTACCGCGTGTGTTGCCGACGGGGACAAAGGGATTGCGGTGCGGTCCACTGGCCTGTTGTTGTTTGCACAGACCAACAGGTATGACATCCAAGTAGGTCGTGACCCATCGGTAGCTCGCTCGCATCCGAAGTGACGAAGTTGCGTGTGCGGGATGGAGGAGCTTCACGTCCAGTGTTAATTTTTCTCCGCAGCGACGGGGTGCCGTGTGCGGGATGGAGAAGAACAGAGTCTAGGGTCGGCATTTTTCGTCCATACGTCGGTATGGGGAGTTGTTTGCCGCCCTTGGTAGAAGTGCAGTTTTGTGGAGGCTGGCGTTGAGGTACAGTCTTAGCCTTGCGCCTTTATGTTGGAGTTGTAGACTTGCATGTCGTTACCTTTGTTGGTGACCCTCTGCTATCGAATCCGTGCCATCCCCTTTTTATCCTGTCTTTGCATATGTTCTGTGTGTGACCTGTACGGCCACACAACTCGCTGCAACTGCGAATGCTATAGTCTCGGGGGTTTGATGTTGCTGGAGTATTGGAGGCAGATGGTTGGTGTGGTCCCGGGTGTGTTCTATTCTGGGAGTCCCTCTGCCGGCGCGGAGATTTGTTCTGTGGTAGCGTGGTGCACCACGCACGACATTCTACAATGTCGTGGCCATACCGCCAGCACTCCCGGCAGAAAGGTGTGTTTCGCCTTTTCCGGCACTCGTCGTATAGGTGGCCTAATTTATGGCAAAAACTGCACGTGATGCGTGCAGTCACCTGATACAAGCGACGAGCGCCGTGGTCCCTCGTGGTTTGATCCACAGGTGTGGTGTTTTGAGAGGGAGAATGTCGACCTACCCGTTGGGTATGCGCGTTTCGATGGTCACTTCGAACCTTCGCGAGGATTTGATTTAACTCGCGGCGGAGTGTGGCCTGCAACGCTTGAAGGTCGGATCTAGTGGCGGGCGCAGGGGAGCTGTCTGAGGAAGATTCGCTGGGCCCGCGGTTGTGGGTTCGCTGGTGGAGACAGGTTGTGCAAAAAGGCGTGTGCCTTCTGGAGGGTGTGGGTATCTGTGAGGATGATGCCCCTGGGGTAGTCTGTGGTGCTGCTAAAGAAGGTGATGTGTGCCGTGGATGCCGTGTAGGCAGTGTGGCGTGTTGGCTATCCGCCGCGTCTTGATCTGGAGGGAGCTCAGACTGTGGGTCCAAGGTTTCCATAATTGCGTCAGCCACCTTAGCTAGATAGCCCAGACTCTGGTTAGGTTGAGCCGTTAATGCCGAGCGGGCATGTTGAGGTAAACTCCTCAGAAAATGTGGCCTAATTAGATCATCCGAGATCCTGGTCCCCGCAATGGAGCGTAAATGGGTCAGGAAAAGGGATGGTCTAATACCTGAAAAATTGGTCGCGTTCGCCAATCGCTGTAGTTTGATGCTGGCGGGTTGGTGCAAAGCGTTAAGGAGACTCTCCCGCATGTTGCTATAGGGATCAAGGCCCGGTGACCTGATCGCGTGCGCAATATGCATTCGCTGTATCCCATCCAGCACCCCCAACAATTCTATTGCACGATGTTCTTCATCGTGGATGTTGGCGAACCGGAAAAAACGGTCGGCTGTGGCGAACCAAAGCTCTGGATCCTCCTCGTCGAACGGAGGTAGCTTTACGCTTTGTGTAAGGGATCGCAATTCGACGCTGGAAGCGTCATGAAAAGCGGGGGATTGAGGTCGCGCTTGCGCCTGCTGTGATGTACCGGCTCGCGTGGTGGGCATTGTGTTTAGTGGGTTGGAAAGAAACAAGGTGGGTCCGTGGAAGCAGTTAAAAGGTCGCAAAGGAAGCGAAAGATGTCGCAAGTGGACGCGCGGAGTCAAGAGGAGTCACTAAAGAGAGTCGCGTCGCGTAAAGACAAGTTGAATCGCGAATACTGTGTACTAGGTGTTGTGCTTGTACTCGTAGTACCCAGAAGGGGCTTACAAATGTTTAATTTAAATTAATTTTTTTAAAACCAACCGAAATTATTCATATATTATGACTTCGTCTCCGTTTTCGGGGGAAGAATTATTTAGAATTAATTAGTGCTTTTGTTTCCTTGGCAATAACAAGCGAATGGAATTCTTGCTTTTCAATGATAAAATTATTACGAAATGTGTTTGATGAAAATTTGGTGTTAATGGATTTAGAATGATGTTTGTTTGTTTGAAAATAATTTAACAGTGTTATGCTTTGTCTTTTTTGTTTTGATTTGCAATAAATTGAATTTAATAATTTACCTTTTTTTTGTTTATGTTAATATAAATGTGTTGCTCGTAAAATATTTGGTACAACGGAACATGTAATGACCAACAATGCTTGAACTTTTGAGCTTAATTAACTATGACACTGTTTCTTTGTTAGGTTGAAGTGGTACGCGTTTCGTTGGCCGCCGATGGACGGTCACAACGAACAATGGCTGTCGCAAAGGAGAGAGAGAGCAGCGCGGTCAATGCAGAAGAGCACGTCACCAATTGAACTTCGCAGCACAAACAGTAAGATATCTCGAACACATAATAGAATACAACACAGTAAAGGACTAATAAAAGATAACTTAACTTTTATTTCCTATCATTTAAATTGTACAGCCTTGTTTTATTTCTCTCGACTGTTGCTGGCGATGATTGCTCCGATAACGAGCCCATTGAAGGTTGAATGCAGACTGACTAATTGGCATGACTGCCAATTCAAAAGCGACGCTATGACATCATCGTGGTGACAATGATGGTCAGTTGGTGCCAGCTGCTGCGCAACTGGTATACATGCGAATGTACTAGATTTCTCCAGTACATTCCAGCACATTTAATTGCCAATCCGCAACATTCCGCCCGCCTTCGCCAATCATTGGCGAATCAATTTGTTCCAGGGGGCGGTGGCTAGGGGCCGGGAGTGTGCGATCTGCTGGTGGCGGTTGGTCTTGGTCGGCTGTCCACTTTCACGTGGGTGATCGGTTGAGAGGGGGCCGCCCGCCCTGAGGAGCGCTGGAGTCTTGAGGGTCTGGGATGTCCCGTATGATCGATGGCGACAGGAACCTCTTTCCCATCGCTGATGTCCGTTGCCTTTTGTGGTCGTGGGACCGACCAGTTGATCTGGGTTAGAGTTGTAAGGTCGCAACCCACGATCAATGACCACGTGATGACTGGTGATGGGTCTCGCTATGTCGAGACCGGTGGTGGTGCCATGTACTGCGCACGT
This sequence comes from Microdon myrmicae, assembly GCA_963931805.1. NCBI lineage: Eukaryota > Metazoa > Arthropoda > Insecta > Diptera > Syrphidae > Microdon > Microdon myrmicae. The sequence continues at coordinate 258,017,681 of OZ007497.1, read as the reverse complement.
TGGGGCCCGTCTGGAGTAAGTGGCCGGCGGGATGCGACCGTTGGGGGTGTGTGCTGTAACGTGGAGTCGGGTGCGGTGTCTACCCTGGCACTGTCCGCGTGTCCTTTCGTAATGGCAGTCACGGGCCAAGTGCCCCCCGGGGTCGTCGCAATGCAGCCTCCGTGGATGCACAGAGGGGCGTCCTTTCTTGCTGGAGTTCGAGAGACCGCTGGTTGCTGGGGAGCGCCGCCCGCCAAGCGGGGCATTGCGCGCTCCTCGTCCTGTTGTGGTGGCTACAGGTGGTAGCGGTTGGCCTGGGTAGCTTTGGACATGGGCAGGAGCTTGACCACGTGGTGTCCTGGGTGTGGTGAGATGCCTTGAAGTGTTCGAGTGGGTAAGCTCCTGGTTCCTCGATTGCCTCTTGCCCCTGCAATGGTTCAGCAGGCGGGGGGTGTGTCTTGTAGTTGGGTCGCGCAAGTGATCGGTGGCTGGTAGTTGCATGATCCTCGTAGATGGCCCCTGGGGCCGCCGCTGGCGAGACCCCCCTTTGGTCTCCTGATGGGAGCTGCGATCATCAGTCGTAGGGTCGGCCAGTTCCTCTGGGTCGGAGTTGTAAATTCGCAACCCACGAGGAATGGCCATATGATGTCTGGTGACAGGCCTTGTCACCTTTAGGCTTGATGATATGGTGGTTGCTGAGCCTGTTAGCACCCACCCCAGTTCAGTGGCCTACGCGACGAGGCCGGGACGTTGGTCCTTCCATAGGCCTTCGAGGATGATGTTGGGGTACACGTCTGCCCCAAGGATGATGTCCACCTTGTCGGCGGAGGCGATGTTTGGATCGGCCAGGTTCAGATCCGCCACGAACGAGAGATCCGTCGTCGCCGATTGTGATGGTGGTTCATACACTGATAGCCCGGACAGGATGAAGGGCCTCAGTGTCCATTGTCTCGAGCCGTGGAGGCGAGAAGTGATTCTGATGGCGGCCTGAGTCCTGGTGGCAAGGCCACGAGTGCCCCCAACACAGTAGGTGGGGGCGGGTGATGCTTGGCGTCGGAGGTGCAACCTTCGGGCGAGTGATGTTGAAATGAAGGTGCCACTGGAGCAGGGGTCCAGCAGAGCACGGACTTTAACCCTCTGTTCGGTCTCCGACGTCACGATGACTCTGGCTGTTGGCAACAACGCGGAATGCTGTGAAGGGGTGCTGATTGTATGTGCGCAGACCCCTTCCTGACGGTCGATCCGGGGGGCGGATTCTTTGGCTCGTTGTGGCGGTGATGTTTTCCCGTCGATGGCGGTAGACCGGACATGCAGCAGGGTGTGATGTCTCCGCTGGCATCGACGGCACGTCTTGCTGGAGTGGCAGTCGCGCAGGCAGTGGCGACCGAAGCAGTTGGTGCACAGGTTTCTTTTGTGTGCGAAGGACTTCCGACGGCCAGGTGTGAGTGATCGGAAGCCCTCGCAAGCGTAAATGGTGTGCGAGGCCCTGCAGAATGTGCAAGCGCCCCGTTGCCTTACGGGTGTCGGCGGTGTTTTGTGCATCGGGACACTGGGCTGGTTAGTCATTGGGCCGGCTACTGTTGCTGGCACAGTCGAGTTCGTGAAAAGCATTGGCGTTGGATCTGACACGGACCCTATGTACGCCGTGCCCACTGCTTGCTCTGGAGTCCGTGTGATGGTAGCCAGTTCCTCTGGGTCGGAGTTGTAAGTTCGCAACCCACGAGGAACGGCCATGTCATGTTGTGCCCCACAATGCGTGCGCGGCATCGTCTTCTGTGGGGGCTTCGGCTGGTCGATCATCGGGACCTTGAATAGGTTAGGCTTTGGGCAGGCGGCACTCTGGCCGGCGGCCTGCTCACTCTTATCCACTGTTCTGGGGTGGGGTTACGTTTCTGATGGCTTGATGTCGGCCATTGGCAGCTGCACTGGGGGCAGCACGCTAGCGTGAAGGCGATTGGTGCTGTTGACCATGGTTGGGGAAGCTGACTTGAGCGCGCACTGAGCCTCGAGGAGCTTCGTCTGTTCCTCCAGGTATATTTCTTCGGTTTCGCCGATGAAGTCCTCCGCGAAGTAGTGATGCCGTTGGTACTCCGGGGGTGCCATGTAAATGATTTGGTTATGCCGCCTGCGGATGGCTTCCCATTTGGTATGGAGGTCTCGTTTTGTGGTTTCGATTGCTTTCGGACTTGGTTGACCCTTGTCCTGCAGGTTGAGGAAGGTGCCAGAGATGCGACCCCGTGCCGCGAACTGAGCGGCGATGAGTTTTTCAAACTGCATTTGCTCATCGATAGGTTGGTTCGCGGCAACAGAGGTTTCCGATGATTTTTTATCTCTTCCGACCGAGGAATGTCGTCGGTCGAGATCCTTTGGGTTCCGCCGACCTAGGAATGTCGTCGGGGAACCGTTGTCAATGTTGTCGCCGTCGCTGCGGCCGCCACTGTTTGATCCATTGTCGGCTCCGTTATGCACCGCGTGAAAGCAGGTATGATCTCTTCCGAGCGAGGAATGTCGTCGGTCGAGACCTTTGGTGTTCCGCCGGCCGAGGAATGTCGTCGGGGAACCGTTGTCCCTACGGGGGGAATTTTCCGGGTGCATCATCCGTGATGGCAATCCGGGTGGAGAGCCGAGCGGCATATGAACTCCTAATTGCGGAGGCAAGCCGCCAAGGCAGGGGCGAACCGGGCTTGGGCTGGACGGCATTCGCGTGTCAAGTCCCGGTGGAGTTTTCGGGCGCCATAGAGGTGGCCGGAAGATCATTGGCGGCGAAAGACTTGCTGGCGGGGAGATGGCCGGTGCACCAGTCCGAGGAGCATCGTTACCAGGTTTCGACGTCGAATCACTTTCCCCGTCAACGGTTTCACTCGATGTATTACTTTCTTCCTTTACTTTGGAGAGATCTGGTCGGCGATTCGCTCTTTTGGCTGGTTGTAGCGGTTCGTCATTTTCTACATAGGTGTCCAGATCCGACATATCGACTAGGTTAGTCGGTGGGCCCAGTGGCACGCCAGGCGTTTCCACTTTCTTTGCTTTTTCCTCAGCTTCCTTGTGTTTGGGCCTTTCTTCCTGGTTGCGCCGGCTTACTTCCTCAATGGCTTGGCGCAGACGTTCCTCTTCGGCGAGTCTTCGGCGTTTGGCCAATGCAGCCTTTGTTGCTTTCCACTCAACTGTCATTGGTGCCGGCATTTCGTTTGTGTTCGCTTCCAGTTTCTCTAGAACTAAATATTTTCACTGAATTATCTTCACTGTTGTCGTGTTGTTCTTCAGGTGTTGTGCCGCGAGCTGGGCGGCGATGGATTTGATCCACAGGTTGCTGAATCCGATGTGTTTTGCCACGAACTGGGCGGCGATGGATTAGATCCACAGGTTGCTGGATCCGATGTGTTTTGCCACGAACTGAGCGGCGATGGATTTGATTCACAGGTTGCTGAATCCGATGTGTTTTGCCACGAACTGGGCGGCGATGGATTAGATCCACAGGCATTGGATCCGTTTCGAAGGACCAGAAAATGTTAGGTTGAAGTGGTACGCGTTTCGTTGGCCGCCGATGGACGGTCACAACGAACAATGGCTGTCGCAAAGGAGAGAGAGCAGCGCGGTCAATGCAGAAGAGCACGTCACCAATTGAACTTCGCAGCACAAATAGTAAGATACCTCGAACACATAATAGAATACAACACAGTAAAAGACTAGTAAAAGATAACTTAACTTTTATTTCCTATCATTTAAATTGTACAGCCTTGTTTTATTTCTCTCGACTGTTGCTGGGGATGATTGCTCCGATAACGAACCCGTTGAAGGTTGAATGCAGACTGACTAATTGGCATAACTGCCAATTCAAAAGCGACGCTATGACATCATCGTGGTGACAATGATGGCCAGTTGGTGCCAGCTGCTGCGCAACTGGTATACATGCGAATGTACTAGATTTCTCCAGTACATTCCAGCGCATTTAATTGCCAATCCGCAACAATCTTAAAGCTAACATTTAATCAAATAATTTATACGATTTAAATTTTATGTTTGGTGGCTCAGACGGAGCTCACCCAAAGAAGAAATAACACTTGAAAAATAAATTAAAACGGAAAGAAAAAATCTGAGATCCAGCGCTGAGTTTTAAAAGTGGGCGGTATTTGGTTGGCGTCGCCGTTGTGCTCGCTGGGAAGATGGTGTCAGTCCGGGACTTCTGATGATGTTGCGGTAATGGTAAAGCTGTGTTGGGGCTCTACTTGCCCTTTCAGCGTCTTTTAATTTATTTTCCGTTTTAGTTTTTTGTTGAGAAAACTTTTTCTTTTTTATGAATTTTGTTGATGAAATTTTATTAAATTGTCTTTTTGTTGGCGGTTTATTTTGGATATTTCCAGTTTGTTTTAAAATCACTGGTAGTGATTAGTTTAATTGTTTTCTGGTTGTTAAAATTTTTATTGAGAAAATAAATTTTCTTATTTTAGCACGTTTTTTGAATGTTATCTTTTGATTTTGTTTGATTCATTTAAATTTTTGGTTGAAAAATTTTTTGTTAAATTTATCAGAAGGTTTTTTGTTTAAGCACCTTTTTTTGATTTTTAATAATTCTGGATTTTTGTTGCTTTTGGTTTTTTGAGTTGATTTATTCTTTATTGTCTTTTTTTTAAATAATTTTCCCACTTTAATTTTTTGAAATTTTTTTTAGTTGATTTTGATTTTTTTGTTTAAAAATTTTCCTTTTTGGCACTGTCTATTGATTTTTGTTGAACTTTGCACTATTTTTGAACTGTTTTTTATTTTTGGTTTTCACCGGTGTTCATTGTTTTTTGTTGAATGTTGCGTGTTGTTTTTTTTTTCGGGTTCACCACAGTCGGGGTGAAAGAAGTATGATGCCGATCATGGGCACTGATTCACTTCTTCCTCACTGCACCGTCACTGCGAAAACAATAGTTCACCCGAAAGAAATGAAAAATGAAAACACTTAGTTTGTTGTTTTTTCTATTTTTAATTTAAATTGTCTTAGCTTATAAATAATTAAATTATCACAATTGCTAACACGTCTGTTAGTTGTTGTACGTTCGCAACTTTACTAAAGTGCTTTCAAATGTCTTTAAATATGATCTAAGAAAACTGCCTTACACGACGAATTAATTTTAGCCTCGACCGGCGTACCCTAGCGCAATTGAGGTTGACAAGCGATTTCTGACGCGGTGCAGCGTAACCGACCGCGGTAATGATTGAATAGCGACTGGTCGTGAATTAGGGTTGAAATTCATATTTCATCCTACACACAGGACAACCAAAAGAGACCACGCCTCTGCTCTCTCAACCTCACGCCCGTCAAAGTGTGAGTAACGTTTGTTAATAGGGTAATTGACGGACATGAAGAATGAGAGAACAGAAAACATGATATGCTGTGATCTCGGGGTAGCTTTGGTTGTGTGTGTTGGTATCAGATGCAGCTACTGACATGACCTGGTGACACAGTGGTACGGCTATGGTGTAGTCGGAGCACATTGAACCGCGGAAAGAAATACGAATGAGAGGGAAACCTAGCCGATGTTACTCCCCTGCAAAGAGAGATCATTGATCCCAAGCGAATGGGTGATCTGAGGGAAAGTCGATAGGACGCCGCTGATGTTTGGGAAATAATTCGCGTGAGAACCAGACTCTAAGACGCTGAAATAACCCCAGCTATTTTGCTATGATGCAACAGCGTCGTTCTTTTAGACTTGTTGTTGCTAACCGACATTATGAGATTTCCGATGGGAAACTCATGGTTAGCCAGAATGGAGTTGCCATATGACAAGAATGTAGCTAAACTCAATTATGCATTATCTGCAAAGGATAATGAGTTTAGCTATACGTCCGTTTGAAATGTTTTACAGGGGAATACATATAAAGGAAATTGGTAAGTATAACGCGCTGAAAGCGGTCGAAATTAGGTGTGCATGTTGGTTGGAATTGTGGGTTGTTTCTCATGTAGAAGAGAGAAACCCCCCACAGGTCTGTACACGGTGTGGCCCGGGGTATTACCGCTGGAGATGCCGGCAAGGGCAAGGAAGGTGCGGTGTTGGCTACTAGCTTGTTGTGGGTCGAATCGACCAACAGGTTGTGCTTTCCTAATAAGTCGGGACCTATTAGGGGTTCGTTAACATCAGCAATCACAAACTGGTGTGTGATTGGATGTGTGAGACCCAGATGGAGTGTCAACTTTTTTCGTCCGTACGTGCGTATCGGAGAATTGTTTGCTGCTGACAACTGTAAGGCGGCGGGCACGCGGCTGCGCGGGGCGAACGATCGCGGAAGGACCGTGATATCAGCACCGGTATCGACGGTAAAATTGATATTCAGTCTTGAGTCCCTTATCGTAAGGCGTCTTATGGATGCGGTGCCGGCCGGTTGCGCAAGGGTGTCGGTCGGCAAAATTAGTTTAAAGACTGACGCCGGTTGTTGGTTGTTCGAGTCCAACCGCAGGGTGCCCTACAATTAATTGTACGCTCTCCGTACCGTTGGTGGTTGGCGCACCAAGTGCGTGTGACGGTATTGTTGGGCGGGTTTTGCCTGTTGGTGGGTTCGTCACGAGAAGGCCGTGGAGGTGGGCGACGAAAAGAAGTCCGCTGGGATGAATATTGAGGATGTTGCCGCCGATTCATCGGGCGGTTCTGCGCGCTTCGTTGTGTGCCTCGGAACTGCGCACGAAATTGATTTAAATCACGGCGGAGTGAGGCTTGAAGCGCGTGTAGGTCAGCAGTAGTGACATGAGCAGGGGGGTTGTCTGGTTGAGAATCGCTGGGAATGCGTTCGAGGGTTTGTTGTGTTGTGTTCGTATTAAGGCCGGTGTGCCTTCTGGAGGATAAGGAGGCAGCTGAGTAGAAGCTACCAGAGCAGTTCGAGGTGCTGTTAGTGACGACTGAGGATGCCGTGTAGGCAGTGCGACGTGTTGGCTAACCGTCGCGACTTAATATGGTGGGAGCTCAGACTGTGGGTCTAAGGTTTCCATGATTGCGTCAGCCACCTTTGATAAATAGCCCAAACTTTGATTAGATTGGGCCATTAATGCCGAGCGGACATGTTGAGGCAGACTCCTCAGAAAATGCGGCCTAATTAGATAATCCGAGATCCTGGATCCAGCATATCCCGTGCTTGCTCGTGTTACGTACGTCGGCCACCACCATCATTTAATAATTTGCATTTAATAATAATAATAATAATTGAATTCAATACAATTTTGTTTTAACATAGTATGATGGTAAGGTGGTGGAAGAATCGCACGATCCTGAAGTGAGTTTCTGAACCCACCCTGATTCGGGTGTGAATCGTGCAGTTCTTCGAGTTCGAATTTGTTTTTCGAAGTGGACGTGAGTGGAGAGCGAGAGAGATGGAGGGTTAACCTTTTTAAAAAAGATACGGTTTTGAGATTCCGTTGGTTGAAGTTGAAAAAGGAACAGAAAAAAAGAAAAAAGAACTTACGGTGGTTAAGAGATAAAAACTCGCAAAATTAAAAGGAAAAAGTAAAGTAAAAAGGCTAAATGTTGTAACACTAAAAGTTAATAAGAAGTAAAAGAAAAAGTAAATAAGAAGTAAAGTTGTTGAGCTCGTGTTTTACTCCGTCAATAAAAGAAGCAAAAGGAGAACATCCCATCGCTTGTGGTGCGATTGGATTCGCCTATTCGACTTCTCTCTAAAATCACCATTTGGCGGTGGTCACCCTGGTCGTGAAAGAGGAAGAACCCAAAGAAGAACCAAGGTGGTGGAGTAGCCGTACAGAAGAAGAGGAGTCCTAACTGGAGTCTCTGAGAACGAAATAATAGACGCCCCACTCTGGACTAACCACAGGTAAACCATTTTTAAAATCTGAATTTCTGTGGCGGAAATTGTCACACTCGTTGATCACCTCTGTCTTGCACTCAAGCAGACGGTACATTCTTTGATTTATCGGTGTTTGATCCTGTATTACCGGTATCTCATGCGTTATTGTACTGGCATATGTTAGGAGGTCACATTTAAGGTGGAAAATATCGTTGAACTCCTCACATATTTCCACTATGGATTGACACTTTTGAGGACTTAGGTTTTTACCTAAGTGGAGTTCCTCGTGTAATTGTGTCAACCTTGGATCTCTTGGTAATTCCTCTTCTGAGAATAAATGTCGGATACCACTGTCGCCATGTGGTTGTGTCGCTTGCAAAATGTGCACCATTCTCCGTTCTTCTGTCGCCTATTTCCCTTTTTTGGCGTCTCTGACGCGTCCGTACCGGTTGAATTCGACTGGCTACCGTTCGATTCGGGTCGATGGCGTTGTAATCGGTGTTGGCGTTGTTTTATTTTTTGAGCCTCCGAGTGTTCAGTACTGCTCGTACTAGTACTACTCTTGGCTCGACTCTGTTTATCGCCTTTGTCGGGTGACTGTTTGTTGTTCTTTGAATTTTTTCTTTTTTGGACTTACTTGATAGACCGTTGAGCGGTCGCTGCAGTTGTTGCTTGTTGTCTGTTGGAACTGGGTGCAAGGGGCGTTGATTGGTTGCTCTCCTGACCGGCTTTCGTTCCTTTTTCGACAATTCAAGTTATTATACTCTGTGCGGCTTCAAGATTTACGTCGAATGAAAATTTTTTTTTTTTTTACCGTTGACGTTTTATTTTATTATTGTTTATGCAAATTAACTACTTGTCGAGTTGTTCTCCGTTTAGAGGTAAAGAGGGGAAATTAACGGAGGGGGATTAGTGGATGTTGGGGGGAGCTGGACGGCCCGTAACAGGTTGAAAAGAAACAAGATGTGTCCGTGGAAGCAGCTAAAAGGTCGCAAAGGAAGCGAAAGAGGTCGCAAGTGGACGCGTGGAGTCGAGAGGAGTCACAAGAGACAGTCGCGTAAAGTCGAATGGTGCTGAGAAAATTGTCGCGGTTTTTACGTTCATTTTATCTGAATTTCGAAAAAAAATGATAATTTTTATTTTTGGCGAAGGATCGTAATTGTGTCTTTATATTTTTAAACGAAAAACCCTAGGTGCAATAAAAAAGAAAATAAACCAAGTTAGTTTTCCTTATCTTATGTACTATATCCCTGAAATTAAGTAAGTTCAGTACAATTCTGAAATTTGTTACTCCAGTTCGCTTTCTTATTTCAATACTTATGTAAATAATACGACAATTCAATGATTATTTACTCAAATTTTTGTTGGACCGCTTAATATATGTTAATTTATTTGTTGTTTATTTTTAATTATCAATTTAAAATATCCTCGGATGTTTTACTTTTGTCGGGGACAGCAGCGGACAAAAGAAACAAATGTCCTTTAATTTAATTGTTTAGTGAATGTTATTTCGCTGCGTTTATAACATCTAATTTCAACCAATGTATATTTTCTCTAAGCCAACGAAATTGTATTCTTTTCTTTTTTCAAGTAAAGGTAAATAAAAATGAAAAATTTTATCTGCACTACACTAATTATTGTAAGTCTTGGTTTAGTTAAAGTTTGTGAATACTTGGAAGGCGTTAAATTTCGTTTTATTTCGTTGACGAAAACTTAAATTTAATTTATTTTATGGAACCCAAAGCAATTAAAAAGGAAAATAACGTGTGAACTACTATGTGCTATTTGGATTGATGGCAATGACAATTTGTATATTAGTTTATCTAGCATTTATTATTTTGTATTTCTCATTTAGCTAATTTAGCTTATTTTTAAATTTAGTTTGAAGGTTTACACTTTAATGAAGTTATGAAATGCTATTCAAAATTTTATGTTTGATGGCTCGGAAGAAGCTCACCAAAAAGAGAAATGAACGCTTTGAGCAAAAAAAAGAAAAAAAAAATTAAAAGACAAAGAAAAAACCTGGGTTTTCCGGAACTGTTGTGGCGATGTCGATGCTGCAGCTCCTGATCCGTTGCTGATGGTGTAAAAATTTGTCCAGGATATTTGGCTATGCCGAGTAATAGTAAAGCTGAGGTGGGGCTCTACTTGCCCTTTCAGCGTCTTTTAATTTTTGTTGAAAAATTTTGTTTTGTAATTTAAAAGTCTTTGATTTTTGTTTAATTGTTTAATTTTTACTTTATTTTTGAATTTTTTTTTTTTTTTAATAGATTGACACCGCTTGAGTTGTAATTTATTTTAAAGATTTGCTTTTTTTTTTAGTCACTGGTTTTTGTTGAAGAGTTCTTTTGTTGAATTGATTTATGGCACTTTATGTTGAAAATTGTTTAGTTGTTTTTGATTAACTTTGAATTTTTGTTGAATATTTTTCACTTATTATTTCTTTATTGAACTGTTTTTTGATGAATTTTGTTTAAGATGTACTTTTTTAAGTCACGTTTTTTTGATTTTAGTTTAGTTTTTTTTTGAAGATTCTTGAACTTTTTAATTTATTTAAATTTTTTACTTCGGTTATTTGTTGAAAAAAAAATTGTTTTTTTATTTTTGATGGCTTGTTTTTTAATTTTGATGAAATGTTTTTGAATATTTTGTTGAAATATTTTTTAAAATAACTGATTTTGAATTTTCTTGGGTTTTATTTTGATTGTTTTTTTTCCTTTTTTAATTTAAACACTGCTTTTAATTTTTAAGTTTGTCAGAAGGTTTTTGTTGAAGTTGCGTTGATGTTCCTCGTCCGGTCACCAATGTGGGGGTGAAAGTAGGTGTGCCAGGACAGGGGCACTAGATTCCTTAAATCCCCCAACGATGTTTCGACGCAGACGAGAATGAAGAAATAAAAACACACTGGAGGTTTTTTTTTTCCTTGCCGTTTCAAGTTTTCTTTATTTCCTTTTTTTTATATTTCACTTATTCTATTTTTTTTTACTCGAAATTGTTTATTATAATTTGTTTAAACGTGGCGAAGAAACACTGATATTTATCGTTCTATTTCTTTTTAATGGGTTTCGTTATCACTTATGATACTAAACTCGCGACTATAACTCGACTCGATTCGTGCGCACACTCTGAGGATTGACAATCGACTGCAAATACGTGTGTGTTGCTTGAGGAATGGAAAATTACTTAAGCGGCAGCGTGACCAACTACGGTCGTGTTTGACTAATGACTGATTGCAATTAGGGTGGAAATTGGGATTTCTGCTTTTACACACCGATCCGCCAATGGTAATCATGCTCTCTTGTGCATTCCTCAATTCCCCACACTCATCGAGGTAGAAACGTACTTGTGTATTCGTTCGACGTCGTAGCAAGGGCGTAGCAAGGATGGAGAAATCAAAAGGAAAGCACAATAACCCAGGGTTGATCTGTCTTAGTGTGTGTGTATTAATTCCTCGTATGCAACTGGGCCAGTGACCTAGTGATGATTATGGTGGGTTTCATAGGTCGTCGAAATATGGAAAGACAGAATTTCATATTTATTGAGGCCCCTCGCGCATCTAAATTTCATGCTGCAATTCGATGCCACATGACCGAAGTGTTGACAATGAAGAATGAAGAACGGTAACTTGCAGTTACGACTTCGGGGGACGGCGGTGCAAAATGGCTTAGCACCTTTGTTGTTGGTTTGCACCGATCCAAAGGCATGCCGGATTTTTACCAACAAAAACCACCTCCCGTCAGCACATATTCCCATTGATCCCCACACAACTTTTTTTTTGATATTCCATCCCCAAGCGGGGCGGATTTTACCTGTTATTCCGCTCGTCGCGTCGCAACTGCTGCATTATGTCACATATAATATCAGTTATTACAGACCCTGCTTGTTTCGAACTTAGCATTTATTCCGTTACTCCTATCGGAGTGACGCCCGGTCTCATATGTCTCTCCAAAATTTATCGCGCGGTGTCGAATCTCACGCACTCTGTGAATACGTGTTCCGCATTTTCTATTTTGCCTCCGCAAGCAGTATGGGTGATTGATATGGTTATACTTGGGTAAATATTGCCGAAAGCATCCATGTCCTGATATCAGTTGATCAAGTGGTAGTTCAACCCGCCATGTTTTCTTTTTACCCAGTTTTTTAAATCAGGTATCATGGGTCGGGTCCATCTTCCTTTGGCGGAAGAATTCCACCTTCGTTGCCATATCTTAGGCTTGAGAGCTCTAATGGTAACCGCATTCGCCGGCGGTTCTCTTGTGAGACCTCATGCAGAGCAGATGTTTCCTTAGGTGCAATGTCAAGTGGTTTCTTCCCGCCCGTTTCTTCGGATACTGTTCGGAGTGGCCAGCATTCTCTTAATGATGCCAGTCTATGTGCTGAGTTCACTCCCCTCATGTACGACCTATACTGTGCAGCTCCCGTCCATATGTGAGTTGCACATATTATACTTCAGTTGTTGACCCTGCTTATCAGCTTCCTTATGTGGGGCCGGGTCCTCCAACATTGGGTAGCAGCCTCGTCAAAACATTGCACACTCTTGCCGTTTTTTCACTCGTTCTCCTCAGATGTTCCTTGAATGTTAACCTGTTGTCGAGGGTAACACCAAGATATTTAATATAGGGGCTAGATCTTATGGTGTGTCCTTCTATTTCCAAATCAGGGTGTTCAAATTTCTTGCGGCTGCTTATTAAATCTGCCTCCATCTTATGTGCGGCTAGTTTCCGTCCGGCCATATCTAGCCAGTATTTAATGCTCTGGATTGTATGGGAACAAACATTCTCCAGGTCTTCTAGATATTTAGCTACGGCCATTATCGCCTAATCATCTGCATAATGATTCGTACTTCTTGTGGTACATTGAACCTGAGCACACCATCATACATGATATTCCATAACAGCGCACTCAATATGGACGCCTGGGGTACACCCGCTTTTATTTTATATTCCCGTGGTCCCTCATCGGTGTCATAGAGCAATCTTCTATCCGAGAGATAGTTTGCTATTATAGGAACTAAGTAGGGTGAGGCTTGTATTGATCGTCCAACGCTTCTAGAATCCGATACCAGATCGCCGAGTTAAATGCATTTTTAACGTCTAGTGTCACCACTGTAGTGTAACAATATGCCCACGAAACGACCATGAACAATCATATCAAATAAATCAGTTGCCCTTGACACAATTAGCAAGTCTCAAGTAACCAGCATTCGTTGCCGACAATAATTCAAGATCGACTCTTTTCATTGAGTAAAAGAAACGAATTGCTCCAGTTACGATTTGAAAGAATCAAATGACACTCGCTTGTTGCTAGCGGTGATTCACATTTAATTGGGTCAACTCGTGTCATTGTTCTTACACTATGCGCTAAGCTGGTGGTAGGAAATAGAATATCACAATAAGCAAATTGTATTGAGTGAATTATGAATTAAGACTGAAATAGTTTGTTAAGCAAAAATTGTATGAGTGGATTAAGAAAATTGTAAATAATTGAGTACCTCCTCGAGAGTATAGTGGTTAGTAGACCCACCTGTCACGAGGGAGACCGGGGTTCGATTCCCCGTCGGGGAGCCTCTGGCGTAAGACTAATGTCCTTGCCCAGAAAAAACAAATCATTATGGACAATTTAACAAGTCTCAGGACTTGCTAAATAAGGACAAGACCGGTTTCCGATTGTAGTGCCGATGATGATGATGAAATAATTGAGTGGTTGATTGGGAGTATAAATACCCCAGCATTTTTGGATAATAAATCAATCAAAAACCATTAGTGTATTTGATTCGACACAGCGGCGATTTCGCCATAAACTTTCAGCGGGCTGCGCTTAGTACAGCACCAATAGGGAAGTAGGTTTTTAGACAAATCTTTTCATTAAATCTACCAAAAGGCGATACAGTTAAACACTATCACCTGCACATCATTACATGGCGATAAACATAATTACACAGCGATCCTGCCAAATCCTTCTACCTTTATACCCTCAAATCATTACACCACGTCGCATTCTTTTTTGGTTCCTCTTAGCCCATGGGCCCCAGCTATCGCAATGCAGGCGATGTCGCACACCACAGAGAGTGCCTTACCGGTTGATCTATCTTTCTGGAACCCATACTGCCTTTCAGAGACTCCCGATGTCCCTTCTGTGGTGTTATATAATTAAGTTCATTTAATTTAATTTTCAGCCCCCCCCCTACCCCCCCCCCCCCCCCCACCACCCTATGAATAATTAACATCTCGTGTCTTCACATGCATATCCTTCTCTTCCCTCCAAATCATCAATTTCCCATTACAATAGAATATCCCTAATAACAATAGACTAAATAAAGTTGTAGGTAAAACAAAAAAGAAACTATAGTAAATTACTACATAAATTTAGATTAACTAAAAATAACATAATTAGAAATAAAATTGTAAATAATGTAAAGCCAACCGCCGCGCACACACCGGTATACTACCGAAAGTGAGTTTCATTCCTCTTCCAAGAATGAAACTCCATTTTTGTAAGGGGGGAGGAATGTTATATAATTAAGTTCATTTAATTATCACGCCCCTATGAATAATTAATATCTCGTATCTTCACATATATATGCTTCCCTTCCCTCCAAATCATCAGTTTCCCATTACAATAGAATATTACCATATACAATAGTAAAATAATTTAAATAAAGTAAAACCCCTATTTAAAAACCTCAATCCTATTGTACATAGCCATATTCTCTCTATGAGCCATAGTCTCCCTACCAACCATAGCCCAGCCTCCTATTAGCCAATTTCGCTTCCTAGAAATAAAGATCGTGGAAGCGGAACACAAAAGGATATGAAAAAGAACGACACGACATTTCCTTCTTGTGGTTTCAACAGTCGTCGCGTGTGGTTGGATATTAAAATAAAATGATAAAACAAAAAGGATTTAGAAAGTTCAATTTAGAAAAGAATTTGTAATTGTAAAAAGAAAGAGAAATAGAAAGAACAGCGAATGTGAATAGAAATAAATAAATGAAAATTCAAAGGAAAACAAAAGGAGTTTCATTGAGGACCGCAATGACACCACTCCCATTTGCAGCAGAAGCGGAAGTCGCCCACATCAGTCCAGACTCCTATCAAGTTCAATCCGGGGTAAGTTTTGCGACCCAAAAGAAATATTAATTGTTAAATTATCCTTTAACAGTGGTTTGTTCCAGGCGAGTGGCAATCACTCACTCAAGCAGTTTATCTTTTGTGTCCACATACATAGGACGACGGCGCTTCTGGATTCTTGACTTCTCTTGGTATAAGAACAAGTGGCTGTTGTTTCCATCGTTGAGGAAATTGTCCTGTTTGGAGGCAGGTCGCGAAGAGACTGTTGAAGACCTGTGGCGACTCTAACAGATACACGCACAGTTCACAAGCAAAAATAGTGAAGAACACCGAACGAAAAATCGAACAAGAAAATACATCAGAACCGTATACCATAGCGATAACAAAAATAATTCACATCAGTGGAGTATAGTCGAGTTTAGAAATCAAATTCTTAACACGGTCAGTAGCCTGATGGGTAACGCTTAGGTTGAATTTTTTTCGTGATTCAAACTGTCATAGCGTCAGTTCAAATCACACGATCTTCTTCACTATTATTTCAAACGCTATAGACCTTCGACGTTTTTGTTAAAGCAGTCTTCACCACAGCGTTAGGAATTCCACCCAGTCCCGGGGTCTTGTTTTTTTTATCTGGCACATTAACAATTGATACTTTGAGCCCAGCAACACTTACATACGTAGTGTCCAACACAACTACTTTACTTCCACTACAATCTCCAAGCATTCTTCTTCCGCAAAACTTCTCGTGTGTTATTCAGTTCATTTGGCAAATAAGTTTCACGGCTATGACACGTACCTTCGGCGCAGTAGCGCTCTAGAGGGAAGAATGTTTAACTTCTATCCGGGGAGACTGAGCAGACGCAGCAAGGCTTTGACTTAGGTGACATATAACTCCATATAGTAGGGAGACCCCCGAATACCTTGCATGCTAAGCTGAAGGCAAGACAAAGCTAACTCGAGAGAGTTATTGGTTAATTACCAAATTCAGAACGGCAATAGTCACCTAAGTAAGTAAGTGTTTAATATCTATTTACTAAAACTAAATATGTCGACCGCCTACTTGAGCAATGGTACACCCTACTTGTCATGAAAGTTTCTTTTATAGCTTGACCTCTGACTGTCATGGGTTGGTAACATAATTTTTTTGTGTTTACATAGAATTTTTGATAGTTATATTAGGTTTGAGAAGGGTTTCAAGTTAGATAAAGCCATTTGTAGATTTACTTAAATTTAACTATATTTCAAATCTTTAATATTTGTAGCGCAAGTAATTTCTAAATACGAGTCAAAATTACACTGGTTTGCTTCTAGTCCTCAACCACTTAAAGTTTATGATGTGTTTTTACATTTGTGTTTTAAAAGTAATAGCTGGTACTTTCAATTAGCGATATTGTTAAGTTGTGTAATGGACTTTTCAATGAACGTATAGTAAGTAAAAAACGCATTGCTATTTCCTTATGGTTGGCATAATGTTTAGATTTTATGATACTACTGACGAGTTTGTATTTAATGCGGAACTTTTACGCCCGTTGTCAGTAGTAAAGTATTAGAGTAAAGGTGTCAGTGACTTATGGCGTAATACACATTAGTATTATTTTTTTTAGTCTTATTAATACAGGTATGCTCAAAGCATTCCGGAGGAAGCCGACATTTTATCTACTCGTAAGAGTTATCGGCAATATAAGTCCTTAATCAATGAATCAGTCACGATATTGTTGGTCAGCGGCATTTATGAGTTCACTCGGTTCTCTACAGCGTATATGTTTGTTTTTTAATTTGTATTCGTTGGTTTAATTAACTCCACGGCTCTTACATCTGTGTCTAGAAAAGGATGTCTTTCGAATAGCAGTCTGTGAACAGTCTTGTCTGCTTCGAATTTTATAAAGCGTTTAGGCCCATTTAGGTCCTATTCATCATTATCATCATCATCGGCACTACAACCGGGATCTGTTCTTGGCCTTATTTAACAAATCTCTTCACCGGTCCCAATTTCGAGCCGATGTCATCCAGTTTGGCACTCCTAGGCTCTGGGCGTCCTGGTCTACGCCATCCCTCCATCGCAGACAAGGTCTGCCGCACTGTCTCCTTCCATACATCCTGCCACAAAGGATTTCCGGGCAGGCTTGTGGCGGTGCCCCAAACCCCACGGTACACTTACCTAAAAACCCCCATAACCCCATACCAAGTCGCATAAGTTTTGCTAATGCAATCGCATTAAGCACCTGAAAATGCTTCACGCATTAATTAGATCAAATCTATAATCTTAAAGTCCCCATAAAGAAAACTTACCTTTTCATGCATCACTTCGCATACAATTCCTGTAAGATTTCTTTCTTACCTTATCAGGAATCTCAAAGCAGTTTGACACCTTCAGTGCCAAGCAAATCCCCCCAGACATATTCCTGTAAACAAAATGATTCGGTTTGCATACAATGTAACCGTCATGACAGGGACCATAAATATTGCGCCGTCTATTTTCCAACTTCGGCATGTGTACGATAAATTTCTTTACGTACACATTGGCCGGCGACCTTTTTCTCCCAGCAATAAAATCCTCTAACTCGCACCAGTGCAAACAGAAGAACGCTGTTCCTACATAGGATTCCTGCGATACCATAAACAATTCATATCGTTTGTGGTATCCGAAAAACATTTTTTTTTATTTAATGAGCGGCTGCTATTTATTTAGCTGACCCTCATTACCGGACGATACATAAGAAAACCCATTAGCATCCGACGAGTTCGATTTTATTTGCTTTACCGAAATCGTATCCTATGAATGCACTTTATGTCCTTTCTTTGTGGCGGCCGCATCCTTAAGAGAAACGTTTTTCTCCCTCTTCTCTTCCCTAACCTAGGATGGAATTCATTTCAGAATTCTATCCTTGCGGAGTCCTGTTACACCTCACTTTACACCCCCTCCCAACACACATAACATAATTAAGATACCATCATCTTAAAATCATGATTACATCTATTCTGCATATAATGCAATAATTCGCAGTCATTCATCATTCATTCCAATCAAACCATATCGCATACGATAAGTCCATGCCAAAGCATATATCCATCGTGCACTTGACCTTGCATTTCGTTTCGCATTACGAAAAGCAAAACCAGACCTAAACGGTCTCAGTTTACGAATACACATGTTAACAAAAATAATACATGTTATTCGAGCGCCAGCAACATGATCGAGGAAGACCGGCTGCGACACAGTTGAACCTCGGAGAAATGTTGATCGCAGCGAAAATGGCGGACGCAGCGAGAAGTCGCAAACGATTTGCACGTAGGGCAATGCACTGAAATTGCTGCTGCAAATCGAGTTAATATATGAATCGCTTCTGCTGCAATTTTTGCAGCGATTATTGAAAATTGCGAATTAAGAATGACAGGCAATTAACCCCCAATTAGGCTACACGCGCTGGGTGGAAAAATTGCTTCATCTGCAATTGCGGATAATTAAATTGGTATATAAGGTGGCTGCAAGTGAGTAGTAATTCGCACAGTAATTGAAAGCAAGAAGACTGCGGCCAACCGTAAGTAGAGCGGGTCTTCTTGCAATTAAATTACTATAGGGCAGTTTAGTGTAAAAGTAACAAGTGTAACTAACTTTAAGGGATCGACATTCCCGACGAATAAAATATCAAGTTAAGTGAAATAAAAGTGTTTTATTGTCAATCGCACAGGAGCCTGTCGCCAAGGAAAAGCCGCGCTGAATTACCAAGTAAGTTTCCGACTAATACCACATAAGTAGACAACAACAATACGACATTTTGGCCATTAGCCGCCCAATAATCAAATAACAAATGATAACATCTGGGGTTACGCTCAGGTGTTACATTTTGATAAATAATTAATAAATGATAATATCTGGGGTTACGCTCAGATATTTCATTACAATAACTATTAATAATAACCAATAAACAAAACTACCGTCCGATAACCAAATATTTAAATGTTTATATCGGAGGTCAAACTTCGATATAACATTTTTGGCGCCCGAGCAGGGACTAGGGAAGCCCAAGTTTTGATAACTTGTAAGTGCTTTTAAAAAACCTAGCCAATATAATAACTAACCTCAATTGTACTGGGCAAAAGACACCTTTCCCCGTCACTCGGAGCTGAGTCTGGCTTCGAGGGTACAAATTGATAAAACACATATTCTATCCGCAACATTTGATTCGGTACAACGGTTTCTCCCAAAAGTAACGACAACCACTGCCAACAAATGATGCCATCGCAACTGTACCAGCATTATAACAAACAAAACAAAACAAAACAATATACAACGCACTATGCAGCGGGCAATGACTTCGGACCATTCATTCTAAACATCAAGATCAAACACCCTTCATATATACCATGTAATGAAAAAACGATAATAGAATTATAATGTACTTCAAACAAAACTAAATCGACGTAAAAAAAAAAAAAAAAAAAAATAATGAAACATAAGCAAACAAGTACGAGAACGAACAAAAAGGAAATTTTTAACCTCATTACTAAAAATAAATCAACAAAAATCAAATCCAAAACGGACAACTCGCAAAGCTGGTGATGGAGGACCAATTTGCGAAACGCAAAAAATTACGAACTCTGAAGATCGCAAACCCGATGACCAGAGGCCCCTACTCCCGCGACGCGGACGACAATTACATGCCAACCAATTACTGGCATAAACATGCAAGACGGCTCTGGAGATGCAGCCCAGAGAAAACAGCTCAAAACCAAAAAAATTAATAAAATAAAAGACCAGGTCAAAAATCTCAACTGTAGGGCGTGAAGCTTACCTGGCAGCACCAAATAACACAACACCAAAGACAGCAGAAACCCCCAGTGACAACGGCTATTCACCATCATACCAGTAGGAAACAGCAGCACAGCACGACACCAGTAGTAACAGTAGCAGCAAAATAAACCAGAGTAAGCAACCAATTTTTTTTTGAACACGAATTTCTATAATCTTAGTTTGCCAAGCCCTATTAAAAACCAATGCTTAAAAGAAATACACTGTCACTGTCCATATTGTGAATTAGCAATCCTAGGGAATAATTTACATAAACAAATAATTTACGAGATAGCAAATGTTTTAATTTAATAAGTCACCTTAATTTTTAATTATCCCTACGACCATCATCTGCCACCAACACTCGTTACTCGACCATTCCACTGTCTTTCTTCTCCATATCTCTCCATATACTGCGACCACTAATCTTTGGGAAGGATTTCCACTACAATAATACAACAATCGCGTACGAAAGCGTTTTAAAGACTAATAAATCTCCCCTTTTTAATTATCACTAAGACCTAGTCTACTTACTTAACCGCGTCACCCTCTGTCGAAATCATGCCCATCGACTTCGTTAAAATCGCAAAACTTACTTCCCAGCTTGTACCAGTCTTCTCGGGCGGGCACAGTCCCCTGGTTGACAATGAGTTACAAGTATTTTTAGGATGCTGCAGGAAGGTAATCGGATGCCTACCTGCAGAAGAGCACTCCGCGTTTTTAACAATATTCCCCACGCGTCTACGAGGTGAGGCATACGTATTAATTGCCTCAAACCCTCCCCACACCTTCGAGGAAGCCGAAAGACTCCTCAAAAATTCCTACCTACCTCGAGAAACATACCAGGAGTTAGTGAATAAGCTAATTACGATCCGACAACTACCTTTGGAAGCCCTCATCACTTTTACCGCAAGGATAAAGCAGATGCTGATGGTTTGCAAGGAAGCCGCGGACCAAAAATACGGTGTGACAGCAGCCTCCGCTGTGAAGATACAGTTGGAGGACTTCGCCAAAAACGCACTAAAAAGTGGCGTCAACAACTCACACCTCTGCCAATATTTACTGACCCTGGGGGATGGAACGGTAGACGAATTAATTCAAAAAGCTTTAGATATGGAAAAGCTACAACAGGCCGCGTTTCTCACCCAACAATATAGCGTCATACCAGATTCTACTCAACCCCTTCACGTCTCTAATTCCCTGAATCAATTAAACACACGAGCCGTACCTCTCAACCCAAATACTCCACTTACCTCGGGTCTCCACTATGCAGATTTCCCTCAACAATGCAGAAAAAATGACACTGCAAAACAAAGGCAAAACGAGCCTCTTACAAACATGAAACAGTTGCGTTTAATTACCGCCAAAATCATATGCAATTACTGCCACAAAAAGGGACATACATATAGTGACTGCCTCACACGGAGAAACACTCCGCCCCATACGCCTTATAGTCACGACATTACAAACTACCAGAAGTCAGAAGACTACACGAATATCATTAATTCAAACATTAATACAAACCATTCAAGAGAACCAAATCAACACAGGGCCACCCCCTTTAATTCTCCTAACAGCACTTACGTTGAAAACTCACCTAAGGTTTATAGCATTAGAATAGCCTGCGATTTTTGTGGTCGACAAGGCCATCACGTTTCGAACTGCCACCAAAAGGTAAAATGGGAATCCCGGAATAAAAGAAACACGTCCGGCCCAAAAGAATCACGAAATATCCGCAACTTAGAATACTCTCAGCAGCCACGAACTAGTGCACCCACAGTGAACCTCCCTCTAGATATAGGTCTAAACGACCATGTTCAACTAGTGGTAGACACAGGCGCTGAAGTGAGCATCATCACTGAGCAAGCACTCAGGGATATTAAAATTAAAAGAGACAATACTTGCGCGTTGAAATCCCCATATGGAACAGGAAGAACCCTAGGGAGTTGCCAAGGAAACTTCAACTTAAAAACTAAAATTCCCTGCAAATTCCAAGTCGTACGCCAATTGCCCGGTTTAACCGAGGACGGACTACTAGGGAACGACTTCCTTTCAAAGAATTGCATTGTAAAAGGTCCAAACCAACAACTTAGGTTTCCACGCACCAAAAGCAATCTGGAAAAATTTAGTATCCCACTAAACAAATATCCACGCCACAAAAAGACAGCCATAGAGAGGCAACTTATAGAAAGAGCGGGACCCAATACGGTCAGATATACCGCCTATAAAGCCCCCAAAAATTCTTCTACACAAGAATCCAGCTGCAGAACCCCAGTGGCAGTGGAAAATTCCCAATTAGCGAAATTAGCTCCGCGAGATACTATGAAGAGGTCTAAAAGCTATCAAAAGGTAAAACGATACCCCACAGGAGTAAAGAAAGAAAACCCATATCCCAACCAAGAATTGAGCAATGAGGGCTCTCCCCACAAAGCTATACTACCAGGAGGCGCTACCGCCCCACACATAAAAGCAAGCAAACTACTAACAGTTTCCAGAACAATAAACTCATTTAGAGAGCATCCTACAACTCCACTGATAAACCAGGGAGCATATTCGTTAATGAGTGATCACGGTTCGAATATCCAGAGCATTCGATACCTTTTCGCAGAGAAGGAGTCTGCGGACGAACCAATCATCCAATCAGCGAATCGACAGTTGACCTCACAGCATACTAAACAAAATTCGACAGAATTCAGGATTCGCCTGAAAAGTAAAACCACAAGTCCCCATCACACATGGACAACCGATGCGAGACAAGTTACAGCAATAGCGGGACCTAAAACGGTCAGACATACCGCCTGTAAACTCTCCAAGGTTTCTCTTACTCCAGCGACAGGGACACCCCACCGACAAGTGGAGGTATTTTCAGGTAGAGCTGTTTACGTGCCCATGCGATCTCAACAGGTCACAGCTGTTCCAGTGAAGCCAAAGGAAGAAACGCTCGGTCTGAATCAGAAATCAGACGATGGAGCCTTCCTATCGGACACATCACTGACAGAAAGTAAAACCACTAAAATGATTTTAAACATACGCAAATCCTTCAGATTAAAATCTGAAAACCACAAGAGGAACTCTAAGTCAAGCGGCAAAAGCCCTAGCTCCTCTCCAAACAAAAAATTGTGGGAAAAACCCACAAAAATCAAACTGAAACAAACCCAAGATAAAGGCAACACCTTTACATGGAGAAACATAAAAAGGACATATAAGACATGTTCAGAAACAGACAGCTCATACGCTAGCTCCTCTCAAAACAAAAAATTGTGGAAAAAACCCACAATAATCAAACTGAAGCAAATCCAAGACAAAGGAAACACCTTTACATACAATTCTAATCAGAGAAATACAAAAAGGACATATGAGACATGTTCAAATACGATAAACTCATATTTTAGCTCACCGCAAAACAACAAAAAATTATTGTTGCAAAAGTCCAACCAAACACCCATGTGGAAAGGCCTGTTTTTCGTTACAGCAGTAACAAGGCCAAACAAGACAGCCATTGACGTTGGCCAAAAATTGATAATAGTTCGAAATGGTAGGTTAAAACCATATTCCAAGATTAGCTAGTTTCAATACACACCTATTACCTAGCCCAACACATTTGCTATCTCCAGTAGGTACCACTTTTCAAATTCATGCACAATATGGCCATGTACGGAAATAAAAATAAGATATACAAATTAAACAAGTAACTTACTATTACCACTACCATACGGATGGAAAATAAACCAAATTACTATGTACAAACAAATCCTTTGCTGCCGAAATTAAAAGTAAAGAAATCCATAATACATATATGATTACTATTAAAAGTAAACTAATTAGACCATTAGATAAATAATTTCATGTACTATTAAAATTGCAAATAAGCCAACCACTGTCGTACAAAAGTTTTTCTCTACTGATAAAATTAAATTAAAATTAAATATATATATATACAGATAGTAAATATAATTGATTACAAATTATAAAGAAAATAAAAAATGCGAATATAAATACTTTCATTCATCATTACCACTAATGTTAAAATTAATAAATAAACAGGGTTGAACAAACAATCGCTACAAATAAGTTCTACTATTATAAACGCTATTCAAATTACGAAAATCATTAATCATACTAGAAAAAAAAAATATATTACTGATACAAATTCCAATACAAACAATTAGTTACATAAAAAATAAGTATAGCACAATATAGTTATACAAACAAAAGGAAACAAAAAGGAAAAAAAAACACAATTGTTAATAATAAACTATAAGAAAACATTTATATATATATACCAAGGAAAATCATCAATTCATTCATTAAAGAAAATTTTAAATTACAAATTGTAAATAATTAATTACTTACATATATATATACAGATTATGAAGAAAAACAAAAATTGTTGAAAAATTATACAGATAATGAAGGAAATTGTTAGATAATAAACCCTTTATAAAAGGATTATTACAACCACATCTTGTGATTAAAGTATTAAGTAAAAACACAAAAAAAAAAGGAAAACTGCTACTACCTATATGATTTCTGTTAAAAGCAAAACTAATTAGAAAACTATTAATAAATTCATATACTTAAAACAAACCCATCAATATTAGCAGATGCAATAAAACTACTATGTAAGCCCCAATATCCAAAAGAAAAGAAATTATATATATATACATATACATACAGAAAATTAAGAAAAAACATTTGTAATATCTAAGACTAATACAGATAAAATAATGAGTTAACACAAAAAAAAAATATATATATATAATTATTGCAATGTTACAGAGAGACAAAACAAATTGTTAACTTACGCCAAAACACAGAAGAAAACTCTATGGGCAAACTACAACATAATGCACTAATACATGTTAGAAACCATAGAAAATACTTATGTAAATACACACCACTCATAGAAGAGAAACTTGAATAGGTAAACACCAAACTCAACTCACAACTGCAACCCACTCTTATACCACAGAAAATCACTCGTACCGATGATTTTCTTTCTTTCAAGGGGGGAGGAATGTTACACCTCACTTTACACCCCCTCCCAACACACATAACATAATTAAGATACCATCATCTTAAAATCATGATTACATCTATTCTGCATATAATGCAATAATTCGCAGTCATTCATCATTCATTCCAATCAAACCATATCGCATACGATAAGTCCATGCCAAAGCATATATCCATCGTGCACTTGACCTTGCATTTCGTTTCGCATTACGAAAAGCAAAACCAGACCTAAACGGTCTCAGTTTACGAATACACATGTTAACAAAAATAATACATGTTATTCGAGCGCCAGCAACATGATCGAGGAAGACCGGCTGCGACACAGTTGAACCTCGGAGAAATGTTGATCGCAGCGAAAATGGCGGACGCAGCGAGAAGTCGCAAACGATTTGCACGTAGGGCAATGCACTGAAATTGCTGCTGCAAATCGAGTTAATATATGAATCGCTTCTGCTGCAATTTTTGCAGCGATTATTGAAAATTGCGAATTAAGAATGACAGGCAATTAACCCCCAATTAGGCTACACGCGCTGGGTGGAAAAATTGCTTCATCTGCAATTGCGGATAATTAAATTGGTATATAAGGTGGCTGCAAGTGAGTAGTAATTCGCACAGTAATTGAAAGCAAGAAGACTGCGGCCAACCGTAAGTAGAGCGGGTCTTCTTGCAATTAAATTACTATAGGGCAGTTTAGTGTAAAAGTAACAAGTGTAACTAACTTTAAGGGATCGACATTCCCGACGAATAAAATATCAAGTTAAGTGAAATAAAAGTGTTTTATTGTCAATCGCACAGGAGCCTGTCGCCAAGGAAAAGCCGCGCTGAATTACCAAGTAAGTTTCCGACTAATACCACATAAGTAGACAACAACAATACGACATTTTGGCCATTAGCCGCCCAATAATCAAATAACAAATGATAACATCTGGGGTTACGCTCAGGTGTTACATTTTGATAAATAATTAATAAATGATAATATCTGGGGTTACGCTCAGATATTTCATTACAATAACTATTAATAATAACCAATAAACAAAACTACCGTCCGATAACCAAATATTTAAATGTTTATATCGGAGGTCAAACTTCGATATAACAGTCCTTTACCACCCGCTGACCGCCGCGGTCACGCGTCACTCCCGCGGAATTAATTTAACTGGAAGCGGACTTTTCTTTTAATAATTAAATAAATTGACACCCGACCGTGTAATCCTTAAGTAAAGTCAATAAAAGAACATTCGATTCAATAGACCCCAACAGTGACTTTTATTTACTCCTTGTGATCGGTGTGTTGCGGTTTTTGTTTCCATTTAACGGATCAGGTTCAGCAGTGGAACTTTCTTTTAGTGGCGGTGGGACGAAGTAGAACCCCGTGTCGTACGCCGGCACATCGACTTCGCTCCCCACAGGCTCCTCTTCGCTAATTCGAGCTAGGTGTCCCACCCACCGGAGTCTACCGAGCTTGATTTTTGTTACAACATTAGCTTCAAGGTAGATTGCGTACAATTCATGGTTGTAGCGTCTCCGGAATCGTCCCCCCTCACACACGGGGCCAACAATTCTTCTTAAGACCTTCCTCTCGAACGCGGCTAAGAGTTCAGAGTGTCTTTTATTGAGCACCCATGTCTCGGATCCATACATAAGTACTGGTAAGACTGTTCTGGATAAATTTCGGGATTTAAAGAGTAGGCTTTGTTGGATTTGATCAGCCGTTCGCGTATTTCTTCTTCCATATTGTAATCGACTGATACTATTGACCCAAGGTAGTTAAAGCGTTGCACTACTTCAAATTCGTGCTCCACTACCCTGATAGTTTGACCAACATTAGGTCTTCTCTTCGTAGAAGTTCCCACCATGTACTTAGTTTTCCTCTCCTTAAAGTGCAGTCCCAGTTTTTGTGGCGCCTGCTCAATCTGGGTGAAGGAGTCCTGTACAGCCGATTCGGTTCTACCGATGATGTCGATGTCATCTGCGTAGGCAAGTATCTGGCTGGACTTGGTGATAATAGTCCCTATAGTTGTGACGCCAGGGTCACGGATTGCTTTCTCCAACGCCAGGTTGAAGAGGGGGCAGGCCAGACCGTCGCCTTGTCGGAGTCCATTAAATATGTTTATTGGTTTGGACAGCAAGTCCGCTATTTTTACTTGACTAGTTACGTTGGCCATGGTCAACCTACAAAGTCGTATAAATTTGTTTTGAATGCCGCACTCTCTTATGGCATTATATAGTTCTATCCCGGATATGTTGCCGTATGTGCCCTTAAAGTCTTTAAATATATGATATAATGGAATCTTAAATTCCAGACATTTTTTCATCGCCTGCCCAAGGGTGAATATCTGATCAACCGCTGATTTGCCTGTGATGAAGCCACACTGATATTGCCCAATGAGGGCTTTAGCGTATGGGGCTATCCGATCTTGTAGGATAGTGGAGAGTATCTTATAGGCGGTACTCCTCAATGTCATATCCCTATAGTTGCTGCACAGTGTGATATCTCCCTTCTTATGTATGGGGCAAATTATACCACGACGCCAATCTTCCGGCATCTTCTCTAGCTCCCATACGTACACCACGATCTCATGAATTGCGTGATGTGCCGCTGTCCCTCCTTGTTTGATCAGTACAGCTGGTATACCATCAGCTCCAGGGGCTTTATTTGATTTGAGCTGTCTAATGGCTTTTAATGTTTAATGTTTCCGCCAATTCTTCTGTGAGCTGACCATTTAGCAATTCATTGAAGTGCACTTCCCATCGCTCCAGAATGCCTTCAGGATCGGTGATCAGATTACCCTCTTTATCCTTGCAGTAAGTACAGCGTGGTGAGTACCGCGTCATACTGCGAATTATTTGGTAGAACTTCCGCGCCTGTGCGGCCCTTGCTCTCTACTTTTCTCTATTTCACGGACAAGGATTTTTTCCCAGGCACTTTTCTTTTGTCTGTAAAGTCTCTTTTCAGATCTTCGGAGCTCTTTGTATTTCTCCTCCTGCACCCGCGTCCTATGAGACTGCTGCATTGCCCGGTATGCAGCATTCTTACGTTCAGTCGCTAATTTGCACTCATCATCAAACCAGTCGCTCCGATCTCTACGACTACTGCCTAAGATGAAGTTGGCAGTACTAATGACAGTATTCTTAAGGCGTGTCCATTTCTCTTCTACGCCCGGCATTCTGGCCCCATGACTTACTCTCCCTCCGTCGTCGAGCTCTTCGAGGGCGCGACTTAACGCATGACCAAAGGTGTTACTGGTATTCTCAGTGCGTAAGGCAGCCGTGTTGATTCGAACCTGATCCGCGGATGCAATACGTCTCCGTAAAGCAATCCGCGCTCGGAAAACTGTACCAACAAGATAGTGATCCGAGTCGACGGTGGCACCTCGGTACGTTCGTACTATCATCAGGCTCGAGAAGTGGCGGCGATCTATCAACACGTGGTCAATTGGTTGCGAGTGGCTCCATCAGAAACCTGGTATTACAACGACCAAGTTTTTTGATGCTGCCAGTTCAATGACTCGTAGTCCATTGTCATTAGTGTTCCCATGCAAACTATGGGAACTTGCGTAGTGCCTGAACACCGGCTCCCGACCTATTTTTGCATTCAAATTACCAAAACCGATTTTCACATCGTATCTTGGGCAGGCAGTGAGGGCCCGTTCAACGTTCTCCTAGTATTCTTCTTTTTCGTCGTCAGTGGACTCCTCTGTAGGTCCGTGAACGTTTATGAGGCTTATGTTCTTAAACTTGCCTCGCACGCGAAGAGTTTTTTCGTTTATTGCATTAAAGCCGATGATGACAGGCTTCAGTTTTTGGCTGACTAGAAAGCCTACCCCGAAAACATGGTGTTTTGCATGACAGCTATAATAAATATCATACTCGTTTCTTTGAATAACACCACTCCCCTTCCAGCTTATTTTTTGTAATGCTGTTATGTCAGCCTCATATTCGGACAGGGCATCGGCTAGCTTCTGTGCAGCTCAAGCTCTGTATAGTAAGTGGACGTTCCATGAGAAAATTCTTAAATCGTTTAGCCATTTTCGTTTACGTGGCCGTCGTCGTGTATCCGCTCCATATTCGAGGCTTGTTAAATTTGCCATAATAATTCATTTTTACGGGCCTGGTTATTAGCCTTGTGCCAACCTTTCTCAGGATGTCGCTGCATGCATTGGTTTACCACTTGGCGGGTGCCAAAGTAACTATCCAGGGGTGTCACGTGGAGACTGCATGCCAACTTGGTTTGAACGAGATATCACGGGACCTGGATCGTCCTGGCCTTCGCCGGGGTGAAAGCAATCTGTGACTTTGCGCTGTATGTTCGCTCCCATCCTCCCATTTAGGTCCTAGTAGTTTGCCATAATGGTCTTTTAATAATCATATCACTCGTAGGCAATATGACGACATGGCTGGATGGACTGGAGTGGGAAGCTTTGTTTGCGAAAAAAATCACTCCAGGAATTGATTAAGTCATTTTCTAAACAAAATTGTTTATTTAGTCCCACCAAAACACAAAATTCATGTTCTGTTTTAGTAAACTATAAATAAAAAACAGATAGCAGGAACGTCGACGAAAATGTATGTATGACGAAATGTAAGCGCTTAATCGTTGTCTTCTGACAACTAGAATCTTTCATATCTGCGCTCGGAGGGATAGAAAGAAGGGAATCATCTATACAAGACCAGGGGATCTTGAATGCGGTCATACATCTTTGGCGCATGATAAGCTGCGTTTCTATCCGTTATTATTTCTTACCCTAACGCGCGCACAAAAGGGGATTTTGAAATATACTGAAATGTCAGAGCACAGTGCTTGCGGAAGGTGAGGAAGTGGATAAGGAAAGAAGGTATCGATGTACATTGGGCTTAAATGCCTGGACATTACAGCGACGAGGAAACACATTAGGTAGAGTATTCCACATTCGTGTGGTTCGGCTAAAGAATGACTCTCTATATTTATTTGTGCGCTTGAAGTTTACTTTCAACGTGAATTGATGCGCACTCACAGATTGACGGGTATCGCGGTGGCCAGGTTGGATGGAGTGAAGTATCTTTTGCGTCTCTTAAGGAATCCCATACATTTGGCTGCACTTTTCGCAGCTTCAAATTTGTGGTCATTCCAGTTAAGAGTCGAATTAATTCGAGTGCCGAGCATTGATAATTCCTTGGCGTCATCGATACAAGTGTCGTTCATAGACAGTATATATTTACTTTAGTGCTCACCTTTGACGACAAGAGGCAGCACTGAGTTTTAAGGCATTGAATTCTACTCGATTAGATAATCCCCACTGACATATCTTGTTGAGGTTTGAATTCAATATATCAAGCATAAGTTGCTGGTTCGTAGTGACGTTCGAAGAGTTTGGAGGGGAGTGTTCATATGTGATTTCGCCAGTTGAGAACCCCAACTCCAAATGTTGCAGATGGTTCGCCAACTGGGAAAAGCCAATATCGTAGCAGATAGCGCCTCAGATCCCTTAATCCGGAACAGCAACGATCACACTCAGCGCACCGGAATTCCTTTCCGACCTAGCCCCTTGATTTTATTTTATTTTGAGGCTAATACCAACTATAAACGTAGAACACGAAATAAAAACAGATGGCAAAGTTGTAACTAATTAAGTAATTAAGGTTTATTATCCGTTGCGTTGCACAATTGAAAAATAATTGTTTTTAACTTGAACTCCAGAAGATAATTTGATTGAACATGAACTAAAAAAAGCTAAAGTCTAAAGCGCCTTCTTATAGGCAGTGTAGAATCGTTACTTTTCTTTTCCCCATTAAAACAGCAGATCAGATGATCAAAAGCACCGTGATACCGAACAGGAAATTACCGTCGACAAATAAACTGTTCTATAGAACCAGTGCTTTTGTGAGTTGCCGTCGCCTGGCCAATCGCCCTATGTCGAGTGCACTGGAAAGCTAGTTCCAACAACTTAGCAAAAACGATCACCCATCTGTCGTGCATACCTTTAGGTAGTAATATATATACGGAGTAGTGAGTTTCCTCTGATTTGATGTTAGGTGAGTTCATGTTTGAATTTCTGATGAATCGATTATCTTTTTATTGTGTCATTGAGGAATCGATTCATCGCTGGTTGTTATTGTTGTTGCTTGTGCTGCAGCAATATGAGTATGAGAAACTCAACGGCTATCATCAGCAAACGATTGAATCGGGTTGTGAGTAATTGACAAGAGATCATTTATAATGATGGGGAAGAGAGTGGGTGATAGTACAGAACCTTGGGGAACACCTGGATTAATTTAATGGGAGCCAGATTTGACACCATCAAGAACCACTTGGATTGAACGGGCAGAAAGATAGTCTCTTATCCTTTGGATCAAGGAATTGTCCACTCCATAGGAATGCAATTTTGACAAAAGGGCTAGATGCCAAACTCTGTCGAAGGCTTTTCAAATATCCAATGCGACTACCTTGCTTTCGCCAAAGTAGTGGATGGAATGACTCCACTTTTCGGTAAGGAACGGCATCAAATCTGCAGTGGACCTGTTGCTAAGAAAGCCATATTGGGGGTCATTGAGATCATTAATCCAGGTATTTCGAAAATTGACGGTTGATAAGTGATTCCATTACCCTCGAGAGAATAGAAGTTAGTGCTATGGGTCGATAAGGAGAACGGGACGATTTGTCACCCTTTTTGGGAATTGGCTGAATGTTCGCTGACTTCCATCTATTTGGATACGGCCAATATAATAAGACAAATGGAAGAGTTTCCGCAGTGGTTTAGCGAGTGAAGAGCAACATTTCCAGAATTGGGAAATCCCATCCGGACAAGCGGATTTGTTTGTGTTTAGCTCCTTGAGTGCGCGGGCAACAGTACGCCTTCGGAATTGAATTTGGCTCATGGTGTGCTGCTTATGCTCAAGTTGAGTCGGAACTGATGTGGTATTGTATTGTTGTATTGTACTGTTTGATTTATACAACCGGAGGCTCTACTCTGTAGCCTTAATGGCTTCTCTGGACCCGGAATCGAATCACATACTTCACTTGGGTTTGATACTCTTTACCCTGTGTGTAATAAAGGTTCGCATGCCAAATAGAATCGTGTTTGTCAATGTGTCCGCTATAGAGTCAACATCGTTATTGAAGAAAAATTACAACCAATTTAACCTCCCAAAAAAGTCGTTCAGACCTTTCCAGTTGGCTTGTGGCGGTTCCGCCAAATCCCACGGTTTACCTTCCTAAAAAAACCCCCATAATCATCACCCAAGACGCTCAAGTCCTCGCCAATACATTCGCATTCGGCACCTAAAAATGCTGCACGCATTTAAGAGATCAAATCTATGATATTTAAGTCCCTGTAAAGAAAACTTACCTTCATGCATTCTCTTTGCATACCACTGCTCCTTAAGATTTCTTTATTAGCTTACCAGGAATTTCCAATCAATTTCGGCATCTACGTCGCCAGTCAAATTTCCATAGATAAATTCCGGTAAACAAAATAATTAGATTTACATACATTGTAACCTTCATGACAGGGATCATAAATACTGCGCCGTCTATTTTTCCCAGCCGCACCATGTGTACAACAATGTTCCCTATATACACATTGGCCGGCGACTTACACGATAGGGACCAAAGCAAATACGCATTCCGCGTCTCTTGCATCAATTAAATCCTACGGCATATTCAAATGCAAATAGGAACTCAATACCTACCCTTACTATCGTATCCCATTAACACCTTTTTACCAACGTCCGTCGTAGCGACGTTGCATAAACATGACCCTCATTACGGAGCGAACCATTTAGTCGCCTTTTCCTTTGTTCTCGCCGCTTGCCTTTCTCGTTGTTCCACTGTTTTCGAACACGTGCAACAACATCGGATCTGAACGTCCACACACACACAACCATGATCTCAACTACGGGATCCGGTTTTCTTGTTCCCACAAGAGAGACTCTACGTTACACTCGTGGTAGATAAAACATATCCTGGGCAAGAATATATTCACACCCTTAAGAGAAAAGTTTTTCTCTCTCTTCCTTTTTACTTAAATTTCCCTTTTTAGCGAAATCATCTCTGCATGAGATGACGATCGCTGAGTCCTTTACCATCCTTCGACCCGAGCGGGTCGAGGCTCCATCGCTACCCTGGTGCGCACAGGGAAGCGATAATGTAATAATCGTTTGTGTCGTTGTCCTCGCGAGTCAGTACGAATTTTCTCCTTAATTAAATACACAAGTTTCAATTATTTTACCGTTTGTACTTTGCCTTTGTGTTAACCGTTCGTGTGTAATTAAAATTATTGTCCTTCAGTGTTTGTTTAAGATTAATTAAAAATAAAAAACCTTTCACTAATAACAGTGACCAATGTTTCCTTTTACCCTTCCTGTTTGTGGACGTTGTGTTGTAGTTTCCGAGCGTTTTCCGCGGAACTTTTGTGTTTCTCTTGTTGCGACGATGGGCCAATTAATTAATTTATGATGGAGGAGGAAGTGAATCGAGTGTCGGTGTTAGGCACATCACTTCCTCCCCACAGGCTTTCTCGTGGAACCATACTGTTCTTTTGGGAGTTTTCTCGTTAGCGTTGCTGTTAGTTAGAACAAATTCAGCTGACACGATACAGTGGTCTGAAGTGTCTAAGGGCGAAGAAATTCAATTGTGTATTTGTTTGGATGGAAGGCAATCTATATCTGGTACTCGTACTGGCTTATTGACGAGTTGAGTTAAACTATTTGAATCAGCTAAGAGCTGGACATATTGACCTTCAGGTGTTGTGTGTCCGGAGTGACGAAGCTATAGCGTTTGCGACGACTTGAAGAGCGTGTGATTCGAACCGACGCTATCACGGTTAGAATCACTAAAATATAGAAGCGAAGCTCAACGCATCAGGCTACTGCCGCGTATGGGAATTTGATTTCCAAACTCAAATACATTCGACTGAAGTAAAAATGCTATATTATTGCTATGGTATACGGCTTTAATGGATGTGCTTTTGGTGGTGTTGTTCTTCACTATTGGTCGTGTGTATCTGCTAGAAACGCCACAAAGCCACTCAAAGTTATGTACATTGAAATCACCCGCAATAACAATTTCAGTGTGCGGATATAGGGTCAAAATCCTATCGATAGAATCAGACAGAGCATGAAATTCGTTAAAGGATGCGTTTCTATCCAAGTTTGGGCTTCTGTAAAGGAAGCATTAATGTATGATATGCCTACGAATGTGACGTTTTAGCCACGAAAAATTAAATTCTAGATTGGGGCAAAGTCCATATTGCGCCAGAAGCTGATAAGCAATACCATTTCGTATGTATGTGGCTAAACCACGATGTGGAAGGAACAGAGGCACTAAGCCTCCAGATCTGCGCCGAAATCCAGGTCACATCCTTTCCACGACGAACATTATGCCACTCAGACACCAATAACTCCCCGCAGATTTTAAATCAATCGAGATTATCGATGCCTAAAGGACGTAAACAGAGGTGTGAAAAAGAGGAAAACAGACACAAGGAATGTTTTCCCGACCTGCACACCACTCGCGTGTATATCTTCGCACTTTCCACAGCACTAAGACCCGTGTTTGGAGATCCGTTTGTTTGCTTGGGATCGCACAGACAGATATCTTTGCACTTAACTTGGACGCCTGTGTGGAGATTCATGTGTTTGCTTAGGATCCCACAAACTTGTCGCGCAAACCGATAGTGCAATTGGGTAATTTGTGTTTATTTAAGAATCCCAGAATGGATTGTACAACTGATCTGATGGTACGGATCACGAGACAAAACCCCACGTGCTCTCTCGTCGGCGGTCAGAAATAGCTTGTTTAGAGTGATCTTCTGCTGATAATGTGAGCATTTGTTTCATATTGTACCAGTCGTGTCTGTTCTGTTGGCGTTAGACTCTGCCTTTGGTTCAAAATCTTGTATCATAGAGGGGAATATTTTCGGGATAAGTAAGTTCCTGAGTTTTAGACTGAAGCAGTTTCTGAGGTCGCCGGGTTTTGAAGGAGAGCAGGGTGTGGTGACTTTACGAGTCTCTCCTATTTAACTCGGCAAGGGGCGTTCCGTTCTGAAAATAGAAACTCCTCGTGTGTATTTTGTTCCTATGTTCAACTTATAGCGCTGGTCCATAGAACGGAATTTAACGTCGACCCAAACTCTGGGTAGACACCATTCATATGATTTGGCAATCGAGCACATTCGAACAAATTTGTGTCTTGAAAACGTTTTTTAGTTAAATGAGAAGCAATAAATGGATATTATGAAGACCTCCTAGAATGATCCATTTGAGATGGAAATTCAGTTATTGGGAAAAGTGTATTGAATTGAAGCAAGACTGCATTGATAAATAATTTCTTACAAAAAAAGCCATCTACTTACTATCAGGTCTAAAAATGTCAAATTTTCGTGTATAACTCATTGTAAATAACTGTTAACAATTCACTCAAATGATTCTTCACTAGGCTTAGTAATGAAAGAAACAAAAGTTTCCCACCCTTACAAAAAAAAAAAAAAAAAAAAAAAAAAAAAAAAAAAAAAAAAAATATATATATATATATATATATATATATATATATATATATATATATATATATATATAATTATATATATATAAGTAGGTTAAATTTTAAGAAAAACAAAAAAAATTCGGCACAAGGTGTTCTAAATTTTTCTTTGTCATTCAAATAATCATAAGTACAGCCACAAACAAAGTTCTGTCGCCGAAAGGCAAATTATACAATTGTTATGTAATGTTTAGCTTAGAGCGTCTGCGTAGGACCAGTAAGTTATAATATAACATAATTAAGCTAGAATTTAAGCATTTTTTGTCTAGCATGTAATTTAGAAAATAAGAAGATGAAAAGAAAATAAAAAAAATGTTGTAAGAATGAAAAATGAAAGTGAGGTCTAAAAATGTCCAATTTTTGTGTATTACTCATTGTAAATAACTGTTAACAAAAATGCAGGGATGGCGTAGACCAGGACGCCTAGAGCCTGGGAGTGCCAAACCGGATAACATCGGCTCGAAATCGGGACCGGTGGAGAGATTTGTTAAATAAGGCCAAGACCGGATCCCGGTTGTAGTGCCGATGATGATGATGATAAATGAACAATGCCTCGCTCAATGTTCCAAAACCATTTAAAACGGAACAGATTTGTATTTCGTGTTCAATTTCATCAAACATTGTAGTCTATTCTGTTTACTGTTCCCTCTCATACGTGCTTTTCCTCCAAACTTCGCCACTTCGGAATTCCTCCAGGTCACGTTGTACATTCAGTCAAATGTATAGCCGGAATTCCCGCGTAAGGCTATAGTCAAATTTCTTTTTACCACTAGATTTGCACCACCGTGAGACATAATGACGTCAAGTTTGAGCGCTATCTGTCAAGTAGTTTGTTTATAGCTGCTGATTTTACTGGTTCACCTCAAGTATGTTTTTCGATTTATAAAATGGATGTTTAGGTTGAGCAAAGAATTTCCTTTACATTTTGTGTTTCGAATGAAATTTTTTATACGGAATCCTTGAAAATGTTGGTTAAGATCTATGGCGACTCAGTTCTCTCGAAAACACAAGTGTATGAGTGCTACAAAGCAATCAAAAATGGTCTTCAATACGTTAATGATAAACCTCGAGTGAGAACTCCGAGAGCGGCTGTGACTGAGGAAAACAGCTCTAAAGTGAAGGAATTGGTGCTTGAAAATCGTGGTCATATCTTGAGATAGCTAACTTATTATTATTATTTATTGGCCTGTAGGAACCCGGAAGTTCATGACCTCACCGACTCGGCTCCGCCATTGTTCCCTGTCCTGTGCGCTCTCCTTCCACGTTCGACCATCCGATCCGATCTCCTCGAGGTCCAATCTAACATTGTCCTCCCATCTCCGTCGCGGCCGTTCTGTCGGTCTCTTTCTCGTTAGTTTACCGTCAAGAATTCTATGCATGGTCCTATCATCGCCCATTCGCGCTACGTGTCCGGTCCATCTTAATCTTCGCGACTTGATTACTCTCACTTTGGTAGGTTTGCGGTATAGCTCTTCCAATTCGTGGTTGTCGAGTTTCCTCCATTGTCCTGACTCCTCGTCATATTTACCGCCAAATATACCCCTTAAAATTTTATTCCTGAATACGCGGAATTTGTTCTCTTCCCGTCTTGTGAGAGCCCATGTTTCGCATCCGTATAGAGCAATAGGCATGATTATGGTTCTATAGACACGGAGCTTTATATTACGTGATAGCAGATCGGATTTCAGCAGTTTACTGGCTGCATGCCAACTAGCGTTGGCGGAGTGTAGTATTTTGTTAATTTCCTTCGACGTTTCGTTTCTGGTCGTCAGTATCGTTCCCAGATATTTAAATTCTTTGACATTTTCAAATATCTTGCCCCTGACGTTTATATGTGTTCTCTGAGGTCCACCTGCTCTCGTTTATTTCTAGGCCCACTTTTTCTGCCGCTTGCATGATGATTTCACAGTTTTTACTTATAGTTTCGAGATTATCGCCCAAAACGGCGATGTCATCCGCATACGCGAGCACTTGTGTGACCCCGTTCAGGGATGATCCGGCCGTGTTGTCGTCTTCTACCTTTCTGATAACATACTCGAGGTTAAAAAGGCATGGTGAGAGGCCATCCCCTTGTTTTAGTCCGTCTCGGATTTCAAATAGTTCTGAGAGGTGGTTTTCGATTCTAACTCGCCCTTTGTTTTCGTCCATGCAAATTTGAATGAGGGTGGCACATTTTTTCGGGATCCCCAGCTCAACCACAATATGATAGAGAACAGTTGGTGAACCGTCTCTCCGTATTCCTACTTCTTTTCCAGCAGTTGCTTTATTGTGAACATGTGGTCGCTTGTTGACCGGTTCCGACGGAATCCGCACTGGTAGTCTCCCAATATTTCTTCTGCGTACGGTGTGATTCTTGCCAGTATGACATTTGTTAATTTTTTGTGTGTGGTTGGGAGCAATGATATTCCTCTGTAATTTTCGCAGTCAGATCTGTCGCCTTTTTTGAAAATGGGGATGACTATTGAGGTTTTCCATTCTTCCGGAATGACTTTCTTGTCCCATATTGTTTTAACCAGTTGGTGGGTCTTTCGAGCGGTTGCGTCTCCTCCATGCTTTACAAGCTCTGCCGGTATGCAATCGACTCCGGGAGCCGTGTTTCTTTTCAGTCGATTTATCGCGTCTACAACTTCGTCGAATGAGGGCTCTGGGATCTGGGGCTCGGTCGTATGTACGCCTGGTGCGTTTATTTGTGGTTGATGGGTGCGTACACTGAGCAGGTTTTCAAAGTACTGCTTCCATCTTGTCACGGTATTGTTTGTTTCTGTCACCAGACAGCCGGTTGCGTCTCGAATTATTTTGGCTCTCCCTCGGTAGCCATTTCTAATTGAATTTATGCCGGCATACATACCTCTGATGATCATTGCTCTGGCATTTTCTAGGATTTTTTCGATCCGAGTCTTCTCCCATTCGCGTTTTTTGCGTTTGAAAAGTCTGGTTGTCTCCTTCCGAATTGTCGCGTATCTTACTGCATTGACTTCATCATATGCTTCTAAGTGGATAATTCTGAGTGAGATAGCTAACACAAGAGCTAAACTTTTCACACCGATTTTAATAGATATTTTGGTAATGTGACGGGTCGCAGCAAGGCTTGTTCCAAAAGAGCTGCATTTTTTGCAAAAAGAGCAGCGAAAAGCGGTAGCTAAGACATGCTTTCTCGAGTCGCCAGTGATTCTACACTCATGCAACGCATCATAACTGGTGACGAGACCTGGGTCTACGAGTATGGCATACAAACAAGTCAACAAACATCCGAATGACGCTACCTAAAACGAGCCGAAGCCGAAAAGAAGCACGACAAAGTCGATCAAACGTTAAAGTCATGCTCACTGTTTTGTTCGATTATCGAACATTATTATTTATATGCACTATGAATTCCTTCCACAAAGTCAAACAGTGAATAAGGAATAGTACTTAGGTCTTATGACGGGTTTGCGAAAGAGTGTTCGTCAAAAAAGACGAACGACAAATCTTGGATTTGTCTTCAAACTTTATTCTTGAATGAGCGAAATCTGTTCTCTTCTCGTTTTGACCGTGCCCAAGTCTTGCATCCGAATAACACATTGGGGACGATTATTGTTCTATAAATAGGCAGCATTAATATTAACATTTTTGGCGCAAGGCTAATAACCTTGCCCGGAAAAACAAATTATTATGGAAAATTTATCAAATTTTACTTGGTAAATAAGGCCAGGACCGGATCCCGGTTGTAGTGCCGAGGATTATTATATTTATTTATTTGGCTTAATACAAGCTAATTACACTAAATATAATTCTTATAAACTAACTTAAAACTAATGTAGTAATTCAAAAAAAAAAAATGTAAGGTATATATATAATTCAAAAAACATATAATTAAAAAAAATAAAAATAAGAAAGATGAAAACAAGGAGGGAGAAGAGGACTTCAGGGTAGGGGAGGTAGGAGGCTGGGGAAGAGCGAGTCTATGTGGGGGTGGCAAATGTGGCATCCGTGAGACAGCGAACAGTGAACGGCATATGCGTTGGAATAAGTACGGGTTGTGAGGGGATAGACCGTGGGCGGGGCAAGGTCAGGAGGGGAAAGAGAGGAGACGAAGTTGGAGTGCAGTAGATGAAAGGTGGAAATCGAAGGAGGTAGGGTAAGAGTTTGCCCACCTCAGCATTCGCGAAATGGGTTCGTTACAGCCGTAAGAAGTGTGGTGGGTGGGCAGATAGAAGAGGCGAGGGTTTCGGGGGTTACTGTGAAGTGTAATGATGGATAGCAAGCTTGGGCAGTTGATTGCGCCTGAAAGGAGACGGTGGATGAAAAGGATATCGGCATGAGTTCTAAGCTCCTCAAGTGTGTTGAGGTTAATCAGACCAAGCCGGCTTATGTATGGGGGGAGAATCCGAGGATTATCCCAGTTCAGTCCGCGGAGGGCAAAGCGCAGAAAACGACGTTGCAGGCTTTCGATTCTACGGATTTCGGACCAGACCTGACTAGCGTATTCAAGAAGGGGGCGGACGAAGTATATGTAGAGAGAACGGGAAACGTAAGGATTAGAGAATTCCTTCGACCAGCGTTTCACGAACCCAAGGGCAGAGTTGGCCTTAAGAATAATATCATCAATATGCGGGATGAAGCTAAGCTCCCTGTCAAATAAGATCCCGAGGTCACGTATCGAGGGTACAGATGATATCTGCTGGTGTAGCAGGAAGTAGGAGGGGGGGGGGGGGGGGGGGTGGAGTGACATTTGACAACGTTGAGATCAAAGCAGTTATTACGGCACCAAGTTGAGAAGCAGTACAGATCCGTTTGGAGAAGTGAGGAGTCGAGAGGAGAGATGATCGTTTTGTAGAGTTTGGCGTCGTCCGCATAGAGGGAGATGGATGAGTATTTAATAATGGAGTCAACGTCATTGATGGTAAGGATAAATAGGAGGGGACCTAGATGACTGCCTTGCGGAACCCCTGACGTGGGAAGAAAAGGATTGGCAAGTGATGATCTGAATTTAACACGGTAGGATCGATCTTTCAGATAAGAAGATAACTATTTGATCAATAGGGGTTCGAAACCTACGGAGGACAGCTTAAAAAGGATGAGATTATGGGAGTTTTTGTC
The DNA here is from genome assembly GCA_963931805.1 of Microdon myrmicae. NCBI lineage: Eukaryota > Metazoa > Arthropoda > Insecta > Diptera > Syrphidae > Microdon > Microdon myrmicae. Next base: position 257,977,456 of record OZ007497.1, on the reverse strand, counting down.
AAAGGCCTTGCTGAAATCGGTGGTAATTCCATCGAGTTCGTTGCCATTCTGTAAGGCACGGAGAGTATGGGATAAGAACTCGATCAGATTCGTTATGGTCGACCTACCCGCAAGAAAATCATGCTGGTTGGGTGAGATGATGGATTTACAAAGGGAAGATAACGCGTTGTAAAGAATTCCTTCGAACAGTTTAGGGATTAGAGACAGTTTGGCGATTGGGCGGTAGTTGCCTATATCGTTTTTAGGTCCCTTTTTATGTATGGGGGTGACATAGGAGGATTTCCAGATACTAGGGAAGATACCTTGTGAGAGGGATAGATTGAATATCTTTAAAATCGGGGGAGAAAAAGAAGAGGAACATTTCTTTAAAAAAACAGCTGGGAGTCCATCAGGTCCTGGGCTGAACTCGTCTTTGAGTAAGTTTAATTTCACCTCAACTACGTGATGCTGAAAAATTTGAGGGGTGAAGGGGCCGAGGGAGAATTCGGGCAAGTCTTTGAAGTAAGACGGATTGGGCGCGAAGGAGATGTCTGTGAAGGATTTATTGAAAAACGAAGCGAATAGATTGGCAATAGTTAGGGGGTCGGTTGAAGTAGTCGCGCCATAAGAAAGGGGGTTAGGATAGGCGTCGGATTTACGTTTGTAATTTATAAAGTGAAAGAAAGATTTAGGATCATTGATCAAGTTGTATTGTGTTTTTGTGAGGTAGTTGGAGTAGAGAGAGTTGTAGAGGTCGGAAAATTTATAAAAGCAACCGAGATAGTTGGAGTAGTTTTGGATGGAACGCGTTTTGAGGAAAATGTTCCACAAGTTATTTCTCTTGTTCCGAAGAGCGCGGAGTGTGCGGTTGTACCATGGCGGCGATGAAACCGATGACCTGTGACGAGAATAGGGGACATATAGGGCGATGGCATAGTAGATCTCCTTATAGAGAGTGGCAGTAGCTTCTTCTACCCCCAGATGATTAAACCGAAACGCTGTTTTGCTAAGATGCTCATTAAGAAGGCGGAAGTTAGCTTTGTGGAAGTTGTAGGAAAAGCTGTCATGAGGTAGTGAGGGCTGGGTTTCATGATCAAGATATAGGGATAAGAGCAGCGGTGGGTGGTAATTATCAATGGCGGAGAGGGCGTGTGGATTAGGAGCGACTGAGGACTTGTGTGGCTCCGTTGTGAACATGAGGTCCAGTTGTCTCCCCATATGATTTGGGACATAGCTTATTTGATGGAGGCATGAGTCGTTAATAAAATACGTTCCTTGGAACTAGTAGGGTTTGAGACGTAGAAGTCTTGTTCGTCAGCCACTTTCCACTGGAGATGCGGGAGGTTAAAATCGCCAAGAACGACGATATCGTCTAGGGAGGTGATGATGATGATGACGATGATGAATATTAACATTATTTTAAGTAAAAAAGAAAAGATGTTATGAAACTGCTTGAAACGAGAATATATTCAACTGAATAACATTAAAGACAAAATCTTATCTTAGAAATTTTTGGGTTGCCTGCATTTAAAGTTGGCGCTTTTTCCATACAGCAATGCGTAATCCTTAAAAGTTAGATCGCTTTGATTAAGTGCACTGCATACGAGAAACTATCACATCGCATCCATACCCACTCTTTTGAGAATATGTTGTAGATAAATCCTTTTTGTGACATTGTGTCACAATTCACTAATTGGTGATCAGTTTGTAACTAGAATCTCTCTGTAATCAGTTCACTAAGTAACTACTTACGATCATTTAGAATCTTTATTAATTCCCCGGGAGCGATTAGATCTTTCCAATGATGTGTACCGTGAGGAACGATGTTGAGCACGTATTCAGCAAGGATCACTCCAGTTAGCCACATCACTACAGTTTTGTTTAGCGTAGTAACAAAAATCGATCCTCCTGGCTGTAACAAATATATTAATCGATTGCCTTTCGCTTAACTAGATATTCACCTTTAGAGTTTTAACACAGCTTGTTAGAAAGGACGATTTGTCATCGACGTGCTCTATGACTTCGGATAAAACAACTACATCGTATCTTTCTGTATTATTTAAGGCGTGGTCATCAATAGTTTCTGCCACATAAGTTATCCTGGATTGCAGATGGGGACTTTGTTCCACTAGATGTTGCTTAGCCACTTTAATCATTTCTTCACATAAGTCGATTCCCGTGACATTGGCATGAAGGTCGGCTATTGCTTCGGTCAATATGCCACCCCCGCAGCCAACTTCCAAAATACGTTGTCCACGGAAGATTTCTGTTGAATCATCTATTTTCTTGGCGGCGGTTAGTCCTTCTTGTATAAATGGCACCCTGCAATCAAAAACCACTTAGGTATTTTCTCTCTAAGTTTAATCTGCTAGACCTTAGTTTGTTGAGAGAGTGTAGTATGCAGGAGGGGTCCCAACAGTCATTGGCTAGTTTAGAGTGATCTTTAATCTCAGAATCGGTACTTGTGTTTATCACATTTTGGAGTGGTAAGGACGATGATATTTGCTTTATGATATCCTGACCGTTAAAGTTTTCTGTCCTGAAGGAAGATATCGTTTATTAACTTTAAGTGTAAATTATTCAACTACCTGTTAGACCAGAAATTCGTTATACTGGACCAGGCATTATTCCACATGTTATTCTGGGAACGTTATAGAGATATCTCTGAACAAGGCAAGAGAGATCTGTATCTGCTTCAGCGATGTCAGTGAAAATAATGGTTTGAAATTAACAGAGGAAGACAGGTTTCGTTGCAGCTAATGCTTAACTATAAAGCCATGTGATAAAAGGCATATTATTGAAGATAATTGAGATTTATACAGTCTTTTGCTTTGATTGCCAACATGATGATAGGAACTGTAATTATTTGTAAATAACCCAGATGAGACATCATCTACTACATACAATTTAATTTCAGCCGACAGTTAAGCAGTGCAATAAAGGTATGCAATATTTTCAGCTTTTAGGCAAAATACTTGTTAAATTAATTATATTGTTGAGAAGGACAAGTAAAGGTGAAGGGAAATTGTATGTATGTAAGTTACTCATCATAAAGTAATTACGAGACTCGACCCAGAAGTATCCGACAAGACCGACTTTAAAAAGCTTATGTTTGAAGTTTGAGGACGCTATATTGTTGAGAACCCAGCAATAATGAAAGCTCTCATGTGCAAACATGGTGAAAATTGTTCACCGTTATGTCATAAAACATTTTTATATCAAAGCTGAGGAAAATTCTACTCAAGACAAGTTCACTTATTGGAAAGGCGGTTGGGGGATGGGATCCCGGTGATGAGGCTGCGTCCGCGAGATGATGAGAGATTGGATGACGCAGCGTCCACAAGATGGTGAGAGATTGGATGACGCAACGTCCATGAGATGATGAGAGCTGGGATGACGCAACATTCACGACGCAAAACTGGTCAGTAAATTCAGAAACAGGCAAAAGTGGTAACTAACTCCCAAGGATGAGGCAAGGCTGCTACCTCCAAGATGATCAACCGAGAAGAAGAACCGTTGAACGAGAAAGAGCGCGCGTGTGGTGGCGATGGTGATGCAACTCCTGTAGCTGACAGGGGCTGTGTAGAGGTTGTCAATTTGTTCTGAGTGGGGACGTTCCCTGAGATGGTTGACAATGATGTAGGTGAACTGATGGTGCTGAAGTGGTCTAATGGATGAGTGCTTCGATGAAGTGGTTGATGACGATCCTGAAGACAGCGACGTTGGAACGGGTGCACTAATAGTGAGTTGTGCCTGTCATCAACTGCCGATGAGGATTCATGCTGAGAATTTAATGATGATTCAGTTGATTTATTTATTACACTTTCCTCGGGAGAGGCGAACCTATAGCACCGAGTGGGCGCCCCGAGATGCCGCCAAATAACTGTTGCAGTTCTTTTTGAACAGTTGCAGGTTGTAACGCTCCGGGAACACTCGCGCCGGAAGGGAGTTCCACAGCTTCCCCGCTCTGTAACGGAACGAGTTCTGATGCAGGGATGTTCGCGCCGCCGAGATATGAACCGCAAACTGGTGTGATCAGTCGGATTGTCTTGTGGAGCGCATATAAACCGAATTGCGGGGAACAATACCAGGAATCTCCGAAGAACAGTACCCGTGATAATATCTGTAAAACAGACAGAGGTCGGCTACGCGCCTTCGATGTGATAGCGGCTGTAGTCCCGATGTCAACACCGAGTCCCCGATCAGGCGGATCGCTCGTCTCTGTATGCTCTCAAGTAGGTCGACGGTATGTTTAGGAGCCGAGCTCCAAACATGAGAGCAATGTTCGAGGCTAACCTGCCGATACTCGACATGTATTTATGCCATGATACATTCCCACAAATCGTGACGCCGAGCAATTTTAAGCTTTCTCCAGCTTCGAGGTCCTGGTCATTCATCATCAGCTGTGGAACCGATGATCCACTTTTCTTTGTGAATGTTGTGTATTGTGTCTTCACGGCATTGAAGTCGACGAGATTGGCCCTTCCCCACTGCAGGACCTTATCTAGATCCTAATTCAGAGAGTCAATCTGTCTACATCTCAGCTGATGCGACGTAGATGCACCAATCGGTCGAACACTCGAAAACAAACACAAAAGGAAACAAGCGTACTATCATCCGCGAAACTGAACACACTGTTATCCATTGTCTCCAGCAAATCATTTATGTGAAGTAAAAACATGGTTGGAGCCAAAATAGAACCTTGGGGCACCCTCGAATTAACAGGATACAGATCCGACCACTCGCCGTCCATAACAACTCGGATCGATCGATTCTCGAGGAAGCTCTTCGTCCAGTCGCAAAGCTGTTGGGAAAGTCCATATGCACGGAGTTTGCTCAGCAATGTCCCATGCCAGACGCGGTCAAAAGCCTTGGAGATATCCAATGCGACCGCCCTTGACTCACCATGCCGCTAAATCGCAGATGTCCATATATCGGTTATAAGTGTCAAAAACTCTCTCGTAGACCGCCTGCCACGGAAACCGTATTGAAGAACATTCAGAAGTCCGTTGCATTCCAAATACTTAACCAACTCAGTATTGATGACTTTTTCCATCACCTTAGATCAAATAGACAGTAATGCTATCGGACGGTAATTTTGTGGGAGACACTTTTTTCCCGTATTGGGAATTGGCTGATTTTCCAACAGGCGGGAAAGGTCGTCCGTGCATAAGATAAGCGGAAGAGTCTGCCAAGAACCGGCGATAGTTCTGGAGCACAGTTCTTAAGGACTATTGCTGGTATTCCGTCCGGGCCGGTTGTCTTCCTACAATCCAGTTCACATAGAATGCGTTGAATAGTGCGCGGACGAAATCTCACATCCCACATGGAAGACTGTACCGGCGCGATCACAGGTGGTTCCAAAAGGCCGGGATCGAGGTTTGAATTCGCGGAAAATAAATTCGGGAACACATTAGCTTTATCCTTTATATTCGTGACTAACGATGAGGATTCATGCTGAGAATTTTCAAGATTCTAGCTTGTATTGGGCATCGACGAGCTTCGACTGCTCCTTAAAGTACACTTCCTCGGCCTTGGCGATGAAGTCTTCCGCGAAATACTCCTGGTTTCGATTCTCAGGAGTTGCCATCTGCACGATTTCTCGTGCCGCCTGAGAAGACCTTCCCATTCGAGGTGAAGGTCGCACTTGAGAGCCCCGATTGTGGTCAACGTTGGGGGTCCATTTTGTTTCAGACTGAGGAACGCGCGAGACATCTGGTCTTGTGCCGAGAGCTTAGCGGCGATGAGTTCCTCAATATAAGACATTGTGGCACTTGATGGTCGGGTAAACCGCCAGCGGAAGTGCTCCGAGTCTTTGTCAACGACGCAACCGAGAGAATGCCGTCCGAGCTATGATATAAGTTCAGGAACGGCCACGCACGAAGAAGAACACGATGCGTTGTTAGCACAGTGGGTCTATAGCATTTCTATTACCGGTGAGTATTCACACTTTCACTACTTGATCCAGGTTCAGTTTACCGGGCAATGTAGGCGGTATCAATCCGGCTTGAAGGACCAATAAATGTTCGGCGATGCGATCCCGATAAGCGAAATTTTTAAAAAGTGACACATCAGAGTCTTTCTCTTTTCTGCACCGACGCATGGTCAGCTGGTGGATGACAGTAGGTAAGTGACAGCTGGCGAACGTACTAGAATTCTCCGATAAATTTAATTGTGAATCATGTAACAGTTTTGTGGATTATACTTGGGATCATTTACACCGATTCTCTTTAAAATAAAATCCAATTATTGTCGAATATTGTGCGTCCTACAACTGGCTTACACACTTGTAATAGTGTCGAATACATTGTGTTTAATGAACCGTCGTCGTACATTTTTAATAGTTTCCAAACAAAATTATCAACTGGTGATTCTTGATGTCACTTTCGATAAATTCCTATATGCTAACCGCCGCTGAAATTGTGCGTGAGATGAGAGAATGCGCAGAAAAGGGTTTTGTAAATTAACGATACATACAGTCAACTCTCCTAATCAACATAAAGCACTTTACTTTCCCCAATTTAGGATCACTACTGCAGTTTCATTCTGCCAGTCATGGAATATCTAGGTGTCGGAGTAAAAGTTCTGATCTACACACTGCTTAGGACGACTATAGCTCTTTGATCGAAAAGTAAACAAATGGCAACTGAGATGATTTCTATTTGTTAATGTTTCTGTAAACATTTAGCCTAAAATGGTTTATTTTAATTACAATTAGATTGCGATTAATGTGGTATCTCAGGACGATGGATCTATAAAAGAGTACTGAGAGATGGAATCCACTACACGACGGTATAGACTCTTACGCGGATGCTTTGGACAATGTCTGTAAGGTTCAAGTACAAGGAGAATTCGCACTGTCTAATGTGTGAGGGATGTGTAGAGAATACGAAGCACATCCTCACGTAATCTAGTGGTTTCCAAAGAATGGGCTATGCTAGCATGGTAAATGAACAGGGCAATATATGTGACTGTTGAGGAAGCTGATAAATGAGTGTTTGACATCAGTTTTGCTTACCTGCTGGGGAGGACGACTCACTGCTTTCGTTGCTATTATAAATATTTAATTTTTATTATACGATTCGGCCTCTTTTAGTTGGTGAACCAATAGGAGAATCTGTTCTGCTACGTTTATCGGAGGCCTTGCAAAATACTTCCCGTAAAGTTTTTGTTGCTATTCCTGGTGTGTGATATTATTTGGCGGTTTGCCCTTTGGAAATGATCGGATATACGTGTGACGATTCCGCCTCTGGAACCCTACTAATCACCAAATCGGAAATTACTGCCCTTTTATTATTTTTTCAGTTGAGAATTGTCAACTATTTTGGTGTAAAAATTCCAAGAAGCACACACAAGACTTCGTGTGCTTCAATTGGAATTTTGTTCTAGGAATTGTTTAAGGATTTATTTGGATGGGTTCTTTGAAGGGGAATCGTGAAATGCGTTTTGAATTAAGCATTGATGTCAGGATTTTAGGAATTGAATCAGTGTGCCACGAATTAACTTTTGGTTTAATTCGTTGCTCATGTGATTCAATTTGGTATTTGAATGTAGGTTAATGGGAAATTGAATCAATGTGCGACAAATTAACTTTTGGTTTAATTTATCGCTCATGTGATTCAATTTGGGATTTGGATGCAGGTTAATGATGATATTGGGGATTTGGATGGGAGTAGTGATTTAGGATCGCTACATGACCATCCTAAATTCATCAGCGTATGATTAGAAAATAATCCACAGAAATGTCGCTGTCTATAAGAACTGTCACGACTGAATTGTTTTACCCAGCGATAGCATTAAAAAAATAATAAAACGCCAAGCAAGAGAAATGAGCGAGACACAAACCAACTTATGCTGTGTCCGGATCGTTTATCCACAGAATAAACTAAGCCAAAAACGATAAAACGAACATCCACGAAAACAAAGGTGACGACATACAGATAACACAAATTTTTTGTTTTTTTGTTTTTTGTTGTTGTTTTAAATGAAGATTGATTGTGGACTTCGCCCGTTCATCGCTAGGCTGCAATTCCTGTACCTTTTACACGCACATGTACTTGAAATCAATTACCTTTGGAAACAGTATACTCTAATGTTCTTAATATAGAAACGTGCTCGGTAACGTTTTATTCTTTATTACAAGGCTCTGGGGCTCAAAATAACGCCTTACTTTACAAAATGCACTGCAGATAACAAAGGGTCAGCAAGGGAATGAAACCGTTGGTCACATTTGAATCTGGGTGACAGTTCGATGGCGTTCCTAAGCAGGTGGCGCATTGTCAGCTGGCAGCTGACAGGCGTGGTGAATATGCTGGTTGGGGAGTGTACTAGACGGTGAATGTACTAGAAACACCCCGCTGTGTTTAGTTGCGAATCCGCAACATTGCGCCCGCCTTCGCCAATCATTGGCGAACCATTTTGTTCCAGGGGAAGGAGACGCGGGTCGGGGTGTGCTTCGTTCCGGTGGTGTGTGGGTTGTTGCTGGTCGTTGAGATGGTGGTTGATTCTCTGGTGGTCGGATGTTGCTGTTTGCTTTGCCGTGGGTGGGGGGTTGAGAGGGGGCCGCCCGCCCCGAGGAGCGTTGAAGGCTTGCGGGTCTGGGGTGGTCCGTAGTATCGATGACGACGGGAACTTCCTTCCCATCGCTGGGGTCCGTTGCTGTTTGTGGTCACGGAACCGGCCAATTGGTCTGGGTTGGAGCTGTGAGATCGCAACCCACGATGAGTGACCACATGATAGCTGGTGATGGGTCTCGCTACATCGGGACCGGATGACATGATAGGTGCTGCGTCCGTTGGCGCCCGCCCGAATAAGTGGTCGGTGGGATGCGGCCGCTGGTGTGTGGGGTCGTACCAGCGTGGAGTCGGGTGCGATGTAATCCTTGGCAGTGTCCGCGTGTCCTGGCGGAATGGCAGTCGCGAACCAAGTGCCTACCGGGGTCGTTGGAGTACAGCTTCTGTTGTTCCACTGAGAGGCGTGCTCTGTGGTTGGGATTCGGTTGATCGCTGGTTACTGGGAAGCACCGCCCGCCAAGTGGGATATTGCGCACTCCTGCCTCCATTGTGGTGGTTGCATGTGGTAGCGGTCGGCCTCGGTGATTCTGGTCCTGGTGTCCTGGGTATGGTGTGGTGCCTTGAGGCCTTTGGGTGGGCAGGCTACCGGATCTTCGAATGCCTCTTGCCCTTGCGGTGGTTCAGCGGGCGAGGGGTATGTCTGGTAGTTGGGTCGCGCAGGTGGTCGGCGGTGGGTGGCTTTAGGGTCTCGTTTGGGGCACCCGGGGTCGGTGCAGACGAAACCTCCTTTTGGTCTGCTTAGAGGAATTGCGATCTGCAGTCACACGCTCGACCAATTCCTCCATGTGGTGGCTGGTGACAGGTGTTGCGTGAGTGATCTTTGTGTCGTGTTTTTTTTGGCCAACTCAGCTGCATTGAAATTAAAGTATAAATAGTAATTAAATAAAAATTAAAATGAAATATCATATTATATGATATCCTATTTAAATTAAAGACTGATTTGATGCGGCTGGGTTGGAATCGAGTTTGAATAGAGTGTAAACCCAATTCCTTTTCGGTGATGGTGATCTTCGCTAGTTTCGAAGTCGACCGTCGTCGAAATTGAATTGATGTAGGGAGAGCAAGAGTGAGAAAAAGATAGAAAAAAGGGTAAAAATTAAGACAAACTAAAAAGAGTCGAAGAATAGATCTCCTCCGAGAAGGACGTGTTTTTGCGTGAAGCGTTTCTTTTGTTTTCCCCTTCTCTTTTCTATTAATTTTGTTTTTAAGTTTGTGTTTTAAGAAGTAAATTTGAGAAATAAAGTTATGTGCAGTGAATTAGTACGAAAGATTAAATAGACGTTTGTTTTTTGTTGGTGACCGAGGTGCATTCGTTCGAGGGGGAGGAAGAAGCAGCACTCAGAGGTCCCCAGGAATTGCGGGTAAGTGCGGTGAAAGAGAGAACCAAAAGGTGATTCCAGAGACCCGAACAAAGGAAAATTGTAATCGCCGGCGAGCTATACTGTTGTTTTTCCCTGTTACCTAAACGGGCGACTGCCACCAACACGTAACGGACTGTTACGCTGGAACCTGATGCCCTCGTCGTACGGTAAAACGATAACAGTATCCGAAGTACGCACCCCTTACTGGTCCATCGCCCCCTTTGGAAAGGCCTGAAATCTCAGGAGGGAATTGACCTACTTTTGACTCGGCCACTCGACTGCAAAGATAGAACCTTACACAATTTGATGTTGGAAAAATTACACCAACACCTGGCGCAGCCTTTTTATTCTGATTCCTGTTCCATTGGGCCAGGTACAACAGTCCCATTGGCTCAGCCCTCGCCAACATACGACGGTGACCTATAAGGGCGACAATTTAACAACCTGGATATTTCCAATACAAGCCATCCCGCCCCTTTTTGTCACATCCATCAACGCAACACATTTTGTGTCAACAACTACTAAATGATTTCGCAACAAATCCAAATACAGAAACTAACCATAATCATTTTCCAAATAACAATATTCCGTTACAACTAACAATACATTTCCTGCAACGACAACCAAAATTTCCTATTGGAACAGTTGATTCAACCAACGAGAAATTCTAACAGTCAACCCAGCCGACGCATATAATAATATATCAATTACTTTTGTAAGAACTGGCGCAAACCAGCGGTTTAACCACACATTATTTTCTAATACAAATTTTCAATCAATAATATTACACAGGTCTTGTCACACCGAAGCTGGATGACGTGGTGGGTGCTGCGCCTGCTAGCACCCAACCCAATTCAGTAGTCTTCGCGACGAGGTCGAAACGTTGGTCCGCCCTTAAACCTTCGGGGGTGAGGGTTTGGTTTAGATCTGCCCCAATGATAATGTCCACCTTGTCGGCGGAGGCGATGTTTGGATCGGCAAGGTCCAGATCCGCCACGAACGAGAGATCCCTGGTCGTTGGTTGTGATGGTGGCACGTACGCCGAGAGGCGGGACAGGATCAAGGGCCTCAGTGTCCACTGTTGCGAGCTGTGGAGGCGAGGGGCGATGGTGATTGTGGCTTGCGCCCTTGTGGTAAGGCTGTGAGTGCCCCCGGCACCATAGGCGGGGACAAATGGTGCTTGGCGTCGGACGTGCAACCTTTGGGCGAGTGACTCCGAGATGAATGTGGCGCTGGAGCACGGGTCCAACAGAGCACGGAGTTCAATCCTCCGTTGGCGCTCCGACGTCACGATAACTCGAGCGCAGCGCAGTTTGCTGTGGAGGGGTGCTGATTGTGTATGCGCAGGCACTTTCATATTGTTTGATGCGGGGGGGGGGGGGGTCCTGCGCTTACTCCTGGCGGTGGTGATGTTGCCCGTTGATGGCGGCTGTCCTGATATGTAGCAAGGCGTGGTGTCTCTGCTGGCATTGCCGAAACATCTTGCTGGAGTGGCAGTTGCGTAGCCGATGGCGACCCAAACAGTTGTAGCACAGGTTTCGTTTGTGTGCGAAAGACTTCCGCTGGCCAGGTTTGGGGGATCGGAAACCCTCGCAAGCGTAGGTAGAGTGTTGGGCCTCACAGAACGTGCATGGAGTCTGTTGCATTGGGGGTTCCGGCGATGTTCTATGCATCGCGACACGGGGCTGGTTGTTCATTGGGCCGGCGGCATTCTGGCGGGTTGCTTGGTCGGGATTCAATGGTCTGGTGGGCGGTTCCTTCCCGCTGGCTTGGTGGTGACCGTTGGCAGCTGCACTGGGAGCAGCTCACTAGGATATGTGCAATTGGCGTTGTTCGCTATTGTTGGGGAAGCTGGTGCGAGCGCGTACTGAACCCCGAGTAGCTTCGTCAGTTCATCGAGGTATACTTCCTCGGCCTGGGAGATAAAATCCTCCGCGCAGTACTGGTGTTGTTGATACTCGGGGGTCGCCATGTAGACAATTTTGTTGCGCCGCCTGAGGATGGCTTCCCATTCGGTGCGGAGGTCTCGTTTGGTGGTTTCGATCCCGGTCGGGGTTGGCTGTCCCTTGTGCTGCAGGTTGAGGAAGGTGCGAGAGATGGTGTCCTGTGCCGCGAACTGAGCGGCGATGAGTTCCTCAATCGTCTTTTGTTCATTAGTCTGTGTTTTCACCCACTGTTTGGCTTCTTCTTTTGCTCTCTTCTCGGCTTCTTCGCGTTCAATTCGTTGCTTCCCTTCTTCTTCGCGTTTCTCTTCAGCTTTGCGCTGTTCTTCACCAAGACAAAGAGCGTCCTCCTCGAATGTACGCTCCCTTTCAGCTTCTTTACGTTAAAGTTCAACTAAACGTTCTGTTTTTAAACGTTGACGTCCCAGTCCAGGTTGGCGTTCAGCTTGTGCTCTGGCAACTCTTCGGCGTTCGGCCGATGCAGCCTTTGTTATTTTCCACTTAGCTGTCATCGATGCCGGCATTTCGTTTGAGTTAACTTCCTGTTTCTCTAAAAATATTTTCACTGAACTATCTTTACTGTTGTCGTGTTGTTCGTGTGTTAATTGTTTTTCACTTCCTTGATCAGTTCTCTCTTCGGTGCAATAAGTATCAATTCGTTTCGGAGTAACTGTGGCAATTGTCGATTTAGTTTCAGTATCTGCATCTGATTGTGAACTATCTGTAGTTGAATATCAGTTAATTCTTCTGTCTTCACAACATTTAAAGCGCTCTTCTCGTCTTTGTTTTAAGGTTATCAATAATCAGAGATTAGTCATCATGTGGTCGGATTTATCTTTTGGTTTTTGTGAAGAAGATGTATTATGCGATGAAGCTCGAGAATTCTGAACCTTGGGTTGGTTCGTATCCTTCCTTAGTGGGGTTGAATTGGTGTTACTCTTCACAGGTATCCTGTGCCGCGAACTGGGCGGCGATGGTGTAGATCCACACGTTGCTGGATCCGGCTCGAGGGACGCGATTGAACGGGGGATTGTGGACTTTGCCCGTTAATCGCTAGGCCGTAATTCCAGCAACTTTTACACGCACATGTACTTGAAATCAATTACCTTTGGAAACAGTATACTCTAATGTTCTTAATATAGAAACGTGCTCGATAACGTTTTATTCTTTATTACAAGGCTCTGGCGCTCAAAATAACGCCTCACTTTACAAACTGGACAGCAGATAACAAAGGGTCAGCAAGGGAATGAATCGCATTCGATGCGGACGACTGATTGGTGCGCATCCGATGATGTGGCGACGAAGTAGTGACGACGAAGTTTGGCTGCAGACTGACCAAAAACCGTTGGTCACATTTGAATCTGGGTGACAGTTCGATGGCGTTCCTAAGCAGGTGACGCATTGTCAGCTGGCGGCTGACAGGCGTGGTGAATATGCTGGTTGGGGAGTGTACTAGACGGTGAATGTACTAGAAACACCCCGCTGTGTTTAGTTGCGAATCCGCAACAGTAAGTGTGAAAACGAAATGAACGAAATTATAATTTATAGATTGACAGCTCAACATGGCCTTCAATTGAATAAAATAAACATTAAGCTGCTGTTACATGGAAGCAACAAATAATTAAATGAATTGAATATTTTAGTAGGGGTGAACCAACAAGAGCTACAACAATATTAGCGATGAAATACGCCTACCCCGCTCCCGGAAAAATGTCAAAAAACGATCCTCGTGGGAGCAAATAAGAATGTCCTGCAAATTGGGCGTGTGGTTAGTGCTTATTGCCCGTAAACGCACCTAGATAATTAAATGTGGGTTAAATTGGTACTCTAGGTTACAAAAAAGTAAAATGTTTGCAAAAGTGAAGTTTTAGTTACAACTTCCAGCAAAAGAGGAGGTTCTTAAATCGGCAAGATCTATGTAAAAAACAAGTCCCGGGTATTAAATTGTATTTCTAATACTGTGATGAAAATGACTTTAATTAAAAACCGGAAGTCTTCAGTGACCTCGTATGCATCTCGTTACGCACGTTGCATACATCAGGCAAATTATGTCAACGAATACAGGCCTGACGTTTGGAACAATTCAGGGAGTGCAGACTGGGTCTATACGAATGGCAATATGACTTTAGGAAAAAAATTAATGTCTACAGGCTAATGTTGTTGTGTGAGATACCTATTTATCAGATCTATCTGAACAGCAATATGACTTTAGGCAAAAGAATCCACTTGTGCAGCCCTATTTGTTGCATAAGATACCACCCATAGTTAGGAAAAGTTAGCTAGGAGGAGTTAAAATGTATTGTATTGTGATGATCGAAAACGGATTCAATTCAGGCAACTGAAGTTGCATCCAGTGCTGGATAGTCACTTTTTTTATAACACTTCTTTTGGGAGAGGCGAACCTATAGCGCCGAGTGGGACCTCCGAGATGCCAACAAATTACTGTTGCAGTTATTTTTGAACAGTTGCAATGTTGTTACGCTCCGGGTACACTCCCGCGGGATGGGAGCTCCACAGCTTCTCCTCTCTGTAATGGAACGAGTTCTGATGCGGGAATGTTCGCCCCGTCAGGAGATGAACTGCAATTGGTGCGATCTATCACATTGTCTTGTGGAGTGCATATAAACCGAATTGCGTGGAACAATACCACCAGTCTCCGAAGAACAGTACCCGTGATAACATCTGTAAAATATATAGAGGTCGGCTACGCGCCTTCGATGTGATAGCGACTGTAGTCTCGACGTCAGCGCCGAGTCCGCGACCAGGCGGCTTGCTCGTCTTTGTATGCTCTCAAGTAGGTCGAGGGTATGTTTAGAAGCAGAGCTCCAAACATGAAAGCAATACGTGAGGGCGGGGGCTCTAGGTTTCATCCTTATGAACATAATGATGACGATGAGTATGATGTGCCACAATGATCTGTACTAAGACATCTTTGCCCGTATGAAAGAATTTGGTATTGTAGCTAAAGAAGTTGCACTTGTACTCGCAAGAAGATCGTTTGCAAATACGCCATTGAATCGCGGTATCCCACCAAAATGAAGGTTAAAAAAGGCGGGTTACTTACCCAAAACGAAGAAGAAGATCCATAATTGTATTTGATATAGAAACATGAGTGAACCACGATCTGTTGTAGCTGCCTTCAGGGTATACATGCTTTTGACAGTACTTGCACAAATGTAAGCATGTCTTTCATTCATACTGCTTATACCGTGAAGGCAAGTTTGAAAATTTGTAACATGTACTCAAAGAGCGCGTGGGATTCGATACCACACGAACGATATTGGAGCATCATATATGACTCTAGTAAGAGTAATAGAATACTGAGAATGTTGAGCTTAAAAGTAGCTTAATCGATAGTAAATAATGTTATATATGTATTAATACAGTGTATGTAATGCAGCAAGCGGAACACATTGAGCGGAGTGTAGGGAAGAAGTATCGTGCGCCGGCGTACGGCGCTGATTCCCTTCTTCCTCCAACATCACTATAAGAAAGTTCCTCCGCAATTATCCACGAACAAAAGAACGAAATGCCGCCACGTTTGCACACAACCAGGAGTAAAGTAAAAAAGATAAGCACACATGGTCGTCACCAGAAATGAAATCACACCAAGGGTAAAATAGGCGCACTGAGAGGGAAACACAAACGAAACACCGAAACACTAACATAGGGAGGAAGTGATTAAACCGCACGTTTGTAGAGATAAATGATCCTTTTATTTTTATTTATTTTAACACTGATTGAAGAGGAGACAACAATATATAATTTGAAATATATTTTGTAGCACGCTCCTATATGGCTTATATAGTCTTAATTTAATGGTGATTAGTCCGCTTAATTTGAAGGCACACGAAAACTTAAGTCTCACGACCGCGGTTACTCGACTATATTCGACGGTGTATTCGCGTCCTCGGGGCGCGACGAGGAGCGGGAGTGGACAACGACCTACTCCGTCGGTGGATGGTAAAAGGCTCAGCGTTGCTCTGCTCGATGCAGAGCCACTTCGCAACCGCGGGTGAGTTTTCTCCACAGAGAAAGTGTTCCTCTCGTGGTGAAAACGAGGAAAGAGGATCTCACTGGTGAGGTCGAAGCAGGCAGACGGCAAGGACAAACGACTAATGCATCGTTCGGTAATGAGGGCCAGCTGGGTAATTAGCAGCCACTCATTAAATGAAAAATGCATTTAGGATACTGTGGGGGTTTCTCTAACCACATGGAGAACCAACCCACAATGCCAACCAATCTTGACCGCTAACAGCGCGTCACCTCAACCCAACTCCCCGTGCAAAATCTGCATTTGCATACATCCCATACTTACTAGGAACCCATTTCCCAAGCTGAAATAAATGCATATTCCAATTTACAACGGAATATTAATCATTTCCCTCAATTACATCACCCCACATACGTTTTCCCAAAATTGCTTCGGTCAACTTCCTACTTAAGTTATATTTTCTCTTTGTGCAATCTTAATTTCCCCGAAATTCACATGCCATAACCAACGCATATCCCAATCCTCAACGGAACATTACCAACCAACTAAACCGCGCACATTTCCCCGAAATTATTTCGGTTAACATTTCTATCTAAACGATATCCCTTGCTTGCACCCAAGCCATTCCAATTTCCTCTGAAAATGCATGCCCATACTCGCTCGCGTCCCCAAACCAATTTCCCGGTACACCCAACCAACGAAGTCAACCCAGCCTGTACGGCCAGAATTCGCTGGAACTGAGTTCTTATGCGAGCGTAGCAACGCCTCCAAAATTCTTCGTAATTGGCAGCGAGCCTAATTTCGGTATGACGCACCGCCACGACGCATTGGATGAATTATTTTCATTCATAAGTCAGTCGTCCTCCAACTACCACAGCGCGCGTATCGGTATTCCCCTCTAACCGCCGCGGCCACGCGGGGGCACGCCGCCCCAGCGTGCCAAATGAAGTCCGCCCTAATGTTCTCCTTCCAATTGCCGAGGGTACAGCGTCGAAAATGAATAGAAGGAAAAAACATTCGGGAGCAGTTCGCGGATTAAAGCTAGATAACTTACGACAAATCCTAAGATGAAATAAAAAGACCCTTACGGCCGACTCCCAGTGTTTCATTTCTCTCCTTGCGCTTGCGGACACTTTCGCCGGTAAACAACTCTGTAGTGGGGCGGCGGTTGACTGGTGCCATACGTTGGTACATCCACCATCGCACCCCCACAATACCACAAACGATATGGGTTGTTTATGGTATCGCCAGGAAGCCTATAGAGGAACAGCGTTCTTTGTTTGCACCTGGTGCGAGTTAGGGAAATTGGTTTCAGCTTCGATTGCGCTACTTGAATGCAGTTGCTTGGTATTTTATTGCTGGGAGAAAAAGGTCGCCGGGCAATGTGTACGTTAAGAGATTTATCACACACATGGGGAAGCTGGAAAATAGACAGCACAATGTTTATGGTACCTGGTGAAGGTTACATCGTATGTAATCCAAATCCTTTGTTATTAGGAATTCGTCTAATGGAATTTGTCTAGCACCAAAGGTGCCAAATTTGTTTGGGATTCCTGATAAGTTATTTAATGCGTGAAGCATTTAAGATGCTAATACGATTGCATTAGTGAAGTATGAGATTGGGTGGATGTTATGGGGGTTTTTTAGGTAAGCGAACCGTGGGGTTTGGCGGAACCGCCACAGGAGTATCAGTCCGGCATGGTTTCCGATCGGCGTAGAAGTATCTTTTACTGATTTTTATCTTTCGACTGACAAAAAAAAAACAAAAGAAAAAAAAAACGGAAAACTGGAATTATAATCCCTTGGTATTGTCTACTATTATTATTGCAGATGTTTCTTTCTATCATACGAGAAGATTGTTACGACTGTAGCAGCTTTACGAGGCACCAAGAAATAATTACTATTCGATAGTAACTACCTTTTTACAACTGTCTGTGTTACTCTCAAACCAACTCTTGAAATAGCGAGACAACTCGGGAAGAGCACTAATAATAGAGTTTTGTGGTTGAAGATCGGTTCTCTGGTGAATAGTTTCGGTCACTAATTTTATTTGGAGCACATCGAAGTCAATGCTTAAAAATAAGCGCTAAAGGTGGTTAAGTACAATGGAACACTTGGCAAATGAAATATTCATAAAATAGTTCTAATGAAATATGAGTATGTGTTTTGTACTTGGAAGTTTCATACAGGTTTAGTTGATAGATCTGGTCAAGAAAATGTAGCATCGCAGGGCGCTGATTCGGCGATATAGGTTCGTCCTTTCTGAGAAAAGTGAAATAATAGTATAAAAAACAATATATATATATATATATACAAAGCCTTTTAAATTAGTTATCATTTTTTTTATTAACAAGACTTTTTAATGATTTAAAAGACGCCTATGCAATTACACTAGAGAAACGGCGGAAATGGAAATCGCAGTTGCGAAGGGCGTTGTAGAGATTCACAATACAAAAAAAAACGCATTTAAATGTGTTGTTTTTGATGATTCGGGAATCGTGCATCTCTTGGAACTGTTGAAGATGGACATAAACAATTAAACAATACAAAGAGTCAAGTTATGGCTAAAATATAGGTTTATTTTCGCAGTGCCCAAATACCGCTTACCTTTTAAGAATTTGGGGATGACTCTATTATTTACTAATTCGAGTCCTCAGGTACTTTTAATTTTCTTAAATTAATATTAATAATAACGATTGTCACGACTTTTGTTATGAGTGTTACGTGCGGCTTCCGCCATCTCCATCGTTTGTTCGTTTTAAAATAATTTAATAGTAGATGGTAAGGTGGTGAGAAAAACACACTATCCACATGTTGAATGTGCGAACATACTCCTGTTCGAGTGTGGATCGTGTGGAAGTTAGATCTCTGTTTTCGGAGTGGATGTTGATGGAGGGGGGGGTGAAAGGAACAACAGGTTAGATATTTTGATTCCGTTTATTTTGTTTTTGTTGCTCGATACTGTTTTTTGAATGCAGTTGGTTGATTGAGACACAGTTGGTTAACAGCAGATAAGGAAGGAGAGTGGAAAGTCCCGAGTAACTTGCAAAAAAAAGAAAAGACGATTGAAAAGTAAAAGTTAAAAGTTTAGAAAAGAAAACAGAAAAATATTGAAACATTTGTAAAAGTTGAAGTTTAGAAATTAAACGTAGAAGACAAAAATAAAAAGCTCTTTCTTTTCTTGGAGCGCCGTTTACAAACGCAAGTGCTTAAACGTGGATTGGCCAGATCTATCGATCATGCTCGTGTTTTAATCCGTCAAAGACACATTCGTGTTCGGAAGCAGGTGGTGAACATCCCATCGTTTGTGGTGCGATTGGATTCGCAGAAACACATTGACTTCTCTCTAAAATCACCATTTGGTGGTGGCCGCCCTGGTCGTGTAAAGAGGAAGAACCTGAATAAGAACCAAGGTGGTGGAGCAGCCGCCGAAGAAGAAGAGGAGTCCTAACTGGAGTCTCTGAGAACGAACTCACACTGAACTAACCACAGGTAACCAATTTATAATTACATCAGATTTTCTGTGGCGGAAAACGTCACAACTCGCGCGGGTGCGAGTACAAGCAGAAATGGGAACAACAACAGGGTTCTCAAGTTTCTCCCCGCGAGCGGCACGCCGGAGCAGCACGCCGGAGCAGCACCTGCGCGCCAATGGCGGGGCACCCGGGTGGAGACTGGGGGGGGGGGGGGGGGGGGGCGCAGGAAATAGGCGCGGAAAGCGTAGTAGACAGCGCCGGCGCAATCGAGGGGCCGGTGGAAGTCGCGCGGCGGCTTCGGGCTCCCGGGATGTGAGTGGAGATAGTGAGCGAGAGTCGCCCGTGTCGGGCGGTGACGGGGAACGACCCGACTCCATGGACTCGGAGCCCTCGAAGGCGGGTGCGAGGCGTGAGGCCTCATCAGGGGATACAGGAAATCGGAAAAAGCGACCTCAGCACCGTGGGCCCAGGATGGGCCAAGACAGTTTCCAGTCCCGCTAGTTCGGAGTCTATCGAGACTCCCAGGCGGGATAGTCCCAAACGGAGGAACGGGATGCGGTGCGAATCTTGCAGCCGACGGCAGGAGGAAATAGATAAGAGGTCGGAAAACTCCCAGAGGTCGGGTCGGGAAACCGCAGCCCGACCGCACTGAATACGCAAATTGGCCAAAACTGTCCTCAGCTTTTGCCAGTAGAAGTCCCCATGGTCCAGCTCCCTTTGGACATTGGCCGTAGAAACACTACGCGGCTCATGGTGGACACTGGCGCTGAGGTCAGTCTTTTGAAGCCGAGGGCCCTTCACCGGGGCCAGGCGGTGGACGTTCGGCAATCCACACCACTGCAGACCATATTTGGCAACGGCAAGTCGAGGGGGTGCTGCCATGGGAATCTCAAGTTGCACCATGAGATTCCCTGCAGCTTCCATGTTGTAGACTCCATGCCAGGGTTAGAAGCAGACTGCTTGCTGGGCAATGACTTCCTGCCCAGGCATTGCAGGGTCAACGGACCGGGTGGATGTTTGGAATTTCCCCAAACAGCCATAAATCCCGAATTCTTCTCCGTTGATTTTGTAAATGGTGGGACGGGGGGGCTGAAGCATAAGGTAGCCAAACGGGGAGTTGGGACGCGGGGACCTGCCAAGGTCGATACCGAGGTCCACACTCTCCCGGGAACCCCCCACACACGGGGAAAGGCTACGAAAAAATGTTCGGCCGGGTCACCCCAGCGAGAGGAAACATCGTGGATGGATGAGCGTAAACCACCGATGATCGAAATAGCCCCGAGTAGGCCGGTGCTAGTGCCGGCACGCTCCCAAATGGAGGTGGCTATCCCCATTGACATCCGGGAAAAAGCCATTCTGGTGGCGCAGGACGCGCGAGGAAACATTTTATTCTCGCACTGCGTATCTACTTGGGCAAGGAGTGCCAGGTTACTGGCACTTAATACCCAGAATAGGCCGCAAAGGACCGATCAGCTTACGGTGAAGGTATACCCAACCAAGGAATATAACATCATCCCCTTGGTGAAGCGTAAAGTTACGTCGCCGGGAACTGACTCTGACGACGAGTCAGGCTGGCCCGCGCCCGAGAACCAATCTTCGGAGGGGCAATCCCTCCACTTCATACGACACCTGTTTTCGGGTGGTCAGTCGCCTGATGAACCCGATTTGAGCTCCATGTTGGCACAACTGTACGGGGAACTTCGTTTAGGGGATAACCTGAACACCCCAGAGTGCCAATCGATAACGGAGTTATGTCGAGAGTTCAACGACATCTTCCATTTACAGGGCGACCACCTGACGTATACCAGTGCAGTCTCGCACGAAATACTTTTGGTACGGGATCAGGCACCCATAAACCAAAGAATGTACCGAGGCAGGTTATTAATGAGCAAATTCGGGAAATGTTGGATAACGACATTATCCAACCCAGCAAAAGCTCGTGGAACTCCCCCCTTCTAGTGGTTCCCAAGAAAGCGGGCCCCGACGGAGAAGCCCGATGGAGAGTTGTGGTAGACTTTCGAAAACTAAATGAAAAAACCATCGGGGACGCATATCCCATCCCTCGTATAGAGGACATTTTAGACCAGCTCGGTCGCTCGCGTTACTTCTCCACGCTCGATTTGGCCGGTGGCTATCACCAAGTCTTGGTGGATCTAAACGATTGGAGTAAAACCGCCTTTAGCACCAACTATGGTCATTATGAGTTTCGACGTATGCCGTTCGGGTTAAAAGGAGCCCCGGCTACGTTTCAGAGACTAATGAACCATGTCCTTACCGGTTTGCAAGGAGTCGAATGCTTCGTTTATCTAGATGACATCGTCATATATGGTAAGAACCTGGCTGACCATAATGACAAGCTCCGGAGGGTGTTCGACCGGTTGAGATACCACAACCTCAAACTTCAACCTGGGACATGTTTGTTCGGAAAAAGGGGCTTCGCCAAAATCTTGCACGACAGCTAGTGCCAGAGATTTCCCCATTCCTAAGACGGTACGTCACGTCCAGTCATTCTTAGGACTAGCGACCTATTACCGGAAATTTGTGCCTAATTTTTCCCGGATAGTGCGCCCCTTAACCAACTTACTAAGGAAGGACGTGAAGTTCACGTGGTCATCCAAATGTCAACAGGCATTTGAAGAGATAAAGGGTAAGTTAATTTCGCCACGATTATTGGTTTACCCATACTTCAATCAACCCTTTAATCTAACCACGGATGCGAGTAATGAGGCACTGGGAGCAGTGTTATCCCAAGGTGAGATAGGCAAAGACCAGCCTATCGCCTATGCCAGCCGCACCCTGAATGGGGCCGAAAGAAACTATAGCACGATAGAGAAGGAGTTGCTGGCCATTGTATGGGCGGCAACAAACTTTCGTTGCTATTTGCAAGGTACACGCTTCACCGTGTACACGGACCACAAGCCGCTGAAGGGAGTGTGCGGCGTGAAGGAACCCACCTCACGCCTAACCAGATTTCGTCATAAGTTATCGAAGATTGACTACTCAATCGAGTACAAACCCGGTAAATATAACACCAATGCGGATGCGCTAAGCCGTATTCCCCAATCTGTGGACGAAACCCCTTCACCACCGCGGTGCAATGTAGTGACTCGCGCCCAGGCTAAGAACCAACGGTAAAGCGAGGGATCCCCGGAACGTCCTAGTGACGACGAGTCACCTCTAGAAGAGGACCCCATTCCCTCCTGCACGGAAAAAGGAATGGAAATAACAAATCCCGATGAGATCCAACACTTATTACGGGATTACCATGATCACCCTTTAGGTGGGCACCAAGGGGTGATCAAGAGGTATAAGAAGATACGCAGGCACTACTGGTGGAAGAATATGATGCGTGACATCAAGCATTACATTAAAGTATGCAAGATCTGTCAGCGCATGGAGTCTTCCCCAAACTTACGAATGCCGATGGTAATCACCGACATTGCCAAGAGGCCCTTCGAAAAGGTTTATTTAGATATCGTGGGCCCCCTGGACCGTACTCCTGAAGGCAATCTATACATACTTACGTTCCAGGATAATTTATCTAAGTATATAGATTGCTATGCCCTGCCCAATGCAGAGGCAGAGACGGTGGCTTCGGTCTTATTGGACCAAATAGTTGCAAGGTATGGTGTACCGACGCAACTAGTCACCGATCAGGGCAGCAATTTCCTGAGCAGCCTGTTTAAAAGCGTGTGCAGGCTGCTCCGCATAAAAAAACTGCAAACCTCAGCGTACCATCCACAATCGAATGGTGCCTTGGAACGAGCCCATCGACCGCTGGTAGAATTCCTACGCAGCATTGTGGACACAAATCCCCAAACCTGGGATCAGTACCTGAGGGCGGCCACTTTCGTGTACAACAGCAGCGTGCACGAGGGTACCCGATTGACGCCGGTGGGCTGTCTCTTTGGTTTTACTCCGGAGGTTCCCTCGAACATCAAATTACCTCCGGAACCGATTTACAACCATGAGAGCTTCCATAAGCTATTGAAGTACAAGCTTCAAAAAACGTACGAAATAGCCAGGCGCAATCTGTTGTCGAAATCAATCTCGAAACAGAGGTCCAAAGGATATCATGGCCGCCAGTTACGCCCGTTCACGTTCCATGTGGGCGATAAAGTCTTGATGCGGAAGGAAAACAAGAAAGGGAAATTGGCGCCCTGTTGGAGAGGTCCATATGACGTGGTGGAGGTGAAAAGCGCGGTCAACAGCGCGGTGAGGCTAGGTAAGGGGACGTTGGTTGTACACAACAACCATCTGAAGCCTTACTGGGAGTAAGGGAGTCCAAAATTGGAGAGAGCATATGAGAGCGGGACGGTTTCACCTACAGAGCGACATTAGGATGGTTTTATGAGGGGATCACCTCGCTTTGGCGAGGGGGTCCTAACCGGATCGTGTGGGCGGTCGAGCTTTCAGTCGAACCATCGGTTTGAGTGTCGGGTCCGCCGTGAAAGGTGAGATCTTTGTTGCTTGTTTTGTCCTTATCTCCGGGGAGTTCTTGTTAGTGTTCCCCTAATAAATTATTGGTATTTATTTCTTACTAACACTTATACATAAGTATTATTTATTTATTAACATTAACACTTAAGTACTATTTATTTCCTACTAACACTAACATATAGGTAGCATAAAACTTACTAACGTTAACACTTAAGTACTATGTATTTCCTACTAACACTAATATATAGGTAGCATAAAATTTACTAACGTTAATTTTGTTAACGGATTGTTAATTTGATTTGTTAATTTATTTCCTTTTTTTTTGTTGATTTTGTTGATTATATGTTTGTTTGCTCTCCGCTGTCCACTCTCCGGCGTGACATTTCTCTCCTAAGAATGCCACGCAGTCTTGTTGGGGGTGGGGGGGGGGGGGGGGGGGGGGGGGGTTACGTGCGGCTTCCGCCATCTCCATCGTTTGTTCGTTTTAATATAAATTAATAGTACGAGGGTTGCCTCTTATGTTTCGGGATTTGGCAACCCTAGTGTTGCAATCCGGCAATTGACAGCTCTGTCGTAAAGTTGGACATTTTTGAGGTTATACGCACTCAGAACGTTTTGACATACGAGCGCTATTTATGTTGTTTAGAGTAACTTAAAAGATTCATCTCGGCCCAAAAATGGAATTAAATCGTCAACATTTTCGTGCGATTTTTTTTTACAACTTTCGGCGTGGATTAACTCAGCAACAGTGCATGGATGAACTTAATTCAATTTTTGGCGATGAAGCTCCATCAAGGACCAGTGCGGTGAATTCAATCGTGGTCGTAGTTCACTCCAAGATGAATTTGGTGAAGGTCGTCCAAAATCAGTTGTTGTTCCGAAAACCATTGATGCTGTGCGCGAACTGATATTGGAAGATCGTCATGTGACCTATCGTGAGATTGAGACAACCTTAGGCGTTAGTGGGACCAGCATACATTCAATATTGCATAAACATTTGACTGTCAAAAAAATGTGTTCGCGTTGGATCCCACACAATTTGTCAATCGCCCAAAAAAAGGCTCTTGTCAATTGGTCGAAAGAAATGCTCAAAAAATACGGTGGCGGTGCTTCGAAACACGTCTATGACATCGTAACAGGTGATGAATCGTGGATTTACGCGTATGAGCACGAAACACTTCCAAGCAAATGGTCGCCTGTTTTTTCGGAAAAACTGGACATGTCGCAACCGTACCCCTAGAACAACGCAGAACAGTCAATTCTGAGTGGTGCACAACCATTTGTTTGCCAGTTGTCTTCCAAGAAATCAGGAAAACCAACCGCCGAAGACGGATCACTCTTCACCACGACAATGCGAGCTCTCACACATCGACTGCATTTTTGAGCACCCAAAACATCGATTTGATGGGTCATCCGCCGTATAGTCCTGACTTGGCACCGAATGACTTCTTTTTATTCCCGTACGTAAAAAACAAACTGAGAGGTCAACGTTTTTCGACACCTGAAGAAGCGGTTGCTGCATTCAGAATGCATGTGTTGGGGATACCTCAATCAGAGTGGCAAAAGTGCTTCGACAATTGGTTCAAACGCATGCAAAAGTGTATAGATCTTCATGGGGAATATTTTGAAAAACAATAAAGTGATTTTCGAAGATGAATATTTGTTTTTGTTCTCTAATCTCGAAATATAAAAGGCAACCCTCGTAGATGGTAAGGTGGTGAGAAAAACACACTATCCAAATGTTGAATGTGCGAACATACTCCTGTTCGAGTGTGGATCGTGTGGAAGTTAGATCTCTGTTTTCGGAGTGGATGCTGATGGAGGGGGAGTGAAAGGAACAACAGGTTAGATATTTTGATTCCGTTTATTTTGTTTTTGTTGCTCGATACTGTTTTTTGAATGCAGTTGGTTGATTGAGACACAGTTGGTTAACAGCAGATAAGGAAGGAGAGTGGAAAGTCCCGAGTAACTTGCAAAAAAAAAGAAAAGACGATTGAAAAGTAAAAGTTTAGAAAAGAAAACAGAAAAATATTGAAACATTTGTAAAAGTTGAAGTTTAGAAATTAAACGTAGAAGACAAAAATAAAAAGCTCTTTATTTTCTTGGAGCGCCGTTTACAAACGCAAGTGCTTAAACGTGGATTGGCCAGATCTATCTATCATGCTCGTGTTTTAATCCGTCAAAGACACATTCGTGTTCGGAAGCAGGAGGTGAACATCCCATCGTTTGTGGTACGATTGGATTCGCAGAAACACATCGACTTCTCTCTAAAATCACCATTTGGTGGTGGCCGCCCTGGTCGTGTAAAGAGGAAGAGCCTGAATAAGAACCAAGGTGGTGGAGCAGCCGCTGAAGAAGAAGAGGAGTCCTAACTGGAGTCTCTGAGAACGAAATAATAGACACCCCACACTGAACTAACCACAGGTAACCAATTTATAATTACATCAGATTTTCTGTGGCGGAAAACGTCACGTGAGTCAGCTGTTGATTAGTTGTGATATGTCGCGTATCCTCCTTCAGAACTATAGCATTATTCTTATTATGTTATTTATTGACAATATCAACGAATTTAATTCGTTATTGGAATTATTGGATTTTGTAAAACGTACATTTTCACCATCAAAAGTTTTAGAAATGTTGTTTTACTATTGTGAATTATATATCATTTACTCAGTGGCAAATGGCATTTTGACATTACTCCATTCAAATTCGGTTTAAAACTCAACTGGCAATTTTGTGTAAAACATATAGTTTTAGTAAGATGTTCGGTGTAAATATAAATAATGAAAAGATAAAGGTATACAACTTGATGTAATTATTTCATGCGGTATTTAAAGTCCTGTTTTCCTTGCAGCACGAGATGAGATCGAACAAGATCCATAAGATCCATAGCGACATGCGAGAACTTGACGTCTTCACTTGTTCAACTGGAGATTTGAAGCAAAATATAATGGAACCCCTCGAAACGATATCGTATTTTTGCAAAACTACAAAGCAATTAACCCCAGCAGTAGAATTTTCCGAAGACAGTTTAAGACAACTACAAAACCAAATAGATGCTCTAAAAAAATTCGGTGAACTGATGAAGCCTCATCTTGAACATCGGGACGTAACACCAGAACCAGAGCCAACAAAATAAACGTAAATCACTTTGGTGTGTTAAGCTAGGAGAGAATGTGCATGAAGAATGAATAATAACTTATGTATATCTTGTACTTTGTATAAATGGCACATTATTAAATTTCCTTACTCTTTATACTTAAAACTATTGTGGCTTACTTCGCTAGTTGATTTTGCGACTGTTATTGTTTGTGCCTCTTGTTGATATTGTGACTGAAGTTGCTTATTGGACAGAATATCTTGTAACTTTCATAAATAAAGTCGCGGTGGAAAAATTGATTATGTTGGATTATTGAACGAATTATAAATCTAAACTGCGTCCGTGTTTATGTGGATTGTGTCGCGGTGAATCATGTATGTCCGTACCTAACTTCCGGGTATCTTGTCTTCTTTGTTGATGTAGCTGATGGTAGGTCCCCTGCGGCGTTTACAGGTGTAGATGATTGAAAGTAGAGTAATGCAGAGGAAGGTACAAATAGCTCCTAGGTACCAGTACTGATGTTCCCAGGAGTCCCAGTCGTTGTCATCCAGTTCAGCTGAGAGTCTTGCCTTGAGGCAAGACGAGGATCCTCCTTGGGCTCACCGTATAGATCGATTTTGGGAGGGGGCATATAGTCTTCTATTGACAAATTTTTGATATTAGTCTCGATTTTTTTACATTTACGATGGGAGACAGAACATCAAACTGGGTGCTGGAGATTTTGCAACATGGAAACCTCACTAGACTAACTTTTGCAACGAGTGGTGTCTGTGTGGTGTTGCACACGATAGTAAGTCTGTTAACGCTTCTTTTATCTTGACTGCAAGATCACTCAGCAATTGATATACCTTATCAAGTTCCGTGTTGACTGGTATTGTGGTGCATATGTTATGTTCCAAAACGTTCCTGCCGGCAGTCACTTAGTTGTGTTTCCTTAACATTGTCGTAGATTCCGTGGCCTAGATCGATGGCTTGGGTTGGGTCGAAGGAAGTTTTGTTGTCACTACTGAGTCCAATTTTTTGTACGAAGTCTCCGCGGTCTAGAAGGATAGCAGGAGCCTCGATGTTTGGAACGCTGATATGGGCATTTTTAGAGAAAATTCTCGTTTGGACCAGAGGGATGTTGAATGCCACGGTAATCATATTTTTGCGGATGGCCTTCGTTATTCTGTTAACAGTATATAGTGCGGCTGCATTTGGTAAGGTTGGCAGAATGCTGAAGTTCAAATCTCCGTTTAATTTACTGACAGGTCTGTAGAGTTTCATCGGGTCGGATAGTGATGATGTTATGATGATTTATCTGGATAGCGCTCATAAGGATTTGAATGCTGGCTGAGTAATTGTTTATTTGCTCTTGTTGTACGTCAACGCCTTAGATTCTAGGTGATTGATGTATGTCTTGAAGTGGGATACTTGTAATACCTTCAGCCTTGTGAGTATGGCGTTAATATGCTCACAGTTAGGCTGGCTTGTCGTGAGAGTCGACTAAAGGCAGAGTGGTAGGTGGAGTCCCAACGATCTGTCGGCCGTTGAAATACCACCCCATCAAGCTATAGGCTCCTTGAAATGGTCGGGCGAAATCCCTGACCATCTTTCGGAGCTTGGCTGACGGACCGGTTCAAGAAAAGGTTGGTTTAGATGGTAGTCGGTCCCAAGGTAAGATACCTCTCCGACACGCTGTGCATTCCGCGATATCGTCGGGAGATATCTTCGACTATGTTTCCGATTTATGGCTGATGGCCCGAACTGGCACGGGCGATTGACGATTGTGAAGAACGTGTGATGCGAACTGACGCTATGACAGTTAGAATCATTAAAAATGTAACCAATGCTCAACACATCAGGCTACTGCCGCTTGTACGAATTCGATTTCTAAACTCAAGTACACTCAACTGATGTGGAATTGTTATGTTATCGCTATGGTATACGGCTCTGATACATTTTCTTATTCGATTTTCGTTCGGTGTTCTTCACTATTTGCTTGTGTATTGTGTGTGTATCTGTTAGAAACGCCACAATGGTACCTTCTGATATAAAACAATCCGGAGGTGAACTAACTTCCAATTCGGGTCTCCGGTGGGACTATGTCAGGGGGAACATCACGCAGATATTGTGATAAATAACCGAATTTTAAGAAATTCGTCATCGCATAATCGGGCTCGTTCTCGAGGCTCTGCCGACGTTCGGCTGACAACGGCATTTTGTAACATCAGGGTCATCGGTTTCACCAATACGAATGTAAACGTCGTCCACCAATATTTGAAAACAGTCAAACCTGATATCCTTGCTCTAACTGAGACCCCGGTCGGTTCGTCAACTGATTCGACATATCTTCGCTGCTCAGGATATGACTTACATTCGAGATTCCGTTTCAAGGGCGGAGTCTGCGTCTTCACGTGGTCCGATCTGGCTTGCCAAGGGATAGAGGTCTTGGAATCCAGCAACATGGACATCATGTGGTTGAGGGTCGTGGTGAGGAATTCTGTTAAATTTCTTTTTTCTTTACCGCTCCCCGAATGACGATCGACCAGCGACATTTTTCGAACATTTTTCATGTACCGTCGACTGGATACAGATCAACTACCCAGCTTCTGAAATGGTCGTCCTTGGTGATTTTAATGTAACAATTTCGGCTGGATAGTAGATTCTAACAGAACCGACAAGGTTGAGAGGCTGGTGGAGATGTTCGCTGTTAGCCGCAATCTGATTCAACTCGTGGAGGAACCTACGCGAGTGCCGGATGCTCGAGGTGATTATGCGAACACCCTGGATCTGTAGCCGTCGGTGCTTCATAAGCATGGTTGGTGTCCTGATCAGCTGGTTCAGATGTAACTCCAGGATCTTCAGCTTCAATTGTATGCTCATTAAATAGTTTCGGGGTGTTCTTCTTGATGAACTCCCTAATTTTAGAAAAAATTGTTTTTCCAGCTTCGTACTTTGGCAGGAATTCGGCGGCAGTTTTTTTCGTTTAGTTCTTTCTCGGAGTTGTAGTAAGTCTCAGCGGAGGTCCATAGGTTCTTTGCCTTATCGTACTGCCTGAAAAGTATCCTGGGCACGTCTCTCTACTGGCACCTTAGTGAGATTGACCCTAACTTCTTCTAGCTGGGGAATAACATCTTGGAGGTTATCTATAATACGCCCAAGTTGATCCATGTTTGTGTGCGCAAAGTAAGCTGTTACTTTGAACTCGGAAAATTATTTGTTGTGTTTCGTTGGTGATTTGTGTAGTAAACCCTTACTTGCAAATTGTTGCACTTTGTTATTGCAATTTTTTTGATTTTTGTAAGGTAAACTGTTACTCTCAAATTATTCAAAGTCAACTAGGAAACAAAGGAAAGGCTTGGCAGTGATTAAAACCGAGAAGGCGGGGATTACGCGTATTTCGAGGGTTTGTGTTCAGAGAAATAAGTTAAGGAGGTAGGCGCAGTCGACCGAGCCGGAGAAGACCCAATGAATGAATATTATGTCAGCCACGATTAGGATTAAGGGGTTTTCCCATCCTAGCCCTCGGAGAGAGTACCGAAGGAAGCGACGTTGAATACTTCGATTCTACAAATATGGACCTTGTGATAAGGAGACCACAACTGGCTAGCATATTAGAGTAGTGGACGGACGAGGATAAGGTAAAGGGATCGAGTAACGTAAGGGTCGCAGAATTCATTAGACTATCATTTCATAAATCCGAGGGCAGACTTGCTTTCCGGATCGTCT
Organism: Microdon myrmicae; assembly: GCA_963931805.1. Taxonomy (NCBI): domain Eukaryota; kingdom Metazoa; phylum Arthropoda; class Insecta; order Diptera; family Syrphidae; genus Microdon; species Microdon myrmicae. The sequence goes on along the minus strand of OZ007497.1, from coordinate 257,946,879 downwards.
CATCAATGTGAGAGAGGAAGTTAAGCTCCATGTCGTAAAGGATCCCAAGATCTCGAATACATTGGACAATCGGCAGGGGTTGGTTATGGAGGGTATAGGGACGTGAGGATGAGTGAATACGCTTACGGGAAAGGGTTATTGATTGGCATTTGGTGATGTTAAGTACAAAGCAATTTTTGTCACATAAGCTGTCAAGGTCAGATTGCAGCAGTGCTGAATCAAGTGTGACTCGATGATCTTGTATAACTTGGTATCATCAGCGTATAGGGACCAGCTGGAATTCTTAATGACCTTATCGATGCCATTAGTGGTCAGTATAAATAGGAGCGGACCCAGGTGACTACCTTTCCGACGCCCAGGGGTGGCAAGGAAGGGTTTGCATATCATGGACCTGAATCGAACGGAATAAAGTCTATCCTCTAGTCAGGAAGAAATCCATTTCAGCAATCCAGGTTCGTAGCCGGAGCGGATAATTTGAAGCTGATTAGATTGTGGGAGATTTTGTCTAGAAATCCATTTCAGCAATCCAAGTTCGAAGACGAAGGCGTCTAATTTTATATGTTTAGACAGTAGAAAATTTTGTCAAATGCTTGACTAAGGTCGGTCGATACCATATCGACCTCGTAACCGTCCTTTAGTGCTGAGAGTGTAAAGGAAGTGAACTCACCGAGGTTGGTTGTAGTTGATCGGCCATTGAGAAAATTATGCTATCTTTTTGTGATTCTAACAGTGATAGCGCCGGTTCAAATCACACGCTCTTCACTATCGTCGCAAACGCTATAAATATATATAGCGTTTGCGACGATAGTGAAGAGCGAGTGATTCGAACTGACGCTATCACGGCTAGAATCACTAAAAGATATAACCAAAGCATAACCCATCAGGCCACTGTCGCTTATGTGAATTCGATTTCTAAATTCAAATACATTCGACTAATGTGGAAATGGTATATTATTGCTATGGTATACGGCTTTAATGGATGTGCTTTTGGTGGTGTTGTTCTTTACTAGTCGTGTGTGTATCTGCTAGAAACGCCACTTCACTCCCTTCCCAGTAACTTTCGTTATGATCAACTTCCAGACGACTGAGCGTAGAGCGAGCGAGAGAGCGATCGAGAGAATGTCAGAGCAGGCCAGTGGGCCGCTGCTCTGTGTAGAAGTCGTGTGATTGCAAGTAAAGTAAAGTTTTGTGTGTGGATGGGAGTGTGTGTTATGTCGTACAGATATCACGTCGGGGTCACCAGTTATAACGTTTGTAACGATGGCGAAGAGCGAGTGATTCGAACCGACGCTATCACGGTTAGAATCACTAAAAGATAGAACCAAAGCTCTTACCCATCAGGCCACTGCCGCTTATGTGAATTTGATTTCTAAACTCAAATACATTCGACGAATGTGGTAATGGTATATTATTGCTATGGTATACGGCTTTAATGGGCGTGCTTTTGGTGGTGTTGTCCTTTACTAGTCGTGTGTGTATCTGCTAGAAACGCCACACATGTTCAGGATGATGATGGCAAAATTGGACGCGCGAGCTGCAGAGTTTAAGGCAAAATTGGATGCGCGAGCTGCAGACGTTAACGCAAAATTGGACGCGCGAGCTGCAGAGTTTAAGGCAAAATTGGATGCCCAAAAGCAGTGTATGAAAGAATTCTGGCACTCGGAAGCGGAAGAATCTGCGGATGAGGAGGAATTGGAGCCACAGGAAAGGAAGAAACTCAGGAAGAGAAAAGCTATGGCCGACAGCAGTGAGGAAGAGGAGGAAGATGACGATGATGTGTTACGTGAAGAACTGAAGGATCTCATCGATGATAACCCGATTGAAGAGGACGGCAGTGATGGTGAATACACTGATGCTTCAGGCCGTTCCCCGAAACGGATTTACAATGATGATGACGAGTTGGACGACCGACTGGAAAACGACGACTGTGACCTTATTGAAGAGAATCTTGGTTTGAAAGTCGAAAGCAAAAAGCGTTCCAAGCGTCTGCGTCGTACACAGGACGAGGAAAGTGATGGAGAGGAACAGCACCTCGATGAAGGTTCAGCACGTGAGGCTACAGCCGAACAGCTATTCGACGACGAAGACGATGTTGAACACCGCTCTGAACGTAGTCACAGGGAAACTGAGGCGGTAAAACATTTCAATGATGATGAGGAATCGAAGTTTGATGCTGAGGATTTTATTGTAGACGACGAAGGATGGCCATTTGCTGAGAAGAAGAAGAAAAGACGACTTCTAGTCACTGACGCGTTATTGCAAGAAGGTCAGGACAGTTTCGGCGTAGATTTCGACTATGAGGATTTCACTAATTATGACGAGGATGGATATGAACCCGAATACGAACCTAGTGCATTGAAAAGGGGTCACTTTACGGATTTGGACAATGAAATCCATAAAACGGATATTCCTGAGCGAATGCAATTTCCCGAAGTTCCGGTTACGCCTGTTCCAGACGGACCCAATGAGCTACAAGATGAATTTGAATGGATTTACAAACAGGCGTTTTGTAAATCAACTGTCTCCGAACAAGAGAAATCAACGGATGTTGGAGGTCGAGACCGCTATTGTAAGCCACCACATACGGGGGAAAAGATCAAGCAAGCCCTAGATTGTAGGCGTAATCAACAGCTAGAGGTGCCGTTCATTGCGTTCTATAGAGAAGAACACGTGAAACCAGAATTAACGTGCGACGATCTATGGAAAGTCTATTACTATGACGCACGCTGGTGTTTACTGTCAGCTCCCAAGAACAAACCGCTCCAGTTTTTTGAAAAGTTGCGGAACTACCTTTTGGATACGCTTATGAAATCGACAGATGCTCCAATACCAGATGATATGTGCGTAATTAAAGATGAATATCTAGATCGCCTACGTGATGTGTAAACTCCAGAAGAGCTTAAGGGTGGGCACATGCATTTTCTCTTATACTATTCGCATGAGATCCCTCAAATGCAAGAGGAATTTCGTCGTCAGGAAAAGGAAGAATGACGGCAGGCTAGAGCTGACGCGAAAAGGAGAGCCGTAGAAAATTTGGAAGGAGGTCAAGAACTTCCACCTCCGAACGCCAAGATGAAAGTGGTGAATCGCGACCGACTGGCGGCTTTTGTTGACCCGGAAGACCAGTGAACTCAGTTCGGGACGAACTAATCTAGGCGGAGGGTAGTGTGGCGCATATGACAATCAGTACCAGAATATTCGAGAAAGCCCGAAACAAAATACTAGAATATTCTATAAAGTACTGGAAAACTGGAGACTAGGAACAGTAGAACATTCAAGGCCATGGAATGAGGAAACGGTATAAATACGTCGCACACAGATCATGGAGATGAGTAAGAAGTTATAAGTTAGAAAGTGACGCAAGCGATAGGTAAGAAGGAAAAGACGCGATAAGTACGGAAGCGATAAGTAAAGAAATCGTTAAGTGTACGGTATAAGTAACGGTTGTTATTAACGGATTAATAAAGTGTTATATTAATTCAAAATCGATTTAACGGCTCTTATTTATTCAAAATAATTAATCCAGCGAACCCTAAGCTCGCTACAGTATATTATTGCTATGGTATACGGCTTTAATGGATTTGGTTTTGGTGGTGTTGTTCTTTACTAGTCGTGTGTGTATCTGCTATAAACGCCACCTCACTCCCTTCCTAGTAACTTTCGTTACGATCAACCTTGAGACGACTGAGCGAAGAGCGAGCGAGAGAGCGATCGAGAGAATGTCAGAGCAGGCGAGTGAACCAGCCCTCTGTGTAGAAGTCGTGTGATTGCAAGTAAAGTAAAGTTCTGTGGGTGTGTGGGAGTGTGTGTTGTGTCGTACAGATATCACGTCGGGGTCACCAGTTATAGCGTTTGCGACGATAGTGAAGAGCGAGTGATTCGAACCGACGCTATCACGGTTAGAATCACTAAAAGATAGAACCAAAGCTCAACCCACCAGGCCACTGCCGCTTATGTGAATTCGATTTCTAAATTCAAATACATTCGACTAATGTGGAAATGGTATATTATTGCTATGGTATACGGCTTTAATGGATTTGCTTTTGGTAGTGTTGTTCTTTACTAGCCGTGTGTGTATCTGCTAGAAACGCCACCTTAGCATTATGAACTATTGGGCAAAGGCGATTTCTGTTTAACTTACTTTTTTAAAATATCATTTTATACACCTTTACCCGTCGAGGTCATTAATAATGTACACCTTTTTAGACGATATTCCAATCAGTTTTCTCAAATTTCACAAACTCTATGTAAATTACGAATCCCATTTAAATTATAAAACGGTTTGAAAAATAATGTAATACAAAATGATTCCTTAAATCGATTGTTAAATAAATGCGTTATACAGATGTATAACAGTTGACAGTCAACATTTATATTTATTTCCGATAGGTTTGGTCAAACTGTCCGGATTCTAAAACGAATTGTGTCATGTAAATGGAAAACCATAAATATTCGTGGGTAAACTTTAAAAAAAATACCTAAATTACTTGTAAGTAACAATTGCTTAAGAAGTCCGTCGTATAATGTTCAATCGCAAGAAACCCGAGCCCCCAAAAAGGCGAAACCATGATTTGTCTCAGGTGAGTCTTATCAGGTGTTGGAATTTTTCGCTGCATGACTCATTGTTTACTGCATCATCCTGGTCATTAATTTCCGTCCGTTTCACAGTTTGGATTAACCGATATTCCTGGTGACATTGATCCGTCGGTCGGCACGGGAAACAGCGATGGTGATAGCGATTTGGAAGCCGAGTTATCCGCGATAATAGGTGGAGGGAGCAAGGCCAAAGGAAACAAACCGAAAGCTCAACTGATCCCTAGTTCAGATTTAGACAAGATGGTAGCTGATAGTTTGCGCGACATCGGTAGTGATGAGGATCTTTCTGGAGATGATGATGACCCCGCACTGTTGGGGGAATTACACGGAATAGTCGGTGATGAAATGATGGCTGATGAATCAAGCCCAACACAAGAAAGTGAAAGTCAACAACAAACAGGAATTCCGTCACCGAACACTACAGACACGGTCTCGATTATCCGATCTCGCATTGAGATGTACACTATAGCCGAAAACGCAGCAAAAGTAGCGGGCGAATCGGCGAAGGCTCGACGTTTTAATCGTGGTCTCAAAACACTTAATGATCTTCTGAAACGGTCCCTGGCAGGAAGTAAAATTAATACTGATGACCTTCCTCCGGAAGTTAGTTTGAAAGGTGTCGGCGCTTCAACAGAAGATGTTAAAACGGACGTGGTTGAAAAGCCTCTTAGACCAGCACCTCCTCCTCCTCAGCCCGTAAGTCCACCAGCGGAATCCCCAGATCAACAACCCGTAGAGGTGACATCAGACACGACTACCGTTCTAGACACGTTAAATGCGCGCAAGCAGGAGTACAAGGCAGCAGCCCTTGCAGCAAAGAGATCTGGGGATACTGCGTTGGCTAAACAATTTGTAAAAGTTCTGAAACGTTTCGATGAGGTTATAAAGTTTTGCGGTGAAGGAAAGCAAATTGATCTTAGCGATATGCCACCACCGCCAGCGGAATTCGCGGAGTTTCTCTCCAAAATGCAGACTACTACTCCGTCACATGAGGAAAAACAAGAAGAGCCAATTCAACCAGCACCAGAACCGAGAGAGGCGACCACGGTATTGGAAGCCTTGGAGCAGCGACTACAGAAGTATAAGTCTGTTGAAGATGCAGCTAAAGCTGAGAATAATTCAAGTAAAGCACGAAGATTTGGACGCATTGTAAAGCAATACGAGGACGCTATCAAAGCGCACAAAGCCGGGAAAACCGTTGCGTTCGATGAATTGCCCACACCGCCGGGTTTTGGACCCCTACCTGGAGTTGCAGTCGCTGAACCTGAACCGGATATCGGACCAGTACCTTCTCAGCCACAGTCACCAGCTCAGTCCATCGGTGCGGGTGATACGGAAACTGAAAATGCCGAAACCCCGACTGGTCCTAAAGCCTCACCCAAGCAGGAATTGACCACTAGATTGTCGGGAAACCAACATACAACAAACCTAGCTGAACAGCAAATGAAAGTACTTCTGGAAAGGCAAAACGAGTTCAAGGTGGCCGCTATAGAAGCAAAAAGGTCAGGGGAGATTGAACAAGCTAAGGAGTACTTGAAAATATACAAGGGCTTTGAAGCGCTGCTAAACGCGGCCAGTAGCGGTCTTCCTGTTGATCTAACCACGGTATGTGTACATTTGATTTAAGTGACATCCTTTATATAATTGATTTTGTGTAGCTGCCCGTTCCACCATCACAAAAAGAAAATTTGGAAGCATCCTTCGCAATAGTTAGTCCGTCTGATTGCGACCCTAAAGACGACATGTCGGATATAGGTGTGAGGGTTGAAGAGCAACTCGCCAAACAGTTGATGATGTGTAAGAACACGAGGTGAAAAACAGGCCATTCTCTTCAAATATTTGAAAAGTTAACCGATGATCTTTCGACAGGGACCACCACAAAGCCATGGGAGACATAGCTGGTATGAACAGGTTCGAAAATTTGGCATTGACGGTCCAAAAAGACTTGGATTTAGTTCGATACTCTAAAAGGTAAATGCCAGCAGTAAAATCCTCTGTCAAATTAATTAATATTCGGTTCGTGTGTTTAGGAAAAATTTTCCGCTCCCTAAGTTCCATTACGAGCAAAAAAGTTTCAACATTGTTCACTGCAACACGGACTTGACGGACAACGAAGTGGAGATAGTTCTGGTACGGGGGATCAATTATAACGTTTCTAATCCAAAAGATGTCGACACCTACGTCAAAATAGAGTTTCCCTATCCCGCAGTGAGTGCGATGTGTTGTTGATTTAAATTGTCCACTAACACGTGTGTTGGCAGGAGGACTTCTTTAAAGCGAAAAGTTCACTAATCAAAGACAGCGACAGTCCAGAGTATAATCAGAGGTTCAAAGTGGAGATTCAGAGGTCCAACAGACAGTGTCAGAGGATATTTAAACGACAAGCGGTCAAGTTCGAGGTTTACTCAAGGGGGTAAGTCGGGTACCCGTCCATCTACAGAAGATCTCGTTGCTTATTAATTTGCGAGTTCTCTTACATTTAAACACGCTTTTTTTTACGAATGAAGCGATTCGGAGTTGATTCCGCGGTGGTAAGTCGCGTTATCCCTCCTTTCAGTCTAGCACCTCATTTCTTTTCCTCTAAACCTAATCACTTGTTCTGTGCATGTTGTTCTGTTGCTAACTCTTTCTCAAGAAGTAATTAGAATCAAAAATAACATTTTGAAAAAAGAGAAAATATGCGAAACTTAAATAATATTAGATGCTGTGGAATTTGTCGAAAATTGCCATTGTGCTGTTGTTTCAGCGGTTTCCTGCGCTGGGATGTACTAATTGGAACTGTGAATGTCAAGCTACAACCACTGGAGACTAAGTGTGAGATACATGATACTTACGATGTAAGTTAACTCTAGGTTTTATAATCACATTACTTTCCATCGTCTCACAACGATCTTATATAAAATTGCAGCTGATGGAAGGACGGAAGACTGTCGGAGGCAAGCTGGAGGTGAAGATCCGCGCCAGGAACCCCATTCTAACTAAACAAATCGAACACGTAAATGAAAAATGGCTTGTTTTGGATACATAGGCACGGTGTGCTGCTTTGCTTGATGTTGTCTTGTAATAGTCCTCTTGTTATGTTAAATTATCCACTTTGAATAAAACATTCGATGTTAAGTTCGGGGTTCTGAGGGATTGTATCATCGTTGCATCGCTCTTCTGTGTTTGGCCCGATGAACACCTGTCAACGATGCAAAACTCTTTTTATCATTATATCGCTGGATTTTAGGGCAAAAGTGTGTATCGATATTTGGGCCGGCTTGTCGTATACGGCGGACACGTTTCCAGTGCCATCAGAGTAGTTAATTATTTACGTTATTGGGTGTGGGCTTGTGGGTAAGGTTTTAAGTAGGTGTCTAGTATGACACGGATTCACTTAACCTTCCACCGTCTGCTGCATAAAGTGATTGATCACCAAAATACCAAACGAATAAAAACACACAGGTAGTTCAATTTAAATTGTTCGCCGAGAAGGAATGAACAAGTAAAGACGCCGGAGTTTCAACAAAACACTGATCACCTGTGAAGGTCAATGAATAAAACAAGTCGATTGGTTTTAGTTATATAACATTCTTTTTATTCAGTTTCAAATTAAACCGCGTCTTTTACAAATAATAACAACTCGTTGGTATTAGAGTACGGGTTAGCTTCACGTGAACACCGTGTCTCTTTCAATTAATAATTAACTCTGGTGAACTACAGTATAAGTCGATTTCAAATATGTTGCTATATTCAATGATTCGCGCAAAATAGGACGTAACTCGACACTAGCTCGACATTGCTTAGGACACGTACAAGACAAAAACGACACTTAACTCGGACTCAATTCCGTATATCCATTAATCGACTCTGGTGACGCGTATAGTGCGTGTGAACACTTAAGGCGATGAAATGTGACTCGTCGATGCAATCCACATCCGTCAGATTCAACGGTGGTGGATGGCATCGATGTAGAAGGAGCGAACCGGATCAACTTGGCGACGGCCAATGGCGATCGAGAAAGGGGTTAAATGGGAGGATTTCCCATATGCCGTATAGGGCAAATACGATGCCCCTTTGCCTGAAATACCGACAACGATCGTTCCTGTACCTGTACAAACAAATGGGCGAGCAAAAATGGGCTGCAGGCATTGTGGTCATGAATCGCCGATGCTGTACGCCTGAGAACGAAATAGGTTTCTGCATCCTAAGTAAACAGAAACGCTATTTCAAGGGTCAAACGATGAGATGCACATCGTTCGTGGTTTTGCCGATGTTACATTGGGTCGTCATCGTGTTTACTCAGGTGTTCATGGTAATGCCATTGTCGGCTATACATTCTTCGGTGACGATAGGTCAACCGAAGATTTGGGTTTTGTTTACATGACAGTGCTGGTACATGGGCACTATGGCGAGGAATTAGCCTTGCAGATGTGCAAGTGTACGTCTCGCCCAGGGTGGCCATGGACCAGCGGTTGGTAAATAGCATAAACACAGTGATGCTGTGTGTTTGTTTGGTTTACAGGCCGAAGCATCATAGGCATGATCATGGGTATGATTGTCTAAACGCCAATCATATTCGTGCCCAAATCCCATGATCGGTAGAAAGTCGATAATAAGGAATTGGTCGCAACTGTTGGGAACCTAAGGGTATAGGAGCAATGGTTCACTTATGGACCGTAGGAAGAATATCGGCTGCAGCTGTGTCCACAATACGCTGGCCAGCGTGTGTTTATCGTTTATTGGTGACGAGCTGAGTCGATAGGGGATATGAAATGGTTCATGTGTTATGAACCAGACAATGTTATGCATGTCATCGGTGAGGTTTTACTTTCAGGTGAAACCTACTGAAAGATAGTGTTTATGAGAACATACGGCGCCATTTGCGTGGAGTCGCCGTCCATCCAATTCAATGCCACGGCCATACCATTGTCATGTTTACACGAGCATGATAAAACAATAGCCGCCGTACATCCATGCACCACACGTTTTAATGCCAGATCTCATCACGATTTATGACTCGGCCATAAACCCGAGTATATTTGCATGCCGTCATCATCAACATAATCCATCCGTCAGAGCTGTATTTGCCCGCAACCGGCAAATCACAATAGCCACCAGCATCAAACAGCAGAAGGTGTGAAATGAATCACCGACCACCCAAAAAGGAACCATCGTAAAATTCCAATGTTTGTACAGGGACCTGAGTTCCTCTTATCTTTGTTGCCACAATTTGTATGGTTTTGTAATACCAATCGCCTTCTGCATAATGCTCTGTTAAAGAACAGATAATATTCAGGTTTTCTTGTTTCATTTCCATGTATGCGAAAGTAATGCTCTGTTGCGAGCACTAATGTAAATTGTATCTCAGTTAGATGTAAGAGTAGTGGTATAAGAAAATTTGTATATATAGTTTAAGGATTGAGAAATAAAATTAGAATACATCCGACAGTAACCCCGGCGTGTTCTCATTCTACTTTTCAGGTTTTACTTTGAGATATTTAGTGGCGTTGCGCCCGAACATCGTCTCAAAATATCACACTAAGGGTGTTGCACCCTACTGTAAAGTAGGGCTATAGGTTTTAGGTCCAGCAAGAAACTTCAGATCAAAGGAGGTCTGAATCAAACATTGGACTTAGGTTCTTCATAACCCATAAAAATCAGGTCAAAAGAGGCCTGATACAAACAGATAACTTACGCTGCTCGATTGCAGGTAAGTATAGTGGCTTGTGGAGTGAAGGAAAGGCAGATTGTTTAAAGAACCCCTACAGGCATGTGGTGGAGGGCAATGCAATCAAAGAGGAAATTACGGGCTGTGTGCTAACCCGGTTTGTCGTCAAGACGTTATACTTTTGATAGCTTGTGTTTGGAAAACTTTAAGTGGCTTTAATATCAAAACACAGTGATTGTTAGTGAGACGTCACTCCATGTCCAGGAGAGACGCTAAACCAATACCTAGCGGGATCCCCAGAAACACTAACTACTCAAATTTTGGAAAGACACCGCATCAGGAACAACAATAGCAAGACGTCGCATCGAGGAAAAATCCAGCAAATAACCACCACCAGACGCTGGGTAATAAACAACAACCTGGTACAAACTATCCTGGGAAGATGCTGCATGGAGGACAGCAGCGATCAATTACCCATGGAAGACTCTGCAACAAAGCAACGTGTTGATTCTCAGGAGGCGCTAATTACTCGAGTACTAATTGCTCGATCCCTTGGAAGACACGAGCGACACAATAGCACTACGTGCAGCAGATGCTCGCTGCACAATGGCACACGGCGGCGACTATTATATAACGTGTGTAAAAATTGTAAATGGTTGAGTTCTAATTCAAGAGCTCAAAGGATGGTGTAGTGTAGGAGAATTGTTCTTATAAATAAATGTATGTTAGGAAAAAGTATCTGGTCTGTCACTTAGAGGGAAGTTGCTCTTTTTCGACCCGCTCCTTTTCTTCTTGTTTTAGGTACTCAGAACACATCCCTCCACCAGTGGTAAGGGGCGTTCAACCGAACTTCTTATTTACAGGTACTCTAGAGCACTTCCTACCTACCAGCGGTAAGGGGTGTTCGGAGCATATGTAGGGGTTCTTTAAGGCTCGCCCGAAGAACCACCCATTGTCCTAACCCAACTCCCCTTCCCAACCTGCAATCCTATTACCGATCATAAGCCGCTTACCTGCATATGAGCAATCAAAGCTCCTCTGCAATCAGTATCTACCTGAAAACATAAGCCCACGGCAAGATTACCATCTTGCCATGGCATCAAACTAAATCACGTAGAGTAATTGCCATTTGCTAACGCTATCGCATTAGCATCTACAAACTTTCACCCAAGGGCATGCTTGCATCCAACGCATCATGCTCCTGAAACCTAATTCGGTTACCTCATCATGTAACCGACATTAACCCCCGAACATGTCAATACGCATTGCTAAGAAGCATTTTCCCATACACGTGCATGACATGTTCACCCTTGCCTTATCTGCTGAACCATCGGTCGATCGTTCAAACGTCAATCGACAGCACAGCCCATTGCTGGCTGCCTACAGGGAGTTCAAGTATTGTTTAATGTAAACACACCCCCGACACATCGACCGATGAGACGTTGGCAATTTGCGTACAATCGAATTGATGCTATACGCAGTGGCAATGAGTAAACAAACAATGTTCCTATCTTCATTGGGTTTTCAGCAGCTACAACTAAATTTCCCATGATCGGCTACCAACCGATCATGGAAATTGACACGACCATGATGGTTGTTAAACAATCCTACCCATGATTATATCCCACGATACATTGGTCTAAAATAAACATGAACCCATGCATTTTAGCATTTGCTTTCGTAAGCGAGGTTCTGTTGACATAACATCAACAGAAAACCTACACCCCATCGTTTATGGCGACAGGGCAGCCAGCCTCCGTTCATCGATCTTCATATTTGACCAGCTGTATGTTTTTTTTTCTCTTCCTTCACCCATCGCATGTTTCGTTTGCCTTCCTTTCCGAGGTAAAGGCATTCAACCTATCTGGACGATGTCTATGGGAACCTCCCATTGGGATGCGAATCGGTTGCTCATTGGGCGTTAGGAAGGATGAAAGATTGTCTTCCCCTGCGATGACATGAGTGGAAACCCACCTCACTCACCGAGGTTGAGTCAGCGTCGCGCAGCTCACGAAGAGTCCAAAATCACGCACACGTGCCGCTGTCGTTGCGTTTAGGGTGAGAATATCAAACGTCGAGAAATGTAGTCGCAGGTTTTCTGATCGGTACAGTCGCCGTTTACCGGTATAGCAATGATTATCCAAAAGTCCTAATTAAAAGACCGCTGTTTGTGAAATTTAATGTTCATGGTGGAAGTGAGCTGTGATAATCCCAAGGAACCAATTGAGAGACAGTTGCTTGTGAATTTTAATATTCATTGTGAGAGTGAGCTATAATAATCCGAAAAATCTAATTAAAAGACCGTTGCTTGTGAACTTTAACGTTTTAATATAAAAAAACTTATCATGCCTTACAAACTTCTTGTGCAAGTATATAATATAATTCAAAGGATATAGTTACCAGATCGTACGTAGTAAAATTTTTAATGTTCAAACAATATCAATAAAACTACAAATGTTGTTCAAACATTCAAACATCATTGGCGCAGAAGAGTTAAAATAGTCTACTTCATCAACGATTGGTTGGTCCTTCAAACTGGATCAATAGCAGTTAACATTTGGTCCATTTGAGCCGGAGCGACGCCAACAGTTTACAGTTTACCCAAATGCCTACACAATATTATGATGTGGAAGCGCATGAACAGGCGCAAAAGATATTCGTATGGTTTGGCAATATAATGATTTTTGTATTTACCTGAATGCTTGACTTTTAAAATGAACGATGCACAATTTCTGGTCGGTGGGCATCGCTATAGACAAGGGCAGGGTATAATGGGACTATGTTCTTTCGATTGAATTGAACGAACTACGTTTGAGTTTCATTGCTTGCATTGGCATTCTATATGTTTTTAACGGTGGCTTTGTTTTTCTTTTATATACATATAGGGTGGTCCAACTGAACTGATAATTTTTCAAAGCGCTTTAATTTCTTTATGTTATTGAAGTAAATCAATATATTCCAAGAAACCTACAAAATTTACAATCTGATTCAAATTTTCGATACAGTCTCTTTTCGTATGGACTATGGTCCTGAGTTTGTGAGAGACCGCATCCGCATGTGAGCTTCTGGTATCTCACCCTATTCGCGAAGAAGATAAAGGCAGCACTGAGTTTTTAAGGCATTGAATCCCGCTCGGTTAGATAATCCCCACTGATGTATTTTGTTGGCTCCTCGATAGTATAGTGGTTAGTATTCCCGCCTGTCACGCCGAAGACCGGGGTTCGATTCCCCGTCGGGGAGCCTCTGTGGCAAGACTTAAGGAACTTGCCCGGAAAAAACAAATCATTATGGAAAATTTAACAAGCCTCAGGACTTGCTAAATAAGGCTAAGACCGGTTCCTGGTTGTAGTGCCGATGATGATGATGTATCTTGTTGAGGTCTGAATTCAATATATCAAGCATAAGTTGCTGGTTGGTAGTGACGTTCGAAGAGTTTGGACGGGAGTGTTGATATGAGTGTGAGAAACTCAATGTGCTGTCATCAGCAAGCGAGTGAATTGGGTTGTGAGTAATTGACAAGAGATCATTTATAAAAATCAGGAAGAGAGTGGGTGAGAGTACCGAACGCTGGGGAACACCTACATTAATTTGATGGGAGACAGATTTGACACCATCAAGAACCACTTGAATTGAATGGCCAGAAAGATAGTTTCTAATCTATTGGGTCAGGGAATTGTCCACTCCATAGGAATGCAATTTTGACAAAAGGGCTGGAAGCCAAAGTCTGTCGAAAGCTTTTGAAATATCCAATGCAACCACCTTGCTCTCGCCGAGGTAGTGGATGGAATGACTCCACTTTTCGGTAAGGTACGCCATCAGATCTCCTGTGGACCTGTTGTTACGAAAGCCATGCTGGCGGTCATTCGATTCCAGATATTTCGAAAGTTGATGGTTGATAAGTGATTCCATTACCTTCGAGAGAATAGAAGTTAGTGCTATGGGTCGATAAGAAGAAAGGAATGATTTGTCGCCCTTTTTGGGAGTTGGTTGAATGTTCACTGACTTCCATCTAATTGGATACGGCCAATAGAATAAGACAAATGGACGGGTTTCCGCAGTGGTTTAGGCAGAGAAGAGCAACCTTTCTTCAATAGAATTGGGAAATGCCATCCGGACCAGCGGATTCGTTTAGCTCCTTGAGTGCGCGGGCAAGAGTACGCGTTCGGAATTGAATTAGACTCATGGTGTGCTGCTTATGCTCAAGTTGAGGTGGAACTGATGTGGTTTTAGGCAAAGTTGAGAAGCTGCAAAATCTGCAGCAAGTAGATTTACTTTCTCTATTGCAGTTGTGACTGGTTTGTCATCGATCATAAGCGATGGAATGGATGAAGAGATTGAGTTTTGAATGTTTTTCACGACTGCCCAGAAGTTTCTACTACCTGTGGGAGAGTGTAGTATTTTTTGTCTCACTCTCTGGTCATGCAAGAACTTTGCGCGTTGAATATACGTATTGCAGTCATTTCTAGCTCTCTTAAATCTTTTCCGGTTTTCCTCAGTATTTTTTTATTTATACAACCGGAAGCTCAATTCTGTAGCCTTAATGGCTTCTCTGCACCAGGAATCGAACCACATATTTCTCTTGGGTTTGATACTCTTTACTCTGTGTGGAATAAAGGTTCGCATCCCAAGCAGAATTGTATCTGTCAATGTGTCCGTTATGGAGTCAACGTCATTATTGAGGAAAAATAACGACCAATTTAATTTCCCAACAAAGTCGTTCAGACCTTCCCAGTTGGCTTTCTCGTAGAACCATACTGTTCTTTTGGGAGCTTTCTCATTAACGTTACTGTTGGTTAGAGGAAATTAAGCTGACACGACACAGTGGTCTGAAGTGCCCAAGGGCGAAGAAACTTCAATTGTGTATTTAAACAGGCCCGGTGTGTTGGCGGAATGATTATCTATATCTGGTATTGGTGTTGGCTCACTAACGAGTTGAGTTAAATTGTTTGAATCAGCAAAGGTCTGGACATATTGACCTTCAGGTGTTGTGTGTCCGGAGTGACGAAGCCACTGAGACTTATTCACATTAAAATCACCCACAATAACGATTTCCGTGTGCGGATATAGGGTCAAGATCCTATCGATAGAATCAGACAGAGCATCAAATTCGTTAAAGGATGCGTTTCTATCCAAGTTTGGGCTTCTGTGAAGAAAGCAGTAATGTATGATATAATGCAACGTTGATTTTGGCAAGGTATGAACCACTATTTTGTTAAGTTAAATCGGTGGTATTTTTCCGCAATAACGATGATATTCTACATCCAGCCCAAGAGAAATACGTGTTTCTATTTCGGATGCAGGGTGGCCATTAAGCTTAAGGAGTTAAGCTTCCAGATGTATAAATCCTATAATATTGAGGAAAGGTAAAGAAAGTTTCAAGAGACCTACAAATGATTGCAATGCGCAAAATTCTTGCGTGACCAGAGAGTGAGACAACAAATATTACTCTCCCTCAGGTAGTAGAAACTTCTGGGCATTCGTGGAAAACTTTCAAAACTCAGTCTCGTCATCCATACTATCCCCTATACTCGATGAACGACAAGTCACCAGTGCCATAAAAAAAAGGCGAATATATTTGTTGCACATTTTGCTTCTGGATACCACATCAGTTCCATCCAAACTGGAGCATAAGCAGCACACCATGAACCATTTCCGAACGCACACTCAAGGAGCTAAATACAAACAAACCCGCTGATCATGAAAGCATTCTCAAATTCTCTTGAAGAAATGTTCCTAGTGGACAATTCCCTGATCCAATGGATAAGAGACTATCTTTCTGGCCGTTCAATTCAAGTGGTTCTTGATGGTGTCAAATCTGTCTCCTATAAAATTAATGCAAGTGTAGTCTCACCCACTCTCCTCCTTATCTTTATAAATGATCTCTTGTGTTGTATCCCGTTACATAAACCCTAATCCACAATCAATTAACTTACTTCAATCCAAGTAACGTGATATCGCACACGATGCAATTTTTCATTAATTGCGCACCCAATGACGCATTCTCACTACCCAAGCTATACATTATCAAATTGTAAGTACATTTGTTGCATCGTATCCAAAAGCAAGCGTCACACCTGGCGTCGGACATTTTCAATCCCCAAGATACACGATATCAAATTGCAAGTACATTTTTGCATTATATCCAAAAACAAGCACAACACCTGGCATGGGACACTGTCGGCGTCTTCAAAGACACGTCCCCCGCCGGGTGCTTTAATACCGATTCTCCTTCAAAATGCTGAGGTCTACGAAAATAGGCATAACAACGATGCGCCAGTACGAATATCAATTAAGTGATACGAATTGCTTGAACGAGGGCCAGCGCACCTTAAGTAGATCGATCAAGTGCGAATATCGATTAAGCGATACGAATTGCTTGAGCTAAGGCCGCTGCCCTTTAAGTGGACCAATTAAGTAGCAACAGTAATTAAGCAATGCGAAGACTCATGCCAGCAGTTGCACTCAATATGGGTCAAACCCGAATAAGTGAAGCTGCGATAGGGTAATTGACTTGCGCTTGGGGTCAGAAGAATACTTGCATTGTTTGCGGTTCTGCCCCAATAGTTTGGGTATAAAAAGAGTGGTTACAACGGGATTAGTGACAGAGTTAAGTAGCCAAGTAAAGGGCTAAGTAGTAAAGTAAATCCTTGCTACGGAACGGCGGGCCCTTTGCTTTAAGATAAATAATTACTATTTATTTGCCTGTAGGAAGCCGAAAGTTAACGACCTCACCGACTCGACTTCGCCATCGTTCCCTGTCCTTTGGGCTCTCCTTCCACGCTTGACCATCCGATCCGATCTCCTCAAGGTCAGACCTAGCATTGTCCTCCCAGAGCAAGCGGCATGATTATGGTTCTATAGACACGGAGCTTTATGTTACGTGACAGTAGTTTGGATTTCAGCAGTTTACTGACTGCGCTCCAACTAGCGTTGTCGAAATGCAGTCTTTTGTTCATTTCCTTCGACATTTCGTTACTGGCCGTCAGTATCGTTCCCAGATATTTAAATTCTTTAACTTTTTCGGATATCTTTCCTTTGACGTTTATATGTGTTCCCTGAGGCCCACCTGCTCTCGCCGTAATAATGTATTTTGTTTTGTCTTCATTTATTTCTAGGCTCACCTCTTCTGCGGCTTGCATGATGATTTCACTGTTTTTACTTACAGTGTCTAGATTATCGCCCAGAACGGCTATGTCATCCGCATATGCGAGCACTTTTGTGACCCGGTTCAGATATGATCCGGCCATGTTGTCTTGTACCTTTCTGATAACATACTCGAGCACAAGGTTAAAAAATATGGTGCGAGGCCATCCTCCTGTTTTAGTCCGTGCCGGATTGCAAATTGTTCTGAGAGGTGGTGTTCTATTCTAACTCGCCCTTTATTTTCGTTCATGCCGATTTGAATGAGGGCGGCATATATTTTCGGGACTCCTACCTCAACTACAATATGGTAAAGGCTTTTGCCTTGCGAATGGATCATAGACCTTTTTGAAGTCAACTGACAGTTGGTGAACCGTCTTTCCTTCTTCCTACTTCCCTTTCAGCAATTGACATTTGGTCGCTCCTTGCCCGATTCCTACGGAATCCGCACTGGTAGTCTCCCAGTATGACATTTGTTAGTATTTTGTATATGGTTGGGAGCAATGATATTCCTCTGTAGTTTTCGCAGTCAGATCTGTCGCCTTTTTTTGAAAACGTGGACGACTATTGAGGTTTTCCATTCTTCCGGAGTGACTTCCTTATCCCATATTGTTTTGATGAGCTGGTGGATCTTTAGAGCGGTTGCCTCCCCTCCACGCTTCGCAAGCTCTGCCGGTATTCAGTCGACCTCGGGAGCCTTGTTGTTTTTCAATCGTTGAAAGAGGGATTTGAGGACTGAGGCTCGGCTGGATGTACGTCTGGTGCGTTTATTTGTGGTTGATGGGTGCGCACATTGAGTAGGTTTTCAAAGTACTGCTTCCACCTTGTCACGATATTGTTTGTTTCTGTAACCAGACAACCGTTTGTGTCTCGAATTATTTCGGCTCTCCCTGGGTGGCCATATCTAATTGAATTTATGCCAGCATGCATACATTTGATGTTCTTTGCCCTAGAATTTTCTAGGATTTTTTCGATCCGAGTCTTCTCCCATTCGCGTTTTTTGCGTTTGAAGTCTCATTGTCTCTTTCCGAATTGTCGCATATCTTTCTGCGTTGACTTCATCATATCTATGAAAGTGGATCACTCTGAGGCGTTTGCGTTCTTCGATCTTCGCCCTGCACTCATCGTCAAACCAAGGTTTGGACTTAATTGTTTTCTTAAATCCTAATATCTCTTGGACTGTTTGTTTGATTGTGTCTCCGATCGATGCCCATTTAGTGTCCACACTATTGCTTTCCTCTTCCCCACTGCTCCCATTCTCTAGGATGCTAAATATATTCGTTAGTTCGTCTTGATATTCAGATCTTTTGTTCAGGTTATTTAGTTTATCAGTGTCGAACTTTTTGCTCGTCTCCCGTAACTGCCCATGGGTGTTTGCTGCGAGCCGACTCTTGATTTTGCCCATCACTAGAAGATGATCCGCTTGTCTATATGATCTTACGTCAAGGATATTCGAGTGGTGTCTTTTGTCTATGAGGAAGTGGTCTATTTGGTTACGCGTTACGCCGTCGGGTGATATCCATGTGGCTTTATGAATTTGCTTCTGCTTAAACATCGTGCTTTTCACTAACAGATCTTTTGACGCTGCGAACGTGATAATTCGAATTCCATTATCATTTGAAACGTAGTGTAGGCTCTCTTTACCAATAGTTGGTTGGAAGATGTCTTCCTTTCCAATTTTCGCATTGAGGTCCCCGAGTAGGATTTTAACATCGAATGATGAGATCCCATCAAATACTTATCTAGGGTCTCGTAGAACGTGTCCTTCGTTTCTTCGTCCGTAGATTTTGTTGGGGCGTGTACGTTTATAAATACATACTTGTACCATAAGCCCTGTGTTTTTAGCACCGACATTCGGTCATTAATAAATTGCACATCTTTTACATGGGGCGTAATCTTCTTGCTTATGATGAAGCCAGTTCCGAGGTTATGTGTATCGGTACCTCCACACGGCAGTGTAAGCCCGTTGGTTTCGATTACTTGATGTGGGCGTCGAACACCTAAATCTCGACGTTGTCCATTTTTTATTGTTTCGCGTTTCCTACGACCGTCTTCGTTTTCTATCGCGCCTGGTTTATATAACGTTCGAACAATCCACGTGCCGACGCGTATATACCGCTTTTCCCTACGTCTTCTTTTTGCCGAGTCGGTGTTTTCTTGATGATTTGTTCCCTTATGGTAGTGTCGGCTCATCACGGTCCTGAGTTTGTGGGAGACCGCATCACATGCTGCCCGCATATGAGCATCCGGTATCTCACTCTATTCACGAGTATCTTTCTTGAGTGTATTTACACTGTGATATGCTTTAGTGTTGGTTTTGGCTTCTAGAAGTTCGGAGGTGAACATAGAACCCATTGTGTCATCGAACTGAAGTGTGAAACGTCGTTATACAAAAGTACAGATGGTGGGCAATATCAATGAGTAAACAGGGATACCAGATATAGTTGGTCATACCACCAACACACTGGACATGTTCCTCATCTCACATCCCACCTGAATAAATAAATACAATCGAAGTTTCTTCGTCTTTGTGCACTTCAGACCGGTGTGTTGTGTCAGCTAAATTTGCTCTAACCAACAGGAATGATAACGATAAAATAAAACAGGATGGTTCTACGAGAAAGTCACCTGGGAAAGTATGAACCACTTCTTTGTTAAGTTAAATCGGTCGATATTTTTCCTCAATAACGATGTTAATCTACACATGGTAAAGAGTATCCAGCCTAAGACGTTTCGATTCCGGGTGCAGGGAAGCCATTAAGGCTATAGCGTTAAGTTTACGGTTGTATAAATCAAGGAGAGCTATAAATAACTGCAATGTGTATATCCAACGCGCAAAATTCTTGCATGACCAAAGAGTAGTAGCAACTTCTGGGTATTCGTGGGAAACATCCAAAACTCGGTGTTATCCATTCCTTCTCTTATACTCAGTGACTGACCAGTCACCAGTGCAAAAAAGATAGCATATCAACTTGCTGCAAATTTTGCTGCCTACTCAACGCTGTCTGATATAACATCAGGTCCACCTCAGTTTGAGCACAAGCAGGCAGACTTACTTTCGAACGTGTACTGTTGCACGGGCACTCAAAGAGATGAACGCAAATAATCCGCTGGTTCGGATGGCATTCCTCCTCTTCTCTTGAAATGTTCTTCTTCATTCGCTAAACCGCTGCGGAAACTCTTCTATTTGTCTTATTCAACTAGGTTACTCACGTGTCAGCTCGTCGGTGACTAGCATACAATGTTGCGGTAGCACGTTCATCTCATGTCCGAGTGGGACTATCATTCGTTGATGGAGAACGACTGAGTCGCGGCCGGGTCGGTGTCGGTGGATGTTGTGCGTTTGATGCGCTTCATTCCATGGAAGTAGCACTCATTGTGGAACTGCGACCTCTGATGATCACGTTGTCGTCCACACCACACACCAGCGACTCAAATCAGGATTCCAATAGCCGAGTCATGATGTGATAGAGATTTCCAGTCGAAACACCTCTCATGTCCGTCTGACCACTATGGGAATCACACGCTATCACGTAGAACGAACGACATCTAGATTCATCGAGGACATGCAGCAAACCGTTGATCCCAGAGGTGTGGATACTATATTGAAATTCCAGATCCGAACTTCCATAGATAGGTTAGACGAGCACAGCAGGTGTTTCAAGTAGTCCCGTGTCGGTAGTCACATAATACTCGGGAAAGGATATCATTAGTGTGACGAATATTCGAGGTCAAATCATTTTCCGAAGTCATTGACAGCAAGGCAACACGTTGAGAAACAACCGATAGGTACGACATGTATTTCAAGGATATAAACAACGTTAATTTCAACTACTTTATTAGAACAATAAATGCACCAGATGCCAACACGAGGGAAAAAAATTAAATAATAATCTTGACCAGCTCACCGTCCACATTCAAGTTCATCTCTGCACGATGTCATCAAATCAATTCCTTATACCGTGATGTAACGTTAGAAGAGTCCTAGTCAGACGACTGCAAAGATACCACATATGTCCGAAACGAGGTACAACGCAACTTAGTATCCTGTTCTTGTGATCCGGAATGTTTATCTTGAGGGTGTGGAGCAACATTATAAAGACTCCACAAACTTATCTGAATCAGATTACAGCTGATAACGAACGTTTCCAGTACTCCCCCAGCACTATTTGCTCTATTAGTATAGTAGTTGACGCCAGTTGGAATTATGTATAAATCGCTAAGAACACACATTTTCGATACTGGGTGGTTGATTTGTATTCAATCTACGGTATGTAAACGATTTTTAGAGTCTCGCTGGCGAAGTATCATTTAGGAAGCCTTAAATACAACAAAAAAATTTGGTGATTCCTCGTAAAACGATTTTCCAACAAATGATGTTCAAGATCTTGCCCTTTTCTCATTGGCAAGCTAGATCAGTCCGAATGGGAGCGCAGACGCTACTTCGGCGAATCAGACCGAGTTAGGCTAACATATCCGGCTTCATTGAAGTGACTCGATACCATTACGAAGTGCACTGTATGCTAGGCCTTACAATGGAAGGATTCACATTTTAGTTCTGAATTGCGATGCACGAATTAAATTAGTTTGTTCATTTGGCTGAAAGATTTTGTTAGTCATTTGTTAGTTATGTCACAGGAAGAGTTTGTTGACAGACTGTATGAAATGCATAGATCGGGAGTTTTGCGAAATAAGCAAACGATATTTAGCACTACACATTAAAAAAACCGTTCAGTACTTCATAACACTCTGTATTTTTCTTAACTGTTTGAAAGAAATATGAACAGTTCAAATTTACCACTCTTGACTTGACTAGCACATTATTTGAACCTCAGGACAGTCAGACTTAATTTATCACTTCATAAAGACAAGTTAATACTCCGAGGGTTCACCATTCTTCTCTGTTAGTTCAAACTAAAAATTTAACATTTTGTTTCATCTGCAATAATGTTTTTTTTTTAACAAGGTTGATACACTCAAGTATTCTACATCCACAGTTTGCAGCCACTCGCACAGTTTACCACCCCAGCCACGGCGGATAATTGATTTTATGTGGCGGGACAAATGTCAAGTTAACGGGAAGATTTATAATAGCATACTTTCGCTTGAGCTTCCTCAAGGTGGTCTGTATCACCACACCATTCCTTCCAATAAGAAATCCCGCTGGTATGTGCGCCTCCCTGCTTGTGTTATCGTGAATCATCTCGATATAATAGTCGAACTCTTTTGAATCCTTGTTAAATTCGGTTATGACTGCTGCTTCTGCTCCAGCTGCCTCCGCATTGACAGTCTTCGTTACAAATGAGCACTCTCTGCAATCAAATAAGATGTCGTCATCGTTATGGCGACTTGATAATATAACTTACCCTCTCTCAATTAAGGCAACATTTCCACGCATTTCACCGGCATTACTTAGTTTGGTGCATGCATGCAAAGGCACTGCGGCTACTAGGGCTACACCTTCGAGCTTAGAGTTAAATCCGGTCCCGAAATCCTTGGCAGGACGCAATCGATACGTATACTCCAGCTCTGAAGGATCGATTATTTCGAAAAATACATCTGTGTCGATGATTTTCCGGCTGTTCACTGAATCGGCCAACTTGTGGGCATCTACAAATTGTAATTACGTTACGCCAAGTCATTTTCTGATGCGATAGCAGACTCATACCCAACAGCGACACGGGATATTTGTCAACTAATGTGATGGCTGTTAAAATCCAAGAAAGTATATTGATCCTTGACCATTGCGACATTGTCTTCACGTAATCCTCTAAGAATGACCATTTAAAACTCAACTGAAAAGGTTACCATTCTAATCATGGATTTGTAAAATAAATGTTTACACGCAATTAAAAACTATTTGACTTGGCTAATGTCGCACATAAGATTGACAACTGTGTTCTCACCAGCGCATCGGTAATGTAGTTCGCAGTTTCGTTAAGTTTTACCAGGATGTTTTCCCTAGCCGCAAGAATTATTTTCGCATTGAGTTTTGTGAAATTGTGGTCTTGCGAAAATGCGTCGCTACTCTTCCTGCCGAGATTTTGGACAAACACAGGTTTCTGTCCGATCGGACACAATCATTCGGCAGCACTATTGTCTAAAGAAGTGAAGATGAACCTGCAATTGATTGGTGCACTTCCCAACGGAGCGCTCAACCATGTCCGAATTCACTGGCTGTTGGATCTGGTAGATCTGGTTGGGTTTGAACGGAACAATATTCCAAAGTATGATTTTAGTAATTTGGATAAATTTGTCTGGCGAATGGACCGCAGAGATCTATCGTTAGGCTTTGAATTTATGGGGAACCCAAGTAAAGTGTTTACAACCAATCATTCGTTGGCTGCATTTTTGTGGGAGGATTTATCTTTTCAAATAGCGAGAAGATATTTGGGTGAGTATTTATTGCTCTAAAATTTATTATTTAATCTTCGTACATGCTGTGGTAGATCGTTTGGGCCCAGCAAAAATACTCAAGTGGAGATTTGAGTCTTGGAATGAACCTGATTTGGAATCTTTCAACACCCTGCAGTTTGACATCGAAAGTGCGTTTTCTTCTTTAATTCCTAGTGCTAATATGTAATTTCAGTGCGTATGTAGAATTTCAGGAATATATACTAGCTATCCGTAGAGGTCTCAATGCAGCGGGGCGAAGATACCAGCCCAATTTATACTTTAAACTGCATGGACCGGCAGGACTGTTCAAAAATGCTGACAAACATAAATTGTGTTGGCACGCCCTCGAAATGTGTAACGCCAACATCAACAAATGCCCTGTAGATGTACTAACATATCATCGCAAAGGAAACGGCACTAGCAGCGTGGTTGCTCCGCAAGGAAAGCTCTTGCTTAAGGAAATTTTTGACAAATACCCCAAGCTGAAGTGGTTACCGGTTTCGAATAAGTATATACTTTTAAATTATCCTTTTGGATCAAATAGATAATAGCAAGATTTTCCAGCGAAGCAGATCCCATTGCAGGCTGGTCAACACCTCGAGCATTTCAAGCTGATGTGCGCTATGCCGTGATGACTATATCCATGATTTTTGACCATTGGACCAGCAGAATAAACGTTCAAACTTTTAAAAACCTACTTTATATAAGTCACGACAATGCATTTATCAGCTACCATCCGCATGAGTTTGATCAACGCACTTTGTTTGCCTATTTTAGGATGAATAATACAAAGCCAGAACCGTACTATCAAATAATACAAAAGCCAGTGTACATTGCCCTCGGTATGATGGGGAATTTGGCACCCTATGCTACAGATGTTGAACAGGTTTCAAACACAATTCAAATTCTTAAGACTTATGAGAAGCATGGCGAATTTTTGTGCTTTGTTGTTCTGTCCACTGCTCCAGCAGGGATGAATGACGATTATGATGCCGAAATACATTTTCCGGAGAACATGCACTTTTCTTACGTTATAGAATACCTGGAGTATCAAAACACCGATCCAGTAGTGATTTGGAAATTCTACCACTCGCCGCCTTATCCGAATAGTGCAATCAGACTAGCCATGCGGCAGAATCAGGGCCCAAGAATTTTCAAATGGGAGACTCTTGAAAGCCCCCACTTGGCGATAAATCTATCCTTAAGAGCTCCATGGCTTATACAAATAAGATTGTGCGCCTCGTCAATACCTCCTCCTCCACGACCCTACAGCTTGAGGATTTCCACCATTACAACTGCGGAAGTTCTTCTTACATGGAAAGAAAAGCCAATGGTCTCCAGATGCGTCGTTCAATATCAAGTTTGGTATTTGTCTTCAAATCAAGAAAAATGGCAGCAAATTAATTTGGGATGGCACACACCATTTCTGTCGTTCCATTTTGCTCCCAAGGATGGCCAGACGAAAGGTAGAAGTGTGTACTTTCTGCAAGATTGTAACTGACATTCTTAATTTTAGGGTCCTACATGGTACGAAGTGTCGATACATTTGGACGATTTAGCAAGTTTTCTAGAACTAAAGTTCAGGTGTGATGAATTACCAAAATTGTCCACTTATTTTTTATTCGTCTTAAGAACCACACCACTTGTTGCTGAAAAGAAATGTAAAAAAAAGGAAAAACCGAAATCGCGACTGCGCTTTCTTCAGCGACGTCCCAACAGTTTTCGCCTTTCGCGGACTGTATATCCGGCACTGGCCGGCCAACGATGATTTCTTAATTTGTAGGATGGTACCTCCAGAGCCGGACTCTTCTCTGGACGAATGGGCGTTGGAGTCTTTCCCAGTACAAATCCCTAATCCACTAAAGTGGAAACGCGACCAAGGAAAGAAGAATATCAATGAACGCGTTTCGCTTTGATCTTATTTATTATTTCTTATAATTATTATTTAATCTGCATCTCTTTGCCGACGACTCCTGCTGTTTCACTTTTTTTTTAAACTGTATTTATTAACCGTAATTAATTTGTACATTTAAGTGATACAGTGACTTAAAATTAATTTTGTAACAACTGTTTACATGTAATTATTATAATAATACATACATTTTCCAAACAATGTTTCAAGAGTTTTTTTTTTTTACACTAACGCGCGCACAAAAGGGTTTTTGAAATACCCTGAAATGTCAGAGCACAGTGCGAGCGGATGGAGAGGAAGTGGATAAGGAAAGGGGGTGTGGTGTATATTGGTCTTGAATGTTTGGAGATCACAACGGCCAGGAAACACATGATCAGGCAGAGCATTCCACATTCGTGTGGTTCGGCTAAAGAATGACTCTATGTTTATTTGTGCGCCTAAAGTTCAGCGGTTACAGGATAGATGTGTGATTATACATTTAGTAGTGTTTCGTCTTCCTGGAAAAGGTCAGAAAACCAGGAATTTCTTATTTTGACTTTACTTAATCTAAACCTAACTTATTATTTATTGGCCTGTAGGAATCTGGAAGTTCATGACCTCACCGACTCGACTCCACCATCGTTTCCTGTCCTGTGCACTCTCCTTCCACGCTCGACCATTCGATCCGACCTTCTCAAGGTCAAACCTAACATTGTCCTCCCATCTCCGTCGCGGGCGCCCCGCCGCTCTCTTTCCCGTTGGTCTACCGTCAAGAATTCTATACACGGTCTTATCGTTGCCTATTCGCGTCACGTGTCCGGCCCATCTTAATCTTCGCGACTTGATTACTCTCACTATTGTAGATTTGCGGTATAGCTCTTCCAATTCGTGGTTATGGAGTTTCCTCAATTGTCCTGCCTCCTCGTCATATTTACCACCAAAGATACCCCTTAAAACTTTATTCTCGAATACGCGGAATTTGTTTTCTTCCCGTTTTGTGCGAGCCCATGTTTCACATCCGTATAGAACAATCAACATGACTATGGTTCTATAGACACGGGGCATTATATTACGTGATAGCAGTTTGGTTTTCAGCAGTATACTGGCTGCATGCCAACTAGCGTTGGCGGAATGCAGTCTTTTGTTAATTTCCTTCGACATTTCGTTACTGGCCGTCAGTATCGTTCCCAGATATAATTCTTTGACATTTTCAACTATCTTGCCTCTGACGTGTTCTCCGAGGTGCACCTGCTCCCGCCGCAATCATGTATTTTGTTTTGTCTTCATTTATTTCTAGGCCCACCTCTTCTGCCACTTGCATGATGATTTCACTGTTTTTACTAATAGTTTCTAGATTATCGCTCAGAACGACGATGTCATCCGCATATGTACTTGTGTGACCCCGTTCAGGGATGATCTGGCCATGTTTTCGTCTTGTACCTTTCTGATGGCATACTCGAGCACAAGGTTAAAGAGACATGGTGAGAGGCCATCCCCCTGTTTTAGTCCGTCCCGGATTTCAAATTGTTCTGAGAGGTGGTTTTCTATTCCAACTCGCCCTTTGTTTTCGTTCATGCAGATTTGAATGAGGGCAGCATCTTTTTTCCAGATTTCCATCCCAACTACAATATGGAAGAGTCTTTGCCTTGCGACAGAGTCGTAGGCTTTCTCGATGTCAACGAACAGTGGGTGAAACGTCTCTCCGTATTCCCATTTCTTTTCCAGCAGTTGTCTTATTGTGAACATCTGGTCGCTTCTTGACAGGTTCCTACGGAATCCGCACTGGTAGTCCCCCAGTGTTTCTTCTGTGTACGGTGTGATTCTCGCCAGAATGACATTTGTTAATATTTTGTATGCGGTTGGGAGCAATGATATTCCTCTGTAATTTTCGCAGCCAGATCTGTCGCCTTTTTTGAAAATGGGAACGACTATTGAGGTTTTCCTTTCTTCCGGAATGACTTCCTTATCCCATATTGTTTGGATGAGCTGATGGATCTTTCGAGCGGTTGCCTCTTCTCCATGCTTCCCTAGCTCTGCCGGTATGCAGTCGACTCCGGGAGCCTTGTTGTTTTTCAATCGATTTATTGCGTCTACAACTTCGTTGAAAGAGGGAACTGAGGCTGGGCTGTATGTACGTCTGGTGCGTTTATTTGTGGTTAATAGGTGCGCACATTGAGCAGGTTTTTAAAGTACTGCTTCCATCTTGTCACGATATTATTTGTTTCTGTGACCAGACAGCCGTTTACGTCTCGAATTATTTTGACTCTGCCTCGGTAGCCATTTCTAATTGAATTTATGCCGACTGATGCTCTAGAATTTTCTAGGATTTTTTCGATCCGAGTCATCTCCCATTCGCATTTTTTGCGTTTGAAGAGTCTCATCGCGTCACTCCGAATCGTCGCGTATCTTTCTGCGTTGACTTCATCACATCTTTCTAAGTGGATCGCTCTGAGACGTTTACGTTCTTCGATCTTCGCCCTGCACTCATCGTCAAACCAAGGTTTGGACTTAATTGTTTTCTTAAATCCTAATACCTTTTGGGCTGTTTGTTTGATTGTGTCTCTGATCGATGTGCATTTAGTGTCCACACTATTAGCTTCCTCTTCCTCACTGCTCCCATTCTCTAGGATGCTAAATCTATTCGTTAGTTCGTCTTGATATTCAGCTCTTTTGCGCAAGTCTTTCAGTATATCAGTGTAGAATTTTTTGCTCGTTTCCCGTGACTACCCATGTGGGATTGCTGCGAGGCGACTCCTGATTTTGCCCATCACTAGAAGATGATCGGAGTCGCAATCTGCTCCTCTATATGATCTTATGTCAACGATATTCGAGTGGTGTCTTTTGTCTATGAGGAAGTGGTCTATTTGGTTACGCGTTACGCCGTCGGGTGATATCCATGTGGCTTTATGAATTTGCTTGTGCTTAAACATCGTGGTTTTCACTACCAGATCTTTTGACGCTGCGAACGTGATAATTCGAATTCCATTATCATTTGAAACGTAGTGTAGGTTCTCTTTACCAATAGTTGGTTGGAAGATGTCTTCCTTTCCAATTTTCGCATTGAGGTCCCCGAGGAGGATTTTAACATCGAATGATGAGATCCCATCGAATACTTCCTCTAGGGTCTCGTAGAACGTGTCTTTCGTTTCTTCGTCGGTAGATACTGTTGGGGCGTGTACGTATATAAATACATAATTGTACCATGGGCCTTGTATTTTTAGCACCGACATTCGGTCATTAATAAATTTCAAATCTTCTACATGGGGCGTAATCTTCTTGCTTATGATGAAGCCGGTTCCGAGGTTATGTGTATCGATACCTCCACATGCCAGTGTAAATCCGTTGGTTTCGATTACTTGATGTGGGACTCGGACTTCCTGAAGCGCGACGATGTCCATTTTATATTGTTTCGCGTTTTCTACGACCGCCTGTATCGCGCCTGGTTTATATAACGTTCGAACATTCCACGTGCCGACGCGTATATTCCGCTTTTTCCGTTTTTCCCTACGTCTTCTTTTTGCCGAGTCGGTGTTTTCTTGATGATTTGTTCCCTTATGGTAGTGTCGGCTCATCACACCCACGGCTACCGGGTTTTTTTGTGTATTGATCATTCATTTCATTGGATCACTCTGGGGTTTCAAATGGTCCACCATATCAGTGCCCCTCTTTGATATGGTAAGGTCTGCTTACTGCTCTTTTTTTTTTTTTTTTTTTTTTATTAGACTGGAGAGGCGAACCTATAGCGTCGAGTGGGCGCCCCGAGATGCCATCAAATAACTGTTGCAGTTCTTTTTGAACAGTTGCAGGTTGTAACGCTCCGGGAACACTCGCGTGGGAAGGCAGTTCCACAGCTTCCCCGCTCTGATTCGACCCGGTGTCAGAGAGGCGCCGTTATAATACAGCCGGTATACCCCTGGCTGCAAACCATCTAATGGGAACGGTGACGCGTTTAGGGGCGGCAGATTTTTGTGTGTTACGGGATTTAGATATATTGGTAATTTTGTTTTTCCTGAAAAAGGTCAGAAGAAAGAGCAGGAATTCTGTTTATTTTAACTTAACCTACTTAAAATTACTTAACATAACTTAATCTAACTTAATCTAATCTTATGTACAATTTACAATATTTGATTTGTGGATGTGGGATTTCTCGTTTTGATTGAGGGCTGTAAGGGATAAAATCAGGTATGTTCTT
This sequence comes from Microdon myrmicae, assembly GCA_963931805.1. Lineage (NCBI taxonomy): Eukaryota > Metazoa > Arthropoda > Insecta > Diptera > Syrphidae > Microdon > Microdon myrmicae. The sequence continues at coordinate 257,917,014 of OZ007497.1, read as the reverse complement.
GAACGAAGGGAGTGCTGTGGCGTTTCTTGCAAACGCCAGTGCTTACCTGCTCAGCTACCACCAGGTCACCATTTCTACGCGCGTTCTAATTCACAAAAAGCGTGTACTTACCTGCATTGGTTATTCCTATAACCACGAAAACCTGTGAAGCATAATGTCTGCTGATACGAAAAATATATCAGCAACAACAGACATTCCCTACAAGGGCATATAGTAACCTGAAAAGCATGACTTACCTGCTCATAACGACCAACCACCGCTGCAATGCTTAACCGCGCTGAAGTAAAACACCTTCAGCAACACAAGTGTTTCCATAGGGAGGGCAAATTGGTCGCACATCTAGCAACCAACATTACATTAGTTCCTATCAACGAAATGTCTCCTAAGAAGTCGGCTACAGTGCCACAAGAGATATTTCTTCCTTTTGGTTCTTTTATGCATGCCCACATCGGTTGGACACATGAACGACAAATACATCGTGGCATACGGCGGTCAACCCAGGCGTTCGAGTTCTTTAAATGAAAACTCGCACCCGGCCGCAAAAGGGATCGAGAACTAGTCAGTGTAAATACACACACGGCGGTTCGACCTCTGTGGACGCCAACAACAACATGCACACGATCAGCAATCATGCTGCTCGCAGTCACTGATCGTGTAAGCACATTTAACCCTTTTCAGAACGACATGCCCCAGCTGCGAATGTGTTTATTTTTATTTGATTCAAATTCTATGGTTCGCATGCTGGGCGACACACGCGATGAGCAGCAAAAGGGATCATCGTGTGTGTGTTTCAACCCTTCTTTGGTAGGACAAATGCGAAAAGGAAAATGACCAAATATGGTCATCGAAGCGATGATGGAGTACGCGGTATTCTATCGCCTCGATGCACCTAGTTTAATCTTGTTACAGATTCTGTGAGGGCAAGTAGTGCCTTTCCAAAAATCTAATAAGTTAGCTAGGGACCAGGCAGTGATATAGTTCCCTTGAGGTGTTATGTTTTACGGTTGTCAATTATATGAGTTCTGTTGTACAGTGCCAGTTATTCGAAGTAAATGTTACTACCGCGTTAGTAAAAAATACTCACTTCATATCAAACGATAAAGCTGGTGCTAACATCCGTGCTGTAGTTCTGCTGTACGGTGCCAATTATTCGAAGTAAATGTTACTACCGCGTTAGTAAAAAATACTCACTTCAATATCAAACGATAAAGCTGGCGCTAACCGTAGTGCTGTGGTTCTGTTTCATTGTGACAATTATTCGAAGTCAATGTTACTACCGCGTTAGTAAAAGATACTTACTTCAGGCACACAAATGAAGCTAGTGCTTAACACAGTGCTATCGTTTTTTTTTCCCTGTGAACGTTTGCGGTTCCAATTGCTTAAAATAAAACTACAACGTTCGCGCTAACGTTGAACCTTAAAAACCTGTGCAAACCACAAAATACAACGTTTAAATTAAATTAGTTTCAAGCTGTGTACGATATAAAACAATTTTCATTTACGAGTTAAAATACTATGTCTTAATTAAATTAAGTAATTTACGAATTAGTATACGATGTTTAAATTAAATTAAGTGATTTACAAGTTATAATACAACGTTTAAATTAAAATAAGATTATACCGTGTACAATATAAAACAATTCTCACTTGAAAATTAAAAATACAATACCCAATAAAATACTGTATATTACATAAGATACCGTATGCATTTGTTGTACCATAAAAAAATAAGTTAATAAGAAAAATCAATGAAACACCGTATACAAGGTAAGATAAATTAGTAAGAATATAGAATACTACTCCTGTGTAAGAATTAACAATACTATATTCGATAAACTAGTGGGTAGATATAAGATAAATTAGCAAGAATATAAAATACTACCTCTATGTAAGAATTAACCATACTATATTCAATAAGACAGTGTATACTTTTATTTTACAATAAAGTAAGGTTCGAGTAAGGGTAAGGAAAAAAGGTACCGTCTGTTTTTCTCACGGAACGGAAGGACACGAGCTTGGACAAACAGTTACGGAGTTTGGGGACGTCTTGGTGAACCTGTGTCGGGCCGGCACCCTACCAAGACTGTGGGGAGGAGATATGTGCCAGACACGGACACTCGGTTCACTTCCTCGTCCATCAATCAAAAGTTCCGCCGCAGCACGAATGTGCACAAGGAAAACAACAGCACATTAAAACAAACAAACGGTAGTTTATTATTTAAACATCGGGTTTACTGCACCGCACTGTTACTCGCCAAAGACGTGATCTGCGTTTACTACCGCACCCAAGACCCACCGGTCTTGTAAGATTTCTTTCCCACCATCCCTCTATAAAAGTAGTTAGAGAACACTTGGACTAACACTGTCCACACTATCCTTGGATACCCCCCTTTTTTCTTCTCTTTTCAGATGCGGCGAGACCGAGCCCAATATCCTCACGGATGTGGGTGATTCTGGTTATCGCAAGATGACCAGAAGTCAGAGACAAGATGAAGGACACATATGTCCTGTCTCGCCAAATTCGGCCTTCTCGCCACATTTTTTTTTTTTTTTTTCACCGCACTGTTAATTCAATTTTTTGGACTCGACACAAACGATTATTTTTCATTATCGCTTCCTTGTGCGCACCAGGATAGCGATGGAGCTGCGGCCTGCTCGGGTCGAAGGATGGTAAAAGACTCAACGATATTCAATCGTTGTTAATAGAAATTCAGCTGGGAAATTGGTTCTCTTAAATTAAGGGTGCATTTCCTGTTCCAAGAGAGACGTAAAGTCTCTCTTTTGAGTAACCAAACCGATCTCATAGAGGAGATCTTCACGATACACAAGTGTGTGTGTACGTCGGTTCTTTTCATGGCTCAACGCTATGATGAATAACCTGAAACACAAAGCAAGGGAAATGATCGTAGAGATGTTTGTTTATGTGAGAAGGTTACTGGGAAACGGATCCAGAACTATGTAGGATAAAAGAGATTTATGACCTGTGTCTATGCTGTGGTGCGGATGCGTAGGTAAATGTATTGCCATTAGGAAGAAGCGCTAATGGTTTTTCCACTTACACAATGGGAAATGTGTTGATGGCATCGCTAGTAAGGGTAGGTATTGAGTTCCTATTTGCATTTGAATGTGCTGTAGGATTAAATTGATGCAAGAGACGCGGAATGCGTATTTGCTTTGGTCCCTAGGGTGTAAGTCGCCGGCCAATGTGTATATAGGGAACATTGTTGTACACATGGCGCGGCTGGGAAAAATAGACGGCGCAGTATTTATGATCCCTGTCATGAAGGTTACAATGTATGTAAATCTAATTATTTTGTTTACCGGAATTCATATAAGGAAATTTGACTGGCGACGTAGATGCCGAAATTGAATGGAAATTCCTGGTAAGCTAATAAAGAAATCTTAAGGAGCAGTGGTATGCGAGGATAATGCATGAAGGTAAGTTTTCTTTACAGGGACTTAAAGATCATAGATTTGATCTCTTAAATGCGTGCAGCATTTTTAGGTGCCGAATGCGAATGCATTGGCGAGGACTTGAGCGTCTTGGGTGATGATTATGGGGCGTTTTTCAGGAGGGTAAACCGTGGGATTTGGCGGAACCGCCACAAGACCATTATACCCCCATAGTACCATTCGGTTCTGTGTTAAAAGTAAGAATCTGGGAGAATGGTTGGATGTTGCTGTATTTGAAATGATTGGGTGCCAACTCGGTACTGTCGTACACGACCTCGTTTAGATCGTTAACTAGTCTGCTTGCGGTGAAGGGGCTCCTGACTTGGAGACAATTAAGGTACTATTTTTACTGTTTTTATTCCAGGTTAGGAAACTACCAAGAAGGTGAGCTCGATGAATTATTAGGCATATCGTTTGATAATTCGTCAGAATACTGACACCTATTTGCTGCGATTTCGCCGATTGCTTCGGCAATATTGCGTCGATATGCACGTCAAAATCGAAACGGAGAGCCTAGCTTTTATTCGTTTGAACCAACACAAACTGCGTTCGGAGGAGGCATTATTCTATTATTTGGTTAGTTGAAAGAATTCGACCAGACCAAATAGATGATATCATATGTGCCGAGATTTCTGATCCCGAAACCGACCCGGATCTACATGATGTTGTAATTACGAATATGATTCATGGAACGTGTGGCGCCAGCAACCCCCAATCACCGTGCATGGTCGACGGCAACTGTTCCAAAGGTTATCCACGAAAATTGACGGCGGAGACCACCACTGGCAATGATAGTTATCCACTGTACCGGCGTCGATCACCCGATGATAACGGTCGAACTATCACAACGAAAGTGAAAGGAAACGATTTCGTGGTCGACAATAGTTCCATATTCGCCATGTAATCAGAAGTAATCAAGACACATTGCAACGTTGAGTATTGCCTTCCTTCCAAAGTAATCAAGACACATTGCAACGTTGAGTATTGCAATTCGGTGAAGCCCACCAAATACATCTGCAAATATATTACGGAAGGCAGCGATATGGCGGTTTTTGGCATCCAAACCTCCAATACCAACGATGAAATTACGCACTATCAAGTTGGTCGATATGCGAACTGCAATGAGGTGATTTGGCGTATATTCTCATTCCCTATTCACGAACGTCATCCCACTGTTGTACATTTGGCGGTGCATCTGCAAAATAGTCAACGAGTATATTTCACCGCGTCGGATGTTGCTCAACGTGCTGAAGCACCTCCAGCGACAATATTGACTAGCTTCTTTGCGATATGCCAACGTGATCCGTTTGCACGAACGTTGCTCTACTCGGAGATACTACGTTATTACACTTGGGACGCTGCATCGAAGAAATTTCAACGTCGCAAGTAATGCGATGCGGTTTCTGGTCATCCGGATGCGCGTTCTATTGATGCTCTTGGTCGTATATACACAGTTCATCCGAAGAATGATGAATGCTTCTCTTTGCGGTTGTCGCTGGTGAATGTTCGTGGGCCAACATCATTTGAATAATTACGAACTGTTAATGGTATAGTGTGCCAACATTTCGTGTTGCATGTCAAGAGCTCAATTTGCTTGAAAACGATACTCATTGGAACACGACCATCGCTGAGGCAATATATTTCTCCAAGTCAGATAAGCAGATTATTTGCTATTATCAAATAGACATGCTTCCCATCGAATCCACGTGACCTGTGGAACAAATACAAGGATAGCATGTCAGAGGACATTTCCGATCGAATTCGTGTCAGTTCAAGAAATCCCGATCTTGAGGCGAATGAGGAGATGTATAACCAGGCTTTGCTCTTGATCGAAAACATGTGTTACGTCATGTGCGACAGTTTGTTAGTCAGGTTAGGAATGTCAGCGTCAGATCGTGGAATGAATGACGCATTTAATCGAGAATTACGTCGTGAATGTAATTATGATCGACATGAATTAGACCAATCAGAATGGCACAATGGCGCCCAAACGAGTATTGGAAGCACTTGATCGAACATTGAAAGATCTGCGCAATGACTCGAGACGTTTTGGATGCGCACCGATTTTCCTTCTTTTACTACTTTTCCGCCAAACACTGCCACTCATTCCAAGATCGTCGATGAAATGAAGAAACTTCAGCTAGCAGCAAACATGAGAATTGCATTGCTGAACGATTCATCTGCTGAAGATTTCTCCAAGCAATTGCTGACTATCGGTAATGGCCCCGTGTTCCTGTCGACGAATCAAGCGGATTGATATCATTTCTTCCGAATTTTTGCAATTTCATCTCATCGATAGAGAGAAGGATAAACAATGTTATATTTTATATCCTACCGGCTGCGCCAATATTATATCTAAGTTACTATCTAATTTAAATTAATGTTATATTTATGGACGGAATTTAAGTTCTATGTTTTCAAATAGCCGTTTTGTAAATATTCATCCAACTAGCTTCTTGTAAAATGGAAGTAGCTTGCTGAGTTCGCCTCACAAGTGTACGATAAAATGTTCAAATATATAGTATATATTTGGGTTGTACACACGTTTGGGCTGATTAGATGGTAATGGAGGTTGCGTCAGCAAGACATGTCAGGGGGAACATCATGCAGATATCATGATAAATAATGGAACTTTGAGAGGTTCGTCATCGCATAACCGGGCTAGCTCTCGAGTCTCGGCCCACGCTCGACTGGTGACGGCATTTTGTAACATCAGGGGCATCGGTTTCACCAATACTAATGTAAACGCCGTCCACCAATATTTGCAAACAACGAAACCTGATATCCTTGCCCTAACTGAGACCCAGGTCGATTCGTCAACTGATTCGACATATCTTCGTTGCTCAGGATACGACTTACATTCGAGATTCCGTTTTAAGGGCGGAGTCTGCGTCTTCGCACGGTCCGATCTGGCTTGTCAGAGGATGGAGGCGTTGGAGCCCTATAGTGTGGACATCATATGGTTGAGGGTCGTGCTGAGGAATTCCGTTAAATTTCTTTGTTGTCTTTACCGCTCCCCGAATGACGATCGACCAGCAACATTTTTCGAACATCTTTCATATACCGTCGACTGGATACAGCTTCTGAAATTGTTGTCCTTGGCGATTTTAATGTGCAAAATTCCGGCTGGTTGTTACATTCTAACAGAACCGACGAGGCTGGGAGGCTGGCGGAGATGTTTGCTGTAAGCCACAACTTGACTCAATTCGTGGAGGAGCCAACGCGAGACCCGGATGCCCAAGCCAATTATGCGAACACCCTGGATCTGTTTTTGACATCCGAACCGAGTATGTATACCGTAGAGGTTTCTGCGCCACTGGGAAACTCAGACCACTGCTTGGTATCTGTCGTGCAAGCATTTGCATATCAAGCGAATAACCGGCCTAGGCAGCTTCGCCATGTATGGAAGTATGGGGCTGCGAACTGGGACGATATGCGAGATTTCTTCGCATCCTTTCCATGGTCGGAGGTGTGCTTCAGAAACTCCGATGTTAACGCTTGCGCGGAGTCGGTATCAGAGATTATTCTTCTGGGGATGGAGATGTATATTCCACATTCCATGAAACGAAGTTCGTCTGATAAACCTTGGTTTGACAAAAAATGGGAGCTGATTACAGCGGCGAAAAATAGAGCTTTTAAGCAATGGCGCTCCAATCCCACCGATGTTAACAGAGCGAATTTTGTTAGAATCAGAAACGCGTGCAACCAGGCGATTGATACCGCGAAGAAGGTTCACAACGACAGGGTGATCAATAAGCTCCTTCGGTGCCCAACTGGTTCGCGCTCCTTCTGGTCAATGGCAAAAGCTGTCAGCGGTAACTTCGCATCCTCCTCTTTCCCCCCGTTGGTGACAGACAGCGGGACGTTAGTCACGAATTCAAAGGATACAGCTAATGTGTTAGCGAATTTATTTTCCGCAAATTCAAACCTCGATCCCGGCCTTTTGCAGCCACCCGTGATACAGTCTTCCATGCGGGATGTGAGATTTCGTCCGCGCACTATTCAACGCATTCTACGTGAACTGGATTGTAGGAAGGCAACCGGCCCGGACGGAATACCAGCAATAGTCCTTAAGAACTCTTCTCCAGAACTATCGCCGGTTCTTGGCAGACTCTTCCGCTTATCTTATGCACGGAGGACCTTTCCTGCCTGCTGGAAAATCGCTCGAGTTCAGCCAATCCCAAAGACGGGAAAAAAGTGTCTCCCACAAAATTACCGCCCGATAGCATTACTGTCTATTTTATCTAAGGTAATGGAAAAAGTCATCAATACAGAGTTGGTTAAGTATTTGGAGTGCAACGGTCTTCTGAATGATCGTCAATACGGATTCCGTGGCAGGCGGTCCACGGGAGACCTTTTGACACTTATAACCGATATATGGACATCTGCGATTGAACGGCATGGTGAGTCAAGGGCGGTCGCATTGGATATCTCCAAGGCTTTTGACCGCGTCTGGCACGGGGCATTGCTGAGCAAACTTCGTTCATATGGACTTTCCCAACAGCTTTGCGACTGGACGAGGAGCTTCCTCGAGAATCGATCGATCCGGGTTGTTGTGGACGGCGAGTGTTCGGATCTGTATCCTGTTAATTCGGGGGTGCCCCAGGGTTCTATTTTGGCTCCAACCTTGTTCTTGCTTCACATAAATGATTTGTTGGAGACAACGGATAACAAAGTGTTCAGTTTTGCGGATGATAGTACGCTTGTTTCCTCCTTTTCGAGTGATCGGCCGATTGGTGCATCAACGTCGCACCAGCTGAAATGTAGACAGATTGACTCTCTGAACCAGGATCTAGATAAAGTCCTGCAGTGGGGAAAAGCCAATCTTGTCGACTTCAACGCAACGAAGACTCAGTATACAACATTCTCAAAGAAAACCGGATCATCGGTTCCACAGCTGATGATGAGTGGCCGGGCCCTCGAGGCTGGGGAAAGTTTGAGATTGCTCGGCGTCACGGTCTGTGGGAATGTATCATGGCATAAACATGTATCGGCTATCGCCAGATCAGCCTCAGGAAAACTGAGTTATCTTTTTAGAGCCAAGAAATACTTTACTCCGGCCCAACTTCTTCTCCTATATAAATCTCAAATTAGACCCTCGCTCGAATATTGCTCTCATGTTTGGAGCACGGCTCCTAAACATACCCTCGACCTACTTGAGAGCGTACAAAGACGAGCGATCCGCCTGATCGGGGACTCGGCGCTGACGTCGGGACTACAGTCGCTATCACATCGAAGGCGCGTGGCCGACCTCTGTCTGTTCTACAGATATTATCACGGGTGCTGTTCTTCGGAGATTCTTGGCACTGTTCCACGCAATTCGGTCTATATGCGCTCCACAAGACAATCCGACGGATCGCACCCGTTTGTGGTTCATCTCCCGACAGCGCGAACATCCCTGTATCAGAACTCGTTCCGTTACAGAGCGGGGAAGCTGTGGAACTCCCTTCCCACGCGAGTGTTCCCGGAGCGTTACAACCTGCAACTGTTCAAAAAGAACTGCAACGGTTATTTGATGGCATCTCGGGGCGCCCACTCGACGCTATAGGTTCGCCTCTCCCGAGAGAAGTCTAATAAAAATAAATAAAAAAAAAAGATGTTCTTGGCTGCAGTGGCTGTAGTGTAGGAACTCCAGAGGTTGTTGATGTAACGCCGATGTTAGATGGCGGTGGTCCTGGCCCGTGCGACAAATCTGTAACAACCGAGTAGTGGGCAAAAAGGAGAAGTAGGTGCAGGAAACCCCGGCGTGAGTTGAACGCACTTGCTGTCGTGCCTTAGTTCAGGGTCTTGTTCCGTGGTCCACACTACTGCAACTGGTCCTACCGAGTGGCTGTTGTTTATGATTTACCGGCTTTATTTCCTTCTGTATTTAATAGTCTTCCGTTAATTGGCGTATAACAATTAACATAGAAAAAGAACACTATTCACTCAATTGGTATATGAATTCGTTATGGCGTATACCAGGTGTATGCATACGTTTTTTTCCGGTTTCTTTGGTACAAAAAATACGTAATTTTTTAAGGAAATTAACTTTTTTTATCCAAAATATTGGCCATCGGCTTCTACACATTTCGCCCATATTTGAGGTAATTGAACTGCTTGTCTTTCGCAGCAAACCATTCGTCGAGCCATTTTCCAACTTTCTTGAAATCGCTGATGTGCTGCTCTGCGAACGAGTTTCTCAGATTGACGGGTATCGCGGGAAAATGTCTGAGGAGGCGGAACATATTGAGTAAGTTCTGTTGAGCAACGACCGTGATAATGCCGATTGTTCTATACGGATGCGAAACATAGGCTTTCACAAAACGGGGAGAAAACAAATTCTGCATATTCGAGAATAACGTTTTAAGGGGTATCTTTGGCGGTAAATATGACGAGGAGGTAGGGCAATGGAGAAAACTCCACAACCACGAATTGGAAGAGCTATACCGCAAGCCTACAATCATCATCATCATCATCGGCACTACAACCGGGATCCGGTCTTGCCCCTATTAGAAGTCTCTCCACCGGTCCCGATTTCGGGCCGATGTCCGAGGCTTGATAGATTTATAATAATAATAGTTTGTTTTTCCGGGCAAAGTTAATAGCCTTGCGCCAACCTTTCTCAGGATGTCGCTGCACGCATTGGTTCCCTACTTGGCGGGTGCCAAAGTAGCTATGCAGGGGTGTCTTTGGCGGTAAATATGACGAGGAGGCAGGCCAATGGAGGAAACTCCACAATCACGAACTGGAAGAGCTATACCGCAAACCTACAATAGTGAGTGTAATCAAGTCGCGGAGATTAAGATGGGCCGGGCATGTAGCGCGAATGGGCAACGATAGGACCGTGGGTAGAATTCTGGACGGTAGACCAACGGGAAAGAGACCGGTAGGGCGGCCGCGACGGAGACGAGTTTGACCTTGAGGCGATCGGATCGGATGGTCAAGCGTGGAAGGAGGGTGCAAAGGGCATTGAACGCTGGCTGAGCCGAGTCGGCGAGGTCATGAACTTCCGGGCTCCTACAGGCAAATAAATAGTAATTATTTATCTTAAAGCAAACGGCTCACCGTTCCGTAGCAAGGATTTACTTTACTACTTAGGCCTTTACTTGGCTATTTAACTCTGTCACTAATCCCGTTGCAACCACTCTTTTTATCGTTCGATCTTTCAATTATAGTGAAACTAAGCTCGTAAATCCTTTCGCGAAAATCGGAACAACTTTCACAGGTTGTGAGGACTTGTAATTTTACTGCGCGTTATTTGAGTGTGCGTTGAACGTCGGATTCGTACGGAACTTCTTAAGTATATTACACTGCGCGGACCGACCTCCTCGTAGGGTTTCTCTGTGTCGAATGTGGTAACTTCTCTGGGGATGATTCCATTCACCCCATAGTTTTCTTTTTCTTCTTTCGCTTTTCCTTTGTGGTGACTTTCTCTCAATCGAGAATCTTTCCACCAGTCAAGATCGTGCTTACACATACAGACGAGGAGGTTATTGTCTGCATGCAGTAGATCATCCTGTGATCGTCAACATTTTCACACCTCTAACGGATTGCTTACGTAAACAATCGTTTATACTAGTCGATCTTGGGCTCGTGTTTACTTTGCCCTATGGGAACAGTGTTTTTGTTTACTGCTGTTGTACCGCAATGGCCTTTGTTTAGACGACGTAGATTGTGGCAGGGGCCAAGGCTATGTCGACGGATTGGTTTTCCGCTAATTCGTTTATCGCCGGAGATGTTCTGTTTGTCGACATCTGGCGCAGCTGTGCCAACCGCTTGTGTATATCCAGTTAATTGGCCGATACACAGTTTCTGTTGGTGAGTTACGTCCTTCGATCGCTGTACAGGCGTAGAAAAATCAATCAGGGCTTGTGGCTCATGTATCTGTGGAAACGTGGGGTTGTTGACTCCAGGATGAATGTTACCTTTTGTTTCAGGTGGAAAGGAGGACTTTTGAGGACACGTGTCTGTGGGCACGTGTAATTTGGATATAGGTGAGTATGTTCCTTGGTGGAACGACGATATCTCGACCTATAGTGGATTGTGTGGTTCGTAGAACTGCGGAGGGTATGATGTCGCGACGCCAGCAAGGGCGAGAGCTCTACCTCGTCCCCACAAATCACTAAGGTATCCCACAAGTACAACACCGAGGGAAAAGCATAAACATCGGACAAGTAAAAATAAAACACACTATTTCTTTTATTTAAGTTTATTTTTAAATCAAGGAAAAACACAGCTATTGGAATAACTTGCTTGAATTCGCGGATTATTGTTTTCGTTTCATTTTCTTATTGGATACTAACATTTTACGGTAGCACTGCGTGAACACAATCTTCGAAGACTGCAGCGAATATAACATTCGACACGGCATTTGCAAACACTACACTGTACGTGGGAAATGCGAGTTATGTCTATGAGGCACATGTTTTTTACTTATTTTATTGTTCTTTTTTGTTTCTAAATTATTACACACACGCGACTCGGTGATTTTTCGCGTCTCCGTGCGCACCGGAGAGCGGAAGTCGGCATGGCCGTGGCGGTCAGCGGATGGTAAAGGACTCTGCGATAATCATCTCGTGCAGAGATGATTCGCTTATGGGGTGAGTTTGTGGTGTCGTGGTAGATATCCTCTCCACTAAGGATATCGTTTTTACCTACCACCAGAGAAACATAAAGTCTCTCTTGGTGGAATAGGAAACCAGATCTTGTAATGAAGATCATGGTGGTGTGTGTGAGATCGTTCAAATCTGATGTTGTTTACACGTGCTCGAAGGCAATGTAACAACGACGCAGACAGGCGGCAAAGACAAAGGAAGAAGCGACCAAATGCTTCGTCCGGTAATGAGGGTCATGTTTACGCTGTGTATCGTCGCTATAATAGACGTTGGAAAAAAAGGTGCTAATGGGATTGGCGGCAGAAACGAATCTCTTGCCTGCATTTGTATATGCAGGAAAATTCGTTTGTGGCGACGTACGAAATTGATGATTGTTTGTCTATTGAACAACGCATCGCTGGTCGGCTTGCTGCAGCTGTAAAAATAAGCCGTCCGTAGTTGCATTTCAATTGATAACAATGGGTGCCGAATGTTTTGTATTTATAATATTTTGAGGAACTTTATCTAGCGCGTTGAAAGTATTAAATGTCCTTGTAAAAGGAAACGTTTCCGGGCTCCGCGATAGTATAGTGGTTAGTATACCCGCCTGTCACGTGGGAGACCGGGGTTCGATTCCCCGTCGGGGAGCCTCTGGTGCAAGACTAATGACCTTGCTCGGAAAAAAACAAATCATTATGGAAAATTTAACAAGCCTCAGGACTTGCTAAATAAGGCCAAGACCGGCTCCCGGTTGTAGTGCCGATGATGATGATGATGAAAAGGAAACGTTTCAGGTATACTGGGTGGAGATTGCGGTGCAGGTGTGGGAAATTCAAATTTGCCTGGGAACCGAAGGTACCGAATAGGTTGTGGGATTCCTGAAAATGTAGAAAAGAAATATTACAGGAAGTTATATGCGAAGAGATGCATGAAGGTAAGTTTCTTTTTACAGCGACTTTTTAGATTATACTTTAGATAATCCTAGATGCGTAAAGCATTTAAGGTGCTAATGCGATTGCATTAGCGAAATTATATGATTGGATGGAAGATATGGGGGTTTTTAAGGAAAGCGAACCGTCACAGAACCGCCACAGCTTCGTCACTCCGGAAACATAACACCTGAAGGCCAATATGTCCAGCCTTTTACTAATACAAATAGTTTAACTCAACTTGTCAATGAGCCAACACGGGTACCAGATATATATGGTCATTTCGCCAACACACCGTACCTGTTTCTCACCTCCCACCCAAACAAATACACGATTGAAGTTTCTTCGCCCTTGGGCACTTCAGACCACTGTGTCGTGTCAGCAAAATTTTCTCTAATCAACAATAACGTTAATGAGAAAGCTCTCAAAATAACAGTATGGTTCTACAACTGGGAAGGTCTGAACGACTTTTTTTGGAGGTTAAATTTATTGTTATTTTTCTTCAATAACGATGTTGACTCTATAGCGGGCACATTGACAGACACGGTTCTACTTGCCATGCGAATCTTTATTCCACACAGGGTAAAAACTATCAAACCCAAGAGAAATATGTGGTTCGATTCCGAGTGCAGAGAACCCATTAAGGCTAAAGACTTGAGCTTCCGGTTGTATAAATCAAACAATACTGAGGAAAACCGGAAAAGATTTAGAAGAGCTCGAAATGACTGCAATGCGTATATTCAACGCGTCAAGTTCTTGCATGACCAGAGTGTGAGACAAAAAATACTACACTCTCCCACAGGCAGTAGAAACTTCTGGGCATTCGAGAAAAACATCCAAAACTCAGTCACTTCATCAATTCCATCGCTTATAGTCGATAACAGACCAGTAATAGAGAAGGCGAATCTACTTTCTGCACATTTTGCAGCCAATTCAACGCAACCTGATACCACATCAGTTCCACCTTAACTTGAGCTTAACAGCACACCATGAGCCAGATTCACTTTCGAACGCGTACTATTACCCGCCCACTCAAAGAGCTAAATGCAAACAAATCTGCTGGTCCGCATAGCATTCCCCTTATTATCTTAAATAGATGTTCCTCTTCACTCCCTGAACCACTGTGGGAACTCTTCCATTTGTCTTATTCTAGTGCCCGTTTCCCAAATATATGGAAGTTAACGAACATTCAGCCAATTCCCAAAAAGGGTGACTAATCGTCCCTCTCTTCTCATCGAGCTATAGCATTAACTTATATTCTCTCCAAGGTAATGGAATCACTCATGAACCGTCAACTTTCGAAATATCTGGAATCAAATGACCTCTTCAATGACCGCCAATATGGGTTTCGTAGCAACAGGTCCAAAGGAGATCTGATGGCGTACCTTACCGAAAACTGGAGCCATTCCATCCCCCAATGGATAAGAGACTATCTTTCTGGCCACTCAATTCAAGTGGTTCTAGATTGTGTCAAATCTGTCTCCCATCATATTAATGCAGGTGTTCATCAGGGTTCGGTACTCTCACCCACTCTCTTCCTGATCTTTATAAATGATCTTTGGCGGATGTTTTCGATTCGGTTGTAAGTGTTCCGCCGAACACTGTCCAATACCTAACACCAAAGAATTTCAGCACACAAATGAAACACCGTGAAAACGTTCCTTTGAAATTTTGAATTTTGAATTTTAATTTTTATTCTTTCGTGTTTATATTGAATTTACACATTACTTTAGTCTTTGCGAGACTCGATGCTCAACAACACACTGATGGCACTCGGGTTTTTCTTTTCGTTACGTTGTGTTGATAAACTGCCACCGATTCTAAACTACGCACGGAACTTTTTAAATGAACACTTGCTCATCGCGATATGATCGTCACCTGGTAATGCACGTACGTCCTCAAGTCCTCGCAGCTTCCTGTCGACCTCCTCGGATGCTCAAAAAATAGACTTCGCGATATGGCTGTTCGATATAGCCAGTCGTCTCGTCGACGATCAAAATTAGACTCTGTGTCTGCCCAAGAAGAACATCCCCCATCGTAAGGGAAATTTTTCCAACGTATCTGTGAAAAAGAGAAATCTTTCTGATGATCTTTATCATCATCATTACCATTAATTGTTGGCGGTCGGTATCTCGTCCCTTTGTGTGTTGATCGGATGCCGCCGCTTCTTCTCCGATCATTCTCTATGCATTGTTTGTTTTTCCCATCTGGCCTGAGAAACGAGGGTTCTCATGATATTCAGATGGATACAAAGGGCTATGGGATCGGTAATGCTTTGTTTGCCTTTTCCATCGTAAACATCTATCAGGGATAGTGTTTAGAGTTTATGGCTCTATGGCTGCTAATCAGCAGCGCAACGATAAGTTTTATTTGGACAAGTGTGCCTTGGCTGGGTTGGTGTTGATTTTCAATAGCCACCAGAATAGGCATCCATTGTTCGGTTTAATTACCGCCAATGTAATTCCTTGGAAACATCGTGCAGATGTTCGGAATTGAAGATTTGTTTCTTCAATTATTTTTTGAATATACTGGAAGAAACGTTGAACTGGATATTGGAAGCGTTTGGAACGTTAAGTTCCTTGTTTTTTTTTATATCGGGTTCGCATTGTTGCAGCTTCTTATGACCCTTGTTACAGGTATGATCAAGAGCTTTGGGACACGTGTCTGTGGGCACGTGTAACGTCTTCAGGGTAGGTATGTCCCTTGAAGGGTAGGAACCCTACCTGGGTGGAATTGTGCGTTCCTAGAACGCTACAGATCTCTTGTCAATTACTCACAACCCAATTCACTCGTTTACTGATGATAGCACGTTGAGTGTCTCATACTCATACGAACACTCTCGCCCAAACTCTTCGAACGTCATTACCAACCAGCAACCATACCAATTGTGGTAAGTTGCAACAGTCTGAACGCCTCTTAGTGGATCAGTCACTTAAAATGTCGAGTCTAACAGAAAACTTGCGGAAAAACTGATAGAAGTAGTGATTGGTTTTGCAATTCCTGTCGCAATAGTTAAAACTAACCCCAGCTTGAGTCCTGTATTACAACACTTAGTCAGAAAAAAGTCTATGACTTATCAAATGATATTTGCATCTGTGGCATTGTTGTGATGTGAACACCATACTTATAAAACATGCATAGTAAAGGTTTTTATGACGATACGTTGCATTTGTAATAAATATTTGTTTATGAGATACATTTTCGGCATAGGATGTACTTCGTTTTCATTGGCCCTAAGCTATGAGATCTAATTAAGAAACTAAGCGTCATTCGAACTTTGCACCTTTTATATCATCGGTATTACAAAGCAAAGACCATGTTATATGCAATTTCCCGCAGAGTACCACTAACTGGATGCTTTATATAACTTTAAAAAGTTGAACTGCATTTTCCGGTACTACACCTCTAAGGAAAACATGGTACGGTCCAGATTAAACCCATATGCAAGGAGAATCGCCAACCTTTACAAGACAGTCTCAAATCCAATTTTAATGAAATTAAACGACCGGTGCTTACGACCTAATGACTAGAAAAGGAACATTTGATATATAAAGAATCAGTCCCCTCAACAAGGACAAAATTGCGCCACCGTTAACTACTGTGTACGTAGGGTACGTGCATATGTGTCTGGCGACATACGAGTGGAGGGTTCGTCTAGAATGTTAACGTTTATTGGTAGAAAAATAAAAGAAAGGAAATCTAATTTATGTGTGTCGTCGTTGAACTGAAGGGCACAGACGACGATACTCCCAATTCCTGTTCCAAATGAGTTAAAAAAAAGAACGAATAAAGAAAGGAAAAAGAAAAGGAGACTACAATGACCGATGTTTATTGTTACGCTATTAATAAAGCTATAGTTTAAAATCCTCCTAAAGCGAAATTCATACACATGCCGAGAGTAAGAATGACTACAGATATAACTAGGATTGCAAAGCAGAGATAATTTGATTGAATGGGCATTCGGAAGAGCTTTGCCGACATGTAAAGTGATGATGAAAATAGAAGGGTGGAGTTAAGGTCATCAGACGAGGTATTGTGGTATACAAAAGGTCGTATACGAATCTGATGACCGATAACTTGAGATGACTGACAGACTTGTGTAACCGAAGCAGCTGTGAAGAACGGCACGAGCCCGATGAGAAGCCATAATACTACATTCATGATGTTGAGGATGATAAACTCCAGTTCGGTGTATTGGTAATCCATGTCCTTGAAAAGGAACACTATGCCAGCCAATGCGTAGGCCAGGTTCATCACTGTGAAAAAACAGACCGGAATTGAAAGTCTATTGTTGAGGTGATCCAATAGTTTGTGGAATTCGAGAATTTCCTGAAATGAAACGGACTTAATATCTAAATGTGAATTGAAAATTTGAAGCGATGTACCCTCATCCAGTCTAGACTTTCTATTGAACGCATAACGAGTTTTTGGGACAGAGTGTGTAAATGTACTCTTAGCAAATAACATTCGATCGTGTAGCTCATCAGGATGACTATCTCTACCAGGTCCTGGACGAATACGGTGCACAAAAACGTGATCTAACCAAAGACAAACACACATCCATGGCTGCATAAAAGTAAGTAGAGATTAATGCCTACCTTAATGGTAGTATGATATTCATGCAAATTTAGTGGCACTAGTTCAATTTGTATGATCTGGAATCTCCGAAACACAAAAGGCACCACATACCCATAAAGAAGCACAAGAAACCCAAGCCCAATAGTAACGTAGATCCATAGTACTCTACACAGATGTTTTGGACTTGTCGACATTAAGAACACTCTCTCAATAAGATTTTGTAGCTGTTCATTGTCGGCTACTTTAAACACAAACACTGCCGAGATGAATCCTACAAAATGAAGTCCGTTTGGAATCACATAGCTGAAGAGCATTTCTCCCCAGTTCATCGATGAGCTTTCGTATGCATTTGTAGCGTTGTATGTTTTCCATCTCGTCACATAAAATCCGCGATCTCCCCTGCAAAAGTGAAACAGTGCGATGATTCATGGCTGCGATCATGACCTCGGTTAAACTATACCGATACAAAGCCAGAAATTGCAAGAAATACCCTAAACACATGACAAGTAAAACAACCAAAGCGTGCAAATAACTGAGGTACGCCCGGCACTGAGTTGACTCCGTTGAGATCGGGTTTAGTCCCACTAGAGTCAGGATTGCCATGTACGGTCGAAGAAACTGAAAGACAGGTGTTTCTGCGTTACTTTGATTCTTTGGAAATGTTCCAGTACTTACTTTTCTCTTGCAGTAACTGAGGATTGCGGAAGTCGGTTCACTCTCGCCGGGAACATCGTCCATCTACGAAGAGAGGTTTTGAGAGTTCAACCCAAAATCCACGCCCTGCTACTTACAACGATCTCTGTCATGCTATCCTCAAAGTTAGGCAATGATGAAATCACCCTTGCGCTTCCGTACTGACAGTCGATCAAGTGGAGTGATCTGTTATGCTGATTTTCGATCAAATGATGGATTTGCCCAGATGGCAGGCTTTCCGTAGAGTTGGATTGGCAGTGTTGTTCAGGTAGCAATTCATCGGAAGAATGGCGTAGACTAGGTGTGGACACCAGGTGCCCAAGACCGTTGTGCATGATTTGTGGATGATCAAACTCAACTCAGGCCACCGATTATTGATTTCGAGTGTAACGGTGTTTCAAAACACAGAATTTATTCAAACTGAGCCTTCAAACTAACCACGGACGTGTTTTTGAAACACTGTTCGATTCAGTTCATCACAGGAAGATAGTAGTTTTGTGGAGGCTGCAAAATGAAGATTAGCGTTGACTTGCAGAGCGGCCACTTTGTTTACTTGTCAAGAGTGTTATCGCAATGCTTTTTTTGCTCCAACACAATGGCATACTTTCATGCTTATCACTTTCTTTAGGGATAAGTTGGACGTCTGTGTGGCTTCGGGTGAACACATGTTTAATCTTATTACCGGCACTGTTGCCAATGCGATTCGGCAATTGAATTGATGACCGTGCCCTTGGGACATGATCAGAGCGCGGGAGAACTACACTGTCTTCGATATTTTTCCACTCAAAAACAATTCAACTTCAGCTGGATTTTAACAGTGTGTATAAAGTGGGCGGAAAACTCGTGAAGCTTTTGACCTCACTCTCGGACGTTAAATCTGGAAGAGAATGGAATCATTTTCGAGTTAACTATTTCTATACTGTGGGAAAAATGTTGACGGACCGGTAAATTGATTCTAGCTTCCTATTTGTAATCTCATATAGTATCAGATGATTCATTGTAAGCTAATTTAACGCAACACTGATCTATAGGGGTGGGATGGGTGAGCCCGTCGTAGCTCTTAACGAAGACTTTTAGCTATCTCTGATTATTAACCACATGCTTTAAGAATACGTTTATAAGATCTACCAAAAACCCTGGCGGTAAAACAAAGAAAGGTCAAATGAACACGGTGGGAGGAAAGGTAGTTGATATCGTATTGAGCACGAGAGGTTTCGATTTTTAAATAAGCATTTAAATATAAGCATACATATTTGAGAAATTACAAATGACCACCGCTGGTAATCTCCTATGCACGTTACGTTTTTTGTGTTAGTTTTCAATCCTAATACTCAGTAGCCCAGTGGGATACCACCTCGTCATGCTACAGGCTACGGGGTGTTGTTGGGGGAGATTCTTGACTATCTTTTGGGGTGTGGTTTATGAATGAATGAATAGAGGGCAGAATCCTCAGTTTATTTCGCTTATGTAACATCTGAGGACAAACCTCTGACATTGACATTTATCATTTAGTTATCAGAAATAATATTTGTTTATATTATTTATATTTTCTTTTATTAGGCTCCACGCTGGGCGCCAAAAATGAGTGTAATTTCAGATATTAATATTTATTATTTAGTTATCTGAGAGTGTGTTTATAGGAATCAGTGGTGTACGTTTCTCAACTTCCACTTTTAAGTTTCTCAAGTTCCACTTTTCGTGGCTTCCACGTAGTGTTGTATTCTGGAGTAGCTTCCACGTAGTGTAGTCTTCTCTTTAGATTGCTTCCCGTAGTTTGTGTTGTGAGAAATTAAACACGCTTCACTTCAATTGAACTCACAAACTTTATTTGTAATTTAAATGAGGGTGTTGATCCCTTTAAGTTATGGCTCTTAATAACAAGGAGACCCGCTGTACTTGTGCAATAGGCCGCAGTCTCCTTGCTTTGTCATTACACTACACTAGTTAATATAATAATCATCACACCCATTTGCAACCACCCTTTATATACCAAAGTAATGGGGAGTTAATGCAGACGATGCATTTTCCTCACTCAGAATGTGTAACCTATTTTGAGATTATTTGCCTGTCATAGGTCATTTGCAATTTTCAGTAATTGTCCAGTTTGCCCTGCTAAAAATGCAGCGGCAATGAATTGCGCAATTACTTAATTGCTTTCATGCGGAGAACCAATTATAGGGCATTGCCCGTGTGTGTTAATCGTATCATACGATTAATTGCCCTTCACTACTGTGTTCGCTACTTCGCCGAACTCAGCACTTTACCGACGCTCAATTACTTCGTCGTTGGTGGCCTTTGACAACACCGCTCGTGTCATATAGCTTGTATAACATCATATAAAGACATGTAGCCGAAACATGAGCTTGCTGACCTTGCTTGATCGTGGCGAGCGACCTTGGGCTCGTTTGAGTAATCATGAAGTATGATATGTTTTTGGAGCGGTTGGGCGTTTATTGCATTGTATGCGATATGTATTGTAATTGTTTATGGGAAGAAATCGGCCGGTATTATGAATAATCATGAGGTGTGATATGCTTTGGAGTGGATAGGCGTTTATCGCAACGTATGCGATATGTATTTTAATTGAATGTCTATGGGAAGACGGCGTATTTTGCATTGTATGCTTGTGAGGATTAATTGTTTGGGATGATGTGAGGATTGATTGTTTGAGGTGATATGAGGATTGATTGCTTGAAATGTTTTTGAGATGGTGTGAGGGTGCTTGAAGTATTAATTGTTTAAGAGGGGGTGCAAAACGAGGCGTAACACTTAGTACAAGTCGTATAAACATAAACTTATAAATAGACTTACGAACTATCTTAAAAACTAAGGCATTCGGGTTGGGGGTGGGGGACTAACTTTAAAGTAACTTTAAAATGCAATGTAGAACTAAACAAAGATGGATAGAATAATAGTCTAAGTGGTAGGAGAAGGAAGGGCGGGCATAAGCCGGATGCTAGGATGTGAGTATGAGTGCGGGAGATTGTAGGCGGTGAGCGGGGTGCGGTCAGGAGGGGCAAGAGACGGGACGACGTTTGAGAGCGGGAGGCGTACGATTAAAGTTAAAGAACGCGGGGTGAGAGTTTGCCCACCCCTGCATTCGCGAAATGGCTTCATTAGAGCCGCAAGACGTATGATGGGCGGCAAATAGAAGAGACGAGCATTTCGCAGATTTCGGGGATTAGTGGAAAATGTGATGGAGGAGAGCACACTTGGGCAGTTGATTGAGCCTGAGATTAGACGGTGGATGAAGAGGATGTCGGCATGAATTCTGCGCTCTTCAAGCGTGTTAAGGTTAATTAGGTAAAGATGGCTCGTGTATGGGGGCAGAATCAGAGAATTTTCCCAATTCAATCCTCGGGGAGCAAAACGAAAAAAACGACGTTGCACGCTTTCAACCCTGCGGATTTGGGACGAGTAGTGAGGTGACCAAACGTGACTAGCATATTCGAGAAGGGGGCAAACAAAGGCTATATAGAGCGACCTGGAAACGTAAGGATTAGAGAATTCTTTCGACCAGCGTTTCACAAAACTAAGGACAGAGTTGGCCTTGAGAATAATGTCGTCAATATGTGGGATGAAGCTATGATCCCTGTCACATAAGATGCCAAGGTCACAAATCGTTTGTACAGGTGTTATCTGTTGGTTGAGTAAGACATAGGAACGTAGCGGGGAGGGAGATCGTTTACGAGAGAAAGTGATTGAGTGACATATGGCAATATTTAGTTCGAGGCAGTTATTTTGGCACCAAGTTGAAAAGCTGTCGAGATCCATTTGGAGAAGTGAGGTGTCGACAGAAGAGCGGATCGTCTTGAAGAGTTTAGTGTCGTCCGCGTGTAGAGAGATAGAGGAGTGCTTGATACAGGAATCTATATCATTAATACTAAGAATGAATAGGAGGGGTCCAAGAAGACTGCCCTGGGGAACCACTGACGTGGGAAGAAAAAGATTGGAGAAGGTGGTTCTAAATCTGACACGGTAGATTCGATGGTTAAGATAGTAAGAAATCCACATAATCAGTAGGGGTTCGAAGCCAAGGGAAGATAGCTTAAAGAGGGTGAGGTCGTGTGAAATTTGGTGGAAGGGCTTGCTGAAATCGGTTGTGATTACATCTACTTCGTTGCCGTTCTCTAAGGCACGGAGAGCATGGTATGAGAATTCAACTAGGTTGGTGGTGGTCTACCTACCCGTAAGGAAACCGTGCTGGTTGGGTGAGATGATAGATTTGCAGCGAAAACATAACGCGTTGTAAAGAATGCCTTCGACCAGTTTTGGAATATGTGACAGTTTAGCGATGGGACGGTAGTTACTAATATTCTTTTTTGGCCCCTTCTTATGTACAGGGGTGACAAAAGAGGATTTCCAAATATTTGGGAAGACACCTTGTGTAAGCCGGAAGTCCAACAGGTCCAGGGCTGAACTCGTCTTTAAGCAAGTTTAATTTTTCTTCAACTAGGTGATGCTGGATAATTTGAGAGATGAAGGGAGCAAGGGAGAATTCGGGCAGGCCTTTAAAGTAAGAGCGGTTAGGCTCGAAAGAGTTGTCCATGAAGGATTTTTTAAAGAAAGAAGCGAAAAGATTGGCAGTAGTTTGTGGGTCGGTTGAAGTAATCGTGTTTTTGTGAGATAATTGTAGTGAAGAGAATTGTAAAGCTCGGTGAATTTATAAAAGTTAGCGAGAAAGTTGGAGTAGTCCAGGGAAGAGCGTGTTCTTAGGAAAATGTTCCACAAATTATTCCTTTTGTTCCGAATAGTACGGAGTTTGCGGTTGTACTATGGAGGTAATGATACCGATATCCTATGGCGAGAATACGGGACATATAGGAAAATGGGATTGTATTTTTCCTTATAGAGAACGGCAGTAGCTTCTTCTACCTCTAGGTGATCAAAGCGAAATGCGATTCTGCTAAGATGCTCATTTAATAGGCGAAAGTGAGCTTTGCGGAAGTTGACGTGGGTTGGTGAGATTTGGGATAAGTTGTCACCATAAAGGGTTACGAGTGGCGGGGGTGGTAATTGTCGATAGTGAGGACTAAGGACAACTGAGGAATTATAGTAAACACAAGGTCAAGTTGCCTCTTCACATGATTTGGCACATTACTTATTTGACGGAGGCTTGAGTCGGTGTGACGTCTATAAAAAGACATTCTTTGGTACTAGTGGGGTTTGAGGTGTAAGAGTATTGATCGTTTGACAACGTCCATTGGAGATGGGGGGGGGTTGAAATTGCCAATAACAACGATATCGTCAAGGGAAGTAGTTAAGTCGGTTAGGTGATCAACCGCTGCTATTGCCAGTTCGTATGTCACGATAGGTTGCGAAGGAGATATATAGAAACATATAATGTATAACGACTTTGGGCGTTGGTCAATTTTTATTGCGACATGGTCAAGATTGGGAGAAGAAGAGATGACAATAAGAGATGAGGCGAGCTTATTTTGAATGGCAAGCAGCACACCACGGCAACGTGAATCCACACATATACCATCGTCATCACGAAAAACGGTAAAGGTGGAGGGGAATAGTTCTTGACTGTGAATATGGGGATAAGGTTGGTTTCGGTTAGTGTGTATATATCGAAAAGGAGGGTATGAGTATTTTGCAGAATCGATTGCGTTTTTGAGCGGAGACTTCTGACATTTTGATAGTAGATGGTTAAGGGGAGAGTATTGGGAGTCTTAGGGGGATGTGGAGAGGGCGGTTGATTAGGGTAAAAAGGACTTTCCCTTATTTGAAGAAGTCATTTTCTTGTAAATATATAGACGAAATGCCGAGAGATCTTTCGACACTATTTGTGGGAGCATATTGAAATTTGTGTGGAATTTCATAAACAGGTTGCGAATGCTAGGGAAGTCGGTAGGTAGGCCTTCCTGCTGAATGGAAACAGTGACGCTGGTTTTTGTCTTACCTTTATAGCAGACTGAATCAGATTTGTCATGGAGGTACGAAAGATAGAGGCGGACATTTTCGTAGGAGAATTTATTTCTAA
Source organism: Microdon myrmicae (assembly GCA_963931805.1). NCBI lineage: Eukaryota > Metazoa > Arthropoda > Insecta > Diptera > Syrphidae > Microdon > Microdon myrmicae. The sequence continues at coordinate 257,892,796 of OZ007497.1, read as the reverse complement.
GTTTAGATAAGGCGTAGCGACTACCAGATGAATTGATGGATTATTGTGTGATTTTAATATGGTCTGAGGGGATCAATAATTGGTCGGGTGGAAGGGGGCGTCGGGAAAGGGGGATGTGGATGTGGAAAGGGTTGGTGCGGAATTCGGTCTTCAGTTGGGTTGGGTGGACGAGTAGAAAGTTTCTTGATGGGAGGGGTTATTGGGATTAAGGGTGTGTGATCTGTGAAAGTTGGTATACTTCGCACCAATTTTGAGGTCGAAAGGGATGATAGGGCCAGATTATGGTGTAGGACGTGGAGTTATGTCGTGATTAAGAGGGAATTTATTACGGTCAGGTGAGGAGGAGAGTCCAGGGTGACGGGTGGTGAAGCGGTTAGGATTAGGGGGAGAAGTTGGATTCGAATTTTTCTTGGAATAGGATTTTGCGGCTTAAGTTGTCATTATTTTGGGAAATGTGGTGGAGACGTGAGGATGGGTATGCATTTTACGCGGGTGGGGGGGGGGGGGGGGGGGGGGGGTAGTTTAAAGGACGGGTTATGATCGGATTGAGGAGCGCCGGAGAGGGAAGTGTTTAGAAGGGGAAATGCGGCTATTATCACGTTCTACGGATTTAGGAAAGAGGGGCAGGTGTTTAGTTGATTTGTTGGAGTTGTGCTTGGATATAGTCATCCTGCCGATCGTTAGGTAACCGTTTTTGTTCGTATGGAAAATCTATCGTTTAAAGGACGGGTTATGATCGGATTGAGGAGTGCCGGAGAGGGAAGTGTTTAGAAGGGGAAATGCGGCTATTATCACGTTCTACGGATTTAGGAAAGAGGGGCAGGTGTTTAGTTGATTTGTTGGAGTTGTGCTTGGATATAGTCATCCTGCCGATCGTTAGGTAACCGTTTTTGTTCGTATGGAAAATCTAATCGTATCTAGAGGGGAGAACTATGCGGAAACAAGGTCTGGATTGGGAAGCAGGAACAGGTAGCAAGTGACATTCTGTTACGGGAATCCGATAGTTTTTCAGAAGAAATTCCGAAATCCAATTGGAGTTCGCGGTTTTAGGGGCGCCCTTAAACAGATATGAGGTATTTGGTTGATTGGAATAATCGAGTTTATTAATACAGGTGCGTTATTCTGCACGGTTCCAGGATGTGCCCAAATGGAGGATCGGAGGGGTGAGTGTGGGGACCGTCACAGAAGTAGAAGAGGGGCCGTGAGGTAATAGTTGCTGAGGCGGGGAGGTCACTGTTTTTGTTAACTCATTATGGTGACTTACCAACTCTTCAGCATCTAGTACGAGTAACACATACTTTTTGTTGTCCTCTGTTGTAATGCTTGTTATGATGATCACATTTGTTTTGTTGTCACTTGGTGATGCAGGAAATTTGAATGCAAATTGAAGTCTTTTCTCCATTGCAAACAGATGTTGTCGTTTTATAAGACCAATAGTCCAAAAACAAACGAAAATACGTTTCTCTATAATAAAGTGATTTATTTATAAATTAATTAACATAAAATAACACAGAATAACCTAACATTAACCTTACCTATAATTTTTTTTTTTTTTTTTTTTTTTTTTTTTATTCAATTCAATTTTTTTATTTGGTAGATAATTACATTTATGGTATATTTTACAACTAGTACTTAAGAGATTTAGGATAGCAAATCCTTTACAACTATAATCTTAAATCTATATAACGACAATAGCACAATTTTAATGAATAACAAATAATAAATTAAGGGAAAACTACAATAAAAAACCCTTATTTGAATCTTAAGACTAATATTGCACGAGCTTCCGGTTATTTTATGTAGTAATGACCTCGATATAATTTTCATAGACAGAGTACATATGTAGTGACTTAGGATAACGCAAGACGGGAAACGAGAACATTGTCAGAAAAAGAACAATTGTCGAAGAAGTTTCGATTGATTTTGTCAATAAGGAACTCTACCGGTTTAACGTTGGCGTTTTCATGTAGTTCATGTGTCGAATAATGCCATGGCAAATTCAGCAACATTTTCAATATTTTATTTTGACACCTTTGCAATTTTATTTTGTGTGTGCGAGCACAATTACACCATACAGGCGCCCCGTACAGGAGTATAGCTTGAAAAATGGTTTTAAATATTATAATTTTATTTTCGATGCTAAGCTTTGATTTTCTACACACTAATGGATACATAACTCTTACGACTTTGTTTATTTTGTCAATTGTGGTAGTGATGTGTTTTTGAAAGATGAGTTTTTTATCTAGAATAATACCTAGATATCTACACTCTTCGGACCAATCAATATCAACTGCACACATACTGAGTTTAGTGCCATTTGGTAGGTAACAGTGTTTCCTACATCTCGAAAACCAGACAGCTTATGTTTTATTACCATTTATTTTTATTTTCCATTTCCTGTAATATACTGCTAGCTTGTCAAGAGCTGCTTGCAAAGAGTTGTAGACATTAGTGAATAAGGCACCCGAAGAGAAAATGGCCGTATCATCGGCAAACATAGCTACCTGAATGTTTTCACCTAGACATGGTAAATCTGCGACAAACAATGTAAATAATATGGAACCAAGGACCGAGCCCTGGGGTACACCATGGTGGATTTGGTGAGTAGAGGATATGTCGGTTCCTAAACTCACAACATATTTTCTCGAACGAAGAAAGCTCTGGATAATTTTGATAAGCGGTATTGGCAGCTTAAGTTTTAGTAGCTTATAAATCAAGGCATCGTGCCATACCGTATCAAAAGCTTTTTCGATGTCTAGAAGAACTAGTCCCGTTGACTCCTTGTCGATGAATTTACCAGCTATGTGGTTTTTAATGCGCAAGACTTGGTGGATTGTGCTGTGACCACTACGGAAACCGAACTGAAAATTTGGTAAGATGTTGGTGTCTTCCACAAAACGATCAATCCTTTCCTTAATGATTTTTTCTAAGAGCTTACTTAGACAGCTAAGTAGACTAATAGGTCTGTAGCTTTCGGGGCTGTTCTTCGGTTTGCCGGGTTTCGGGATAGGTATTACTTTCGCTGTTTTCCAACAGTCCGGAAAATAACAATTCTTAAGACAAGCGTTGAAAATGAATGTTAAATAGTTACTTGCAGCAGGTGGAAGTGCTTTGATTAATTTGTTGTTAATATTATCGAGACCCGCGGCCTTTTTTGATTTCGATTTTTTTATCAATTCTTTAACTTTGCTGATATTAGTTGCGTAAGTACTTTCAGCTGGTGTTTGAGAAAGTACATAGATAGTGTTAGCAACTTCAGCTTCAGTATACACGTCGCTTAGATGCATAGATATGGAGTGGTTCTTACTAAACGTGTTAGCAAGTAGGTTCGATTTCTCCACTGAAGAAATAAACAACTTGTCGTGAACTTTAAACGGAGGAATACTGCACCCTCTCTTTTTCATAATTTTTGATATTTTCCAGAACGGTTTGCTTGCTTTGTCAAGAGAGGAAAGGTGTTTATTCCAAAACTTGTTCCTATATGTTGAGATTTCGTTTTTAATGATATTATTTAAGACTTTAACATTAACTAGAAAACAATCGATTCTATAACGCAGCCATTTTCTTCTTTCAGAGTTTCGTAGCCTAATCAGATGTAAGATATTTTCAGGAAGCGGTGCCTTATCAACTGGAGCAGTGGAACATTTAGGTATCGCAAGATCGGCCGCTCTATTGATAATAGAAACAAAATTGTTGCATAGGATATCAATGTGCTCGCTGCAGGTTATAGAATTTAGGCTGGTATCACCTAGAACCAAGTTCGTGTTTATATATGATTTATAACAATTCCAGTTGGCGGCGGAATAGTTGTGGTATAAACTGGTACGATTTACAACTACTGTATGATTCACTGTGAGGCTGATCGGAAGGTGGTCTGAACTTAACGCATTTAGAGTTAATGGTACTGTGCAGTAATTTGGAATATTAGTGATATATAGATCAAGAGTTGAGGGGTTCTTGTTAGCACTCGCTGGGATATAGGTGGGAAGAAGTGGATAAAGTATGGAAAAACTTGGGCTGGATTCAGCAACATCTAGTAAAATGTTACCCCAGCTGTTTGCCCTAAGACAATTCCACGACTGATGTCTGCAGTTTAGATCACCACCAATAATTACCTTGTTTCGAGTGTTGACTCTATACAATTTTTGCAGATCCCGCTTAAAGTAAGTAGATTTCTCTAGGTTTCTATTTCCTCCAGGGAAATAGACCGAAAAAAGACTCACCTTGGAATTGTCACTTAATGTTACCTCTATACTAATTTCCTCAATTAACTTAAGGCGCAATGAAGGACGCAAGGAATGTTCTATACATTTTTTCACAACAATGGCGACACCTCCACCACTAGCATGTACCCTGTCTAGGCGATAACATATGTAATTTTGATGTGAGAAAGAAATGTCTTGTTTGAGCCAGGTTTCTGAAACAAGTGCAATGTCAATATTAAAATTTATCAAGAAACTAAAAAATTCATGCTTTTTGTTTTTGATGCTTCTCGCATTCCAAGTTATGATGTTAAGAGAATTTCTTAACATGTTTTTTCCGAGTATATGTACTTAATAGCTAATGAAGTAATGACGTTAAATTGGTCAGCTTTGGTTTGACAAGCACTAAGCTTGGTTACAACTTCATTAAGAAGAGAGTTTATCTCGCTAAGTGAGAACAGGTTATCCTTAGTTAATGTTTCTGACGGATTTTTCTTCGTGTGTGTCGTATCACTATTGGAAGGTTGCTGGGTTTGATGGAGGCCAGAAGCCCAGGTGGATGAAGGAAGTGAAGGTTGACGCACAGTTCGGGGTAGTGGAGGAAAATTATCAATGGATAATCGGTCGGGCACTGTCTGCTGTTTGTCACTTGGAGGCTGTAGGAAGGTTGTATTTCCTGTACCACGTCCGCGTGGGGATAATTTGCGGCGAATGTCTATGTACTGCTTTCGGCTTATGCATTCTGGATCGGTGGATTTATGTGGCCCACTACAATTTGCACACTTGATGACCTCATTTGTTTTGCAGTCGGATGTTTTATGGTTTCCCGAACATATTGCACAGAAGCTATTTATATGACAATGCATCGAGCCGTGACCATAAAGCTGGCAATTGTGACATTGTGTGACCTTACCTGGATTATGTTTTTTAAAGTCCCAGCGAACGATGGTTTTGAACAAGGTGGAGTAGTTCCGTTTTAGTTCGTTTAATTTAACTGTACCGCGTTGAATGTAGACGATGTACAAGTAGTGTTTGTACAGGGCTTTTGTTGACGGATTTAATGTGATGGTTTTAACATCTAGGCACTTAATCCCGAGTGCAATTAACTCATTTTTCACTATATCGTTGCTTATTAAGTCTAGCCCGGATAACACTACCTTTAACGGACGATTTTCCTTACGTGAGTGGGTGAAAAACTCACATTTTAACCGTAAGAGTTCGGTTCTGATTTTATTATATATGTCCATTGTTGGGGCACATATTTTTTGCCCAAGCGAAATGTTTTTGATTAAGTATTTGTCTATCTTAATGTTGCTCAAAATATCACGCACTTGAGCACTAGTTGTTTTTAATACCACAATTGGCGGAACGGTTTCTTTAGGAAGTTCTGCGCACTGTTCGTCATTGGTCGGATCCTTTTCAGGAGAGTCTTCCATCAGACTTTGAAGTGGTTGAAAAAAGTTAGTGTTTGAACACATTTTAGATTTTTCGAGAACTTTATTGTTCACTTTTGAAAGTTTATCGGGAGGTGTTTGGCCTCCAATAACGGGGTCGTAACGCAACCGTTTGCGCTTGATTTTATTTAATACACGTGGCCCAGGGGCCATAACTTAACGGTTATAACACTTGTTCAAATTTTTGTATGCGGAAAACGAGGCAAAGAAAACAAGATAATGATAATTAAATTGTGAAAATTATTGTGAAAATAACGGTTAATTAAGATAACTAGCACGAGCAAAACTGTGAGACAAGTTGTCTGTTTGAAAGTCAGCCAGGTACTGACGAACTTAACTCTATTTAAATATTTTGAATCTATTAATATCTTAAATCTATTAGGTAAAACAGGTTTTGAAGTACCTGCGTTTCTATTATTAAAATACAGTGGTTCATGTTTTCTTTTGTTCGTGTTTTGGGAATGACATTAAGTTGAACAGATTTTGAAGTGTCTGTGTTTTATGTTTTGATTGTTACCTATCTTAAGCTTTCAGGAATGTTAGCTATCTTATATTTCAGGGGTGTTAACTCCCCCCCCCTGCTTAAAGCTACAATGTCCTCATTGTTCAATTTTTGTAGTTCTATTAGTTTTTATTAAAAAGTTTCTGGGACTTGGCATTTATTTATGTTAATTTGTATTCGTTGTATCTCTTACATTCTTTGTTGATTACTGTTTGTTTATAACTCTAAGTAGCCCGCGTGTAAACCAATAAAACTTTGTCGTAGGGTGGTCGCGGGACCGGCCAGTTGATCTGGGTTAGAGTTGTAAGGTCGCAACCCACGATCAATGACTACGTGATGACTGGTGATGGGTCTAGCTATGTCGAGACCGGTGGTAGTGCCATGTACTGCGCACGTTGGCGCCCGTCTGGAGTGAGTGGCCGGCGGGATGCGACCGTTGGGGATGTGTGCTGTAACGTGGAGTCGGGTGCGGTGTCTACCCTGGCACTGTCCGCGTGTCCTTTCGTAGTGGCAGTCACGGGCCAAGTGCCTCCCGGGGTCGTCGGAATGCAGCCTCTGTGGATGCACAGAGGAGCGTGCTTTCTTGCTGGAGTTCGAGAGACCGCTGGTTGCTGGGGAGCGCCGCCCGCCAAGCGGGGCATTGCGCACTCCTGGTCCTGTTGTGGTGGCTACAGGTGGTACCGGTTGGCCTGGGTAGCTTTGGACCTGGGCAGGAGCTTGACCACTTGATGTCCTGGGTGTAGTGGGATGCCTTGAAGTGTTTGAGTGGGTAAGCTCCTGGTTCCTCGATTGCCCCTTGCCCCTGCAGTGGTTCAGCGGGCGGGGGGTATGTCTTGTAGTTGGGTCGCGCAAGTGGTCGGTGGCTGGTAGTTGAATGGGCTTCGTATGTGGCCACTGGGGCCGATGCCGGCGAGACGTCCTTTGGATTCTCTGATGGAAGCCGCGGCCGTCAGTCGGAAGGTCGACCAGTTCCTCTGGGTCGGGGTTGTAAATTCGCAACCCACGAGGAATGGCCATATGATGGCTGGTGACAGGCCTTGTCACCTTTGTGCTGGATGATGTGGTGGGTGCTGAGCCTGTTAGCACCCATCCCAGTTCAGTGGCCTGCGCGACGAGGCCGGAACGTTGGTCCTTCCTTAGGCCTTCGAGGATGATGATGGGGTATATGTCTGGCCCAAGGATGATGTCCACCTTCTCGGCGGAGGCGATGTTCGGATCTGCAAGTTCCAGAGCCGCCACGAACGAGAGATCCCTTGTCGTTGATTGTGGTGGTGGTGTATACACAGAGCCCTGACAGGATGAAGGGCCGTAGTGTCCATTGGCTCGAGCCGTGGAGGCGAGGAGTTGTTGTTGTTTTGTTCTGAAAGTCTGCAAGGCATCTAGTTCATCCACAATCTTGTCACCTTGAACTATTTTATTTATCAACGGGCTGTTATTACCTTCTGCTTTGATCTCCTTGATCTCCTCTTCGTCAGGTGAAAGAAGATAGTCTTGTATAGGTAAAGCCGTTCTGCTTTGATCTCCTTGATCTCCTCTTCGTCAGATGAAAGAAGATAGTCTTGTATAGGTAAAGCCGTTCTGCTTTGATCTCCTTGATCTCCTCTTCGTCAGATGAAAGAAGATAGTCTTGTATAGGTAAAGCCGCAACGTCAGAACTTTCACCTCGCCATGGTTCTGTTAGGGTTCTGTTAGAACATATGTATTTGACCCATCTTTGCTTAATGTGTCACGTCGTTTGTGAATCACTTCCTTGCGTTTTCTAATCTTCTCTTTGTTCTCTTTGTACTTTTGACTTCCAATTGATTATATATGCGATCCTCTATGTGTGCAAAACATTCGAAGATTTACGACGAATTGTCATTTTTCCGAATTTATTTCCGGTTGTTATTTTTATTTTATTATTTTTTTTCTCCGCCAAGTAGAATTTGCATAAAGTAGTTTATGCAAATTAACTACTTGGCGCGTTATTTCCTTTTACAGGTAAAGAGGGCAATCAAAGGGGGATTAGTGGATTCTGGGGGGACCTGGACTCAATGTCGGTCCGCTGGACTCAATGTCGGTCCGTAACAGAGTGATGCTGATGGCGGCCTGAGTCCCGGTGGCAAGGCCACGAGTGCCCCCAACACCGTAGGTGGGGACGGGTGATGCTTGGCATCGGAGGTGCAACCTTCGGGCGAGTGATGTTGAAATGAAGGTGCCACTGGAGCAGGGGTCCAGCAGAGCACGGACTTCAATCCTCTGTTCGGTTTCCGACGTCACGATGACTCTGGCTGTTGGCAGCAACGCGGAATGCTGTGAAGGGGTGCTGATTGTATGTGCGCAGACCCCTTCCTGACGGTCGATCCGGGGGGCGGATCCTTTGGCTCGTTGCGGCGGTGATGTTGTCCCGTCGATGGCGGTAGACCGGACATGCAGCAGGGTGTGATGTCTCCGCTGGCATCGACGGCACGTCTTGTTGGAGTGGCAGTCGCGCAGGCGGTGGCGACCCAAGCAGTTGGTGCACAGGTTTCTTTTGTGTGCGAAGGACTTCCGACGGCCAGGTGTGAGGGATCGAAAGCCCTCCCAAGCGTAGATCGTGTGTGCGGCCCTGCAGAATGTGCAAGCGTCCCGTTGCTTTACGGGTGTCGGCGGTGTTTTGTGCATCGGGACACTGGGCTGGTTAGCCACCGGGCCGGCTACTGTTGCTGGAACAGTCGAATTCGTGGAAGGCATTGGCGTTGGATCTGACACGGATCCTATGTACGCCGTGCCCACTGCTTGCTCTGGAGTCCGTGTGATGGTAGCCAGTTCCTCTGGGTCGGAGTTGTAAGTTCGCAACCCACGAGGAACGGCTATGTCATGGTGTGCCCCACAATGCGTGCGCGGCATCGTCTTCTGTGGGGGCTTCGGCACTGGGTCGATCATCGGGACCTTGGGTAGGTTGGGCTTTGGGCAGGCGGCACTCTGGTCGGCGGCCTGCTCACTCTTATCCACTGTTCTGGGGTGCAGTTCCGTTTCTGATGGGTTGATGTCGGCCATTGGCAGCTGCACTGGGGGCAGCTCGCTTGGGCGAAGGCGGTTGGTGCTGTTGACCATGGTTGGGGAGGCTGGCTTGAGCGCGTACTGAGCCTCGAGGAGCTTCGTCTGTTCCTCCAGGTATATTTGTTCGGTTTCGCCGAAACAAACCTTACCTATAATAAAGAAACGACAATTTAAGTTAGTTGTTTCTTATTTGTTTTTCTCCGACTGATACGGCAGCACGTGTGTACAAATTTGTAATGAGCGTATCTGTCAGTCTTACCATGTGTCGGTGTCTATCCATTATTCTATTATCGACCACCGCCCCCTCTGGCGGACATTAGAATAAAAACCGCGGGGAACATGAGAGGCGCGGCGCCTTCCACACTAAAGAAATTATACTTTCTTTACATATATATATATTGATATATATATATATATATATATATATATATATATATATATATTAATATTTGACCGGCGCCCTCAACAACCAATCCAATTCATCCAATGAGTGACATGCTAGATTACCATATGCCATCCATCCATACTTACATTCGCGGAAAAAAAGGCGACAGTATTTGTGTTGCTATTCAGTTAAAACTAGTTTTAATGAAAACATTAAATAGAAATTTGTGTTTCCATAATTGGCATTTGCCAAGCATATATAAGTTCCAAGCAATTCTTCTGATACCAATGCAGAAAGCTATCGGGGACAGTTAGGAGAAGAGCAGAATCCAGTAGAGAACAGATGCTTGTGAAAAATGTAGTATCCTCGGCGTAAAGAGAGATACGCGAATGCTTGATTATCATAACTGCATTGTATAATTTCCATGAAGAATACAGGTTTGTGTGCTTCCTTGTCGACATTAAACTATAGTATATGCCATTTTTCGTATGCAAAGTAAGGAACAAATTTATTATTCAAAAACCCCCAACCAATTTTGTATAGCTAATCATATAAAAACCCATTCACTAACACCTTCACCCTTAGTTTATTCGTACTTTTCGCTTTTAGTCGCGTGAAGTGCGTACGAGAAAGTATCGACTTCAAGCCACTGCCACCTGTTGGTCCATATGTTGTACACAAATCCCTTGACTAACACCGTGCTGCAATTGACTAAAAGGAAATCATGTGGTAACACTACTCTCCCTACTATACAAGATACATACGATCATTCAACATAGTTATTAGATCGCTTGGGCCTATTAATTTGGCCCAGTGATGTGTTCCCCGAGGTATAACGTTCACCACGTATTCGGCGAAAATTATTCCCATTAGCCACATTGTAACAGTTTTGTTTAGAGTAGTAAAAAATATTGAACCTCCAGGCTAAAACAGAATGATCAGATTATTGATATCTTTATAACTATAGTTTCACCTTCAATGCATCTACACAGCTAGTTAAAAATGTTGCTTTGTCTTCGATATGTTCTATGACCTCAGATAAGACGACAACATCATATTTTCCCAAGTTGTTCCGTGCGTGCGTTTCAATGAGTTCCATATTGTATTTTAAAAACGAACGCAGCTCAGGGCTATGATCATTTAAGTGCTGATTACCAACTTTGATCAATTCCTCAGACATGTCAACCCCAGTAACATTGGCGTGAAGGCGAGCAAGGCCCTCTGAGAATATCCCACCTCCACATCCCACGTCTAAGATATTTTGTCCACGTAATACTTCCGTTGTGTTATAGAGCGATGGATCTATCTGTTTCGCCGCAATCAGTCCATCTCGCACAAATGGAACTCTGTAATCGAAATTCATTAAACTCTCGTGTCTTTCAAGTTTACAATAAGAACCTCAGACTATTCAGCGAATGTAACGACTTAAGCTTTCCGCGAGGATCCCACCAGTCGTGTGATAGTTTTGAGTGATGTTCAATTTCATGATCTCTAGCCGTTTTTGATAAAGAAACACTTGGTGCTTTTTGTTTTACTACATTGTAATTGCAAAGTCCTTCCGGTCTAGAATTTAAAGATTTTTTTTGAAATTAAGCACTTGAAGTGAATTGTTAACTCACTTTCTGCACAAGAATTTACGCACATCAGATAACGGCTGTTTCCACATCTTATCTTGACAGAGATTATTTTCCAACAGATGCCAAATGCGACAAGTTGAACGGATTTAAGCAAAATTATCACATACGTTCGTTTCACGTACGAAGGCCACAATCTTATCTGACCTTGAGTTGCGGAGACCGTCCTGGCCATTCTCTCACAACGTGCAACAACGAGAACTTCCGCCTACAGAACTTCTAGGGAACTCTAAACTCTTGGCGTAACTTTGCAGTTGTTTTCTCCCATTCTCACTGGCACCGTTCAAAAAGTGCGTTTTGCAAGTTTATGATATAAAACTTTGAATTTGAAAGACGGCATAAATTCAAGACGCCATAGTACTTCCCCTAATGATCACATAATGATTGGAAAGTAACTGATGTGAGATGTAACTAATAATGATTGGAAAGAATATTTTGATGAAATGCGTTGTGTCTAGGAATGGTCGTGGAGATTTCTTGCTACAGTAGGCGCTTGTTGCAGCACAGCAACATACATAAAAGCTATTCAGCTTAGAGGTTGTAAATTTATAATATACAACCAACTCATTTGCGATCTGAGCAATCAAAGATCTGAAAATAAAACGGTCTCCGTGGGAGTTAGTCCTACTGAAGCGCAAGAGCTCTTCTTCGGTGCGCGTTACTTCCCGGTCGTAGCACAATCGCCCGTCTACGGATGATCTACTTACATGATAGATCAGCGGAATTCCGGATCTATCCTGTATAAGCCCTTTCATGTCCAAGTCAAGGAACGCCTCTGGTGGAACAAGGCCGTTGCGACACACGCTCTCATAGTACAGAGTGTTTGGATAATAGGCCCCGAAAATTAGGTCATTGGACGAGCTTATTGCTCTCGCAATATGTCCTCTGATTAATTTAATCATAAAATTATCCAATAATACTTTTTATAGTCCGATTCCGGTGTCCGATATAATCTGAGACAACTTCTGAGACACTTCCTTTCGAACACCCGAATCTTTTCCATCAAATTTGGACCTATGTTAAACCATACTGGACAACCATATATGAGCATTGGCCTGATTAGAGTCATGTAGCATATGACTTTTACCCTGCTGTCAAGTTGGCTACTGTAAAATAGCCCCCTTGTCATAGCAAACGTTTTCCTCGCTTTGAGAAAAGCAGCCTCTACATGTCTGTTGAAATACAGATATTGGTCTAGCCAGATGCCAAGGTATTTAACTAAGCTCTTGGTTTCCAGTTTATCACCATGCAGTCCCACGATAACTAGCTTTCGCCAGTTTTTCCTGGTGTCATTCGTCGCTTTATATAATGGAGTTCTAAATAGGATGGCTTCACATTTCTGGAAGTTGATCTTAAGTTTCCAGTCATCGCAATAGCGCTGCACGTTGTTAAAGTCTCACTGTATTAAACTATTTATGATCTCAACTTTCGGAGCTGTTCTGTAAATTATGAGATCGTCTGCGTACGCAATAGCTTGCGGTAGTACATCTAATAAGTCGCTAATGTAAATATTAAAAAGAATCGGAGAGAGTACTGCGCCCTGTTGCAAGCCATTCTTGATATTATACGTTTTATTAGAGGTACATTACCATTTTTGACCACGAACCTCCTGTCCTTTAACATATCGTAAAGTACATATAGTAAAGGCTTATGTATGCCATGTGTGACCAGTTTGTAATATAACTCTTCGATCCAGGCGGTATCAAAGGTGTTGGCGACGTAACATACGAAGCCAGGGAAGGAGCAGCACACGACTGCTGACTGGCACACCGAAGATCGGCAATTTATACCATTCGCTCTTTGGTTCTTGTGACAATACGCAAACAGGACAACGAGGACCAGAAAGAGGATAAAAGCAGCGGCAGTTGGAGAGTGCAACTAGTTGAGTTCAGTGGAGAGTCCGGCATAGGCGCAATAAACAAAGAGATCTTAACACAGCATTGTGTATTATAGAATAAAATAAACAATAAAATCAACAAATGTAGTCCACTTATTAAATATGGCGATCCGTGCTCGCAACATGATCGAGACGCCGCCTACCAGTAACAATTGGTCCTTCGAGCCGGATCTAACAAGCGAAAGAATGCCGTTCACCCGATCAGGAGCAAAGAAGGATAGGCCGCCACATCACGCTGGAGGAGCTTCACCCGCCGCCGTGGTGAGTAGTAAGATCAAAACCGATGATGCCGCAGGAAGGATATCTCCTAAAGGATTAAGGGAGTTGTCACGGCACCTATTCCGGGGTATTCAGGACAAGGAGTGGCAGCTCACAGTAAGTTAAAGGAAAACGTGTCCGCTCCCTATACTCCGGTATGGACAAGCGGTATAGCAAAAATCCACGGCACAGAGAAGAGTGATGGATCCGCCGAACGAAGTGAAACACGGTCCGTGAAATCAAGCAGAAGATGGGCATTGGCCGAAGCCCAAATGTTGGTCGCCAGGCGAGATTTGGAAATCGCCGAAGCTAAAGGAAGGATGGTTCGGGCGGAGCTTGAGATTTTGTAACTGGACTCCGAAACAGAGGATGAGGCGATTGAGGAAACAAAACAAGAAGAGTGTGTTGGACCATGGCTCAACCAATTGAATATGGGCGCAGAAGAGCAGAGGATGCCGCTTCCTAAAGACGAAACAAGGAACGACATCCAAGAATTCGTTCGTGGCTTTATATAATGGAGTTCTAAATAGGATGGCTTCACATTTCTGAAAGTTGATCTTAAGTTTCCAGTCATCGCAATAGCGCTGCACGTTGTCGAAGTCTCGCTGTATTAAACTATTTATGATATCAACTTTCGGAGCTGTTCTGTAAATTATGAGATCGTCTGCGTACGCAATAGCCTGCGGAAGTGCGTCTAATAAGTCACTAATGTAAATGTTAAAAAGAATCGGCGAGAGTACCGCTCACTGTTGCAAGCCATTCTTGATATTATACGTTTTATTAGAGGTCACATTATCATTTTTGACCACGAACTTCTGGTCCTTTAACATATCGTAAAGTACATATAGTAAAGGCTGGTATGCCATGTCTGACCAGTTTGTAATACAACCCTTCGATCCAGACGGTATCAAAGGCTTTTTCTGAGGGATTATTAAGAAAAATCTACCTACCAGCGGAAAATTACCAAGATCTAGTAAATAAACTGCTAACTATACGGCAGAATCCAACAGAGGCGGCTATCCTGTTCCAATTGCGATTGAAGAAATCGCTATTGGAATGCAAGAAAGCCACAGAACTAAAATACGGACTCGCAAAGTCTGAAATTGTAAAATCACAACTAGATGACTTTGTGAAAGACGCCTATAAAAAAGGATTGAACAATCCGTACCATCGACAATTCTTATTGTTGATGGGAGATGTACCTATCGATTCGCTGTTGGAAAAGACGCTGGAACTGGAACAAGTACAGCAACCTCAATCCCCAATAGAGCCCCCTTATGATCCATATAACACGATGACCCAACCACTCCAAAACTCAATTCCAACCCAAAATCCGAATGTCTCTGGTTATATTGAACGTTCGAAAACTCCCACACAACCGATACAGGAAACAAGAATGGTCCCATACATGCAACCAACTCCATGGAGTACCCCTTATAAAAGGGAAGAAATAGGACAATCCCAACAGCCCAAATATGAAGCAACAAAGGGATTAACACCAACGCAGTGGTCAGGAGGACGTCCTACACCCAATACTCGATTAACTTGCAGTTACTGCAAAAAGATAGGACATACCTACACCGATTGTAATACGTAAAAGGAAAAATACTCCTTTTTGCACACATTGCCAACAGGCAAATCACGACATCCGTGACAGTCGACGGTTAAAGAATCGAAGCGAAAACTTCAACCCAACTATTAATAGGGACAATCGCACACGAAACCGAATAGAACCTCCACAGGGACCCCGGTACTGCGCATAACCCAGAATTGTGAATTTTGTGGGCAACCGGGTCACGGCGTGAATGAATGCCAACAAAAGGTAAGATGGGAATCAAGGGACCAAGCACACTGTTCGGGAAACGATCCATGGCCGAGCCAAAATCCCCAGGCCCGACCCAGCCAATAAATAAACAAAGGGTGCAACCTCAGACGCCGACAACGGCCTGCCCAATAGTACAGCTTCCGTTAGATATAAGCACAGACGGTAAGGCACAGCTAGTGGTGGATACAGGCGCTGAGGTAAGCTTGATTAAAGAATCAAAAATCAAGCGATCTAACATCTTAAATACCAATGAAACGTGAATTTGGAAACTCCGTTCGGTAAAGGAAAACCCTAGGAAGTTGTCAGGGAAATTTCAAGTTGAAAAACAATATCCCCTGTACATTCCAAGTAGTGAGCAATATGCCCGAGCTTCCTGAAGACGGTCTACTAGGAAACGATTTCCTTTCAAAATACTGCAACGTGGAAGGTCCAAATCAGCAGTTGGTATTCCCACCCACCTCCGACAACGAGGAAGAAAAGGTAGTCCCATTTGAAAACAGAGATCAACTCATATCAGTGGTCGCAAAATCTAATAAGACCATTAATAGTGTCTCTAGGAAAAAACCCATAAAAAGCCGACACCGTACACCACGGAGAGCAGAAACCGTGGAAATCAAATTCCCCTAACAAATTTACATTCCTGCACGGACATAAAAAATAGTTCGAATACCAATAGCTTTAAGAAAAGCAATGGTCAGCGAAAAACAAGAAATACAGGAGGGAGTCTTCCTAGCGGAAACAATTTTACCAGCAGGAGACACAGTGGCTATAGGCATCCTAAACACAGGGACCCAACCATTTAAAACCACTTCCTGCAAACTGAACCTAACACCATTAGGTAACTATAAAATAATACCTTTAAAACAGGTATCAAAGCTGGTTGTTGATAAAACACCAAAGACACCTTTTCCCAAAAATGGAACGTAAGGATGTACAACAAAAAAATGTTGGAACATACAACAAGTATGGAAATTTCCCGCAAAGGAAGAACCCCCATCAGCTCGAGAACAGAAGCTGGAGGATGAACTCAGATTAAGTGATACACTGAGTCAAGAGGAGAGGTGTTGTATCCTCGAACTATGTAAGGAATATGCAGACATATTCTACTTAAAGGGAGATAAACTCCCCAATACTCGAGCAATATCGCATAGGATACCACTCATTCAAGACCAGTCCCCAATAAACCAACGTATGTACAGGCTGCCCGAAACACAGAGGCAGGTAATTAACGAACAATTGGAGGAAATGCTGGCAAACGAAATAATCCAGACGAGCACAAGTCCCCTCTCCTGGTAGTACCGAAAAAGCCAGGACCAGATGGAGAGAAAAGATGGCGAGTAGTAGTGGATTTCCGGAAGTTGAACGAGAAAACGATAGGAGATGCGTTCCCATTACCTAGGATCGAAGATATTCTAGACCAATTGGGCCACTCCAGGTATTTTTCCACCTTGGATCTAGCAAGCGGGTATCACCAAGTACCAGTACATCCTAAGGATAGAGAAAAAACCGCGTTCAGCACAAATTACGGACACTACGAATTCAAACGTATGCCATTCGGGCTAAAAGGGGCACCGGCCACCTTTCAGCGTCTGATGAACTATGTACTCACAGGCCTTCAGGGACTAGAATATTTCGTATACCTGGATGACATAGTAATACGAGGGTTGCCTCTTATGTTTCGGGATTTGGCAACCCTAGCGTTGCAATCCGGCAATTGACAGCTCTGTCGTAAAGTTGGACATTTTTGAGGTTATACGCACTCAGACGTTTTGACATACGTGCGCTATTTGTGTTGTTTACAGTAA
Source organism: Microdon myrmicae (assembly GCA_963931805.1). Classification (NCBI taxonomy): domain Eukaryota; kingdom Metazoa; phylum Arthropoda; class Insecta; order Diptera; family Syrphidae; genus Microdon; species Microdon myrmicae. The sequence continues at coordinate 257,875,813 of OZ007497.1, read as the reverse complement.
CTTAAAAGATTCTACTCGGCCCAAAAATGGAATTAAATCGTCAACATTTTCGTGCGATTATTTTTTACAACTTTCGGCGTGGATTAACTCAGCAACAGTGCATGGATGAACTTAATTCAATTTTTGGCGATGAAGCTCCATCAAGGACCAGTGTTTATCGATGGTATGGTGAATTCAATCGTGGTCGTAGTTCACTCCAAGATGAATTTCGTGAAGGTCGTCCAAAATCAGTTGTTGTTCCGAAAACCATTGATGCTGTGCGCGAACTGATATTGGAAGATCGTCATGTGACCTATCGTGAGATTGAGACAACCTTAGGCGTTAGTGGGACCAGCATACATTCAATATTGCATAAACATTTGACCGTCAAAAAAATGTGTTCGCGTTGGATCCCACACAATTTGTCAATCGCCCAAAAAAAGGCTCGTGTCAATTGGTCGAAAGAAATGCTCAAAAAATACGGTCGCGGTGCTTCGAAACACGTCTATGATATCGTGACAGGTGGTGAATCGTGGATTTACGCGTGTGAGCCCGAAAGTAAACAGCAGTCGACTGTCTGGGTGTTTCAAGATGAGCCAAATCCAACAAAAGTTGTTCGCGCACGAAGCACTTCCAAGCAAATGGTCGCCTGTTTTTTCGGAAAAACTGGACATGTCGCAACCATACCACTAGAACAACGCAGAACAGTCAATTCTGAGTGGTACACAACCATTTGTTTGCCAGTTGTCTTCCAAGAAATCAGGAACACCAACCGCCGAAGACGGATCACTCTCCACCACGGCAATGCGAGCTTTCACACATCGGCTGCGACAACTGCATTTTTGAGCACCCAAAACATCGATTTGATGGGTCATCCGCCGTATAGTCCTGACTTGGCACCGAATGACTTCTTTTTATTCCCGTACGTAAAAAACAAACTGAGAGGTCAACGTTTTTCGACACCTGAAGAAGCGGTTGCTGCATTCAGAATGCATGTGTTGGAGATACCTCAATCAGAGTGGCAAAAGTGCTTGGACAATTGGTTCAAACGCATGCAAAAGTGTATAGATCTTCATGGGGAATATTTTGAAAAACAATAAAGTGATTTTCGATGATCGATATTTGTTTTTGTTCTCTAATCCCGAAATATAAAAGGCAACCCTCGTATATTGGAAAAACCTCGACGACCACAGCAACAAGCTAAGACGAGTCCTCGATAGGTTAAGGCAACACAATCTCCGACTTCAACCGGAAAAATGCTGCTTCCTACAAAAGGAAGTAGTGTATTTGGGACACGTATGCTCGGAAAAGGGAGCCCTTCCAAACCCAGATACTACGGCCAGTGTACATAGCTTCCCTGTACCAAGAACAGTCAGACAAGTACAATCATTTTTGGGAATGGCTAACTACTATAGGAAGTTTATACCCCAATTCTCGAAAACAGTCCGACCACTTACCAATCTAACACGGAAAGACGTAAAATTCAAGTGGACCGAGAAGCGCCAAGAAGCATTTGCAACAATTAAGGAACGGCCGGTGACACCACCACTATTAATTTACCCAGATTCCTCGAAGGAATTTAACCTAACAACGGATGCTAGCGGCGAAGCACTAGGAGCTGTCCTCTCACAGGGTCTCGTAGGAAAAGACCAGCCAATAGCATACACCAGCCGCACACTAAGCAAAGCGGAGCGAAATTATTCCACAATCGAGAGGGAATTACTAGCTATCGTGTGGGCAATAAAAAACGTTAGGTGTTACCTATAGGGCAGGAAATTCACAGTATACACTGACCACAAGCCCCTGAAAGGAGAATTTAACCTTAAGGACCCCACCAGCCGACTAACACGGTTCCACCGTAAACTAGCCGGGTACGATTATAAAATCGAATATAAACCTGGTAAGTACAATACAAATGCAGACGCGCTCAGTCGTATACCTTATGAAAACCTTGAGCCACCAGCAAATCTCAAGCAACCAAATGAAAGCCCCACCCCAAACCCTGAAAACCCACCACCTATCAAATGTAACGTGGTAACCCGGGCACAAAAACGGGTGGAAAGGGAACAAAACAAAAAGGAAGAGGCCTCAGAAGACACAAACAGTGCAAGGCAAAGCGGCACCAGTGGTGATTCAGACGAAGATAAGCCTCGGTTTAAGACCGAAGGCAACCCCGAAATTATCACCAAACCTGAAGAAATCCTAACCATTCTAAAGGACTTCCACGACTCCCCTTTTGGAGGACACCAGGGAGTTAAAAAGACATATAACCGCATCCGTAAGAAATATCAATGGCGTTACATGTTAAGAGATATCAGACGATATATCAAGAAGTGTAAAAAATGCCAAATGATGAAAGCAACCCCCCAACTTTGGATGCCAATGGTTATAACTGATGTAGCCGAGAAACCTTTTGATAAGGTATATTTGGATATCGTGGGACCTTTAGAAAAATTTAACTCAGGGAACCAATATATATTGTCTTTCCAAGATAACCGGACAAAGATGAGACAGCAGCCGAAACGGTTTTTGACCAAATCATCTCATCCCCAAACAAATAGTGACAGACCAGGGATCGAACTTCCTTAGCGATCTGTTCAAAAAACTATGCAAGCTCCTCCGAATAAAGAAACTGCAAACAACAGGATACCATCCGCAGTCTAACGGAGCATTAGAAAGAGCCCATAGGCCGTTGGTAGAATATCTACGGACAGTGGTCGATGAAAGCCCGAATACTTGGGATCAATATTTACGAACAGCCACATTCGTATATAACACCAGCACACATGATAGCACACACGTATATAACACCAGCACACACGATAGCACACACTTCTGTCCAGAAGTCCCCTCTAACCTAAAACGCGAACCAGAACCTATTTATAACCACAAAAGCTACTACCAACTCCTGAAATATAAATTACAAAAAAAAAACCAGGTAGCAAGCAAAAATAAATCTAAAGCCTACTATGACCACCAAATCAGATCGCACACATTCTACGTGGGGGACCAGGTCCTAATAAAAAACGAAAATCGTAGGGGGAAGTTGGCATCTATTTGGAAGGGACCCTTCCCGGTCATAGCTATAAAGGGCCCAGTCAATACGGTCATTAAAATGGGCCGAAAATCAGTGGTAGTTCACAATAATAGGCTAAAATCGTATTTTTAAAACCCCATTCCCAGCGATCCCAACTTCCTGCCCTCTATCAATCCGAAACAATTCCTATCCCCAAAAGGTATTGCAAATTAAAAATATTCGAATTACTTACTCCAAATCAAAAACAATAAATACACACAATAAAATGAAAGAACGATATGGACAAAAATAGACGACGGTAACAAATGTCAAAAAATAAAACATATCTTATAGAGATCAAAAAATCATTAATATTATAAATAAATACATATACAGTAAAATAAACAATACACTAAATGTAACCACATTTCAAAAATCATTCATAACATATAAATAAATATACAATATGGTAAGATACAGAGATACATACAAAAATATTATATAATATATATGCCAACTGTTACTGTTAGAACTAATAAGCAAATAATGTCTGTAACTACTATTGCCACTAATGTTAAAATTAAAAAAAAGTAAGGAGTGAACATTATTGCACATTCAATTATGATACAAAATAAGATACAAACAATTCCTATTATTATAAAAACTATTTAAATGAGTAAGCAAAACTATTCCTATAAATATTAAACAAATTAGGAAAATAAATAAACTATTACTAGAAATAAAAAAATAACCACCATCTAAAATTAAAAAATATTACCGTCAGCACACCTGAAAACAGACCGGACGAAACTTATCTTAATAATGAAATTTTAAATAAAAAAAAAAAAAAATAAATAAATAAAAATAAATAAATAAATTTTATTAATAATAGGAATTTGTGATTTGTTAGATCTCTAAGTAAATAATAAGTTACGAAAACTATTCAAAAAGAATAATAAATATATACATATATATAAAGATATATTAATACCTACACATATATACATAATTATACGTACACAATATATACATAATTATACCTAAACAAAATGTGCTGAACCTTATAATACAACAATGAAAACCTACGAATGAACCTAAATAGACTAAATCCATGTATGCCTAAATGAAAATAATAAACAAAACAATTATGTACAAAAACAAATAAGTATTATAATATCCTATAAACTACAGTCCCAACAAATGTAAACTAAACATATACAAAATAAATTAAAGGGACAAAAGATACATACAATTTTGTAAACACCCACACTGCACCACTCACGTTCCTATAGGCGCCCAAGGAGTATTATTTCCTCTTCTAAGAATAATACTCATTTTATAAAGGGGGGAGGATTGTTACGGCCACAACCACCCATCCCATAAAAATTACCCTTTTGGAGCTAGTTTCCACCACTAACGGCGATACACTCCAAAAACATCCACTTAAAGGATGTGACATTTTGCTAAATCAAAGCATTACCCCATACACCTCGTCCCGCATAAATTGATAGCAAGCAAATCAAGCTAAAACGTGCAATTTGCGCTAATCAATTAAATGCCAAGTAAATTGAGCTGAACGCTAAATTTACTCACATAAAAAATCCGAAAATATAATCATTGAACCAAGGGTTCACCACACAAACCCCTAAGAGCCAAATGTGCTGGCCAGATGCCGCCACCAAACAAAATCGATGAGAGTCATAAAAATACCCGTCAGCAATCTTATGACTCCTTAGAAACATGGTTATCCGAAACCATTAAAACAATCAGCGTCAGTTTTCGTTTTAACCAAATTAAGTTAAAACAAACAAAAGACAAATATTCGCCTTTGTATCGATTTCCCACGGAAAAGATTCTTGCCCATTCGGCTACAATAAAAAACATAGAGAATCAGAAATGTTCATTAGCACAATTCTCTATTTGTATTCCTTATCGTATTCTCACAAAAGGGATTGTGGCGATTCTCCCGAACGTCACCACCCAACTTCCTCGCATATGAGGTAAAACCTCCCATCTGGGACATACAACCTAAATTAAAAACGAGTGTCGTGGCAGTCCGTTGAACGCCACTACTTACCTTACAGGTGAAAAAGGGTAATCGTGTCCTAAAATACCCCAGAAAGTACTTATCTTCTGTGTTGTGCCTGCAAAAACGAAGAAAAGTCATAAAGTATTGGTTCACATTGATCTGCAACAAATGGTAATGCAGTAAAACCTATGTGGTCGCACTACCCGAAAAACAACATTGCCCGGTGGTGCGGTTGCCAAACATCCGACCCAGCGAGGCACGGCACCAGCACAGAGTGTCTTCGGTACGTCACGTACACAAGCCACCGGTCGATCGTATCGATCGGCATTGGCACGCCGGGCAGGTGTGTGGGGCTTTTCAGGGCCCGAGGAGCCACGCATCGCTCGATCCCCACCATTCCCAGCATTGCGACTTACCTGGAAGTCGAATCTTCACCAAGATAATACAACCTTGCTACGGCCTTAACCGCCAACCAAATTGCTGGAATTAATTCAGTTATCCCAAAGGATAACTGCCATAAATACCTTTTAGGCAGCTTACCTTTCTTTGGGGGGTTTTTCCAAACCCCCTTCTCCACGATCCATTCCTGAAAACATTAAGTCCACGGCAAGGATTATCACCTAGCCGTGGCATGCATTGCACCCTGTGCATCACGTCCCTATTATCTTATGCCATGGAAACAAAATCAAAACGGGGTTCCAAATTTACTCGTTTTTGTTTGTCCATGTCACCCCTAAGCGTGCGGCTACCAGGTCTCACCAGTTTGCCACCGTCGACAAGGTTTCGGCTGACGCAAAGCAAACATTCCCCACATTTTCAGCAATAGCTGGTTTTCTATTATCGGTTTCCACCGATCATGGACCGCAAACAAGCAACGAATTGGATGTGGCCATCAAGTGTGTACTTTTAACAACTGGCAATGGCTGCACCCTATATTCGTTTGCAATACCTAAACATCGCATTCATATCTGCCGGATTGTTTATGGTATACCAATTCCCTATTAAACGCCGCCAACCGTCAGCGGACCTGGGAAATTGCATGTCCATCAACCAAATGTTGATTTATGGCCTCTCCTAGGGTGACCAGATCATCGGTTTGTTTTGTTTTTACACCAGAAGGTTCGGTTGCCGACAAGCATTACACAATCAATTGTGTACACAGCCGCAGGCCCATGCAATGTTTGCATACCCATTACCAGGAGATGCAATTACGACGCTCGCATCCATCCTCGTTCACCGGACGATCGTATGCGACGCATACACATACATGCGAAATGTATGCCATATTTCCCGGTCCAATCACGATTGACTGCCTCGAGTTGATCGTGTAGCTCCTCCCCTTTTATGGTTTTTCTTTGCGATGTCATTCTGATGGTGGCGAATGGAAGCCAGTCAGATTTTAGCTACCGAGCCAGAGGGACGTCACGTCAGGGCAGCCGTAAAGTCGCGTTTTTTATTAGTAATTAAAAATGCAACAAATCAACAGGATATGTGTCCTGTGTGAAAATTTAGTCGGTTGATCTTTTAAACTAACTTAATTGGCCTTACGGTTTATAGTTTTGTATTCATGAAATTAATTATCGATAACATAAATATAGACTGAGTGAGGTCCAGACCGTAATAATAAGTGCTTCGTAACTAATAACGAAACATTGTACAAGAACAAATCAACATCAGTGTGTTTTTATTTTCTTATTCGATGCTGGTCGACGGACTATTCCCTTGGAACAATTTACAGTCACATTAACGTTTTTGACCACGAACCTCCTGTCCTTTAACATATCGTAAAGTACATATAGTAAAGGCTTATGTATGCCATGTCTGACCAGTTTGTAATATAACCCTTCGATCCAGACGGTATCAAAGGCTTTTCCCAAGTCGATCAGACAGGCCCCTGTGTATTGGTTCCTACATTTATTCCATTGTATGTCAGAGACCAGTTTAGCTGCGGCATGTGTGGTTTCCTGACCCGCTTTAAAGCCAAACTGGTTATTTGGAATAATGTTGTTGTCGTCTACCCATTTTAGCAGAGCTATGTTAATAGTCTTTTCAAATACTTTATTGATGCTTGGGAGTAAGCTTATTGAACGCATGTTCATTGGGTTTGTACATCCCTTTTTTGGGATGGGCTGAATGATAGCCGTTTTCCAACGCGCGGGATAATATGCATTATTCAACGCGTTGTTAAACAGGACCGTGTATATATTGTGACGCATATGACAATCAGTACTAGAATATTCTAAAGAGTCCGAAACAGAGTACTAGAATATTCTATAAAGTAATGGAAAACTGGAGACTAGGAACAGTAGAACATTCAAGGCAATGGAACGGACGGAAACGAACCGCTGAAACAGTATAAATACGTCGCACACAGAGCATAGCCATGAGTAGACACGAACGCACAGTACAAGACGGCACAAACACAAACATATACACCGACCAAAGCGCAGATTATCAGACGCCAAAGACGTGATCTGCGTTCACTACCGCACCCAAGACCTACCGGTCTTGTACGATTTCTTTCCCACCATCCCTCTATAAAAGTAGTTAGAGAACACTCGGACTAACACTGTCCACACTATCCTTGGATACCCCCCCCTTTTCTCTTTTCTTTTCAGAGATCGCGAGACCGAGCCCAACATCCTCACGGATGTGGGTGATTCTGGTTATCGCAAGATGACCAGAAGTCAGAGACAAGATGAAGGACACATATGTTCTGACTCGCTAAATTCGGCCTTCTCGCCACAATTTTTTTTTTTTTTTTTTTATAGCCATGAGTAAGAAGTAGAACGTGAAGCAAGCGATAAGTGTAGTAGTAATAAGTAATAAGTAAGCAGTAAAATACGCGATAATTACGGAAGCGATAATGAAGAAAACGTTAAGTGTACGGTAAAAAGTAACGATTGTTATAACGGACTAATAAAATGTCACATTGATTCAGAATCGAATTAACGGCTCTTATTTATTTACAAATAATTAATCCAGCGAACCCTAAGCTCGCTACAATATCTATTGCCATTGGGGGCAGGTGCTTGAGTACGATGTTAGGTACTTCATCTATTCCCACTGACTTTTTGCTTCTTAATGAGTCGAAGATACTCTGGATTCCTTCCCTTGTGATTAAAAGGTTATTAGCCCCACCATTGACATTAATGTCAATTGACAGATTATCGTCACACTTATTCACCAGAACTCCTAAGAGTATGCAACTGCAAGGTTGCATTCGAAACTCAGTCATGGGACTGAATGCTATTCGAAGTGCTCTCTTGGGCTATGGAGAAGATTCAGCTGGCTGATAGCAGGTCCCGTTGTTGTAATCGCTGAAGTCAAGTGAGAGGAGAAAAACAGAACCGGATCAGGAGAGAAGTTTTGACTGTTCATAGACAATTGGTTCAAAAGATCTGTTAAGGGGGGAACCTGATGTAAATAGCCTGTTTTTCAGGAATTTTTTTTTTTTAAATGTAATAATGTAATGTATTAGGTGTACAACTTTGCTTCCGTTGTTTTGCAATAGATGGCTGTAGCGGCAAGTGATAGTTGAAATAAATAGATCATAGATGTCACACAATAAGCTTAGGTATTTGTAAACATAACGCCATCGAAATATTAGTCGATTTGTGTCTGCGTCAGAAAGTTATCCTCGATTAGACATGTTCTCGTCATTTGCGGGAGGTTTTAATTTTCTGCTTTAATATGAAGAAATGGATTCGTATGCTGCCCGAAAGATGGGAGAAAGTAGTGGCCAGCGTCGGACAATACTTTGAATCATAAATGTATAACCAGTTTTTTTTACAATAAAGCCTCGAATTTCGGAAAAAACGGCGGAAGCAAAGTTATACACCTAATAAATGTAATCAATATCGAGGCTGTAGTTAAGATGTTTTACACATTCACTCACTGCACACGGACTATTATCGTGCCGTTTCAATAGCAGTATAGCAATAGCGCGCACTATTGAGCACTGTCCTTGGTTTAACCAATACTGTTTAAGTCCTTAAGGTCTGGCTGGAAGGACCAAATTGTTTCGCCTTGGAAACCAGCAAAAAGAAAATCTTATATTGCGGAGCGCACGTATATTACTTTACCGGATCGAGCCACAAAAAAAAAAGGAAAACACCCACTTTGATTTTGCCAACTTATTTTATATATGTTATTATTTTATTTGAACTTCATCAACACTATATATGATTCGCTTTGCTTTTTTTACTTCGAAGAATATACCGACGAATGTCTTTTGTCGACGAACAGACTGCCACTCTTTGGTTTCGGTTACGTTGTCGTTTTTAAAAAAACCAGTGGCACGATGGTCTTGATTTCTCCTCGGCCACTGACCTTCAAACGTTTGAAGATTACCGATCAATCGCACATCCGTGTCGTTGACCTCGAATTCTAGCAAATTTTTAACCGCTGCTCTGTGGAAGGCATGTGAGCATGTGGATCATGATTTTCTTCGGGTTGCTTTACATGTTCTTTTGGCCGCCGCCCCATTCCGAGGCAATTTGAGGGTTGGTCGAGGGCGTGTCATGTTGCGTTTTGCAAAAATCGAAGACCCAATATAGAAAGTTCACAGGAAAAAAATGGACCGTCGGTTCCACAACTGATGATGAATGGCCCTTGAATCTAAGGAAAGCATAAGTTTGCTCGGCGCCACGGCTTGTGGGAATGTGTCGCGGCATGGGCAGGTATCGGGTATCACCAAATCCACCTCCAGAAAACTAAGCAATCTTTTTAGAGCCAACAAAATTTTAATCCAACTCAACTTTTTCTTCTTTACAAATCTCAAATTAGACCCGTGCTTGAATAATGTTCCCATATTTGGAGCACTGCTCCTAAGCAATCCTTCGATCTACTTAGTGGTATAATATGATTATATTAGAAAAACTACAGCACCTTATGTTATAAGTTTTGTCAGTAGCCTCTGACAATCGCTCATACATTTTTCTCTCTCTATTTTCCCTCATCCTTTCTTGTTTACTTGGCAAGTGAACAATTTTGTCGAACCAGTCGGGGTTTGAATATCAAACATTAAGTATCGCTAAAAAAACGGTGTTTTTCAAATAACACATTTTTCTGTAAAAGAATTGTATAGTTATTAATTGTATAATTATTATTATTAATAGTGAGGCGTATTTGAAAATCCTTTTTTTGTGCCGTCCTTTGAAAAAAATATATTCTGTATATTTTCCTCGGGTTTCAAATGGAAAACATCGCCGCGTTGTGTTGAACGAGCGCCGATGAAGGAAAACGAATAGAACTCTTTTCGTTAAATATCCTACAGTCTTATATAACAACATTAGCTTTTATTTATTTATTTTTCGTAGTTTGAATAGTTTCCATATTCATTGGAGTCTGGTGACTGTTTGAGGCGGGTGTCGGAGGATTCGGTGGCCGAGTGGTAGTCACATTGATAGCCAGGGAACGCTGCCTGCTGTGGATGGAGAGTTTTGGCCAGCTGTGGATGGAGCCGATACTAAAGCATGAAGGCGGTATTGTGGGCGCACTGGCGGAGAAAGCTGGAGCGACGGAACCTGCTGCGAGGTTATTCATCTCGCTCCTGGCAGGTTACCCGATAGCACTTGTGTACCGTGTGTTTGTAGAACGTCTACCTGCAACTCTGAAACATCTATACTTTGCTATGCTCGGGATTCTAGTATGCTACATTAATTTTGGCAGCGAAACCAAACACAGTTTAATCTCAGTGACGACCACATACATTTTGACGTTTTTGTTCCAAGAATATCCCAACATGTTGGTTCCCACTAACATTATATTTCACATGAGCTATTTGTTGATGGGGTACTACAAAATAGAGAGCAACGAATATGACATCTTTTGGACCACGCCACACTGTATACTTGTTTTGCGGATGATCGGTTTTGCATTCGACGTTGCAGATGCTCAACGAGCCATAGCTGAACCCAGCGATTCAAACGTTCCTCACTCTAATTTATCGATGACATCACCTTTGGAACTACTGGCTTTCGCATACTTTCCAGCGTCGTTCTTAGTTGGGCCGCAGTTTTCTTTGGAACAATATCAAGATTTTATCGGTGGGCGCTACAGGCATATCCTTGGATCAACAAAGCTAGGATTGCAAAGAGCTCTATGTGGATTTTTCTACCTTACGCTGCGTCAGTATGGTAGTTACTTCTTACCTAACAGCTACTTGCTTTCTGAAAGCTTCAGAGAACTACCAATGTTTAAAAAAGTGTTCTGGATTGCGATTTGGGGTAAAATAGCTCTATATAAGTACGTGTCCTGCTGGCTTCTGGTTGAAGGTGCACTGATGTGCATTGGGTTCTCGTATTCTGAAAAGACTGGAGATTGGTATGGCTGCCCTAACGTAAAACTTGTTCTCCTCGAAACAGGCGACAAGATGAATGATTACATCGAGTCGTTCAACATAAGCACTAATGCATGGATATTTAAGTACGTCTACAAGAGGCTTAAATTTTTGAACAATCGCATCATTAGCCATATTGGATCCTTGATTTTTCTTGCGCTTTGGCATGGATTCCATAGTGGATACTATGTATCATTCTTGTTGGAGTTTTTTGTTGTCACCGTAGAGAAGCAAGTCTCGTCGTTCTATGAAAATGTGATCTTGAGAGATTATGGAGAAACTTTAACATCGTCAATTCTATACCAACGTTGTAAATATGCTATATTGAAAATTTACAACTTGACTTTCATGGGATTCTGCTTGGTGCCGTTTGTGTTCCTGAGCTATGAACATTGGAATGCCATTCTATCAACACTTAACTATTTTGTCATCATGCTACTACTGTGTTGGACGCTACTTTTCACAACCTACAAAATACTTTATGGTCCGGTAATCAAAACCGACTAAAATAACGCTAAGAATTATCTTAACTCTTCGGATGCTTAGAAATTCTTCAATGTTTTTGTCTTCTTTAGTCTGAGTTATGTTTTTGAACCCAAAGTTTTGTAGATGTTTTATAGCAAAAAGTAATCCGTTAATAAACTAATGAACGAGAAAAATCTTTGTAATTCTGACTTAGTAAATCGCATTGAATCAAATCAAATACGAAATCTTCTGTAAGAAGTTACATAAAAATTGTGGTTAGACACATGGATGGTTTTAACATAAATATAGTTAATTAGATTTAAAACAGACGAACTAAAGAACGAACCTTTAGGCCCAAAAATTCCAGGTGCGCATTTGTGTCATATAGTCGTACAAAATGATTTACAAGTTGTTTGAGCCTGTAAATATACTTCCTGATCCTTCGTGTTTCTGCGTCAAAACAATTTCGTTTTCAAAACAATTACCGCGGACTTTTTGACATTTGTTTATCACTATGTAACTAAGGAGCATTTTGTTGGCCACGTTGATTTATATATAAATAACATTAAAAAACAACAGAAAACCCTACAAGGTTTGTTAAAAACAAAGTAAAACACCTTGCGAAGATAAAAGGAGATTACAATATTGAGAGCAACAATTATTTGTGGATAAACGTACGTAGATTAATGTGGCCATTTTCCAATTTGTGCCGTGTCGGAATGTGACTACTAATAATATCTATTTTAAAGCAAAATAGTAAATAACCCGTCTACGTCTAATTGGGTGCGCTGGTAAAACACTGTCGACGTTGAACTGGTATCGATATTTTTTTGTAATATTTAAGTAAATTTATTCCAATAAAATATTAAATTCATTCCCATAGAACTTATGTTTCTTGACAAAAACTCGACCCGAAAACAAGCGTGTGTACGCTTACCAAATTTAAATTTGAGAACGGGAGGCACGACAGCAGAGACTTTGAATTTGACTCCACTTGATTTTGCCGCCGACATCCACTAGTCGTGATCGTGATGGATTTCTTGATCGAGGGGTAGCCAATCAGCGACCGAATCGGGATTCAGTGGGAGGATTTTCCGTATGACCGTACGGTCAAGTATAATGCCCCTTTACCTGCATATCGACAACGGACGATATCGCAGCTGTACAAACAAAAGGACGAGCAAAAATGGGCTGCAGGGATTGTGTTCATGTAATGCCGTTCTAGGCGGTACATTCTTTGGTGACGATAGGTCGACCGAAGATTTGGGGTTTGTTTGATTAAGCCGTATGGCTCTGAAGCTCTATAAAGGAAGATATTTCGTCGACATTAAGTCAACAGAAATCTTGCCGACGATGGCAAAGGGTCAGGCTGGATGGCTATCTTATTTAGGTTAATATACTGGTACATGGATGTGGTGGTGAGGAATTTGCCACCCATGGGAACCATGGACCAGCGTTGGTAAGCAAAACAAACAGTGCGGCCCTGTGTGGTTACTTTGATTTCCAGAAGGGTCAACGTAGAGTATGAACGTGGGTATGATTGCCTAAACATCCTATTCATGACCAAATCCCATGATCGGTTGATAGCCGATAATGGGAAATTGGTTGCAGCTATTGCGAACCTAAAGATATGGGGGCAATATTTAATTACCGATTGGTAGGGAAACTATCGGCTGCAGTTGTGTCAACAAGTACGTTGGTCGACGTGTCTTCTGGACCAGCGGATTGTTATTTGGACGATCGACCGATGGTCCAGCCGGTAAGGCGAGGATGGACACGTCATGCACGTGTGTGAGGAAGTCCTTCTCAGCAATGCGCATTGACATGTTCGGAAATTAATGTCGGTTCCATGAAGAGGTGACCGAATTAGATTTCGGAAACATTGCGTTGAATGCAAGCATGTCCCGGGGTGACAGTTTGATGCCACGGTAATGTGGTAATCTTGCCGTAGGCTTATGTTTATAGGTGGAAGGTGATGCAGAGTAGCTTACGATGCTCATTTGCAGGTAAGTATAATGACTTGCCTGGTAAGTGGGAGACGGTTAATTAAAAGTGAGTTGATGGTTCTTTGGGAATGCCTTACAGAGCCCCCACAAACGCAATTCACTAATATTTATAAACAGCGAAATTCGATATTTTAGCACAATAATGATTAAATTGTGTTCTTTTAATGGAGTCGGATCGAGCATTGATGTCCTTAAAGAATTTTTTCTGTGTTCTCTATGAGGGGAACAATAACAAGTTTTAGACATGTGAAATTAAATTTTGGATTGGATCAGACTCCATATTGTGGCAGAAACTGATAAGCAAATTCGTATGAATATGACTAAGATACGACGTCTTTTTGTTCGACGTTTATTATTTAAACCGTGTGAGTAGAGCTATTATACTCACAGGCTCGTCGGTAAAAGCATCTAAAGGCCGAGTGCTAAGTGGGGTCCCAACATATCGCTAGACGGTGACATATCACCCCATCAAGCTATAGCTTCTGTTCTGCTGCCGCCGTGCTTCCTCTAAGATTCGAGGGAAGAGCGTAGCATGTATAGTCTTTGAATGATTAATAACACTGACTTCCCGATCGGTTTTTGAAATAACTTTATGCTATTCTATTAACTTTATATCTTTAGTTGCCCGCTCGGCAGTGCTATGTACACAATTGAAATGACAATGATCGAATGATCATGGTCGACTGGCAAAACTAAAAGCTACCTGAAAACATATTAGTTTTCCTCTTTATACCTGAACCCTGAAACACATGAAAGTTGGTTTGGCCAATCATATTCGAGCAGATGCCACTGTTGCTCGATATGGATTTTGCTGATTGTATCAATCTGCTGCTAGGGTTTTCGGATTGGGATGCATAGGAGTTTGTTATTTTGAGCAGCTGCTGGTTGCTCGATAACGATTCGGAAATCGTTTTGATTATTTGGTTGTTTGTTATATCGAGCAGCTGCTATGGTTGCTCGATATTGGGTATGGAATTGTTTAGGATTCATGGGATTTAAATGAATCAAATTAGGATGATGGGATATGTATGTAGGGGGAGGATATTAATGGTAGGGCTTTCTGGAGCGCTACACTTCCGTTAAGTGGTCGGAAAAAAACCTTGACCATCTTTCGAAGCCTTGCTGATGGACCAGCCCGGAAAAAATGTTGGTTAAGGTTAGAAGTTGGTTTCAAGGCAAGAGAGGTAGAGGTTCGTCTTTTCTGAGAGAAGTAAACGGAAAAATATTCCACCGCTGGATTGCACTACTAAAATTTAATAAAAGGGATTTCGAGGCAGGAGCGCACGTACTGCCGCATAAGTGGTTGTATTATATATATATTACAATACTCATAAAATACATATTTTAGCAGGCAACCTCTGGAACTTTGTACAAGATACTAAAACACGAATTTAATCGATAATCGTGAGAGAGTTTGTGTTAAATTGTGAAATCGTAAGATTTGATACCGCCTGTAAGCTGGTGGTGCTGTCCATCATAATTCCTTTCTTTTTACGCATTTATTTGCAAAAAAAAGAAGTACAGATAAGTTTTTTTTTTTACAACATTAGACTAAATGGTAACCCTACTCTAATATATTACATTTTGATGTAATTTACTGGTTCTTACGAGCAATCTAAATTATTATACGTACATTTATTTTGTTTTCTATATAAAAGTCTTACCTTTCGGTGTACAGTAATTTTATTTTTTATTGTTTTCACTTTAAACAAAATTTACAAATTTATATATAAAAAAAAATAGCGAAAACTTGAATCTACTTACATTATTATGATTTTTGATTTTTTTACTGTTTTTGTTTGGTTGTTTCATATATATATATATATATATATATATATATATATATATATATATATATATATATATATATATATATATATATATAGCCGGCGATGGAGTATCTAAGAGAAAGTTCCGCCGTGATTAACGGGAATATGAGTCTGGCGGGAGAAAAAAAAATACATATATATATATATATATATATATATATATATACATTTTTTTTACCTATATTATAAATTAAAATTTATAAAATTAACTTCAGTAAAAGGAGTAAAAGGAGTAAACGGGGGGGGGGGGGGGGGGGGGGGGGTGGGAGCGAACATACAGGACAAAGTCTCTGCTTGCAACCCGGCGAAGGCTAGGACGATCCCTGTCCCTGTTCAAGCTAAGTTGACATGCAGTCTCCACGTGACACCCCTGGATAGCTACTTTGGCACCTGCCAAGTAGTGAACCAATGCATGTAGCGACATCCAGACAATAGTTGGCGCAAGGTTAATAACCTTGCCCGCAAAAACAAATTATTATGGACAATTTAACAAGTCGCGGATAACGACCGAATACCGGTGGAGAGACTTGCTAAATAAGGCCAAGACCGGATCCCGGTTGTCGTGCTGATGATGATGATGAAAAGGAGAAAAAAAGAACTATAAGGATAAAAACAGATAGAAAAGGCGCGAAAGTGCCTATAAGGCATTATATCTGAAGGGGACTTGTAACCCTATCTTCGGCATTAACCCAAACCAAGAAAGGTGAAAAACATGTCTATATAATTTATCTCTCGCCATTTGCTGTACTAAAACGTGAGCGGTCCGCGTGGTTAGATATGTTGTTATCATGAAGTACCCTTCGCGGAAAGCATTGTATATGATGGGGACTCCATAACTGTTTTGTATAAGGTCATTTTATTCTAGTAGAACAAATGCTTCGGAGGAATGAATCCGTTTTGGAATGCATCCTTTAGATAGAAAGCTCCCGAGATCAAATTGGTTTCATTGGTCATTGCTCTTGCAATGTGGAAGCGTATCCTTTAAATTATGAAGTTATTTATACTGTTTAAGCCTGCGATGTCATACAGGTCTTTATTAGGATAATACTTTGTATACTGCGATTCTGACGTTCTGTAGATACAGAGACAGGAACGCAGACATTGTCTTTCAAATAGACGAAGTTTTTCTATACAGTAAGGGGCTATGTTAATCATACAGGCCAACCGTGCACCATTATAGATCGTATGAGTGAGGTGTACGATACAATTTTGACTTTCGAGTCAAGAAAACTATTGCGGAATAATCGGCCGGCCGTAGTGTAAGAAGTTTTAGCCCTAGAGAGAGCCATTACTATGTATTTTTCAAAATTTAGGAACTGGTCGAGCCCAGATATCTTACAACGTCTCTCACTGTCAAGGGCAGATCATTTTGTCCAGTAATGGAAAACTTTCTACAATGTCTTTTTGGGTCAGCCGACGTGACGCTTAGGGGTGTCCTAAATACGATAGTTTCAGTTTTTTGGAAGTTCATTTTTAACTTCCATTTATTACAGTAATTTTTGATTCTCTAAAAGTCTGTTAATGATCGAAATGTTTCTACTCCTTCTGAACATAATTATATTATACGTTTGATTACTAGTGTAAATGTTAAATAGGATTGGAGAATTGACTGCGCTCTATTGTAGATCGTTTCCTATGAAGAAAACCTTGTTGAAAAATATGTCGCTACATTTAACGACGAATTTTTTTCCCATAACCATGTATGTTTGGAGGTATGTCCAGGTTGGTTAGGTTATAAATAATACTTTCTTACCAAACGGTGTCGCAGGCCTTTTCAAAATCAATCAAACATGTCCCTGGAAACCAGTTTTGACGCGGCATGGAAAGTGTCATGTCGAGTGCGAAAACCAAATTGGTAATCCGGGATAATTTTGTTATCCTCGACCAATTTAATAATTATTTATTTATTAGTTTTTCCAATGTTTGCTCATGTTTGGGAGTAAACTAATGGGTGGAAGATTAGTTCCGATGCTACTATCTTTTCCGTGTTTTGGAATGGCTGTGGGGAAGGAATTATTGTGCCAGGCCCGGGCACTCGGTTCACTTCCTTTCACCACATCACAAAGACAAAGTTCCAACGTGCACCAAAGAAAAGCACAAACAGGAGAAATGAAACTGTTCGCCAAGACAACGCGGAAAAATTAAACACAGGATTCCTTTTGTTTAGTTTTATTTCTATATTAAAAGAAAAACACTACTATGGGAATAACTTGTTTGAATCCATGGATTATTGTTCCGTTTCATTTTCTTATTGGATACTAACATTTTACGGTAGCACTGCGTGAAAGTTACAATCTGAAGTCAATAAAAAAACAATCTTCGAAGACTGCAGCAACTATAATATTCGACATGGCGGTTGCAAACACTGCACTTTAGATAACCGACTTCCGCGAGTCTAAAGCTTTATGAAATTAAAACTCGACTGAAGGTATTTTCGCGTGTCTGCAGCGCTACAGACCATAGTGGTCAGCGGATGGTAAAGGATTCAACGATATTCAATCGTTGATAAAAGAAAGTCAGCCAGTAAAAGTGGCTCTCTTAAATTAAGGATGCATTTCCTGTTCCGAGAGAGATGTAAAGTCTCTCTTTGGGGTAACCAAACAGATCTCATATAGAAGATCGCCACAGTACACATGTATGTGTGTACACTGGTTCTTTTATGGATCAAAGCCATGGGAAAGACTCTAAACAAAGAAAGGGATAATATGCATTCATGGGATGCGAGTCTGGTAAAGCAAACAAAACCGAAACTCGTCGGATGCTAATTGGGTCTTTGTTTGAGATGTGCGTCGCGGCCAAATAAATAGACGCAACGCATCAAAGAAATGATGTTAATGGATTTTGGCTAGATTACCGGGAAATGGTGTTAATGGCATCACTGGTAAGGGTAAGTATTGATTTCCTATTTGCATTTGCTTATGCTGTAGGATTTAATTGGAGCCAAGAGATGCGTGTATTTGTTTTGGTCCCTTGGGTGTAGGTCACCAGCCAACGTCTTTGTCTAGTAATTTATAATACATATGATGAAGCTGGGATAAGCAAACTCAAGGGTAATATTTCCTGATTATGCGGTTACATTATATGCGAACCGATAAGTTTTCTTTTCAGGAATGTGCTGTTTGGGACAGAATTCCTAAGATGAATTTTGAATTCGAATAAATGAATGTGTGGCGGCTCTTGCGAACGCCACTACTCACCTGCCTACCTACCACCAGGTAACCCCTTTTTATAAGCCTTCGGCGCCAATAAAGCGTGTCCTTACCTGCATTAGCATGTCTAATAACCACAATGTCCGCTGATACAAAAGTGTATCAGCGATAACAGGCATCTTCCCAAAAGTAGAAATGCTTAAAATATCTGAAATCATGACATGAAGACCAAGCGCAACGTAGTTGCAATGGTATGAAACTACATGGCATAAGCAAGCATGGGACATCTGCACATCGATCTGGTAAAAACACCAACCAACGATCGGATATAGCAGAACAACCATCCAAAACATTATGAGGTTGCGCAAGCCTGCGACTAATTCCCAGAATTACCAAGCAGGCGCGCAAACAGATGAAACCTACAACGCATGCCCTTAAAAGGACACATCTCAACCAATACAAATACGAGAGATACAACGCATGCCCGTGTAGCTGCATCAGGTCGCACGTATGAGCAATACGAGCGACCCTTCATATGATTACGTATAATAATCGAACCACACACAATACCGCCCACCACTGTGCACATAACGAATAAAGTGCACACAGGCAGAGGTACGATGTGGTGACCAACACCATTGGCAGCACGATGTGTCGCCCGGCGACGACTTGCGCGACAGAGGGCTACGGTGCGATCGTCTTGGGTTGTGTGAGACACAAGGGATGAACTCCGTGCGAACTGGCCGTCGGGCCGATGGCTGTGATGTGCTGGTGTGTGGCACGAGTCAACCCTGAAGGGATAAGTGCACATCACGCAAAAGGAAATAGATCAGTAGCGATCGAACTGTACAACGTGCGCTAATCGCATTTTAAATCTTACATATTGCAACACAGTGCACTCGCGATTGTGGAAACATTAGCTTACAGTGGAAACTGTACAACGTGCGCTAATCGCATTTAAAATCTTATATAGTGTAACACAGTGCACCCGCGATTGTGGAAACATTTGTTTACAGTTAAAAAAAAGACATATTAAGTACATATAGTACTTAAATTCAATATATTAAATACATACTAAATACATATTGTACTTGAATTCAATATACGAAATACATATTAAATACATATTGTAATTAAATTCAATATATTAAATACATACTAGATACATGTTGTACCTAAATTCAATATATTAAATGCATACTAAATACATATTGTACTTGAATTCAATATACGAAATACATATTAAATACATATTGTAATTAAATTCAATATATTAAATACATACTAGATACATGTTGTACCTAAATTCAATATATTAAATGCATACTAAATACATATTGTACTTGAATTCAATATACGAAATACATATTAAATACATATTGTAATTAAATTCAATATATTAAATACATACTAGATACATGTTGTACCTAAATTCAATATATTAAATGCATACTAAATACATATTGTACTTGAATTCAATATACGAAATACATATTGTAATTAAATTCAATATATTAAATACATACTAGATACATGTTGTACCTAAATTCAATATATTAAATACATATTAAATACATATAGTACTTAAATTCAATATATTAAATACATACTAAATACATATTGTAATTAAATTCAATATATTAAATACATACTAAATACATATTGTACTTAAATTCAATATATCAAATACATATTAAATACATATTGTACTTGAATTCAATATATCAAATACATATTAAATACATATTGTACTTGAATTCAATATACGAAATACATATTAAATACATATTGTAATTAAATTCAATATATTAAATACATATTAAATACATATTGTACTTAACTTCAATATATTAGATACATATTAAATACATATTGTACTTGAATTCAATATACGAAATACATATTAAATACATATTGTAATTAAATTCAATATATTAAATACATACTAGATACATGTTGTACCTAAATTCAATATATTAAATGCTTACTAAATACATATTGTACTTGAATTCAATATACGAAATACATATTGTAATTAAATTCAATATATTAAATACATACTAGATACATGTTGTACCTAAATTCAATATATTAAATGCATACTAAATACATATTGTACTTGAATTCAATATACGAAATACATATTAAATACATATTGTAATTAAATTCAATATATTAAATACATACTAGATACATGTTGTACCTAAATTCAATATATTAAATGCATACTAAATACATATTGTACTTGAATTCAATATACGAAATACATATTGTAATTAAATTCAATATATTAAATACATACTAGATACATGTTGTACCTAAATTCAATATATTAAATACATATTAAATACATATAGTACTTAAATTCAATATATTAAATACATACTAAATACATATTGTAATTAAATTCAATATATTAAATACATACTAAATACATATTGTACTTAAATTCAATATATCAAATACATATTAAATACATATTGTACTTGAATTCAATATATCAAATACATATTAAATACATATTGTACTTGAATTCAATATACGAAATACATATTAAATACATATTGTAATTAAATTCAATATATTAAATACATATTAAATACATATTGTACTTAAATTCAATATATTAAATACATATTAAATACATATTGTACTTAACTTCAATATATTAGATACATATTAAATACATATTGTACTTGAATTCAATATACGAAATACATATTGTAATTAAATTCAATATATTAAATACATACTAGATACATGTTGTACCTAAATTCAATATATTAAATACATATTAAATACATATAGTACTTAAATTCAATATATTAAATACATACTAAATACATATTGTAATTAAATTCAATATATTAAATACATACCAAATACATATTGTACTTAAATTCAATATATCAAATACATATTAAATACATATTGTACTTGAATTCAATATATCAAATACATATTAAATACATATTGTACTTGAATTCAATATACGAAATACATATTAAATACATATTGTAATTAAATTCAATATATTAAATACATACTAGATACATGTTGTACCTAAATTCAATATATTAAATGCATACTAAATACATATTGTACTTGAATTCAATATACGAAATACATATTAAATACATATTGTAATTAAATTCAATATATTAAATACATATTAAATACATATTGTACTTAAATTCAATATATTAAATACATATTAAATACATATTGTACTTAACTTCAATATATTAGATACATATTAAATACATATAGTACTTAAATTCAATATATTAAATACATCCTAAATACATATTGTAATTAAATTCAATATATTAAATACATACTAAATACATATAGTACTTAAATTTAATATATTAAATACATACTAAATACATATTGTACTTAACTTCAATATATCAAATACATATTAAATACATATTGTACTTGAATTCAATATACGAAATACATATTAAATACATATTGTACTTAAATTCAATATATTAAATACATACTAGATACATGTTGTACCTAAATTCAATATACGAAATACATATTAAATACATATTGTAATTAAATTCAATATATTAAATACATACTAGATACATGTTGTACCTAAATTCAATATATTAAATACATATTAAATACATATTGTAGTTGAATTCAATATACGAAATACATATTAAATACATATTGTAATTAACTTCAATATATTAAATACATACTAGATACATGTTGTACCTAAATTCAATATATTAAATACATATTAAATACATATTGTACTTAAATTCAATATATTAGATACATACTAAATACATATAGTACTTAAATTCAATATATTAAATACATACTAAATACATATTGTAATTAAATTCAATATATTAGATACATACTAAATACATATAGTACTTAAATTTAATATATTAAATACATACTAAATACATATTGTAATTAAATTCAATATATTAAATACATACTAAATACATATTGTACTTAACTTCAATATATCAAATACATATTAAATACATATTGTACTTGAATTCAATATACGAAATACATATTAAATACATATTGTACTTAAATTCAATATATTAGATACATACTAAATACATATAGTACTTAAATTCAATATATTAAATACATACTAAATACATATAGTACTTAAATTTAATATATTAAATACATACTAAATACATATTGTAATTAAATTCAATATATTAAATACATACTAAATACATATTGTACTTAACTTCAATATATCAAATACATATTAAATACATATTGTACTTGAATTCAATATACGAAATACATATTAAATACATATTGTACTTAAATTCAATATATTAGATACATACTAAATACATATAGTACTTAAATTCAATATATTAAATACATACTAAATACATATAGTACTTAAATTTAATATATTAAATACATACTAAATACATATTGTAATTAAATTCAATATATTAAATACATACTAAATACATTTTGTACTTAACTTCAATATATCAAATACATATTAAATACATATTGTACTCGAATTCAATATACGAAATACATATTAAATACATATTGTAATTAAATTCAATATATTAAATACATACTAGATACATGTTGTACCTAAATTCAATATATTAAATACATATTAAATACATATTGTACTTGAATTCAATATACGAAATACATATTAAATACATATTGTAATTAACTTCAATATATTAAATACATACTAGATACATGTTGTACCTAAATTCAATATATTAAATACATATTAAATACATATTGTACTTAAATTCAATATATTAGATACATACTAAATACATATAGTACTTAAATTCAATATATTAAATACATACTAAATACATATTGTAATTAAATTCAATATATTAGATACATACTAAATACATATAGTACTTAAATTTAATATATTAAATACATACTAAATACATATTGTAATTAAATTCAATATATTAAATACATACTAAATACATATTGTACTTAACTTCAATATATCAAATACATATTAAATACATATTGTACTTGAATTCAATATACGAAATACATATTAAATACATATTGTACTTAAATTCAATATATTAGATACATACTAAATACATATTGTACTTAAATTCAATATATTAAATACATATTAAATACATATTGTACTTAAATTCAATATATTAAATACATACTAAATACATATTGTACTTAAATTGAATATATTAAATACATATTAAACACATATTGTACTTAAATTCAATATATTAGATACATATTAAATACCTATTGTACTTAGATTTTAAATATTAACTATTATACCGTAAGTTCCTTTGTTCAATAAAGAAAATAGCCTTAAGAATCCAGCCGTTGTTTATTTAGAGCACCGAAACACCACGATTGAACACGCAGTGGGGACGTCTCGGTGAACCAGTGTCGGACGGTCACCAATACCGAGACAAGGAAGAGACCCCTCATAATACAAACCACGTAGAATACCACTACAAATGCAGGTAAGAATTCTCTTCCAGGGGCTTTTAGGTAAATACATTTGGTGAATTTTATTGCGTGAAGCTTTTACAGGTGCGTAATGCGATTGCATTCGCAAAAAGTTGATACAGACTGGATGGATGTTATGGGGGTTTTTTAGGTAAGTGAACCGTGGGGTTTGGCGGAACCGCCACAGGGCTACTGCTGTTTTCCAGTGCATTGGATAATATCCATTGTTGGGCGCATTATTGAACAGTGTCTTATAAATATCTATGGCTTCCGACGGTAAATGTTTGAGTACTGTGTTTGGAATTCCATCAATTCCAGAAGATTTCTTATTTTGAAGAGATTAAAAACAGTTGAGAGTTCGTCCTTCGTTACAAACAAACTGTTTCCTCGATTTGCAATGGAATGATGTGCGTTATTAATGTCACTACATATAGTAATACTTCGATTTTCGGAGCGCTAACTATTAATTGTGTTGCGAAGTGAAATGTGGTTTTGCACTGCCCAGTGTTCTAGATCATGATTGGGGTGAGCGGAGTCGTTCATTCTGTGCACGGCCTCGAAATAGGCGCCAATAACATTTGTGTTTTCTTGTGGATTTTCAATCAATAGAGATTCACCCTCATAAATATTGTCGGGGGTAATACCTGCGTTTAGCAGTATTTGACAATTCGCTGGAGTTCGTGGGATTTTTAAACAGGAAATGTCATTATGATTGTTTTTTGGGAATATCTTATTTATCTGAGGGAACATGTTCGAGCAGTTGGGGTATATGGCTCGAATTTTGTTTTTCATATTGAGTTTTTAGCTGTTCTGTAGTTTTCACGAATCAGTTGTTGAAGGTTACGGATCAAAGATTTGAGTCTCATATTTCCGGGTTTTGTCGGTCGGTGAACTGCCGATTCACTGGAACGGGATTCAGGTTAACGAGAGCCGAAACGAAATTCCAATGAATCAATAAATTTTAGGGTGGTGGCAAATTTGTGTCCTCATATATAAAGAACACGAATGGGGAGATATTATCTCTTGTGTAAATTAATTTTGGCTCGGTGACTATGTTGTATTCCAGAATACTACCCTTATTCGCTTTAACACTAACTCATGTCCTTTCAAATACAACCCTTAAAAACACAACCCTTAAAACTACATCCTTACATATCCTACATTCTCAGTTAATACAATTCATAAATAAACAGACACAATATTCTATATCCAGTCACTTACAGCACATTTCATAAATATGCCCCTTTTCATAACAAGCACATTTTTCATTTCAAAACATGGCCACTTTGATTTTCGTTCAAAGTTTATTCAAAATTCTAAGTCACAGAGACTTCTAGATTGTTTTGTTCAGTTTATACGCCACAGTCAGTTAGAACAAAATGTTCTATATAAACAAGTAAATTTATATGAAAAAAAGTAGAAAGAAGAGAGCTCAGCTTGAGATAGCTGAGTTCAATAAAATAAAAATAAAATCAAATAAAATATAATTAAATAAAAACTATAAGTATTTTAATAAATATAATAACTTCCACGCTCTTCCCTCGAAAGAGGAAGCACGGCGACTGGAGACGTAACACTGGTGGCAGCGGTGGGATCCACGAAGACTGGTGGACTCCCCGAAGGACGACTCTATCCTCGAAGGAAGAACAATCCTCGAAAGAAAACTAATCCACGAAGACTGGTGGAATCCCCTAAGGACGACTCTATCCTCGAAGGACGACTCTATCCTCGAAGGAAGACCAATCCTCGAAGGAAGACCGATCCACGAAGACTGGTGGAATCCCCGAAGGACGACTCTATCCTCGAAGGAAGACCAATCCTCGAAGGAAGACCGATCCACGAAGACTGGTGGACTCCCCGAAGGACGACTCTATCCTCGAAGGAAGACCAATCCTCGAAGGAAGACTGATCCACGAAGACTGGTGGACTCCCCGAAGGACGACTCTATCCCCGAAGGAAGACCAATCCTCGAAGGAAGACCGATCCACGAAGACTAGTGGAATCCTCGAAGGAAGACCACTCATCGAAGGAAGACCGATCCACGAAGACGGGTGGACTCCCCGAAGGAAGACCAATCCCCGAAGGACGACTCAAAACTTCGTAATTTCCTTTGCCGATAAGGTCCAGAGAAAATCTAAATTAACCTCAGTGGCAGCAGATGAAAAAAAAAACAAGAAGACAACACCTCAGAAAAAAAAAGAACAAAACATTAATTAAAAAAAAAATATATATTAAAAAAAGGAGAACAAAACATCAATCAACATATATTAGTAGTAAGAATCGTTAGCGAAATATCAATTTTTCTGTTCATTTTTCCGTAGGAATATTTTTACCTTGGAACTTTTAACTTTTCCTTTTTACTAACAATTTTGTCCGATAGAAATTATTTCGAATATTCTCTTTCCAGTATTTCGACGACATTCCCGTTTTGTTTTTTTCGCCGAATTTTCTTTCTCTACAGCTTTGAGACCAAATTAACTTTCTTTTTCATATATATATTGAATAACTAAAAGAAAGGCCATTTTTATATACCGTATTTTTAAGAACTGATTTTGCCATACATTGATTTCAGAGTTTTCAAGATTACGAGTCCGTATTACACGAGACAGGCGGCTAGGCAGGGGGAAGAACAAATCCACTCTCTACAAATACACCATAACCCCCCTGAAATGGCTCTTTCTGTCGGAATTTCTGATGTTTTTAGAATCGTCCCTA
The DNA here is from genome assembly GCA_963931805.1 of Microdon myrmicae. Classification (NCBI taxonomy): domain Eukaryota; kingdom Metazoa; phylum Arthropoda; class Insecta; order Diptera; family Syrphidae; genus Microdon; species Microdon myrmicae. The sequence goes on along the minus strand of OZ007497.1, from coordinate 257,848,789 downwards.
CCTTTGACGGAAAACCCTGCGACCTAGATAAATTTATTTCCGGGGGAGACGTTTTATTTAGATCTATAAAAAGGGCAGACCTGGAGATATATGAAACATTTTTGGAGCTAGTCAAAAATAGACTAGAGGGTCCTGCCTATGATCTAATTAGGTATAGCACAATTGCTAAATGGGAGGATTTAAAGGATAAACTTGAATCAGAATATAAAGAGGAGCAATCTCGGTCAACGGCACACAATGAGTTGATATCCCTGAAACAAAACTTCAGAGAAACCGTTCGGGAATACGGAGATAGAGTTGCGAATGCTCTGAGGACGCTGAACTCTGCTACGTGTCAAATAACAGCAGACGCGGTGGTTAGAGAATTCTTGATAGAAGAAAACTCAAAATTGGCAGTGCAAATATTTGAGGATGGTCTAAAGAATGAACAACTGAAAATCCTAGCCAAAGTCCATGGGGGAAGTAGTTTAAAACAGTCTATTGCACATGTAGTATCACATGCTGCTCGAATGGACAACTCTCCCAGGCCATATAACTATAATGACAGATTTAATCGAATAGTCTGCCAAACTTGCGGTAAGCCAGGTCATTCTCAGGACACTTGTTATCGGAACATGCAGTCCAACAATTTTCCGAATAGACAACCAATAAAAAGAGAATATAACATTATATGCAATTTCTGTGGACGGAATAATCACACAGAGAACGAGTGTAGATACAAGATATCTAGGAATGGACCATCCTTAACAAATTACCAACAAGGTACAACAACGCGTAATCCATTCCGAAATAATCCGGCAAACACCGAAAATCGTTTTAGTGAAAATCCTAGAATCACCAATAGACAAAACGATAGGCAAAATGTTCACTTTTCTCGGGTGCAAGAGTCGGAAAACGAGGCCTGACGCCAACCCAATTTTGTGGAAGACAGACAAAATTTTTCTATTTATAACATTAGATCTTTGGCAATAGATAACGACAATTTTAATGAAGCTCCTAACCAAATAACTAAAGCGATACAGATAAACGAAGAGAAAACAAGCACTAATATAAATATTCCGATTCATACTCCAATTTTGGAAAATAATTCAGCAACACAGACTGAAAATTCGAAATTTTCAGCAGTAGTAAAGACTGAAATCCCTAATATTTCGGATATCCCTATTGACCACACAGACACTTCAGCAACCAAGACTGAAAACTCAGCAATATTAAAGACTGAAAATTCAGAACTTGCAGAAAATACACTAACAAAAATCCCTCACATTTCGGCTATCCCTATAGACAACCCCGACACTTCAGCAACAAAGACTGAAAATTCAGCAGTGGTAAAGACTGAAGATCCAAAAGGTGCAATAAAAATCGAAACCCAGGTCAGTTCAGTAGTTAACACTGAAGAACACCATGTTTCAGCAGCAAAGTCTGAAGGATTGAAGGTTTCTACAGCAGATATAACTGAAGAAATAGTTCAAACAGCAAATAAGACTGGGAACCAAGATGTTCTAACAGCAAATAAGTCTGAAGAACTATACGAATCAGTAAATGAGACTGAGAAACTAAACGATCCATCAGCAATGAGTAAGACTGAAAAGGTAAACGTTCCGACAGAAGTTAAAGCTATAGAAAATGATGACATTGAGCCGAAAACACTAAACATTTTAAATAACGATACTGAACAGCAACACGAAGTTATGAAAATTGAAAATAATAATTCAATTAAAATAGGTATTGAAAAGAAAAACCTTATAAATACCTTACAAATTAAATTTTACAACAATAAACATGTATTCGAACACAAAATAAGAAAAAATAAAAAGGTACACAGTCATTTAGGACAACTGAGATCATTTCTTAAGAAAATGTTTGGTATTATGCAATTCTATGCAGTCATCATAATAATAGGCCCAAAAAAGTTTTGGAAAATTTTCCATAAATTTAAGGAAAAGATAGACACTTAACAAATGGCCTTTGTTTTTATTCAATATATAAAACAATTGTAAGAAATGACGGAAACGAAAAAAAAAAAAAAAAAAAAAAAAAAAAAAAAAAAAAGAAAAGGTAAAAAAGGGAAGAAAGAAAGAAAATTTTAGAAAAAAAAAATTTATTATATATTGGGATATAATACATTTTAAAATATATATTGGGATATAATAAATTGGAAATTCGAACGAAAAAGAGAATTTTGAGAAATAATATTAATTATATATATAGAAAAAAAAAATTGTTGGATAATAAAAGAAAAGGTTCCAAGTGGAAATATTAAGTTAGTTAGAAATATTTAAAGTTAGTTAAAAGATAATGTAAGTAGACTATAAGTAAACTTTTAGATTATTGTAACCTATTTTTCTAGTATTAAGAACTTTTAGATTTTTGTAACTTTTGATATAAGATTAACTTTGAACGCCATTGTAATTGAACGAAAATCCAAGTCGGTAATTAAACCTAATCTAAGCAATAGTTAACAGAAAATTATTCTCTTCAAGGATAATTTTCTTTCTCGAAGAAGGGTGGGATGTTGTATTCCAGAATACTACCCTTATTCGCTTTAACACTAACTCATGTCCTTTCAAATACAACCCTTAAAAACACAACCCTTAAAACTACATCCTTACATATCCTACATTCTCAGTTAATACAATTCATAAATAAACAGACACAATATTCTATATCCAGTCACTTACAGCACATTTCATAAATAAACAGACACTATATTCTATATCCAGTCACTTACAGCACATTTCATAAATATGCCCCTTTTCATAACAAGCATATTTTTCATTTCAAAACATGGCCACTTTGATTTTCGTTCAAAGTTTATTCAAAATTCTAAGTCACAGAGACTTCTAGATTGTTTTGTTCAGTTTATACGCCACAGTCAGTTAGAACAAAATGTTCTATATAAACAAGTAAATTTATATGAAAAAAAGTAGAAAGAAGAGAGCTCAGCTTGAGATAGCTGAGTTCAATAAAATAAAAATAAAATCAAATAAAATATAATTAAATAAAAACTATAAGTATTTTAATAAATATAATAACCTCCACGCTCTTCCCTCGAAAGAGGAAGCACGGCGACTGGAGACGTAACAACTATTTGGAAATTAGCACTATGGTACAAAAACCGTCTTGCGACTCTGGTTGTGTTGTTTTTTCAATTCGGATTGTGTGGAAAAATAATAAACTATTGTGAAACTAAAAACTATTAATGCAAAACTGTCTTAAACTTAGATTAAATGAAATAGAACTATAGTGAAGCTAAAGACTCAAATTAAGTAAATTAAATGAAATAGAAATATCGTGAAAGCAAAAACTTAAATTAGGTAAATTAAAAAATAATAAACTATTGTGAAACTAATAGCATGATTCAATAAATTAAATGAAATAGAACTACTGTGAAACTATAAGCTTAAATTAAGTAAATTAAGTGAAATAGAACTACTGTGAAACTATGACCTAAAATTAAGTAAATTAAGTGAAATGCCACTACCATGAACCTAAAAACTTAATTTAAGTAAATTAAATGAAATAGAATTGTTGTGAAACTAAGAGCATCCTCTGTTTTAATTTGATTGCACTAAGAAACAGGCATAAAAAGGTAACAAAAGAAAGCCCACGAACAACCATCCACCCAACACCCAACTGAGTGCGTTTCATATTAATTTATCTTATTATTATTTGTGTGCAAAAACATTTTTGAACAAAGATGGTTCGGATTGTTTTACAATCAGGTCTGGCATTTGAAACAGAACCTAACTTCCTAACTTCCCTAACTGCCTAACCACCCTAACATGTTGCGATCTGTGCATTACTGGGCCGAGAGTTACATAAGAGTGCGATATATGTTGAATATGATGAAAATTAGGTGTGATGTTTTTGTTGACTACAAATATGGTAGATTCTTGCTTAAAAGTCTTATCTCGCGTATTGCGACTATAGTGAAGAACGTGTGATTCGAACCGACGCTCTGACGGTTAGAATCACTAAAAATTTAACCAATGCTCAACACATCAGGCCACTGCCGCGTGTTCGATTTCTAAACTCAAGTACACCCAGCTGATGTGGAATTGCTATGTTATTGCTTGGTATATGGCTGATGCTTTTCCTTATTCGATTTTCGTTCGATGTTCTTCACTATTTGCGTGTGTATTGTGTGTGTATCTGTTAGAGACGCCACAGTCTAGTTCCCTATCTGCTGCTGAACATAATTCATAGGTGTGCAAGTATAAATTCGGCTCTGAAGTTGGTTGTATTAATAACATACTTGAACGCATTCAATTCGCTCGCCATTTTGGATGCATGTAGCTTAGTTATTATTGTTTTTATGACTAAGGTTTACTGGTTTATATTTCGTATGTGTCAGTTGTATAAGAGATGGATATCGATAAGCAAGCCAGTGTTTTCAAATACAAAAAAAAAAGTCTATCAAAGTTATGGAATTGCTTAATTCGACTTTGGGTGAACATTCTGTGAGTCATTCAATAGTAAAAAAGTGATTTGCAATATTTCGTAGGAAAATTTTAGTCTTGAGGGCTTTGCACGTCCGGGTGCAGTAAAGAAAATTTGACGTCGAAGAACTTCAGTTTTACTGAATGGAAATCCTTGTCAAACTTAAGAAGAGCTTGCAGAATGGTTAGGAGTTTCTCACCAAGCAATATCACTTCGATTGCATGCAATGGGAAAGATATAGAAAGAAGGAAAATGGGTTTCTCAAAAACTAATGGAGGGATACAAAAAAACGGAGAGTTGACATCTATATGAATTTGTTTTCTCGGTACAAAGGAGAGAATTTTTTGCACAAAATCGTTACGGGTGATAAAAAGAGGATTTGGTACGACAATCCTAAACGCAGAAAAGAATGAGATTAGCCAGGCCAGCCATCAACACCAGTTGTAAAACCGAATATTCATACCAAGAAAGTGTTACTCTGTGTGGTGGGATTGGAAATGAGTTATTTACTCCGACCATCTGGAATCTGTCAAACTGTTACAGCAGCACGTTATAATGCCCAATTGATAGAACCAAGTGATGGTGTGGTGGTTCCGCCAAACCCCACTGCTACTTACCCGAAGAACCCCCATAACTGCTACCCAACTTTCATAATTTCCTGCTAATGCAATCGCATTAGTATCTGTAAATGCTTCACGCATCAAGCTTATCAAATTTATTTATTTAAAAGCTTCTGGAAAAGAATTGTTACCTTCATTCATTCATTCGAATCCCAAAATTCCCCATAAGAATTCTATCCAAATTTATCACAGATCCCAATTATACATATGCATTACCTATGAATTCCTGTAAAGAATTTCTCCCACAAGGGCTTTCATGCAGGCATCAATGCATCTCTGCATTAGCGACCAAGAACCGAATTCTCGTTTAGTGTAAACACTCACACTAGAGTTCGACACTTGAGTCGCCTTAGATGCCATATACTATTGGCATAGATGTTATACAAACCGTCATTGTGTAACCATCTGAATTGCTTCGCAATGACTTGCAACTATCGATACAGCTGCAAGCACTTTACCCAGAAATGCTCCTTCGTTTGAATCTTCAAACAATCATCGACATCGCGCATAGCCGCCGGATTGAATTCAAAGCATAAACAATGCAAATATAGAATCCGTTTCTTACAACAAATTACCCCGCATATACAAATGCAAGCAAAGGATTCGTTTCGGCCACCGACCCAAGATACGACATACAACTTTCATTGTATAAAGTATCGCAACCCATTAGCACCTTATCCCCATGTCTATTCGTCTATTTACACAAGGGCATCACTCATCTAAGACTTCTATGATGCCCTCGTCCCATCTTTTCTCTTAACACCCTTTCTTCGATGCATCGTCGTCTATTTATTTAGCCGCGATGCACATCCTAGACAACGATCTATACGGTCCCTTTGTCTTTAAATTTCCCTGGATCCGCTCCTCATGACCTCGAGGCATGAGCAAACAAAGACACAATTAGCATCCAATGAGATTCGGCTTGTTTGCTTAGCCGAACTCACATCGCATGGATGCACATTTTGCCCTTTCTTTGTTTTAGATTCGTTCTCATGGTTTCGTCCAATGAATGAACCAATGCTCACATATACATGTGTACCCTAATTTCAGAGAGCCGGTTTTACTGGCCGAAGTTTTATTGATAACGATTTAATATCGCGGAGTCGAACTTCAACATCCAACCGGTTAACCTCCCGCTCCCCGATGGGCACGGGGACGCGAATACACCGTCGAATATAGTCGAGTAACCACGGTCGTGAGCCTTAAGTTTTCGTGTGTCTTCAAATTAATCGGACTAATCACCATTAAATTAAGACTATATAAACCATATAGGAACGTTACACAAAATGTATTTTAAATTATATATTGTTGTCTACTCTTCAATCAGTGTTTAAATAAATAAACATAAAAGGACCATTTATCTCTACAAATGTGCGTTTTAATCACGTCCTCCCTGTGCTGGTGTTTCGGAGTTTCGTTTGTGTTTCCCTCTCAGTGCGCCTATTTTGCCCTTGGTGTGATTGCTTTTTGGGGGAACACAATTGTGGCGGCTGAACCTTCGATGAACTTATAGTGACGTCGGTGAGGGCGAAGTAGAACTCTGCGCCCATGCTGGCGCTCAGACTTCGTTCCTCGCAATGGTATAGAAGAAAGAAGACCATACTTGGGCCAAAGAAGGCGCAACGTGATGTGGCTGCATGACAGTGCTAGTCCACTTAGGGCCAAACCAACCCAAGAACTAATCTTCTCCTTAGGCTGGGAAGTTGTCAAACATGTGGGGTATTCTCTAGACTTGGCTACCTCTGATTACTACTTATTTAGATCTATGTCGTCTTATTTGGAAGACCAGCGATTTACAAAATTTGAAGGTGTGCGAAAATGGGTTGAAGACTATTTTCCTTCGAAACCACCAAGTTTCTGTCGTGAGGGTATTTATGACTACCCGATATATGGCAAAAGACTGTAGATAGCAATGGCGAATATTTCGATTATTAATCTTTGTATAAGTACTGTTAATTTAAGCATTATTATCATTTATCAACCTATGCATTATATCCACTGTTAATTTAAGAATCATATCATTTATTAACCTAACGTATTGTATCCACGTTTAACTTAAGCATTGTTATCATTTCTCTTAGGCTAAGTTCATTTCATGTGTCATTTCAAATATCACATATCATTACGCGAGTACAATTTATCTTTTTTCAATGTTTCAAGTATCCTTTCACACAATGCCAATTTTATGACGGTTCCCTTTTCTATGGCAATTATCTTAGCAGATAATTCCCATCTCACGAAACGACCTCGATGCGCACATTTTTTATGACACAGGCAAAGAGGATTTCCATTAAGGGTTTTCCACAGATGCAGCCGCGGCGGTATCGATTGTATTGATACATGAAATGAACAAAGAGCATCGGTAATTAAGAAAATGTTTCGTTAGAAAATGTAGATCCTTTTCAAGGGATAATGCTCGTCGCCATACGAGTTGTATAATTTTATTATAGGTACAGAGGCAGGAATCCTGTTTTCCTACTGTACAAGAAATTGTTAGGTAGTAAGTTTCTTTTAGATTTTGTATATAAGGCAAATATTTTTGAAAATAAAGTGTTCCTTTCAGAGACCTGGCTCAAACCAAATTCCCGAGTTTCAATTCCCAATTATACTTTAGGTTCTAACCCCAGAACTAATGGATCTCATGGAGGTACCGGCATATTAATTCACAAAAAATTTCAATTCAGTGAAATTAGATTCACCTGTGTATCCAGCATTGAATACACAGCAGTAAAACTTTTCTGTGAGAACAATAAAGTGCTCGTCTTAGCATCCATTTATATTCACCCTTCACGACAACCAGATTTCCCAGATACTGACATTTCGCAGATTATCCAACAGTCCGTTCCCGCTCCATTTATAATCGGAGGAGACTGGAATGCTCGTCACACAGCATTCAATGATAATAAATGCAACAAATATGGTCGCCAATTGCTAGCCCTCCTCCAGTCTTATCCATATACTTACATTGACTCCCCATTACAGCCAACTCGTGTCTCTAGCTCAGCCAGGTCAACAATCGACAATCGAATATTCAGCGGGTCCACCTACAGTCTCCTTCATATTTCCTTCTGATCATGGTTACGTTCACACCACGATCCAAATCCCCTCTCTCGATCCACTATACTCGTCAAACTCTGTCCCAAACTTCACCAAAACAAATTGGAGAAAAGTCAATAGGGACATAGCGATAAGTTTCTCTGACTTCTATATCCCTGAAGCATCTAACTTACTCCCTACTGAAATCGATCAAGCATCTTTAAGAATAGAGCAAATTCTTAAGGAGGCTCTCAGCAAAAACACCCCGACAACCATTCCTCATAACTATTTAGGAAAGCCTTTGCCCAGCATCCTAACCAAATTATTGCGCCTTAAAAAGCAGCTCCGCCGTAAACTTCATACAAGATACTGCCCCTTTATTAAAAGCCAAATCCAACTCCTATCCACTCTGATAAATGAGCAGTTGAAAAAATTCGCAGATGAAAACTACTTCTCCACACTTAAAAATATCAAACCAAATCGGGATCTTTTCAAAAACATCAACCAATTAACTGGTCGTAAATATAAACCCCGAATTGACCATCTCATTAACCCGATCAGCAATAATATTGCCCAGTCCGATTCGGACATACCCAATTGCCTCGCAGAACACTTTGCAACGATCCATGAGCAAAATAATTCTCTCTCAACTCCTGGCTTCGAGAACACAGTAAACGAATACATCTCAAATAGAATATTCCCATCTTTCACTCCTTTCATCGGTGAAAACACTACAAATTTTCTAACTGCGGACGAATTATCCGAGATCGTAAGATCAGGAAATAACAAAAAGTCAACTGGATTAGATGGAATCCCACGTCTTCTATTTAAAAGGCTACGCCCACCGAATCTACTTACCATCCTCATTCTTCTTAATCATATAATTAATGCATCGCACTTCCCAGAGAACTGGAAAACTGCGGTAGTAATTCCTATTAAGAAGCCCGGTAGTAGTAATAGCCCTTGCAATTATCGTCCAATATCCCTATTAAGTACACTAAGTAAGATACTGGAACGCAAGATCTACCAAAATCTTCTCTCATTTGCCAATGAGAATGCCCTCATCCCTAACTGTCAGTTCGGATTTCGTAAGCGACAATCCACATGTCATGCTCTACTAAAACTTACACACGATGTTACAACTGATCTCCAAAACCAAAGCCCTACTGTGTGTATATCTCTCGATATTTCTAAGGCGTTTGATTGCGTCTGGATTTCAGGGCTTCTGTACAAACTGCACTCCATATTTAATCTAAACTCTCACACAACAAAGCTTTTAGCCTCTTATCTTTTTGACAGAAAATTCGTTGTGAGAATAAATTCTTCCGTCTCAGAAACCCGCAACATAAACGCGGGTGTTCCCCAAGGCTCTATTTTGGGGCCAATTTTATATCTGTTATATACCGCAGATATTCCTCAACCCGTATCTCCTAATGTTGTGATGCTGAATTATGCTGATGATACATTAATTTACTCTAGCAGCAAATTTGTTAAGGCTGCAAGAAACCGCATTAACAACTTCCTCCCTAACATATCAACATACTTTTATCATCATCATCATCATCGGCACTACAACCGGGAACCGATCTTGGCCTTATTTTGCAAGTCCTGAGGGTTGTTAAATTTTCCATAATGATTTATTTTTTCTGGGCAAGGTCATTAGTCTTGCGCCAGATCAACATACTTTAATACGTGGAAAATCCACCTTAATCCAAATAAAACGCAGCTCATAGTGTTCAAGGGCAAAAACGAGCACTGTACAAACAACACTAGACGCTGCCACAACAAAATTAAGATTCAACTGAACAACACTCTGATAAAACCCTCCAAAACCCTAAAATATCTGGGAATCACTTTTTCTAATAACTGGTCTTTTTCCTCCCACATTAAAAATTCCCTTCAAAAAGCCACAAGTAAGCTTAATCTTTGTAGAAGAGTAATGTGGAAACCTAATAGTCTCTCTCACAAAGTCAAACTGCTCATTTACAAACAAATTATCAGCCCCACACTCACGTACGCGTGCCCATTGTGGTACCATATTGTTGTATTCCAGAATACTACCCTTATTCGCTTTAACACTAACTCATGTCCTTTCAAACGCAACCCTTAAAACTACATCCTCACATATCTTACATTCTCAGTTAATACAGCACATTTCATAAATAAACAGACACTATATTCTATATCTAGTCACTTACGGCACATTTCATAAATATGCCCCTTTTCATAATAAGCACATTTTTCATTTCAAAACATGGCCACTTTGATTTTCGTTCAAAGTTTATTCAAAATTCTAAGTCACAGAGACTTCTAGATTGTTTTGTTCAGTTTATACGCCACAGTCAGTTAGAACGAAATGTTCTATATAAACAAGTAAATTTATATGAAAAAAGAAAGAAGAGAGCTCAGCTTGAGATAGCTGAGTTCAATAAAATAAAAATAAATAAAACAAATATTTAAATAAAAGAGATCTTTTATTAATAAAGAACAATTCTTTAATAAATATAATAACCTCCTCGCTCTTTCCTCGAAAGAGGAAGCACGGTGTTGGAGCCGTAACAATATCACTCCCTCCCAAATGGAGAAATTACGAGTATTCGAAAGAAAATGCTTTAGGCATGTCTCTGGGTTACATCGTCTTCCTAACTCCTATAAGTACTATAGTAACGTCGAACTCTACAATACCGCTGGTATCGAGCGCCTCGATAGACGATTCCTCGAACTGTCTACCAAATTTATCGAAAACCTACAAAATAATCCCAATCCCATAATAATCTCCCTCTTAGAGAACCCTCTAGATATCCGTACTAACTACCCCAACAGTCGCCACACCAGAGCTATCTTCGCCTCAGGCAGACTGGTAAATGATTCAAATGAGATCATATACCACAACACTGAAGTTACTCCTAACCAGTTCAAATACTGTAACGTCCAACCATTTTCCAACATTCTACGTTTTTCCATCGAACAACCGGAGAGAAATACTCTACCTCTAACCCATAACTGACCTCATTCCACATCCTTTAATTCATAACATATATCCCATTCATTATAAAACTTTGTTTACGGCTTTATGAAAATCATACTGTAATCAGGCTAAATTAGGTTAAGTTATTTATATAATTAGGATTAAGTTTAGATTAAGTAAAGTTGAAAAAACAAATTCCTGGTTTTCTGACCTTTTCCAGGAAGATAATACCACTAAATTTATAAACACGCATCTATCTTATATCTCATAAAATATTGTTTGGAAAATGTATATATTATTATAATAATTACATGTAAGCAATTGTTACAAAATTAATTTTAAGTCACTGTATTACTTAAATGTACGAATTCTAATTATGGTTAATAAATACAGTTTTGAAAAAAAAGAAGAAAATAAAGTCATTCTTCTCTCACTTGTTATGACATAAACGTCTATTTCATTTGTTTGAGGTCCGCCGCTTCTTTTTCAGCATTGTTACCAACAATTTATGAATTTCTCGATCGGCTGTTGGATCACCAAATAATTTACTAACGCATAGGTTGAAGAGCCTAGGTGTAAATAAACGCAATCACGTCACGGGTTTATGTGTCCTGACGAAAACTTAAACTAATCACGTCACGGGTTTATGTGCCCCGACGAAGTCAGATTATACAAGTATTTATAATCAAAAGAGGAAGGTCAAAAGAGGCCTTATACCTCTATAATTAATAAACAAGTACTTTTTTCAATAAAGTTGAAATTAACAAAAAAAAAAAACCGAGTTTCTACTTGCACATTTATTACTTTTGGTGAATCTGGTCTTCTCAAACCTTATACATGTCATCGGCTCGAAGGTTAACAATGTCCATTCGATCGTAACAGTTACAGTTCGTCCATCGTAAACGCTATACATCCTCCATATTAAAGTGTATAGCCTTGAACAGGTATTCCATTGCTCTACATGAAATACTTGTTGGTTGCGAGTGATTCCAACAATGTCTTTCTATTCTATCAAGTAGTTGTTGTCGATATTATATTGTATGGTTCGAATAACCTTTCAATCCTTCTCCAGCTGTGAGTTCATTGGCGATTTGAAAACCCCAATACTCTCTACTTTTATATCCTGCAAACGAATAAAATTTAATTCCTTGATGTACAGTCTGATTTACAACGAACATCCTGGGTACACGTTTATTTGCGGCAAGTATATCCTCGCGCTTGCAGTCTTGTTGCACTTTAGAAAATCGTAAAATACTTCATCAGCGTAATAAAACAAGAATAGCTCTTCATGGAGAAGTTAAAAGCATTTTTACTACCAGAATACTTAACGTGAAGAGTTGAATGGCAAATGATCCATTTTACATACACCAGCTACACATTGGAGTAACGCTAAATGCTATTTTGAAATACATGCCAGGATCTGATTCAATGACGTGATTATCCTGTTTGGTATAGTTTACCTTTTATGTTATATTTGTACTTAAATTATGCCTCGCTGGCTTTAATTTTACATCGTCACTTCGTCGTTTCTAAAGCACCAATGAAGCGCGTCTAATATTAATTGCATCCAGTTTAGCGGAATGAGGCTAAATCCCAGAATTTAATTTAGCGCCAATGCACCCACATATTTCCGATTACTTAGTTCTTTGATAATCAGTCTCATCACTGTCCTGCGGGGGTGGTGGCTTCAATCGAATTTATATGTTAATGCTGCACACGGCTATAGAACTAAAACTGACAATAAATTGCTCACTGATCCTGTAGACCAAAACGCATCTATTTTGCGTCTTCCGGTGAGTCATTCGAACAATCAGTTCGAAGTTTATCGGTTTCCGGTCTGCTGTTAAACACAACAGGGAGATTTAGGCCGATAACCTATTGTTCGAATGAGATTTAAATTGATTTCAATTTAAGAACTCCCCTAGTCGGTTGCTGTTGTGTCCTGTTCACTCGGCAATTTGGATTGAATTGCTGGACAGTTGGAGAGTTTGTTTCCTTGTTTGATTCTCCAGCTATGGGGCTGTCTGCTGTAAGACAACGAACGTTGTAATCGTGTTGTATTGTAATCGGCGATGTTTTTCCTTCTCTGGTTTATTCAGTGAATAGGGGGGACATTATGGTAATGAAGTCATTTTGGGTACTTCATTTGTTGGCGCCAACAACATTTAAATGCTATTATTATTATTGTTAAAGTTGTTCTGTGTGCACTCTGGTGCGTATTTTGAATCATTCCTATTGTCGTCATAACTTTTATTATTACCATTCTTCTCGGGCGCCATGTTTCGCCTCGGAAGCTTTAAACTAAATTAACTTAAAAATAATCCTATCAAATTAGTAGTTTTGGGATTTCAGATTCATATTATTTTGATTTCAGCTTTATTTCAGTTTCCGACCCTAAATTAGGCACTACCCGATTCAAATTTGTTACGGTTTAATGAATTTCACTTAAGTACAAATAATTGGAAAATCAATGACTTTTGGGGGCAAGTCCTTAATCAATTAAAAAAAAAGGTAAATATATATTAGGTCTTAATTTCCATCAGAGTATTTTTTTGGTGGCTCGTCTGCCTGCCAGGGGGGGGGGGCGAGCTAAGCCGTTTTTTTGTGTTGCACCGCTACGACTGTGAGATCTGGACTTGGATTACTAAAAATATCAAAGATCAAAAAAACTAAAATGCCACTAATCAACACGGTTGACATCGATTGTAAAGAATTGGTAAGTCTGTGTAAGTTAGCTGTAGGTAGTAATAATTTTATGATTAACAGACTGGGAGGTAATAGGCATGCCATTCAAACACATAACATTGGTGACCATACTAAAATTAAATATGTCTTGAAAAGAGCCGCCAAGTCAAACACCACCACTGCCAGGTCTAAAAGGGAGAACCGGAAACTACGATTCTTTCTCGTACAGTTAACCCTAAATAGAAAAATTGGTAGTCTACGGAAAATTACAGTCCTGGACCACCAATGTGTAACATGGGACAAACTAAAAAAGGCAAAAACATACTTCAATGCGTCCGCTGCCAAAGGTTTGGATATTCAGCGGCGAACTGTGCAATGCAGCATCGGTTTTACCGAATTTAATTACGATAATTTGGCAAATGCTATTAACGCCAATAACGTGGCCAATAGCCTATTAATAATGAAGAAGCAGATGCCGGGTATCTTCGAGTCATTCTATTCTATTTCTATTTATTGGCCTGTAGGAACCCGGAAGTTTATGACCTCACCGACTCGACTCCGCCGATGTTCCCTTTTGGCGGATTTTGCGAGTCGATGGTCGAATGTTGATGTCTGATGTGTTCCGCCGAACACTGTCCACAAAGGGAGAATCAAACACACCGGAACTCGGCGACACTGCCACAAATAAAACGCTGTAAAATGTTTTAATACATTTTATTTCGTGTTGTTGTTGCACACGTCCAGGATTACCCCAGTTGAATGTCCATCACTTAACGTCTAAATACACAAACTTTACAATTTGGTTGTCGCTTAATTACCTAGGACGCAGTTTTGATATTCATACAGAAACTTTAAAATTTGGGTGTCAGCCCTGTGAGTAGGGCGTTAGAATATACTCACAGCTAGGCCGGCTTGTCGTAAGAGGCGACTAAAGGCCGAGTGGTAGCCGGGGTCTCAACGCCCTGTGCGCCCGGTGAAATACCACCCCATCAAGCTTTAGGCTCCGTGAAATGGTCGGGAGAAATCCCTGGCCATCTTTCGGAGCTTGACTGATGGACCGGTTCGAGAAAAGGTTGTCACGCTGTACATTCCCCGATATCGCCGAGAGAAATCTTCGACGGTATTTCGGATGTGTGGCTGATGGCCCGGACTGGCACGGAGATAAGTCATGATGGTACCTTCTGATATAAACAATTCCGGAGGTAAACTAGTCTCCCATTCGGATCTCCGGGGGTGACTATGTCGGGGGGAACATCATGGAGATATCATGATAAATAATGGAAATTTAAGAGGTTCGTCATCGCATAACCGGGCTCGCTCTCGAGGCTTGGCCCACGCTCGACTGGTCACGGCATTTTGTAACATCAGGGGCATCGGTTTCACCAATACGAATGTAAACGCCGTCCACCAATATTTGCAAACAACGAAACCTGATATCCTCGCCCTAACTGAGATCCAGTTCGCTTCGTCAACTGATTCGACATATCTTCGTTGCTCAGGATACGACTTACATTCGAGATTCCGTTTTAAGGGCGGAGTCTGCGTCCTTGCGTGGGCCAATCTGGCTTGCCAGAGGATGGAGGAGTTGGAACCCAATAATATGGACATCATATGGTTGAGCATCGTGATGAGGAATTCCGTTAAATTTGTTTGTTGTCTTTACCGCTCCCCGAATGACGATCGACCAGCAACATTTTTCGAACATCTTTCATATACCGTCGACTGGATACAGATCAACCATCCAGTTTCTGAAATGGTTGTCCTTGGCGATTTTAATGTGCAAAATTCCGACTGGTTGTTACATTCTAACAGAACCGACGAGGCTGGGAGGCTGGCGGAGATGTTTGCTGTAAGCCACAACTTGACTCAACTCGTGGGGGAGCCATCGCGAGTGCCGGATGCCCAAGCCAATTATGCGAACACCCTGGATCTGTTTTTGACATCCGAACCGCGTATGTATACCGTAGAGGTTTCTGCGCCACTGGGAAACTCAGATCACTGCTTGGTATCTGTCGCGCAAGCACTTGCATATCAAGCGAATAACCGGCCTAGGCAGCTTCGCCATGTATGGAAGTATGGGGCTGCGAACTGTGAAGATTTGCGAGATTTCTTCGCATCCTTTCCATGGTCGGAGGTGTGCTTCGCAAATTCCGATCTCAACGCTTGCGCAGAGTCGGTATCAGAGATTATTCTCCTGGGGATGCAGATGTATATTCCACAATCCATCAAACGAAGTTCGTCTGATAAACCTTGATTTGATAAAAAATGGGAGCTGATTACAGCGCCAAAAAATAGAGCTTTTAACCAATAGCGCTCCAATCCCACTGATGTTAACAGAGCGAATTTTGTTAGAATCAGAAACGCGTGCAAGCAGGCAATTGATACCGCGAAGAAGGCTCACAACGACAGGGTGATCAATAAGCTCCTTCGGTGCCCAACTGGTTCGCGGTCCTTCTGGTCAATGGCAAAAGCTGTCAGCGGTAACTTCGCATCCTCCTCTTCCCCCCGTTGGTGACAGACAGCGGGACGTTAGTCACGAATTCAAAGGATAAAGCTAATGTGTTCGCGAATTTATTTTCGGCGAATTCAAACCTCGATCCCGGCCTTTTGGAGCCACCTGTGATCTCGCCGGTACAGTCTTGCATGCGGGATGTGAGATTTCGTCCGCGCACTATTCAACACATTCTACGTGAACTGGATTGTAGGAAGGCAACCGGCCAGGACGGAATACCAGCAATAGTCCTTAAGAACTGTGCTCTAGAACTATCGCCGGTTCCTGACAGACTCTTCTGTTTATCTTACGCACGGAGGTGCTTTCCTGCTTGCTGGAAAATCGCTCGAGTTCAGCCAATCCCGAAGCATTACTGTCTATTTTATCTAAGGCAATGGAAAAAGTCATCAGTACGGCGTTAGTTGAGTATTTGGAGTGCAACGGACTTCTGAATGATCGTCAATACGGATTCCGTGGCAGGCGGTCCACGGGGGACCTATTGACATTTATAACCGATATATTGACTGCGATTGAACGGCATGGCGAGTCAAGGGCGGTCGCATTAGATATCTCCAAGGCTTTTTACCGCGTCTGGCACGGGGCATTGCTGAGCAAACTTCGTTCATATGGACTTTCCCAACAGCTTTGTGACTGGACGAGGAGCTTCCTCGAGAGTCGATCGATCTGGGTTGTTGTGGACGGCGAGTGTTCGGATCTGTATCCTGTTAATTTGGGGGTGCCCCAGGGTTCTATTTTGGCTCCAACCTTGTTCTTGCTTTACATAAATGATTTGTTGGAGACAACGGATAATAAAGTGTTCAGTTTTGCGGATGATAGTACGCTTCTTTCCTCCTTTTCGAGTGTTCGGCTGATTGGTGCATCAACGTCGCACCAGCTGAGATGTAGACAGATTGACCCTCTGAATCAGGATCTAGATAGGCTCCTACAGTGGGGAAGGGCCAATCTCGTTGACTTCAATGCAGCGAAGACACAATATACAACATTCACAAAGAAAAGTGGATCATCGGTTCCACAGCTGATGATGAATGGCCGGGCTCTCGAGGCCGGGGAAAGTTTGAAATTGCTCGGCGTCACGGTCTGTGGGAATGTATCATGGCATAAACACGTGTCGAGTATCGCCAGGTCAGCCTCAGGAAAACTGAGCTATCTTTTTAGAGCCAAGAAATATTTTACTCCGGCCCAACTTCTTCTCTCATATAAATCCCAAATTAAACCCGCGCTCGAATATTGCTCTCATGTTTGGAGTTCGCCTCCTAAACATACCCCCGATCTACTTGAGAGCATACAGAGACGAGCGATCCACCTGATCGGGGACTCGGCTCTGACGTCGGGACTACAGTCGCTATCACATCGAAGGCGCGTAGCCGACCTCTGTCTGTTTTACAGATATTATCACGGGTGCTGTTCTTCAGAGATCTTGGTGTTATTCCACGCAATTCGGCTTATATACGCTCCACAAGACAATCCTACGGATCGCACCCGTTTGTGGTTCATCTCCCGACGGCGCGAACATCCCTGCATCAGAACTCGTTCCGTTACAGACCGGGGAAGTTGTGGAACTCCTTTCCCATGCGAGTGTTTCTGGAGCGTTACAACCTGCAACTGTTCGAAAAGAACTGCAACAGTTATTTGATGGCATCTCGGGGCGCCCATTCGGTGCTATAGGTTCATCTTTCCCGAGAGAAGTCTAATAATAAAAAGAAAATATATATATAACAAAGTGTTCCTGTGTGAGTGTGTATGCGCATAATAATGAAATAAAAACGTAAATACTTGTAAATATAACATTTATCTAAATAAACAAAGTGACTATCTGTACTGCCTACCATGGACCATGGTCAGGTTAAAAATATCCGATTTGACGACTTTGCTTTCATGGAAGTAGTGGATGGGATGGCTTCACTTTTCGGCAAGAGATCTCCTGGCACGAAAGTCACCCACGTGCAGGTCAATAAGTCTTTAGAAAATGGGGACGAGTTTATTTTATTTTCTCATTTAGCTGACCTAATAATAATGCATAAGACTGTCCAGTTATCGTCTGTCACTTTTCCAAAGAGTCAATGCAGATAATGCCACGTGCATCCAAAACACAGTAGCCATAACCTTCCCAGCTGATTTCACTGTCTCTGCCTTCTTTGGATCCCGTTTGCTTTTAATAATCCACTGTTTTGACTATTCTTTCGTGTGGGGAGTGTAGTGGTGTATCCATGTTTCATCTCCAGTTTCTGATGTGCATAGAAACTCATCTGGGTTGCGACGCATGCGCTCCAATAGTTCTCAGCTGATAGAAAATACGGCACCCATCTCACAGATATTTTTTTCATACCCAATTTATCATGCAAAATTGAAACATGTAACAAATTTGAATTTGAAAATTGGCTGATACTTAGTGAGGAATGATGCTTACTAAAAACAGACCATTAGCGATGCTACGAGCGCCATCGTAGGCGTTTCTAAGGACTTATTGACTTACCCTCGTATTAGCGGTCGGTAATGATGTCGCTTGATTTTAGATATTTCAAAAGTTAACGATTAATAAGTGACTTCATAACCAGCAGTCACGCTAGGGGTAGTCAAAACAATGGATTTTCTGAGCAAATCTGCTCTGAAAAATTAAAGGCAGTTCAATTGACCAGGAAGGACATGGTTACGATTTTTTACGATTCGAGCGCAATAATTCCTACGAACTTTTTATAAAGAGGAAGTACGAACGTGGGGTAGTAACATACTTCCGTGAATTCTTGCACCGATTCAATTATTGATGAAGACACGACGCCATTCGGCATAAGGTGGGAAAACCCTAAAAATAAAAAAGTGGTCTCTTTTTAAACACGTGTAGTTATTGATCGACCTTAGGCGGATGACCATGCTCATATTTTAATGCCACACCACTGACTTCGTAATACAATACGTTTTAACTTGGAAAGTTAATTCAGAGACTGATTTATGGGATGTGCTTGAGATCGACGGGTGCGGTTTGGTTGTATACTGCTTATGAAGATACGGATGCTCCTTTAGGCTATTATGGACTATCTGAGCATCATTTCTTTAGTTTGAATTCTGCTGTTCCACTCTGCATTTATTCGGGGTTGTATACTAAAAATATCCCAAAAAATGGTTTACCCTATACCTAATCTCCGTTTACACACCGCCTGTAGGCTTTTGTTTTCCATTCTTTATTTGATTAACAATGTTGAACTTCCACCCATTGTATCCTTACGGAACAATGTAGTGGCCGTAGAAAATGAGTAATTATCTCTAAATAAATATTCCCGTTGAAGACACTTTCTAAGCTTCTGAAGTAATTCGACTAATTTAGTTGAAAAAATGTATCTAGTTAATGGTAAATGTGTAAGAGAAGCTTTCTTGAGGGGATAAAACCGACCACTCTTGTAACTCTCCAGTTAGCGGCTTTTATTGCCTCTTTATCCACAGATGCAGCAATTAAGAAGAGAGAGTGTTTTAGGTGATAGTACTGCTGAAAATGCGATCAAAGTAAATTCACGAAAAGGACGACGTATTCGTTTTCTTTATTTCTGTTTTACCTTTTTTGGAAACTAAAAAGTGAAAGCAAACAAACCGGAGGGTCTTCTGACTTGAAGACCAAGCACTCTTTCAAAAACCGTATAGAGGTGCATGACTAACGGACATGGAGAATCAAACCAACCTTGGAATCACATACAAAGACGAAATTTCATAAGTTCTCCCATCCGGTACTCTGTGATCCTAGTTAGCCTTCGCTGGTCTTACATTATACATGACACTTGTGCTTCAAGCTGGGTATAGTAAACATTTTAACGGATACGGAAAGGAAGAAAATAAAAGGAAAACACATGAAAGAAAAAAGGAAAACAAACAACACATATCCTCTCCACTTTAGGACTTAATTCAGTTTTTCTCTTTGCGAAATGACTTTTTTTCCCTTCGAGTGTGGAAGGCTGTGCACTTTCTAAAAGTGCAGAAAGCCTTCTTGACCTGGAATTAAACGAGAGAGTATAAAGCGAGGATACGATGTATTCATAGGAATGCCTATAAGCAGTCGTGTATCATCCGTTGTCGAGCTATTGTTCTCTCCTATTTACATGTAATTGTTGGCATAAGTATGATGACCTAACACCTTAAACAAGCATGTCATAGACAAGGTGGGTGTGGTTCCTTTCACAACCTGCTTTACTAAATATCGAAACCTACATATGTCCAGAGCATTGTGCTGGTCCTACGTCGCAATATGCAGAGTTTGCTTGTCTTGTCCTTGTTCCTTGTCCCCTAAGTTCACTTGTAAAATAATTTGAAGCATAATTATCTGAATCATTTTATAATTATGAATAAAGTTGCTGCAATTTCGACAACCTTGTGTGCCCATTGTTTACGATGGCAGGGCAACAATGCGATTGTTTATTGTTTGCCCAGGATACAACCTTGTCCGTGGTCTTGATGAATGCACACATTCGTCTTTCTCAATGGGGGGCATGATAGGATGAACTGTGTGTCCTTTGTGTTGTTGGAGTATTTGTTCACGGCACAAAAGGTTGTTTTGTTGGAGCAGTTGTGTGTTTGCGACTGCTCGATTACGTCAAATAAAGGACGGTTAAATAAAACCATCGTGAGCTTTTGAGTGATGATGATGATGAATAACGCATTTATTGTACAATCATTTAACAAATCTTGACTTAGGACTAAATGCTAAATCCTATTTTACAAACTTTTCTTATTCTTAAAATAATTTATTGGCTCCACAGAGCACTCTAAATTACACGATACAAGTTTGTGAAATGCCTTTCGGCGTATAATAATATTTTTATATTTTTATATTTTTATATTTTTATATTTTTATATTTTTATATTTTTATGTTTTTATATTTTTATATTTTTATATTTTTATATTTTTATATTTTTATATTTTTATATTTTTATATTTTTATATTTTTATATTTTTATATTTTTATATTTTTATATTTTTATATTTTTATATTTTTATATTTTTATATTTTTATATTTTTATATTTTTATATTTTTATATTTTTATATTTTTATATTTTTATATTTTTATATTTTTATATTTTTATATTTTTATATTTTTATATTTTTATATTTTTATATTTTTATATTTTTATATTTTCATATTTTTATATTTTTATATTTTTATATTTTTATATTTTTATATTTTTATATTTTTATATTTTTATATTTTTATATTTTTATATTTTTATATTTTTATATTTTTATATTTTTATATATATCCTGGAAGAAGTTCTCTTTTTTTTTTTAATAACAAGATAAAATAAAAAGTTAACAAACAAAAAAAAACATTAACAAAGATTTTAGACATACAGAGATTTTAAAACGAAAAGGAATCTAAATGAAAAATGGAAACGAAAAGGAAGAATAAATATATATGAAAAGGGAAATGAGGAATGGGAAGGGAAAGCGTAGCGCGTGAAGATCTTACTATATTTAGGGATTTAATTCCTTTTTTCATTGTCAATCCACCACCAGTTGGGATGGGGTCGGTCATTCATAGATTTATCTCGATCGCCTCTTGACATGCTAAAGCGCAAGTGAACTGCAGCATTTGATATATCACTGTTATAAAGAATCCGTTTGTCCCTGGCACCACGAAAAGCGTGGTAAATAATAGGGACTCCGTACTTGTTTTGGATAAGACCTTTCCTATCCAAGAGAGGGGACGCTTCAGGTGGGATAAACCCATTTTGGAGTGTATTCTCCAGGTACATGTCATTGGGGTAAAATGCTCCCGAGATAAGATCGCTGCACATTGCTCTTGCCGTGACACCACAAATAATTTTGATACTGAAATTGTCTATCCTATTCAATCCTGATTTGTCATACAATGTCTTATTAGGATCGAATTTCCTGTATTGAGACTCGGGTGTTCTATGTAATCCGAGGCAGGAACGCAAGCACTGCCTCTCGAACATGCGAAACTTTTCCATGTAGGATGGGGAAACGTTAAACCATACCGGGCAACCATATACTAATATTGGACGGATAAATGCTGAGTACGAAATAATTTTAACTTTGTGGTCTAGGAGACTATTTCGGAACCGATTTCTTGTCATTGCATATGCACTTTTAGCTGCGGAGAGGGCAGCTGCTATGTGCTTATCAAAGTATAGGTATTGATCCATCCAAATACCAAGGGACCTGACAACCGTTTTCACTTGCAGCGGAAGATTGTTGCTTCCTGTTGTGGATCCGCCCTAAGCTGCGTGCCCTATGCGATTGCAGCGCCGGACTGGGCGTTACGAGTAATGGACAAATGAATTCACGCCTTAATGCGCTCACTCTACACCAGAACGAGTGCGCCATTTTTATATTATTATTAGATTTCTCTCGGGAGAGGCGAACCTATAGCGCCGAGTGGGCGCCCCGAGATGCCATGAAATAACTGTTGCAGTTCTTTTTGAACAGTTGCAGGTTGTAACGCTCCGGGAACACTCGCGTGGGAAGGGAGTTCCACAGCTTCCCCGCTCTGTAACGGAACGAGTTCTGATACAGGGATGCTCGCGCCGTCGGGAGATGAACCACAAACGGGTGCGATCCGTCGGATTGTCTTGTGGAGCGCATATAAACCGAATTGCGTGGAATAATACCAAGAATCTCCGAAGAACAGCACCCGTGATAATATCTGTAATACAGACAGAGATCGGCTACTCGCCTTCGATGTGATAGCGACTGTAGTCCCGATGTCAGCGCCGAGTCCCCGATCAGGCGGATCGCTCGTCTCTGTACGCTCTCAAGTAGGTCGAGGGTATGTTTAGGAGTCGAGCTCCAAACATGAGAGCAATAGTCGAGCGCGGGTCTCTTTGGGATTTATATAGGAGAAGAAGTTGGGCCGGAGTAAAATATTTCTTGGCTCTAAAAAGATAGCTCAGTTTTCCAGAGGCTGATCTGGCGATAACTGATACGTGTTTATGCCATGATACATTCCCACAGACCGTGACGCTGAGCAATCTCAAACTTTCCCCAGCCTCGAGGGCCCGGCCATTCATCATCAGCTGTGGAACCGATGATCCAGTTTTCTTTGTGAATGTTGTATACTGGGTCTTCGTTGCGTTGAAGTCGACAGGATTGGCCTTTCCCCACTGCAGGACCCTATCTAGATCCCGATTCAGAGAGCCAATCTGTCTACATCTCAGCTGTTGCGACGTAGATGCACCAATCGGCCGATCACTCGAAAAGGAGGAAACAAGCGTACTATCATCCGCAAAACTGAACACTTTGTTATCCGTAGTCTCCAACAAATCATTTATGTGAAGCAAAAACAAGGTTGGAGCCTAAATAGAACCTTGGGGCACCCCCGAATTAACAGGATACAGATCCGAACACTCGCCGTGCACAACAACCCGGATCGATCGATTCTCGAGGAAGCTCCTCGTCCAGTCACAAAGCTGTTGGGATAGTCCATATGAACGAAGTTTGCTCAGCAATGCCCCGTGCCAGATGCGGTCGAAAGCCTTGGAGATATCCAATGCGACCGCCCTTGACTCCACCATGCCGTTCAATGGCAGATGTCCATATATCGGGTATAAGTGTCAAAAGGTCTCCCGTGGACCGCCTGCCACGGAATCCGTATTGACGTTCATTCAGAAGTCCGTTGCACTCCAAATACTTAACTAACTCCGTACTGATGACTTTTTCCATTGCCTTAGATAAAATAGACAGTAATGCTATCGGACGGTAAATTTGTGGTAGACACTTTTTTCCGGTCTTTGGGATTGGCTGAACTCGAGCGATTTTCCAGCAGGCAGGTAAGGACCTCCGTGCATAAGATAAACGGAAGAGTCTGCCAAGAACCGGAGATAGTTCTGGAGTACAGTTCTTAAGGACTATTGCTGGTATTCCGTCCTGGCCGGTTGCCTTCCTACAATCCAGTTCACGTAGAATGCGTTGAATAGTGCGCGGACGAAATCTCACATCCCACATAGAAGACCGTACGGGCGAGATAGAAATAAATTCGCGAACACATTAGTTTTATCCTTTGGATTCGTGACTAGCGTCTCGCTGTCTGTCACCAACGGGGGAAAGAGGAGGATGCGAAGTTACTGCTGACAGCCTTTGCCATTGACCAGAAGGAGCGCGAACCAGTTGGGCACCGAAGGAGCTTATTGATCACCCTGTCGTTGTGAACCTTCTTCGCGGTATCAATTGCCTGGTTGCACGCGTTTCTGATTCTAACAAAATTCGTTCTGTTAACATCGGTGGGATTGGAGCGCCATTGCTTAAAAGCTCTATTTTTCGCCGCTGTAATCAGCTCGCACTTTTTGTCAAACCAAGGTTTATCAGACGAACTTCGTTTGATGGAATGTGGAATATACATCTCCATCCCCAGGAGAATAATCTCTGATACCGACTCCGCGCAAGCGTTAACATCGGAGTTTCCGAAGCACACCTCCGACCATGGAAAGGATGCGAAGAAATCTCGCATATCGTCCCAGTTAGCAGCCCCATACTTCCATACATGGCGAAGCTGCCTAGGCCGGTTATTCGCTTGATATGCAAGTGCTTGCACGACAGATACCAAGCAGTGATCTGAGTTTCCCACTGGCGCAGAAACCTCTACGGTATGAATACTCGGTTTGGATGTCAAAATCAGATCCAGGGTGTTCGCATAATCGCCCCGGGCATCCGGCACTCGCGATGGCTCCCCCACGAGTTGAGTCAAGTTGTGGCTTACAGCAAACATCTCCGCCAGCCTTCCAGCCTCGTTGGTTCTGTTAGAATGTAACAACCAGTCGGAATTGTGCACATTAAAATCGCCAAGGACAACAATTTCAGAAGCTGTATCCAGTCGACGGTATATGAAAGATGTTCGAAAAATGTTGCTGGTCGATCGTCATTCGGGGAGCGGTAAAGACAACAAACAAATTTAACGGAATTCCTCAGCACGACCCTCAACCATATGATGTCCATATTATTGGGTTCCAACGCCTCCATCCTCTGGCATGCCAGATTGGACCGCGCGAAAACGCAGACTCCGCCCTTAAAACGGAATCTCGAATATAAGTCGTATCCTGAGCAACGAAGATATGTCGAATCAGTTGACGAATCGACCTGGGTCTCAGTTAGGGCAAGGATATCAGGTTTCGTTGTTTGCAAATATTGGTGGACGGCGTTTACATTGGTATTGGTGAAACCGATGCCCCTGATGTGACAAAATGCCGTCACCAGTCGACCGTGGGCCGAGCCTCGAGAGCGAGCCCGGTTATGCGATGACGAACCTCTCAAAGTTCCATTATTTATCATGATATCTCCATGATGTTCCCCCTGACATAGTCCCCCGGAGATCCGAATGGGAGACTAGTTTACCTCCGGAATTCTTTATATCAGAAGGTACCATCATGACTTATCTCCGTGCCAGTCCGGGCCATCAGCCACACATCCGAAACACTGTCGAAGATTTCTCTCGGCGATATCGCGGAATGTACAACGTGACGGGGTGGTATCTCACCTTGGGACCGACTACCACCTAACCAACATTTTCTCGAACCGGTCCATCAGCCAGGCTCCGAAAGATGGCCAGGGATTTCTCCCGACCATTTCACGGAGCCTAAAGCTTGATGGGGTGGTATTTCACCGGGCGCACAGGGCGTTGGGACCCCAGCTACCACTTGGCCTTTAGTCGCCTCTTACGACAAGCCGGCCTAGCTGTGAGTATATTCTAACGCCCTACTCACAGGGCTTCAACATGACGTAACACATGAATTGTTTTCATGCTAATCATTGTTAAGTTCCTTTTTAATAAATAATATCTTTCGTACGAGTAGTCGCCCATTCATTTCATTTCCTGCTAGAACAGGTTACGGGTCCAGGAGGAGAACATCGTCTGGACAATCGAAATTGGAAATCAAAAAGATGAGAAGACAACGTGGAAAACACACGCGGAAATATAACCTCACTGCAAACAAAATGGACAGTCAAGCTACGAACGTAATGCGCATACAAATGCTAACCAGAGATAATTACGATACCTGGAGACCAAGAATGCGGGCACTCATGACGAAAAACAAAACGTGAGCTCACGCAAGCGGTGAAAAACCGAAACCGGAAGCAGCCGAAAATTTGCAAACGTGGAAAGACGAGGACGAAAAGGCGAAAGCCGATCTGTATCTCGCTGTTGGCGACGCCGAACTCAGGCAAATTAGATACTGCGAAACAGCCCGAGAAATTTGGTTGAAGCTTGAAGCAATTTTCAAATCGAAAGGACCGGCGGAAAAGGCATCATTGTGGAAGCGGCTAATGAATCATCGACTCACCGAAGGCGGAGATGTACAACGACACGTCGACGAATTCTCCGATATGGTCGACAAAATGTCTGAGTTATCCGTACAAGTCAGCATTGAATTACAATCGATCATGCTTTTACACAGTCTGCTGGAGAGCTACGAGAATTTTAGATGCGCCATCGAGTCGAGAGACGAGTTACCTTCGCCGGAACATCTGAAAATGAAAATCCTCGACGAAAGCGCGACGAGAAGACAACGCAGCCAAGCCGAAGAGCAAGCAATGTTCGCGAGAAAAGGAACGCCGAATTGGAAAAAGACTACGAACAAAGCGTCGAACAAGTCCGTCGATAAATCGGATGATCAACGCGCCGGCGGATCATTCAAATACAAATGCCATAGATGTCGCCAAATCGGTCACAAGGCAATAAATTGTCCGGAGAGGGCCGAACGAAACGCGAAACATCCCGAAAACAAAGAAAAAGCCACCATCGGCGAAGACATTTCCTTCCTAACCTCCCACGCAGACGCAGATTCTTGCTTTGCAGGGAACATTTAGAAAAACGATACGTGGTGTCTCGATAGCGGATGCACATCACACCTATGCCGCGACAAGGACGTATTCGAACAAATCGCAAGTGCTGGAAATTTAAAGATTAACCTGGCAATTTAAAGATTAACATGGCTCCACCGACGTAAAAGCGAAATGAACCGTAAAAATCGTGACATCTTACGGAGACACGACTCGGATCATACGTTTGGAAAACGCCCTGCACCTACCCGACCTGCGTAACAACCTCGTCTCGGTCGCGAAGATCACGGACGCCGGAAACAGCGTGACGTTCACGCGAGTTAATATTTTGGTTAATTTACTGGATAGTAAAACAAGGTTATTTTCCAAAGACTTATAGTCCTTTATTGGATAATATAACTTTACCTATCTATCCTAGATTATAAACTACCCTGTTAACTGAATTTCATTCATATTTATACCTAAGTCTAAGTTCGACACATCTCGATACTCCCACGGTTGCTTGTGCGGCTTATCTTTGATGTTCTCATGGTTCGTGTGTGTGCGGCTTATCTTTGATGTTCCCATGGTTTGTTCTTGTGCGGCTTATCGCTATGTTCCCATGGTTATCTGCAAGTGTAGATATTTCCTTATCTTGGGGTTTGTGTGAATCGTTAACTCTCCCCGGTGTTAAACAAAATCGTCCCGATTTTTCGCTTGGAGTCTTTGTTGACCTTTATGAGATGCTTCATCAAACTTTTCAATTTTTTTCTTGTTTCTTAAATTCTAAAATAATGACTACAGTTATAATTAGTACAATAAACACAAAAATTATGATTGCGCTCTTAGTTGGGTGCTCTTCGATTGGTATTAAACATCGAGTTAATATTTGAAAATCTTAAATTGTTATTGGTTGACAGTATTTCTTTGATTGATACAATTTTTAGTTAATATGCTACGTATAGGTTTTACAATTCTCCTGTGTAAGTTTTCATATTTTATTTTAGCTATTGTTTCATCAGATGTTGATGTTGTATTTGTTAAACGAACTATACAATTATCTTCCTGTTTATTAATCTGGCAAATTAAGTTACCCAAATAAAGTTTCGCAATTTTTCATTCTAACATAATATTCCCTGCACAACGCTATCTTATTATCTGTTTTAATTTTTCCGTGTAGGAATCCTATTGGTGTGAGTTTGAATAATTCACATTATTCTTTGATTACCGCGTGTATTTGTAGATTGTAACGAAGCTGTCATCTATTCTTGCCATGCTGATATACGAATATTCAAGTACGTTGATTAATCGAACTTGCTTGTCTTCTACATTCAATAACCCTGCCCCATCATGCATGTCTAATGTTTCTAACAAGATTGTCTCCGCTACTTAATCGAAGTTGGTCGTGAATCTGTTCTAACAGGAATCTTCTCTGAGAGTTTTTTACGTCTAACGTCTTTAATACTTTTTCAAAATGTTTGTAAGATTTGTTACATGAACTAGGAAGTTGTAATTGTAGAAGATGAATATGTCGTCAGTTGGTGTCAGGATGTATCTCTTTCCTTTCAGGTTTTCGATTTGAATGGCCGATTTTACTAGGCCGACAATCACGAGTAATATCAGGTATTTCATCTTCATCTTTTTTCAGTGTGTAATTCTTGATGCTGTCTTTGTGGATTACTATCCCCCTTGTGGTTAAAATTGTGTCCCCACAATCCTTGTCTACGATGTGTTTCCTGTATCGGGCGTTGTTCTTCTTTCTTAATCCAGCGATTCTTACCAAAATTTGCTCTCCTTTTTCGAATGTCCTTTCTTTCGTTCCGGTATTGAGTCTTTTTAAAGTTTTTTCGGATGCTTTTTGTAATTTGTCGTGAATTTCCTCAGGCTGAATGTGTATCGAGTTAAAATGAATTTCTCGAGGTTTAAATCCAGTAACCGAGTGTATACTGTTGTTAATTTCTGATACTGCGGTTAAAATTTCCTCGGTTGTATTAGTACCGTTTTGGATTGTAAAAATTCGGGTCAATTCCGAAATTGTACTGTGGGCTCGTTCCACTTGCCCATTTGCTGTCGATCGGTACACCGGTGTTTCAATTTTTTGAATGGCTCTTTTTATACACATTTGTTTGACCATTGCGGTATTCAAGCATGGTTCGTTATCGGTCATAAGTCGTTTGCATGTGGGAAAATTGTTTGTCAGACATTCCTCTAACTTTAGGTCCATTCTTTCTCTGGTGTCGCATTCTCTGATAACTATGTATTTCGAGAATTTGTCTATTAATGTTAAGTATGTTCTTTTGTCGTTGAAATACAAATCAGCATGAATGTATTCTCCGGGTTTTCCTGGGATTTCTGAATCTCTTAAAGGCTGTTTAGTTGGGTTTCTTTCATACCTACCGAATAGGCATGCTGTGCATTTTTTGTTAAAAGTTTTACAGTTAGCTTTAACTTCTGGCCAATAGTATTTTTCCATGATCTCTTGGACGTTATTCTTATAACCTCTATGAGCTCTGTTATGAATATTTTCTATTATTTTCATTTGCTGGTTAATATCTGTTACATCTTCTAATTCGTTAGGAGTTAATACAAATTTGTAGTGAGAAAAAACCTCTGTTAAAATTGGTTTGATTCTGTGTAACAATTCGTATCCTATTTTTACTGCGGTCACTCTATTGGGATCTAAAATTCCTCTTAACATGTTTGTTAGTTGTCGTTCGTCATTAAATTTTATTATGTATCTGGTTTTCTTGGGAAATGGGTTCGTCGTAATAATTTCGTTTTTCTCCTTATCGTAAAGTATCCTTAGTTGTACGCCATATGAATTAAATGGTTGTGTAAGTGTTTTTAATTTTTCATTTGCTGAGCTATCTGTAGAATGTTCTGAGGATAATAATGAAGAATTTATCTGTTGTCTGGACAAAGCGTCAGCGACTACATTCTGTTTTCCTGGTTTATATACCAGTTTTGCTCCAAAGTCCTCTATAATTCCTTTCCATCTCATTAATTTATTATTTGGATTTTTATCGGAAATAGCAAAAGTTAAAGATTGATGATCTGTGTAGATCGTAAGGTCAGCTACTCCATAAATATAATTTCTCAATTTCTGTAAAGCCCAAATTATGGCTAGAAGTTCCTTTTCGTTAGTACTATACTTTTCTTCCGTTTTACTGAGTGTTCTTGATAAAAAATGTATCGGTTTCCCATTTTGACTGAGTACAGCTCCAATAGCTACGTTGGATGCATCGGTGGTCAGTTCAAAAGGTTTCTTGTAATCTGGTTGAAACAATTCTACCTGTTCACGAAGGTGTGCTTTCAAACTATCTATGGCTTTTGTGGCTGGTTCATCTAATTTAATTTCAGTATTCTTACTTTTGTTTTTATCTACTTGTGCATTATTTCCTCTTAAATGAATTGTTAAAGGTTTGGCTATGGCTGCATATCCTTTTATAAACTTTCTATAGTACCCTGTTAATCCTAAAAATCCTCTTAGTTCTTTCAGAGTTGTTGGTATCGGATATTTATTGATTGTTTCAACTTTCTCAGGGTTTGTAGAAATTCTATTATGTTTGATAATATGACCTAAATATTCTACTTCAGTTTGAAAGAATTTCGATTTTTCGGCAGATACTTTTAATGTTGCTTCATTTAAGGCTTCGAAAATTGTTCTGATGTGTTGCATGTGTTCTTCTTCAGATGTAGAATATATTAACACGTCATCGATGTACACATATGCGAATTTACCTATGAATTCACGTAATATGTCATCTACACATCTCTGAAAGATTGATGGTGCATTCTTTAGACCGAAAGGCATTCGTACGAATTCGTATTTTCCTCCGTTAACGCAGAAAGCTGTTTTTTCACAATCTTTCTCAGCAATTTTGATTTGATGGAATCCTGATTCCAAATCAAGAGTGGTAAAATATTTTGCCTTTCCTAAGTTTAATATGGTCATGTTTACGTCTGGAATGATGTATCGATCAGTAATAGTATTTGAGTTTAATTTATGGAAGTCTATGACCATTCGTTTCTTCGGTTTGCCTAATTCATCAAAACCTTTTTTGGGTACTGTCCATATAGGTGAGTTATATGGTGAAACACTTCTTCTAATTATTCCTTCTTTTAATAGCTTCTGAATTTCTTTGTTCACGAATTCATTGTCTGCGATAGGATATGGATATTGTTTTGTCCATATCGGTTCCTCACTTTTCGTTCTAACTGTTGCTTCTATCGTAGTTGTAAAGGGTAGTGGTCCTATGCCATTATTTTCCCTGATTAATCTGTCTATCTCCTCTTTATATTTCTCGTTGCCTACTATGTAGTTAATTCGAGATCCTTTTTCTTCCTTTACTAACTTGAATGTCATATTCTCGGGATCTATCATCCTGCCTAACTTTGTTATACCTTCCCATCCTAATATCATATCATAAATTTCCATTGGTAATTCGTAAAATGTTATTTCTCTGTCGAATATCGGCACAATTCGTTTAGTGTCCAAGTATGAAGTTGCATGAATTGACTTAACTCTAATTGGTTTAATCTTAATTCTATCAGATAATTCACATTTGGGATTAATATAATTATGGGTTGCGCCACTGTCAATCAGGATTTTGAATTGTCTTCCTGATTTTTGACCTTTTAATATGAGGGTGGGCAACCCGTCTACCAGTTTTAAAGATTCGGTCTTAATACTATTTACCGTTTGCTGATCCGGTTCTGGATAAATGCTACTGTCGTCTTCGTCTTCGTTCTTAGATTGTTGTGACTTGTTGATACGTTGTTGCTTGTGATTGTTGAATGACGGTGGTTGCCATCTCTTCATTGGTTGACTCTCATGTTGATATTGGTGTTGCGGTCGATGGGGCTGTGGCCTGAATGGATTTGGGTATCGTCGCATGTCTCGAATAGTTGAGTCGATGTCCATAGGTTGTTCTTGCTGTCGCACACGATGATGGGGCTGATGCGACATTGCTCTGGGTTTACTTGCGTGTGGTGCTTGATGTCTGTACGTGAAATTCGGAGCGATGTTACTATATTGACTTGTATGTTGAACAGTCAATGCGATGCCGTATGCTTCAGATAGGGTGGCATTTCTATATGCAAATACTGCGCTTCGGGCGTCGAGATTGTTGAGTCCATCCATGAATACTCTGGCTGCATCTTTTTCTGCCTTTTCTACGAAGGATCTTCTAGTTTCTGCGACTCTGTATTCGGCTTGTAGTTTTGTCACTATCAGGTTTAATGCTCGGTGGATCTCATCGTAGTATGCTGTTAGGGATTTGCTTCCTTGCCTGATTCTGCTCATTTCAGCTTCCAATACGAATAATGGGCGAATGTCACTGTATGTTGCATCCAGTCGATCTATTATAGCATTAAAGTTGATTTTGGTGTTATTATTCTCTAACACTGTTGCAGCTTCTCCAGTTATTTTATTAAACACTATGTTTAGGGCTGCTCCATAAATAGGATACATCATGAACGGGGTAATGGCGTCCATCAAATTTTTAGCTCTCCTCCGCCATGCTGTGTATTTATTCACATCACCATTAAACTCTGGCAATGTCTCGAACATTTTGAGTTGCACATCTTCGGGTTTGTTAAGTACAATCGGTGTATCTTCGTACTCCGTGATTGAAATTCTTGCTTGGGACATAGAATTCTCGAGCTGCGTCATCAAGCCTTGCATTTGTTGCTGCATTGCGATGAAACCTTGTTTCATAAAGGTGATCTCTGCTTCCATTTTTGCTATATTATTGTTGTTTGCCATGGTGCTGGTTGATTGTTGGTTCAAATCTTCAGTTGATTCTTCGTCGGACGAATTGTCGTCAATACGGGATAGCGGGGGTAGTCTTCTCTTCACTTTCTTGAACTTCATTTACTTTAATCTGCCATGCAGATATTATGTGTGAGTTAATACGTTAACTTGTTTCCTGTTGTCCGGAACTGGATCAGCTATACTAATTTATGTCCGTGGGTTGGTCCGCTCACTGGAGGTTATCGGTTATCGTCTCCCTATTTCTGCATTCGTATGTGCCTTTAAGGAGATGTGTTGATTTGTTAACCTCCTGGCAGGATCGCCAGTTAATATTTTGGTTAATTTACTGGATAGTAAAACAAGGTTATTTTCCAAAGACTTATAGTCCTTTATTGGATAATATAACTTTACCTATCTATCCTAGATTATAAACTACCCTGTTAACTGAATTTCATTCATATTTATACCTAAGTCTAAGTTCGACACATCTCGATACTCCCACGGTTGCTTGTGCGGCTTATCTTTGATGTTCTCATGGTTCGTGTGTGTGCGGCTTATCTTTGATGTTCCCATGGTTTGTTCTTGTGCGGCTTATCGCTATGTTCCCATGGTTATCTGCAAGTGTAGATATTTCCTTATCTTGGGGTTTGTGTGAATCGTTAACTCGCGCGAAGGAGCTACAATCAAAAGCAACCACGGATCTACGATCGCAGTAGCAGATCGGAAAGGAGATCTCTACTTTCTCCGCGAATCCGGAAAAGAATCCATCTGCGCCCTGTCGACGGGAACGCGCAAGCCTCCAATAACCGCTTGGCACGAGAGATTCGGCCACATTAACTGGCGCGATCTCTTGGAGATGAGCAAAACGGGGATAGTATCCGGACTTGACCTAGAAGACGACGGAACCACAAATACGTGCGAGACCTGTTCGGAAGCGAAGATTACCGCGCTACCCTTCGGAAAGAAATCGCACCGAAGCGGACAATTATTGGATATCGTCCATGCCGACGTATGCGGACCGATGAGAGAGGAATCAAGGGGCAAAGCTAGGTATTTCCTCACGCTAACCGACGACTACTCCCGTTGGACAGAAGTAAGGTTTCTGCAAAAGAAAGGCGACGTCTTGAAGTTTTTCAAGGAATTCAAGGCTCTCGTCGAAAATAAAACAGGACGAAAAATTAAATGTATGCAATCCGACAACGGACGAGAGTTCTGTGGCGACTCTAACAGATACACACACAATTCACAAGCAAAATAGTGAACAGCACCGAACGAAAAATCGAATAAGAAAATACACCAGAGCCGTATATACCTTAGCGATAACATAACAATTCACATCAGTATAGTCGAGTTTAAAAATCAAATTCTAAAATCGGCCAGTAGCCTGATGGGTGACGCTTAGGTTCAATTCTTGGTGATTCAAACTGTCATAGCGTCAGTTCGAATCACACGTTCGTCTTCACTATTCTTTCAAACGCTATACTTCTGTAACGAAGAATTCGACAGATTC
This sequence comes from Microdon myrmicae, assembly GCA_963931805.1. Classification (NCBI taxonomy): domain Eukaryota; kingdom Metazoa; phylum Arthropoda; class Insecta; order Diptera; family Syrphidae; genus Microdon; species Microdon myrmicae. Next base: position 257,814,505 of record OZ007497.1, on the reverse strand, counting down.
TTGAAGGGAGAGGGAATTGCGCAAAAACTCACGACGCCATACACTTCCCAGTTAAATGGAGTAGCGGAAAGGAAAAACCCCACGCTCTTCGAAATGGCGCGTTGCATGTTGACGCAATCGAAGCTCTCAACCTCGTTTTGGGCAGAAGCGATCGCCACGGCAAACTTCGTAAGAAATCGATGCATTACGAAGACGCTAGGAGATAAAACCTCTTACGAATTATGGCACGGAACACGCCCGAACGTCAAAAACAGGCGAACTTTCGGAGAGACAGCATATATGTTGGATAAAACTCCCGGAAAAGGGAAGCTGGAACCGCGAGGTATGAAATGCGTTTTCCTCGGATACGACGAATCGACTCAAGGCTAGCGAGTATGGGTATCAAACAAACGAAGGGTAACCACGACACGAGACATCAAGTTTACTGATACCAATACAAAAACGGAAATGCATAACGAATCGTCATCGCCTTCGTCAAATCTGAATCGAGATGCAAATCACAATCCCGAGGGAGTATCACTGCCGATTTCTTTGAACCTCACCTAGGTGGGGAGCACGACGAGGAATCGAGAAATGAATCGCAGGAACACGACGACCCGACTGGAGAAAGGGACGAGATCACCGAAACGACCAGGAGAGCCCCGGGTAGACCTACAAAGATTCTCACCGGACGACCCGGTCGCCCGCTAAAATTGTATCGAACCACGTAAGAAGACGAGGATCCTTGCGGATCGAGCGGGGATGGGATCGACCGAACCCTCGACGACGAGAAGTCGTACATCTCGGACGGCCTGGAGACAAATTTAGCCAGTCTTCACTCGGAGGTCCGATATCGGCAAGCATTGAACGGACCGGATAAAGAAGAATGGTTGGACGCCGTCGTCGAAGAAGTCAAATGCTTAATCAAGAGCGATACATGGCTGATCGTGAATCGACCCAAGAATCGCAACGTGGTCGGATGTCGAATCGTCCTCAGGAACAAGTACGACTCGGGCGGCGAGGTCGAGAGAAGGAAGGCACGACTCGTGGTGAGGGGGTTCGCTCAGGGACCCGGGATCGATTTTCACGATACCGACGCTCCGGTCGCTCGCCTGGGATCCATGCGTATGCTACTTGCACTGGCGGTCAAGCACGACCTTAAGGTGCATCAGATGGCCATCACGACCGCCTATCTAAACGGTACGATCGAAGAGGAAACATACATGGAATTACCCGACTTACTCGCTGGATGCTTGAAGAAAATCGTCGCGACACAAGGCAAATCCGACATCGAGAGCCGCGTCAAGGAAATGCTAAAACAGCTTCAGGGTGGCGAGAAGGTTTGTCGTCTGAAAAGGGCCTTGTACGGCCTTAAACAGGCCGATCGACAATGGCATAAGAAACTGGATGGGAAACTCGAAGAATTAAATATGACACCGACGAGCGCGGATCCGTGCGATTATCGCCTCAAACGAGGGAGAGAACCGTTGATAATACTGATCTACGTTGACGACATTTTGATATTCTATCGAGACCAGAAGGATCTTGATTTCGTCCGAAAAGGTTTGTCGCAGGAATTCGAGGCGAGAGATCTGGGAACAGCTCGCTATTGTTTGGGGATCGAAATCACCAGGAGCAGAAATCAGATTACCATTTCTCAACCAAACTACGTTCGGGAACTACTCTTTCGATTTCGGATGGAGGTCTGTAACACTGTCAGTACTCCCTTTGAATCGAGTTCGAGGCTCGAAAAGGACGTTGAAGAAGAAGGATCATCAGGAGGAAATCGGCCCTATCACGAGCTTGTCGGAGCTCTGAATTACTTGGCGATTACCACAAGATCGGACATTTCGCATATTGTCAGTTGTCTCAGTCAATTCAACACTTGTCACGGCGAGGCACACCGGAAGGCGGCGCGTCCTGAGATATCTGAAGGGGACCGCCAACATCAGAATCACGTACACGAAGAACATGTAAACCTTGGAAGGGTTTGTTGACGCCGATTGGGCTGGGTGCCCGGTAGATCGAAGGTCGTATACCGGATTCGTCTTTAACCTGAGCGGTACCGCCATCAGTTGGGAGTCGAGGAAACAGCGCACTGTCGCGCTTTCGTCCACTGAGGCGGAGTTCATGGCATTAACTGAAGCCGCGAGAGAAGTCCTATACATACAGGGATTCTTGTCGGAGCTCAAGCTGTCCGAGTGTGACAGAATTCTGGTGATGAACGACAACCGAGGGGCACAACTACTGACCCAGAATCACACGTTTCACGCGAGATCGAAACACATCGACATCAGGCACCATTTCGTCAGAGATGTCTTGCGCGAAGGTCGACTGGACATTAAGCACCTTCCTTCGGATAAGATGCCCGCGGATTTTCTTACGAAGGGATTGACAAAAGAAAAACATCGGAAGTGTCTGGATGTGATCGGCGTCGGGGGTTCTTCAGAGGATCGGCCTCTCGCTACAATCGAGGAGGAGTGTTGTGGATCCGCCCCAAGCTCCGTGATCAATGCGATTGCAGCGCCGGACTGGGCGTTATGAGTAAAGGACAAATGAATTCATGCCTTAATGCGCTCACTCTACATCTGACAGTTACACCAGAACGAGTGCGCCTGTTCCTTCAACATGACGTAACACTTGAATTGTTTTTATGCTAATCATTGTTAAGTTCCTTTTTATAAATAATATCTTTCGTACGAGTAGTCGCCCGTTCATTTCATTTCCTGCTACAACACTTCCTACAATGGAAACGTTTTTCCAATTATCCCTTTTATCTCTTGAAGCTGTAGAAAGAGGTGTTCTAAAAAGGATAGTTTCTGTTTTTTGGAAGTTAATTTTCAATTTCCAATCGTCACAAAAGCGTTTGATTTTATTGAAGTCGTCTTGAAGAAGTCTGTTAGACTGATCTGTACACCACAATATCGTCGGCATATGCAATAGCATGATTAAGCGACCCAACTAGATCACTAGTATAAATATTGAAGAGAATGGGAGAATTCACGGCTCCCTGCTGCAAGCCATTTTTAATATGAAAAGTTTTATTGGAGATTTTGTCCCCACATTTTCCCACAAATTGCTTATCCATTAGCATATCGTAAATGATGTATAACAGATATCCGGGAAAACCTAGATTTGATAGCTTATATACAAGTCCTTCTAACCATACGGTATCGAAGGCCTTTTCAAAGTCAACCAAACATACTCCTGTGCATTTTCGTTTTGCCTTGTTCCACTGAATGTCGGAAACAGGTTTTGTAGCTGCATGAACTGTGTCGTGCCCCGCTCTAAAGCTAAACTGGTTGTTCGGAATGATGTCGTTTTCATCACACCAGTTTATCAATGCCTTATTTATGATTTTCTCGAATATTTTGCTAGACTAATCGAGCGAAGATTGGCGGGATTGCTCCCGTCCTTGCCCTTTTTGGGGATGGGATGGGCTACTGCAATTTTCCAACGTCTTGGAAAGTATGCATTATTTAGAGCGTTATTGAACAAGGTAGTGTAAATTTTCACCGCTTCCGGAGGCAGATGTTTAAGAACAGTATTCGGAATACCATCTGTTCCAGAGGATTTTTTGTTTTCAATGGATCTAAGGATGTCCACGAGTTCATTCATGTTCACAAATATACTTGTGTGCGAGTTTCTAAGTGGCGCATCCGCTCTATTGTTTTCACTGAAGACGATGAATCTTTTGTTTTCGGGATGCCAACTTTGCCGTTCATTGTGCAGCGATATATGGTTTTGGATAGCTCTGTTTTCGATGTCGTGGTTAGTATGAATGGATTCATTCACTCTGTGTACTGCCTCGAAACAGGCGCCTATTGAGTCCGCTTTCTCTTGCGGATCCTTGACTACCATTAATTCTTCGTTGGAGTTAATGTGTTCTGGGGTGAGTCCTGCGTTCAACAATATTTGACAATTCTCGGGAGTCCTCGGGACTCGAAGGCAGGGAATGTCATTATGATTTTTTCTTCTAAAAACTTTATTTATTTGCGGAAACATATTCCTACCACTGGTTTTAAAGGAGAGCATTTTCATTTTTATCTATTCTACATGAGAAACAACCCACAATTCCAACCAACATTTCCACCTAATAATCGACCGCTTTCAGCGCGTCATACTTACCCATTTCCTTTATATGTATTCCCCTGTAAAACTTTTCAAACGGACGTATAGCTAAACTCATTATCCTTTGCAGATAATGCATAATTGAGTTTAGCTACATAAATGTCATACGGCAACTCCATTCTTCCACGAGTTTCCCATCGGAAATCTCATAACGCCGGTTAGCAAGAACAAGTCTAAAAGAACGACGCTGTTGCATCATAGCAAAATAGCTGGGGTAATTTCAGCGTCTTAGAGTCTGGTTCTCACGCGAATTACTTCCCAAACATCAGCGGCGTCCTATCGACTTTCCCTCAGATCACCCATTCGCTGGGATCAATGATCTCTCTTTGCAGGGGAGTAACATCAGCTAGGTTTCCCTCTCATTCGTATTTCTTTCCACGGTTCAATGTGCTCCGACTACACCATAGCCGTACCACTGGGTCACCAAGTCATGTCAGTAGCTGCATCTGATACCAACACACACAACCAAAGCTACCCCGAGATCACAGCATATCATGTTTTCTGTGCTCACATTCTTCATGTCCGTCAATTACCCTATTAACAAAAGTTACTCATACTTTGACGGGCGTGAAGTTGAGAGAGCAGAGGCGTGGTCTCTTCTGGTTGCCTGTGTGTAGAAAGAAATATGAATTTCCACCCTAATTCAGTTTAGTCACTATTGAATCATCACAGCGTTAGTTCACACCGCCGCTCGTCACCAAAAATCAATTTCGCGGGTATTATTCGAGGTCGTTGGATTATAAGTGCCGGGGGAATAAACTGAAATACAAGTGTAATCTAAATCAAAAAAAAAAAAAAAAAACAAACTAAACGTTAATTAATTTAAAAATAAATATAAGTTAATCATTGTTACTTCGAAACCAAGGACAGTTGTTCTCAACTCAAGCCAAAATTAGAAAAATATAAAAATACTATTTCAATTCATAACAGTTTGTGTTTATTTTCTTTCCTCCCTCGTTGGTTACGTTTCGGAGTGCTATTTGTTCAGTGAAGTGTTGGGGGATTAAGTGAATCCTGTGCCATACGTTGGCATCCATACTTCAACCCCCCCCCAAGATGCCTTTGAGTCCTCTGAAAAAAAATGAACAAGGATAATTTTGTATTTTGCAGTACTTATTTTTGACACTGTTGACTGTACACCTCACGTGTACCCTTAGCAACTTCTCGTGTATAATAGGACTAAATATTCAAAAAAAACCTCCAAAAATGCACATGTCGAAAACTTATCCATAAACAACTTTCTCAATTTGATTTTTGAGTTTAGCGTGCCACAATATAGTGGCATTGTATATATATATATAATTTTTATTTTATTTTATACGAGGGTTGCCTTTTATATTTCGGGATTAGAGAACAAAAACAAATATTGATCATCGAAAATCACTTTATTGTTTTTCTAAATATTCCCCATGAAGATCTATACACTTTTGCATGCGTTTGAACCAATTGTCGAAGCACTTTTGCCACTCTGATTGAGGTATCTCCAACACATGCATTCTGAATGCAGCAACCGCTTCTTCAGGTGTCGAAAAACGTTGACCTCTCAGTTTGTTTTTTACGAACGGGAATAAAAAGAAGTCATTCGGTGCCGTACATATATGTATTTAACACTTTTCACGCGCAGGACATTTTTCAGAATGGTCTTTACCCATCTACTAAAAAATCAATACTATGAACTTCGTTTCTTATTGTTAATCGACGATCTTTGAACACCAAATCTGATGTTAGTGATATGTTATGTATCACGTATGCACATCCGAAGAGTTTCCGACTCTGTTATTACATTTTTGCTCTACAAATTTTGGTGAGTAGGACATGGTGCTCTCTAGTTTGTTTTTTAAAAACACACGTTATGAATATCGATTTGTATATTCAGGTGGTTGGACGTCAGAGAACACACATAAACGTCAGAGGGAAGGTATTCGAAAAAGTTAGAGAATTTAAATATCTGGGAACAATATTGACGGCCAGGAACAAAATGTCGAAGGAAATTAACAAAATACTACACTCCGGCAACGCTAGTTGCCGTGCAGTCAGTAAACTGCTGAAATCCAAACTACTATCACGTAATATAAAGCCCCGTGTCTATAGAACCATAATCATGCCGATTGTCCTATACGGATGTGAAACATCCTCTCTCACAAAACGGGAAGAAAACAAATTCCGCGTAATCGAGAATACAGTTCTCAGGGGTATCTTTGCCGGTAAATATGACGAGGAGGCAGGAAACTCCATACCCACGATTTAGAAAAGCTATACCGGGTTCCTGTTTTAAGATCGGTGTCTTTTTCTGTATGACTGTATGGAAGCGCTTATAGAAAGTACATGATTATCATACAGATGACAACATCCGTGCCGTTCGGGAGCTTATTGAAAGAGATCCATTGTTAATTATTGGAGAAATCTTATCAGAAGTGTGTATCAGCAATGGCATTGTTCAATCCATCATGTCATCTGTACTACTTGTCCTCGGGCGTCGATCGTGACTTTCATTCTCAATACGTTGTCGGACATTTTTAAATTCCCTGCCCACTGGGTGTATCATAACTAAACTGTGCCTTCAAACGAAAAAAAAATTTCCCAGGTTTAATGCTCTCATTTGTTAAAAATATTATAATAATACATTGCACAACAGAGGTATGTACTTATTGCCCGCTCATGGCCGTACTGACTACAAAGTCGCGGGCGACCGCTAGCCAAGCCGGTTCCCCTACTCTTCATAAACTAAACAACAGCCACGCACAAGATTATCTAGCTCGCAACTTGTCGCTAAGCAAGAAAGTAAAATTACCGTTTATACTTATATTTATATAGATAGCCTATTTGAAATACTTTTGTTAAATTAAGTTAGTCGATAAAAATTAATTAAGTCAACACCTCAATTAAATCAATTAACAATTTAAATACATTTTTAAACAAATGAGGGTGGCGCAGGTATCGAAATTTTACTTCACTTTCTTTTATTGAGTTACTGTGACAGAAAACAATTGATTAAGTCAATATTAATTTGAGTATGCTTTTATACAAACCACCACTTGTCGCTCAGCACCCAAGATATCCCCCTCTTTAAACACACTCCTCGACTTTACAAACACGACTCTCTCTGGGTCTTTGAATACGATCCGTTTATATTTACCAACATGTGGTCTCAGACTTGTTTATTTTTTCGCTATTATAGCCAGCATACGCAGTGTTTGATTATTTGGTTTATTATATGTACCTTGGGGCATGATTGTATCAATTATTCAACACCATTTGAGATTTATAGTAATCTTTATAGGTTGTTATTAGACCAGGTTTTTTAGGCAAGTGAAATGTATTGTACAACGGTATTAACGATAGTTTCATATATTTGAATGGCATGCTTGATTATTCACGGACTCGACCGTTTATGCCGTGCGGGGCAATTTTCTTGGAACAGTATTTACCGAAAGCAATCCCAGCTGCGAGTTTGTCTTCTGATGTGTAGTTTGTATGTTGGTAGCGAAGGCATTTAGAGCATTCTCTGACATTGGCCGTCTGATTTGAGGATTTCGTGTCCTTTATTTATTCAGTTCTATCTTCCTTCTGAGGTGCTTCGCTTTTTTGGGCAGTGTGAATTCTTTCCTATCCTGAGAAAGGTTGGCGCAAGACTAATAACCTTGCCCGGAAAAACAAATTATTATGGACTATTTAACAAGTCTCGGATATGGACCGGATACCGGTGGAGGTGTGGGGGTTCTCTATATCACACGGAGAACTAACCCACAATTCTAACCAAACTTGACCGCTAACAGCACGTCACCCTACCCTAACCTGTAAACATGCAAAAACAAATCCCAATCTGCAAGCGCACCCACCCAGAACTTGGAAGAATCCATCTCCCAATCTGCAATGAAAGGCATTTCCCAAAACTCCCAGCAGAATACAATTCAATAGAATATATTCTAAATCATCTCCTTCAATGTGATGTAATATATTGCTTCGGCCAATTCTCTACTTAATTCATATTCCCTCCTCGCGACCAAGCAATCTTAATTTCCCCGAAATTCATATGCTGTAATAAAACGCATATTCAAATCCATAACGGAACATTAACCATCACCACCAACTATACCGAGCCGCATACATTTCCCCGAAATTACTTCGGTTAATATCTTATCTAAATGATATTCCTTGCTTGCACCCAAGCAATTCCAATTTCCCCCGAACACTATTTCGATTCATTTCCCCCTTAAATCATACTTCTCGTCTGCAACCAAGCGACACCAATTTTCCACGAAACAATCACAACGACCAAGACCCTTGATCATACTTGGCTATGCCAATTTCCCGGTATACACAACCAACGAATTCAACTCAGCTTATACGCCGAGGATTCGCTGGAACTGAATTCTTATGTAAGCATCTCGAAATTGCTCGTAAGTGGCAGTGAGTTTAGGACGCCACTGCCACGACGCGATGAACTTTTGCTTTCATTAGTCAGTCGAATAATAACCACTCCAAAGGACAGACGTCCCTCCATACCCTAAAGTGAGCATCCCTGAGTAGTCAGGTCGTCGAGCTCAACGAATCATCATCGCAAATTAATGGGCGTGTATTTAAGATAGCGTGTACGAGTGCAGTCTTTACACTACTTACCGGCATTATTAATTCGAACGGTGGTGCTCTTCCCATGTCACCTGGTTCAGGATCCCTACGCGCGACGTGTGTACGCAATATTTAAACGGCTAGGTGTTTGATTGACTACGCTAACGATTACGCGAGATTGTGACATTTTAGTTTCGGAATAATGTTGCGGATTCACAATTATATGCTCGGGCAGAATCTAGTACATCGTCTAGTACTCTCCCCGACAAATATTCACCACACCTGCCGGACAACTCGATGACAGTGCACAAACAACTGTCAATACATTCTTTGCTGTTTTGGTGCGCAATCGGGATATAATTGATTTCAGTGATCAACATTAATTGGATTTCTATGAACTTTCTATTGATTTAATTTGCACGCCACCATGTGGCTGTTGAAATTGTAAACCTTTAATTGATAGTTACAGCTTTAAGTATTTGGTGAATAAAGTTGTGTTCATCGACAAGTCCATCGAGAATTTAACGCTTACGGAAGATTATCAAAAGGTATTGCTGTTCCTCTTTTTTAATCTAAACCTTGTTTCGGGCATCGTTGGGTCGGACGCCATTGCGTCATTCCTCGCACCGTGCTCATCTTTAACGATTCCCCGACGACATTCCTCGTTCGGTGGAACATCGAAAAGGATCTCGACCGACGACATTCCTCGTCCGGCACCGAGATATTCAACATTAAAATTTACGAACTTAACTGAATGAATGAAATCTGCCCCGAGCGCGAGGAATTCATATGTGAGATTGTGACACTGTAATTTTGAACTACCAATTACTTAATTGAATTAGAATTTGTTCCGAGCGCGAGGAACTTACACAAACGGTTTTTTGTAAAGTTAATACATGATAAATAAATGAACATTAATTCAAACAACATTCCACTGCTGAACTTTTGTTAATTTTCTAAAGCCTGCGGGTGAACTTGGTGCCTTTCGCTCTCGGTGGAACAAGTAGGTGGGAATATCGATGAACCCGTGTTCTTGCCGACACACATACTTTATCCCCCACAGAGGGACTTGCTAAATAAGGCCAAGACCGAATCCCGGTTGTAGTGCCGGTGATGATGATGAACTCTCTCCTAATGGAACCGTGTTTTTCTTCAGATCGACAAGTTGCCGGTGGGCTTTCCTCTCCTCCTAGGATACTTCTAGTGGGGCAAAGTCACTACACATAACTATTTCTATCACCAAATTCTTGTTGTTCTTCCATTTTATGACTGTGGTGGTACGTGAACCACTAGTATGAAATGGTCGACGGCATCTTGCTGATCGTTTCCTTGACTGCGTCGGGTGAGTTCAAGTATGCCGGCTTTCCCAGTGCCCCGAGTTCCTCACGTAGCTAGCGAATGCGAAAACCTCAACTGGATCTTTTGTGAGTTGCGGCAGATTTTGTCAATTCCGCCGATCATGTCGGGGGTTCCAAAGCGTGCTGTTAGACCCTTCATTACCTCCTTTGGATCCTTGGCTGTTAATAGCAAACTTCTTGCGACCTCTCGTGCTCTCTCCTGGAGAGCTCTTCGCAAATATGCCGTGTTCTGTGCGTTGGAAAAGTTAGACGTGGTATAATCAAACGTTTTCCAGAGTGCCAGTCTTACTTCACTGGCACCGGTGAGGTATGGGAATGTGTTCATGTGTCTTGGAGTATTCTGGTCTGCGACCGCTCTTTCCCCTGTTTCTGGATTCATTTCCAATAATTCGAGTTTTGCCCACGTAAGACTGGCCTTTGGCTCGGCGATTTACAGTTTGTGCGTGGTGACCATCAATTTCTTCTTGGCCTTTCTTGACTATTGGGGTGAGCGGGCTTCAATTTTTTACTATTCTTGCTTTATCTCAGGACGGGGGCTTGCGGATTGCGCGTCTACCTTCGCGTGGGTGATACGAGTTCTCTCCTCTGTATAGTTGCTCCTGGGTATATATGAGTTTAGTTTAGTGAGGGCAGAGCCCTTGTATATTCAGCTTAGTACAAGCGATAAAACTTAACAATTATCTTAAAGCTATATATATAAAAATATAAACTATGGTTAAAAAGAAAAAAAAAAGCGTAGGGGGGGGGGGGGGGGGGGTAATGTTTGGCGGGTTGGTTACTGGGTTAATCCATCAATTATCGCTCATTCATTCACTCCGCTTAGTACAGGATCTAAGAGTGTAGACGGGAGCGGGCGTGGTCAGGAGGGGGAAGAGAGGAGATGTAGTTTGAGAGCGGTAGAAGTAAAGTTGAAATCGAAGGAGGTAGGGTAGGAGTTTGCCTGCTGATGGGTGGGCTGATAGAAGAGATGAGGGTTTCGCAGGTTACGGGGGTTAGTGTGAAGTGGAATGATGGAGAGCAGGCTTGGGCAGTTGATTGTGCCTGAAAGGAGACGGTGAATGAAAAGGATATCGGCATGAGTTCTGCGCTCCTCAAGTGTGTTGAAGTTGATCAAATGGAGCCGGCTTGTGTATGGGGGCAGAATCCGTGGATTCGCCCAGTTCAGTCCGCGGAGGGCAAAGCGCAGAAAACCACGTTGCACGCTTTCGATTCTGCGTACATGGGACGAGTAGTGTGGAGACCAGACCTGACTGGCGTATTCAAGAAGGGGGCGGCGAAGGCTACGTAGAGAGAACGGGAAACGTAAGGATTCGAGAATTCTTTAGACCACCGTTTCACAAACCCAAGGACAGAGTTGGCTTTACGAATAAAATCATCAATATACGGGATGAAGCTAAGCTCCCTGCCAAATAAGATCCCGAGGTCGCGAGGGTACGGATGATATCTGCTGATTTAGTAGTAAGTAGGAGCGTGGGGGGGCAGGGGGAAGTTTGCGGGAGAAGGTGATGGAGTGACATTTGACAACGTTGAGTTCAAGGCAGTTATTACGGCACCAAGATGAGAAGCTATCGAGGTCTGTTTGGAGAAGTGAGGAGTCGAGAGGAGAGATGCTCGTTTTGTAGAGTTTGGCGTCGTCCGCATAGAGGGAGATGGATGAGTATTTAATAATGGAGTCAACATCATTGATGGTAAGGATAAGTAGGGCTCCTCGATAGTATAGTGGTTAGTATACCCGCCTGTCACCCGGGAGACCGGGGTTCGATTCCCCGCCGGGGAGCCCCTGGCGCAAGACTAATGACCTTGCACAGAAAAAATAAATCATTATGGAAAATTTAACAAGCCTCAGGACTTGCTAAATAAGGCCAAGACCGGTTCCCGGTTGTAGTGCCGACGATGATGATGAAGGATAAATAGGATGGGACCTAGATGGCTGCCTTGCGGAACCCCTGACGTGGGAAGAAAAGGATTGGACAGGGAGGATCTGAATTTGACACGGTAGGATCGAACTTTCAGATAAGAAGATAACCACTTGATCAATAGGGGTTCGAAACCTAGGGAGGACAGCTTAAAAAGGATGAGATTATTGGAGATTTTATCAAAGGCCTTGCTGAAGTCGGTGGTGATTACATCGACTTCGTTGCCATTTTCTAAGGCACGGAGAGTATGGGATGAGAACTCGACCAGATTCGTTGTGGTCGACCTACCCGAAAGGAAACCATGCTGGATGAGATGATGGATTTACAACGGAAAGATAACGCGTTGTAAAGAATTCCTTCGAACAGTTTGGAGATATGAGACAGTTTGGCGATGGGACGGTTGTTGCTTTTATCGTTTTTAGGTCCCTTTTTATGTATGGGGGTGACGTAGGAGGATTTCCAAATACTAGGGAAGATCCCTTGTAAAAGGGATAGATTGAATATCTTTGATATCGGGAGGGAAAGAGAAGTGGAACATTTCTTTAAAAATACAGCCGGGAGTCCATCAGGCCCAGGGCTGAACTCGTCTTTGAGTAAGTTTAATTTCTCCTCAACTACGTGGCGCTGAATAATTTGTGGGGTGAGGGGGCCGAGGGAGAATTCGGGCAAGTCTTTGAAGTGAGGCGGATTGGGTTCGAAGGAGATATCTGTGAAGGATTTATTGAAAAACGAAGCGAATAGATTGGCAGTTGTTAGGGGGACGGTTGAAGTTGTCGCGTCGTAAGAAAGGGAGTTAGGATAGGCGTCGGATTTACGTTTGTAGTTTATGAAGTGGAAAAAAGATTTGGGGTCATTGATCAAATTAGATTGTGTTTTTGTGAGGTGGTTGGTGTAGTGGGGCGTTAGAATATACTCACAGCTAGGCCAGCTTGTCGTAAGAGGCGACTAAAGGCCGAGTGGTAGCCGGGGTCCCAACGCCATGTGCGCCCGGTGAAATACCGTGAAATGGTTGGGAGAAATCCCTGGCCATCTTTCGGAGCTTGGCTGATGGACCGGTTCGAGAAAAGGTTGGTTAGGTGGTAGTCGGTCCCAAGGTGAGATACCACCCCGTCATGCTGTACATTCCGCGATATCGCCGAGAGAAATCTTCGACGGTGTTTCGGATGTGTGGCTGATGGCCCGGACTGACACGGGAATAAGTCATGATGGTGTCTTCTGATATAAAGAATTCCGGAGGTAAACTAGTCTCCCATTCGGATCTCCGGGGGGGGACTATGTCAGGGGGAACCTCGTGCAGATATCATGATAAATAATGGAACTTTGAGAGGTTCTTCATCGCATAACCGGGCTCGCTCTCGAGGCTCGGCCCACGGTCGACTGGTGACGGCATTTTGTCACATCAGGGGCATCGGTTTCACCAATACCAATGTAAACGCCGTCCACCAATATTTGCAAACAACGAAACCTGATATCCTTACCCTAACTGAAACCCAGGTCGATTCGTCAACTGATTCGACATATCTTCGTTGCTCAGGATACGACTTACATTCGAGATTCCGTTTTAAGGGCGGAGTCTGCGTCTTCGCGCGGTCCAATCTGGCTTGCCAAAGGATGGAGGAGTTGGAACCCAATAATATGGACATCATATGGTTGAGCATCGTGCTGAGGAATTCCGTTAAATTTCTTTGTTGTATTTACCGCTCCCCGAATGACGATCGACCGGCGACATTTTTCGAACATCTTTCACATACCGTCGACTGGATACAGATCAACCACCCAGCTTCTGAAATGATTGTCGTTGGCGATTTTAATGTGCACAATTCCGACTGGTTGTTACATTCTAACAGAACCGACGAGGGAGGCTGGCGGAGATGTCTGCTGTAAGCCACAGCTTGACTCAACTCATGGAAGAGCCGACGCGAGTACCGGATGCCCGAGGCGATTATGCGAACATCCTGGATCTGTTTTTGACATTCGAACCGAGTATTTATACCGTAGAGGTTTCTGCACCACTGGGAAACTCAGATCACTGCTTGGTATCTGTCGCGCAAGCACTTGCGTACCAAGCGAATAACCGACCTAGGCAGCTTCGCCATGTATGGAAGTATGGGGCTGCTAACTGGGACGATATGCGAGATTTCTTCGCATCCTTTCCATGGTCGGAGGTGTGCTTCGGAAACTCCGATGTTAACGCTTGCGCGGAGTCGGTATCAGAGATTATTCTCCTGGGGATGGAGATGTATATTCCACATTCCATCGAACGAAGTTCGTCTGATAAACCTTGGTTTGACAAAAAATGCGAGCTGATTACAGCGGCAAAAAATAGAGCTTTTAAGCAATGGCACTCCAATCCCACCGATGTTAACAGAGCGAATTTTGTTAGAATCAGAAACGCGTGCAACCAGGCTATTGATACCGCGAAGAAGGTTCACAACAACAGGGTGATCAATAAGCTCCTTCGGTGCCCAAGTGGTTCGCGCTCCTTCTGGTCAATGGCAAAGGCTGTCAGCGGTAACTTCGCTTCCTCCTCTTTCCCCCCGTTGGTGACAGACAGCGGGACGTTAGTCACGAATTCAAAGGATAAAGCTAATGTGTTCGCGAATTTATTTTTCGCGAATTCAAACCTCGATCCCGGCCTTTTGGAGCCACCTGTGATCTCGCCGGTGCAGTCTTCCATTTGGGATGTGAGATTTCGTCCGCGCACTATTCAACGCATTCTACGTGAACTGGATTGTAGGAAGGCAACCGGCCAGGACGGAATACCAGCAATAGTCCTTAAGAACTGTGCTCCAGAAATATCGCCGGTTCTTGGCAGACTCTTCCGCTTATCTTATGCACGGAGGACCTTTCCTGCCTGCTGGAAAATCGCTCGAGTTCAGCCAATCCCAAAGACGGGAAAAAAGTGTCTCCCACAAAATTACCGCCCGATAGCATTACTGTCTATTTTATCTAAGGTGATGGAAAAAGTCATCAATACAGAGTTGGTTAAGTATTTGGAGTGCAACGGACTTCTGAATGATCGTCAATACGGATTCCGTGGCAGGCGGTCCACAGGAGAACTTTTGACACGTATAACGGATATATGGACATCTGCGATTGAGCGACATGGTGAGTCAAGGGCGGTCGCATTGGATATCTCCAAGACTTTTGACCGCGTCTCGCACGGGGCATTGCTGAGCAAACTTCGTTCATATGGACTTTCCCAACAGCTTTGCGACTGGACGAGGAGCTTCCTCGAGAATCGATCAATCCGGGTTGTTGTGGACGGCGACTGTTCGGATCTGTATCCTGTTAATTCGGGGGTGCCCCAGGGTTCTATTTTGGCTCCAACCTTGTTCTTGGTTCACATAAATGATTTGTTGGAGACAACGGATAACAAAGTGTTCAGTTTTGCGGATGATAGTACGCTTGTTTCCTTCTTTTCGAGTGATCGGCCGATTGGTGCATCAACGTCGCACCAGCTGACATGTAGACAGATTGACTCTCTGAACCAGGATCTAGATAGGGTCCTGCAGTGGGGAAAGGCCAATCTTGTCGACTTCAACGCAACGAAGACCCAGTATACAACATTCACAAAGAAAACTGGATCATCGGTTCCACAGCTGATGATGAGTGGCCGGGCCCTCGAGGCTGGGGAAAGTTTGAGATTGCTCGGCGTCACGGTCTGTGGGAATGTATCATGGCATAAACACGTATCGGGTATCGCCAGATCAGCCTCAGGAAAACTGAGTTATCTTTTTAGAGCCAAGAAATATTTTACTCCGGCCCAACTTCTTCTCCTATATAAATCTCAAATTAGACCCGCGCTCGAAAATTGCTCTCATGTTTGGAGCTCGGCTCCTAAACATACCCTCGACCTACTTGAGAGCGTACAAAGACGAGCGATCCGCCTGATCGGGGACTCGGCTCTGACGTCGGGACTACAGTCGCTATCACATCGAAGGCGCGTAGCCGACCTCTGTCTGTTTTACAGATATTATCACGGGTGCTGTTCTTCGGAGATTCGTGGCATTGTTCCACGCAATTCGGTCTATATGCGCTCCACAAGACAATCCGACGGATCGCACCCGTTTGTGGTTAATCTCCCGATGGCGCGAACATCCCTGTATCAGAAGTCGTTCCGTTACAGAGCGGGGAAGCTGTGGAACTCCCTTCCCACGCGAGTGTTTCCAGAGCGTTACAACCTGCAACTGTTCAAAAAGAACTGCAACAGTTATTTGATGGCATCTCGGGGCGCCCACTCGACGCTATAAGTTCACCTCTCCCGAGAGAAGTCTAATAATAAAAAAAAAAAAAAAAAAAAAGAGGGAGTTGTAGAGCTCGGAAAATTTATAAAAGGAACCGAGATTGTTGGTGCTGTTTTGGAAAGAACGCGTTTTGAGGAAAATGTTCCACAAGTTATTTCTTTTGTTCCTAAGAGCGCGGAGTGTGCGGTTGTACGGCTATATGGGGCACGACAAGTTCATTGGTGTTAACTTCCTTTCTGTAGTGTGCAGAGTGATGGCTGTATTGTAATCACTCATTAGGTGCGTGGAAGATACTTCTTCTTCCGTTCAGGCGGCTGGTATGATGCGATCTATAGCGGGCTGGGTAGTCGATGCTCCTCCAACGGAGTGTGGGAGTGTCTTTCTCGATTTGGCCGATTTGGGTCAATAGTAACACCGATAATTATATAGATCCGGAGATATGAAGGCGGCTACTTACAGTTACCAAAGGTGCAGGCGATTAAAACACAAAAGGTATTGGTATGCCGAATTCATTGACAACGATTTGGTATTAGAACGAGTGGAAGGCGTGTAAACAGATAATCCTCATTGTAATGTCAAGAAGGGAGTGTCCCAAAATTCACACAAGAATTAATATTGATACAAAATACAGGTTTTCGGTCATAGGCTGTAAATTATAAGGCTTTAATGAAAGGTTTTGTTCGAAATAGCATATTGGGTAAATAATCACCATGTATTTGCTAGCAGGCTTTGTTGAAAATTTCCATTACCATTGCGCATAAAATTCAAATAACAATACTAATTTCAGTGGGTTCGAGAAGAGCCAGTAAATTATAATACATTAAGAAATGTTGTCAAGGTATGTTTACTTATTTCGTACAACAAATATTGTAGCCAATTTGCATAAGGAACTTCGACCGTATAAAGTTTAAGAATAATTGATTCCTATTTTTAAAGTAACACAATTTTTCTGTCAACGGTCGCCTTTAATATCACAAAACTAGCTTTTTATTTATTTCCTACAATATATTATGAACTTTTAAAGAGACATTAGCATAACTCTTCCCCAAAATTATCGATTATAAATCGAACCCAACTATGTACCATCACTATCAGCATCACTATATCCACGTCTCTAATCTTGTGTGAATGGGCCAGGAAAGGTTCCATTTAACGCCATTAATCCAGCATTGTCCATTCATCACAAGAGACACCCAAAAGAATATTCATTGGGGGTATGACCTGTGCAAAGCATAAAATGAATTCGTAATCAGCGCAATCTGATTTTGTTGTAATCGTTGGGAAGTCCTTAACATGGGTAGATCATTTTCCGAATGGTAAATTTGTTCTAGTTTCTTTTGTGAGTCCATTCTCTGGTTGATTAGGCTACCCAGACCGGAAAAGGCACCCAATTATGACAACCGTCTTCTAGACTACCAAGTACACTCAAGTGGAATTCCGTATTTTATTGAAAGGAAGCAACAACTGTTACACACAGATGGCATTGAATACCCACCCATGGCCCACGTACTACATAAACCCAGTCACATCCAATAGGTAGCGTTTCAATTGGATGAGTCCCAAATAGAGGCATGTGCCTGCCCAGGCAGACATCATTCATATGCTCGCTGCGTTGCTGATTTCACTCAGATCAGGGTTCACGTGGCTTAGTGGATAAGAGGTCTTGCTAATGCCGGCCGAGAAGGGCTACATTTTAATTGCTATGGTGGCGTTATCATGACAGAGTGCAAATAAGAGGCACACTCATGGCATGCCCTGCTGGTCGATGTCATACAAGTGAGTTATGCATTTTGCACGTGTCAATTACGAGGACAACAAGGATAATTAAGATTTAATTTGCGCCGTGTATAACTGATTTGATTTGAAAGTGATTTCCAAAACGTTTGCTTTGCAGACGTTGAGCATGACAACCCTGGTCAAGTGGCTCTAGAATAATCAAAACTCAGAATTAATCGACTCGGAGAAGTTTCTTAACTTAGTCATATCACGAGGATCAGGGAGAATTTAACAAAGCCCAAATATTCGGAATGAGGTGTCACTTTCTGCTGCGTCGTATTCATTTCAAATTGGAGTGCGTATCAGGGAAAAGCCTTGCATACGACCCTGCTCCTCTGGACAGGATATTATAGTGGTTTAAATTCTCATAATTTGTTCCGCCGCTAATATGCATTTCGACATAGTGTATGCACACCGCCACTTATTTGTATCCGCATCGAAGCAGCAGCCTTGCAATTCATGCACCGCTACTTTTCTTGCACGTTCCGAGAAGATGATCGACCTTACTCCGATTTTAAGTGGACTTCATGAATTATTCAGCGACGCTTTCCACAGTCTCCCCAAGGCCTACCCATCTTCAATACACCTCAAGCACGGACTTGTACTTTTGCGTAGTCACTGTGGTCTCATCATCTGGACAACTGACTTCCAGAACTTTCCAGCTGCAAATCGGTCATGAGAGCTACGAGCGCGCACTATAAATTCCACCAAACTGCGGAGAGTGTTTTGCTTGTGGTTTGGTTAAATCAATGGCCCTCGGGTTTTGGGGCAAAGTCTAATTTTTTTATGAATTTCAAATCAAGGTAACATCTAGCCAACGTATGCCTCTTCTGCGCCCAGGTTAAGGGGTGGCACACAAGCTCATATAATTTTTCAAAAGCAGGCCTTCCTCGTTTCCGCATCAATGCGCATAATTTACGTCTTCGACATGTGCTGCACTTTCCATGGTACTCGCTGCCAAGGAAGTTCAAATTACAATAATACAGTGTGTGGGGAAAGTTTTCGTACACGAAGAAATGTTATGGTGAAAAGTTGCTAGACCAACACCAATTGACTATAATGGTAAATACGAAATTCGATATAAATCATTGTATGGTTTTGAAAATAAAATGCATAAGAAGGTTCTTTAAAAGGTTTAATTTGGGGATATGCAACTGTGCTCAAAGTAGGGATGTGAAACATTTAAAACCGATTCCCACATCAATATTGTATTGGATCATATTTGGAAAGAGGCATTATCAGTAATCGGCTTCACAAACCGGACTAGGGGCGTTGCTACAATGTGAAATGTAGAAGAAAAACAATTACTTCTACAAATCATAGGATAGAGTCTTTACGAGTAATGTTGTTGCGGATTCACTGTATGCATCCAGCGAATTCGCAGTGAACACAACAATGTCAGCAACTAGCTGACATTATTATATTTCTGGTTGTCAAGGTGACAAAGTAAACAAACTTTGTGTAAATCGTCTGCTGTCATTGCTGACATCGTTATTTTTCGTAAGCATTCAGGCGACCCAGTTCGCTTCAAACCAATCCTGTACAATCTAAAGAATTGAATAAATAAAATGAAATAGTTAATATACCAATCCAAGCCGTGTTATTTCTTCTTTTTGACTGTGGATTATTTAAGGAGAGTTGCTGCTACAATCGAGGTATTCGGTTCACTTTTTCCTTTTTTATAATTCAATTAGTTTCAGGCAGCATTGTTGCGGACGCCATTGCTTTGGCACATTTAACTAGTGCTTGTGACCGCATCTGGAGATTCCCCAACGACATTCATCGGTCGGAGAAACCCAAACACGTGCCGCCCCTGCCCAATCAAAGTGCACGTCAGGAGACATCACTCTTCCTGTCGCCAGGCCCACAACATAATAAGAACCATTGTTCGTGGAAGGTGTTTTCAACGCTTGTTGAACATACATTTTGGTCCTTCGAGCCGGATCCAGTCTGTGGATTCAATTCACTGCTGCCAGCTCGCAGCATACGAAAAGAAGCACATTGTCCAGCCTTCAACCAATAGCAATGAATATCGCACAGAACAATAAAGAACATCTCACCACCGTCAACATTGCTTTTTAAATAACACTCTCGGGTACTAATTAATTTGCTACTGCACAGTCAATTGGGAGATTGGTGTCTATCCGTGAAAGTGCAACGAAATGCTAACTGATGACCGCGATTAATTAATGGTTTAGTATCCATCTGGACGAGTGGTTCAGAACAAAACGTTTCCCCGACGATATTCCTCGGTCGGCGGAAAAGTCACATTAACTGCGATAGTTATAGCGATAACAGACCATCTCGGCAATAAGAAGATTTCGATTGTGGATCTATGCCGCCGCCACGTTTACGAAGCAACAGCCGTGCAGTCCGCCGCCCAGTCTAACAAGCGGCCCCAGCGCAGCTACATTATAGGCACACCGCGACTAAGTTCGCAGCGCAATTACCGGATCTAGACATACGGATCAACCGACCAGTTCGCGGCACAACCTGCCGGAAC
Source organism: Microdon myrmicae (assembly GCA_963931805.1). Taxonomy (NCBI): domain Eukaryota; kingdom Metazoa; phylum Arthropoda; class Insecta; order Diptera; family Syrphidae; genus Microdon; species Microdon myrmicae. Next base: position 257,794,026 of record OZ007497.1, on the reverse strand, counting down.
CCAAAGCTACAACTACCGCAGTAGTAGGGTTATGTACGTTCTGGGACAATTTTCTGGCTCAAAAGCTCTTTTCTGGCTCAAAGCTCTATGTGAAGGTGGAGATGTGTGTGTTGTGTGGTGAGTGTTGATAGTGGTATGTGGTTCATGGGTGGTGGGTTCTTATGTGAGGTGTAAATAGTAGTATTTAGTGTATTTCTTATGAGTATTGGTAGTAATTGGGTATAGTTTGTAGTATTCTTATCGCTGGTTGTTGGTTGATGTCGTAATCGAATGGGTATGTAGTTGTTGGATTTTGTGCTTTTGATGCTATTGGGTTTTTGCAGGTGGTGGTGATGAATGCTTTTTGTTGACTATTGAGCTTTTTTGTAGGTGGTGGTGAGTATTGGGGCTTGTGGTGATATCGGTGCTTTTTGTTATGGGTTTATGTTTTTGCTAATGGATTTATGCTTAGATGGTGATATCGGTGCTTTTTGTGATTCATGGGTGGTGTGTCTTAACTGAGGTGGAAATAGTAGTATTGGTATTAATTGGGTATAGTTTGTAGTGTTCTTATCGCTGTAGTTGTTTGTTTGGGCTAGTGATTAATCGTTATCAGCGTGGTTGTTGGTTGATGTCGCAATCGAATGGGGATGTAGTTGTTGGATTTTATGCTTTTGATGCTATTGGGGCTTTTTTTGTAGGTGGTGGTGAGTATTGGGGCTTTTTGATAATGGATTTGTGGTTAGGTGGTGATATCGGTGCTTTTTGTTATGGGTTTATGTTTTTGCTAATGGATTTGTGTTTAGGTGGTGATATCGGGGCTGAATGGGTTGTGCTTTTGGCTTTTGTCTCAGTTGTAAGCTGTTAATTGTGGTAGAAATAAAAAAACGCTGTCTTTGTTGTACTTTTTAATCTTATTGTCATTAAACTGAGTAATATATACGGTGGTGATTGTGGATTTGTATGGGAAATGTGTTGTTTTTGCTGGAACTTAAAACTGACTTCACCTAAGACGCAGACCTAAGCCAGTATTCAAACGAACAATAACAAGGCGGGGGCGGGGGCCGGGGGCTTTTTGCTGTATGATGTTGATAAATGGGTTGTGCTTTTGGCTTTTGGCTGATTCTTAATATATGAGAATTTTTGATTATTCTATCAGCTGTTTGGGTTCAAGGTTAAAATTTGGGTCGTAGGTTAATTGTGTCACTTTTTTTGTTTTACAATTATATATAAAAGAAGATGTTTGAATGATGATGATAACACAGAATGATTAATGTTCTACGAGAGCAGAGATAAAGAAATTGAGTTTGAATTAAGCAAAGTAGCAAGAGATTCAATACATTTTAAAGAACATTTTAAGGAGCATAAAGTTCGGTTCAGGTTTAATGTGAAATCGTTGGGGAGATTAATCTATAATTTATTCCGAAAGAATTGTATTTGGTGCAGAGCTGTTAAATAGTCATGTTTTGGTGTGAAACTTTAAATGATGCTACCAAATTTTGTGTTTGTACTCAATCATGGCGCGAATTATCATTTGGACCTGTCACAGTAATTGGAAATATATTAAAAATTTATGCGACACCAGAAGATGGAAACCGAACACTATTAGCAAAAATGTTAAATGGTGAATCATCAAAAAAAATACAAGATTTACAAATCAGAGGTATTGAGAAAGGTCAGCACATAAAAATAGAAGCAATTGGAGGTAATATAACGGTAATGGGACAGGCTGACAGTAATTGTAGAAAAAGGTCGAGAGTAGATTACTTTCTCCCAGATTGTCCATTCGCCGATGAAAATGATTGGGAACTTGCACCACTGTTAATGGTTGATGATGAAATATACGAGGAAAACGAACAAAGGAAAAACAAAACAGTTGCTGAAAGAAAAATGAAAATAAAGTTGGAGTACATGAAAATTCGAAACGAAACAAAGCAAAATATAAATGGAGATAATATGGTTGTAGAAGAAGATTACGTGAATAAATACGAATCCGAATACTAATTGCATTGTAGTCGTTCAAGAACATTCACTGCAAACTGATCAATAATTAAAAAAGAAAAAATGTTTGCAGTACAACTCTTTTTGATAATTTTAGTTGGAGTAACTTTTGCGGCGCCAAGAGCAAGGGTTCAATTAAATGATAGCAGTAGCAGTTCATCAAACCTTGAATTTGATATTATCTTACCAAATAATGATCGCATACAAATTGATTTATCATTTATACTTTTAAAACATCAGAATTATTCAGATTTAAATGCAACAACAACAACAACAACAACAACAACAACTAGTCCTACTACCGCCACTACATTATTGCCTAATACAACTAATGACAAGGAAATTACTGAAGATGTTGACACCTTTAAATATGTGAGTGTGGAGGAGGCAATAGAGGCGTTCAGGCAAGATTTAATACGAAAGGAAATGAATATTGCTGGATATATCGAAAGTCAACACATCTTTTATAGACATTTCAAATTGGAGTTTGACGGCGACAAGGAACTAAAAATCCGATGTTCTTATGATAGTAATTTTGAGAGAAGATCGTTGATAATTAAATGCTTTGAATATCGTGAATATGAATCTGAAAGAATTCTGAGCAATGGAGAAATCGAGCACATAACAAAATATGATACAGATTACAAATCAAATTACGAATTGTTAGATATGAGGAAAGCGAAACAAACATATCACATGAATATATCTTAAGAAAGCATATATATATATAAATAAATAATACGAATATTACTATTGAAATAACTGTGTGTGTTTTATTTATTCAACATTAATCAAGTCTATGTATCCATCTTTTTCATTTATAATTTTACATTTAATCATTTCATTAACAAATGGTCTATATATTCTTCTTTTGTGGTTGCTCCAATTCAATAGCCCTTCTTTATTGTTAGGTAAGCGAACAAGATAGCCTACACCAAATGTTCTTGTGACAGTACACTCTACGATTAGATCCTTTGCTATTTCCATAATGCTTTGATTTGTCATATCAGCTGGCTTTTATTAATCCATGAATTATGATCATTTGAGAAACCAAGCCACTTTACATATACTTTGTTGCCTTTAGATTTCAGTACTTTTTCCACAAGGAATATATCGGGGTGGTTGGTTTTTTGTAATTCTTTTTCATAGAAACTCCCTTGAATGGGTTGACCTTGAGAATCATCAAGTAAATATGTGATAGGATTGGTTAGGTTGGTCTTTTTTATCGTGAATATTTCAGTTGTCCAATTGGGTGTGTAGCCTTTCTCGAAAGCATGTTTAAATTTGCTTATTCGAACTTTATCGCCAACTTTAAATTTAGCCTTTGGAGCGATTTTAATGTGATTGTAAGCCGATGACAATAGATCTTTAGAATTTTTTTTATTTACATCAACTGGTCGCATTTTTATTGTTCTATGTATAGAGTTATTATATTCGTGGAGCAAGCCTTTTAGGATCGGTAGCCATTTATAGTTGCCATTAAAACTGAATTCTCGCCACATTTTCTCTTTAAGCGTTCTATTGAACCGTTCAACAATTGAAGCTTTCAATATACTATACGTCGAATAATGATTAATTTTATGCGTCTTCATTAGAACCTGGAAGATTTTATTGAAAAACTCCTTGCCATCGTCAGTTTGTAGATTTTTTGGTATTCGATTGGAACTACTGAAAATTGATTTCATAGCTTCTGTTATGGATGAGGCACTTTTATTCTTCAAAGGAACTGCCCACGCATACTTTGAAAATGTATCAATTACAGTTAGTAAAAAGTTATGTCCATTGTTTTCCTTGCTATAAGGTATCATTTCTACCAAATCCGCTTGCCATGTGTCATCAAACCCCTTGATTATAACTCGCCGTCTGATAAAATGTCTTCGTGCAGGTTTATGCAATTCCTCAACAACAGTTCGTTTACTCATCGTCCGCACAATAATGAATAAAAAAGCGAAATTTGTTATCTTTTATAATTTTTTTAATTTTATTTTATTAATCTTTCATACAGTAACATCAGTTTTTTAATTTTAACCATTTTATGCTCATTCATAAAGCAAGCGCAAGTGTCTGGTTTATTTTTGCAAAGATTTTCCTGAAAATGGCACGTGTTGCAGGATAAGTTCCTTAAAAATGAAATGTAATCCAGTATCTCATCATAGTGCTCATCCAGTAGAATGTGTTGTTTGCTTTGTAAAAATTTCAAAATCTCTTTAAGAATCGCAGTAGTATTTATATTGGACATGGTTTCAAATCGACTCACAACAGCATACTAGGGGTTTTTGTTCTTATAAAATGCTAATAAAGTATTTATTCGGGTCAACACCCTTTCAATTCTATGACATGAACAAGTATCGGGACCCGCTTTACATGTATTGGAAGACCAAGGGCAATTGGTGTAATGGTGTCCGTGAATAGTCTCGACGGAAGGAACGTTTTCAAATTTCCTTAGAAATCCGATACAATTTAAGATCTCTTTGTAATGTTCCTCAAGTATAGTGTTGGGTTGATTGTTTAGTAAAAAATTTAAAATTTCATCCGAGATTAAAGTTGACATGGTTTCCAATTGAATTTCTAATACGTACTAGTATAGCAACTCTTAAATTGGAGGATACTTCTTTGTTTTATGATTATATTCTGGGGTGGGCTCTTCGAGTTTCTTATCATTGCTCTTTTTAAATTTCTCAAGTATATCGAGGAAATAGTCTTTAAACTTTCTCAATAAATCAAGTGTATTAAAATTTTGATCATCAATGTACGTGCGTAATATTTCATCATTTTTTTCCAATTTTTCATCCATGACCCGAAGATAATTTTCTAATAGTTCATCAACATACTTTTTTGTTGTAGCATCATCAGCATCAGCTGGTTCTTTGATATTCTTCAAAGCTTTATGATCACCATCAAAGTACCCATTTAAGTGTAGTTTTAAGGTTTTTGCATTGATTACCTCTGTAAGAGCATTGAAATTACTCTCAACATATTCTTGAAGTATAGATATGGATTTATTTTGAAAATCTATGGTATCGTCTATGTAGCCTTTGTTGACAGCTTGGTGTATGGCTTTAGGTATTCCGACATTATTCAAACATTTTCCTTTCATATCAAAATCACCATTAGGTAATAGTTTAAATCCTTCTCCAGGTGGTCCTCGAGGTCCAATAATTGAATTATGAGAGCGCTTGAAGCTCCTTCCGAACTTGTCAACACTCATCTTGCTTATAATTATTTACTTGTCATGTACTGATGTTAATATATAATATTTGCTTCGCGAAGTTCTTCAACAATTGAGTTTATTTCATTTTGGAGATTATTATTTCCCGCTCTTTGAGATGCAATTAAAAGTCTTAGTCTATCAACGAGATCATTAGCGTTATCCCAATAGATATAATCAACAGGGTTATTAGAATATGAATTATCGTTGTATGCTTTTCCAATTGTCTTCTTCTTCTTAGACATTTGAAGTAAAGGTCGGATAATATGCTTATATTTGTGTCCTCTGTTGCCTTTAACTTGTGAGGTACTATCGTGATTTTTCAAGTGTGCATTTGTTTTTTGTAAAATCGTAAAATATTGTTCCAAATCTTCATTGTCATATCGAGCTTTTCTAGGAATTTTCCTAAAAATTAATTCATAAAGACCATCTGTTCCATGGAAGATTTCACCATCAATAACGAAATCCTTTTGGTCATTAATTACAAAACTTGATGTACCTAATTTCGTTGAATTTGATTGTAGGTCGAAATACGGACCATAGATCTTATCACGATTCTGATCTGATGGCGAAGCTCGGTTATATGGTGTACTTTGATTAAGATCATTGGAATTAGCAGGTGTTCTAAATGAAAGATCCCCGTCAGATGGTTGAAATGAGACTGATTCTGGAGACCCTTGGATTGTTTCTGGAGAACTTTGGATTGTTTCTGGAGAACTTTGGATTGTTTCTGGAGAGTCTTGGAATTGTAGTCGGCGTCGTTTGAGTTGTTGATGCTTTACTTTATCAATTATATCGGTTTCGGTATCGGCAGCAGCAGTATTACCACTTTTAACATTTTTCACGAGTTCTTTTAAGGGTTCGACTATAGGCTTAAAAGTATTTTCAAATTCCATTTCCTTCGTAGTTTTTCCAGCTTTGAGAAGCATATATTTTCTTTTCAGAGCTTTTTTAGTTTGTATGAGATCCTTAAGTAAATTTTCATTAACGTCCATATTTGTATATAAAAAACAGGGCGGTTCCAAACAGGCCGATTCCAAACAGGCTGTTTCTTCAAGCAGGGCGATTCCAAACAGGGCGATTCCAAACAGGCGGGTTCTTTAAACAGGGCGATTGCAAACAGGGCGATTCCAAACAGGCTGTCTCTTCAAACAGGGCGATTCCAAACAGGCGGGTTCTTTAAACAGGGCGATTCCAAACAGGCTGTCTCTTCAAGCAGAGCGGTTCCAAACAGGGCGATTTCTTTAAACAGGCGGGTTCTTTAAACAGGGCGATTGCAAACAGGAGGGTTCTTTAAACAGGCTGTCTCTTCAAACAGGGCGATTCCAAACAGGCGGGTTCTTTAAACAGGGCGATTCCAAACAGGCTGTCTCTTCAAGCAGAGCGGTTCCAAACAGGGCGATTTCTTTAAACAGGGCGATTCCAAACAGGGCTGTTTCTTCAAGCAGGGCGGTTAAAACAGAGGACCGTTCCAATGTTATCGTATAAACAGCTGATTAATGACTGATCAGTTTGATATAGATACAATTTCTTTAAAAGATTTATTATATCGTCCCTTATCTATACTAGAATCTTTATTGATAACCAAGAACCCAAATGCATCTTTCCAGCATTTTGCGCATAATTCTTTGAATTTATTGAAGGTCATATCGGAATTTATATGATCATTGTATATGTGCTTCAGGTTAAGTTCGTCTTGTTTAAATATAACTATATAGTTTGCATTGTCTCGAATCAAATGTTTTGGTATATGCGTATACGATTGACACAAGTAGAAACTGTCCACATCGTTATGTCGTCCCATACAGAAATATTCTCGAATGTTGTTTTGTTTATCGCATGCAACATCATCAAATATAAATACTGAATTTCGTTTTGCTTCAGAAGGTGCCATAATTTCACAATTATTTGAAAATTCATTGTACTCCATACCCTTGATAGACTTTATTAACCTTCTCAAGTATGCATACTTTGGTTGATGCAAAGACTTTGAGTATATGTATAGGTTTTCAAATTTTAACCCATTGGGATCGACAATAATGCTCAGCATGACATTAGTCTTTCCACAGCTTGATGGTCCGACAATTATTCCTCGAACACTATTTGGGAAAAATGCTCCATGTTTCCTATGTTCCTGAATTTCAGTATCAAAATTTTTAACTTTAATAATATTTTGTTGTTGTTGTTTTATGAATCGCATTTTACAACTGAATGAATCTAATCAATATAAAAGACAGTGTTTTTATAGGTGGACATTTAATCATTGATCAGCACATATACTAATAAAGTGCTATTAAAATGATAGACTACCGAGTGTATCCAGTCAGTCGAAAACAATCATTCCAAGGACACGGATTAGTGAATTCCCTAATTAATAAACTACCGATTGAGTTACATCTTCCGTCATATAATTTCTGTGGACCTGGAACTAAATTAGAAGAACGTCTTGCTAGAGGAGATCGTGGAATTAATCAATTGGATGAAGCTTGTCGCGAACACGATATTGCATACAATAATAACAAAAACTTGTCCGATCGACATATTGCTGATAAAATTCTAACGGAAAAAGCCTGGCAGAGGGTAAAGGCGAAAGACTCTTCTATATCAGAGAAATTAAATAGCCTATTGGTTACGAACGTGATGAAGGCTAAAACAACACTCGGCATGGGCTGTCAATCTAAAACATTGAAAAGACGTTCACGTTGCAAGCGAAGCGATTTATTCAAAAAAGCTATAACAGAGGCTAGAACCGCTATTAGGGAGCCAAGAGCCGAGGATCCAGACACAATCGCAGTTACAGCTTTACAAGCAGCTAAAAAGATTATCAAAAATAAAAGAAGAAACATTACAATTCCCAGAGTTATACCGCTACCGAAACGGGGAGGTTTCTTACCGCTGTTACCCATCTTAGCTGCATTATCAGCGGTTGGATCTTTATCTGGAGGAGCTGCAGGAGTAGTTAAAGCAATAAAAGAATCAAAAGTAGCCAAAGAACAGCTGGAAGAGAACAAACGACACAATCAAGCTATGGAAGGAATAAAAATTAATCAAGGCAAAGGGCTTTATCTACAACCCTATAAAAAGGGATTTGGTCTTTTCCTAAAACCTCAAGATTCAAAAAACTTTTAAATTTGCTACCCAATCGTCCTCTCACCAATATTGATATTGCTAAATTTGGAAAAATCAATATACCCAATTTTCGGGGTGTTTACATGAGAGATAAATTACCGATTAAATCACTTGACATAGAATGTGGTGTAATTAATTTAGACAATGAGAGTGGACCAGGAACCCATTGGGTAGCATATAGTAAACATAAAAATATCGTGAAATATTTCGACAGTTTCGGTAATTTAAGACCGCCTAAAGAGGTTGTAAGATATCTGGGTGAAAATATCCATTATAATTATAACAAATATCAAAATTACAATACATTTATATGTGGCCATCTCTGTTTGAAGTTTTTAATTGAAGAAAAATATAAATAAGTAGAGGAAAACTAGAGTTTGTGTTTTATTTCATTCGAAACAGTAATGTCGTTAACACTAACGTTAAGCGGAAACAAATCTACTCTCACCGCAGAGTACTTTCCTCCAATAATCCTAAATTCTGATTATGTATGCGGTTTAGTTGACTTCCAGACCTACAATTCTATACCTAATGTTGATGTATTTAATAATTTATTTCATTTTGGTGATGACGTAATAGAATTTCCTATTGGATCATATGAGATTGAAGATATAGATGACATTATTCAAGAAATTATCGAACTGTATAATGAGAACCACGATAATAAAATATCAATCAAAATACAAGCAAATAATAATACATTAAAATGTGTAATTTATAGTACTGTAGAAATAGATTTTTCCCAACCTAACTCTATTGGATCGCTTCTGGGGTTCAGCAAGAAAAAGCTAGAAGCAAATAAAGTGCATGAATCAGATCTTTACGTTGATATAAACAGAGTAAACATTGTGCGAATTGAATGTAATTTAATTGATGAATCATATATCAATAATCAACCTGCTCATATACTACACGAATTTTCGGTTAACGTTAGTCCGGGGTATAAAATAGTTGAAGTTCCTCGCAATGTTATCTATTTACCAGTGAACGCTAAGAGGATAAGTTCTATAACATTGAATCTCTTAGATCAAAACGGAAATTTTATAAACTTTCGAGGTGAAACGGTAACAGCTCGATTACACCTTAAACGCCAGCAATGATAATATATGACAGCTCATCTCATCCCTCATATAATAAAAGGACCGGTGCTACTATTAACACTACCAATATACTCTCAACTTCTGCTAAGAGAACATCAAAACTTACTCTACAAAATCAACAATTTCTGCTATCATTGGGATACAGATTGAAAAATTAAATTAAATCTAACAAAAGACATGCTGAATATTTTCGAAGAACCAGAATTTGAGGAGAGTATCTCAAAATTGGAATATCATACATACTCGCCATACTTGAATAATTTCGAGAAAAATGACATCATTCAAATCTGTGTCCAACATCAAAATCTTAATATCTTGCCGTCAGAAAGTTACATTTATATTGAAGGTACTGTATCGAAAACTGATGGATCGGCAGTTGAGAAAACAAAACTTGTGAATATGATATGCTGTTTAATGCATCTTGGTCTCCTGATTCCTCAATCAATGTCAATGGTTTCTACTTTAATTTTTGCATACCCCTAAATAAATTATTGGGATTTGCTGAAGACTACAAAAGAGTAATTCCAAACGGACGCCATGATTTAATTCTAACACGCTCCCGTACAGATGACAATTCATTAATTTCTGACGCAGATGAAAAAGCAAGGATAAACTTGTTGAAAATACAATGGAAAATTCCTCACATTACATTGTCTGATTCTTTCAAATTAAAGCTATACAAACCTATTAATGATGGACAATCTATGAAAATTGCTTTCCGGAACTGGGATCTATATGAATATCCTGCCTTACCTAGTACTAATCATCATATTTGGAATGTGAAGACAACCTCTCAAATGGAAAAGCCGCGCTATATTATCCTTGCTCAGCAAACCAACAAACGTAATTTACTTAAAGAAAATCCAGCTAATTTTGATCATTGTAACATTACTAATGTGAAAGCCTATTTAAATTCCGATGCTTATCCATGTGAAGATTTAAATCTATCATTTGATAAAAATAACTACAGTTTACTATACAATATGTACTGTAACTTTCAAAAAACCTTCTATAATCGCCTAGTTGCTGAACCTTTATTGTCAAAAGAAGCATTCAAATCACAAGCGACAATTTTCGTAATAGATTGCAGACATCAAAGTGAAATAATAAAAAACGGACCAGTTGATATTCGTATTGAAATTAAAACATCAAAAATAATTCCTCCTAATACGTCTGCATACTGTTTGATGTTACACGATCGCATTATAAACTATAATCCATTGAGTCAAATAGTTTCTCGAGAAATGTAATCGTTACTTGTCTGTTAGCTCTCGCTGAAGAAACACATATACGCACGCACAATATAAAATGTATTTTATTTTCGACGTTCAAGGATTCAGAGGATCAAATAATAAGTTTATTCCAAAGGAAATAGCTGTACTGCGCAATGGACAACATCAGCATTTCATCTTAAAACCACCATACAAGTTTAATCAGCTATCACCATCGCTAAGAAGGCAAGCTCAATGGCTTTACCACAATCATCATGGTTTATCCTGGAATGGAGGAGTCACAACATTTTCAGAAGTTAGAAAATATCTTCAAGATAATATACAAGATTCTATTGTTTACGTTAAAGGAATGGAAAAAACTCAATGGATGAAGGAATTACTACAGAATGAAAATGTTGAAGTAACGGACATTGAAGAAGTTGGATGTCCTAATTTAAGGGAATTGAAGCGTCTCTATCCCAATGAAATGAAATGTACAAACCACAATAAATGCTGTGCACTACAAAATGTTTTTCTGTTGGAAAAGTTTCTAAATGGAAGACGATAAAAATAAAACATGTTATTTCTTTAAAATATGAATTTGTTTTTATTTCATTTATGATTATCAAGAAATCTACGTTTTTTCTGCACTGGTTTTGTATGTTGTTTTTATTTCCGCCACAATTAACAGCTTACAACCGAGACAAAAGCCAAAAGCACAACCCATTCATCAACATCATAGAGCAAAAAGCCCCCGCCCCCGCCCCCGCCTTTTTATTGCATCTGTTTGAATACTGGCTTAGGTCTGCGTCTTAGGTGAAGTCAACTAGCTTAGCTCTGCGTCTTAGGTGAATTCAACTAGCTTAACTCTGTGTCTTAGGGGAAGTCAGTTTTAAGTTTCAGCAAAAACAACCCATTTCTCATACAAATCCACAAACAACAAAATTCCCGTATATATTACTCAGCTTAATGACAATAAGATTAAAAAGCACAACAAAGACAACGTTTTTTATTTCCGCCGCAATTAACAGCTTACAACCGAGACAAAAGCCTTAAGCACAACCCATTCATCAACATCATAGAGCAAAAAGCCCCCGGCCCCCGCCTCCTCCTTGTTATTGTTCGTTTGAATACTGGCTTAGGTCTGCGTCTTAGGGGAAGTCAGTTTAAGTTCCAGCAAAAACACCCCATTTCCCATACAAATCCACAAACAACAAAATTCCCGTTTATATTACTCTGCTTAATGATAATAAGATTAAAAAGCACACCAAAGACACCGTTTTTTTTTTTTTATTTCCATCACAATTAACAGCTTACAACCGAGACAAAAGCCAAAAGCACAACCCATTCATCATCATCATAGAGCAAAAATCCTCGATACTCAACCGAGACAAAAGCCTAAAGCACTACCCATTCAGCCCCGATATCACCACCTAAACACAAATCCATGATCAAAAAGCCCCAATACTCACCACCACCTACAAAAAGCTTCAATAGCATCAAAAGCACAAAATCCAACAACTACATACCCATTCGATTACGACATCAACCAACAACCAGCGATAAGAATACTACAAACTATACCCAATTAATACCAATACTCATAAGAAATACACTAAATACTACTATTTACACCTCACTTAAGAACCCACCACCCATGAACCACATACCACTATCAACACTCACCACACTACACACACATCTACACCTTCACATAGAGCTTTCACACAGAAAAGAGCTTTTGAGCCAGAAAATTGTCCCAGAACGTACATAACCCTACTACTTACCGCTGCTCAGACCCGCAGCCCCGTCCAGCCCAAGGACCTAAAGCCGCCAAATTAGTGACGCATTAACCAGCTGCCCCAACGACAGTTACAACCACCGCTGCTCAGACCAGCAGCCCCCGTCCAGCCTAAAGACTGTTACGTGCGGCTTCCGCCACCCCCATCATTTAATTGCTTTTAATATAATTTGGTTTTTAATATAATTTGATGGTAAGGTGGTGGGAAAAGCACACGATCCACATGTTGAGTGCGCGAACATACTCCTGTTCGAGTGTGGATCGTGTGCAAGTTCGATTTCTGTTTTCGGAGTGGATGCTGATGGAGAGAGAGAAAGGTACGACAGGTTTGTTGTGATTCCGTTTGTTTTGTTCTTGTTGCTCGATACTGTTGATTCGAAACAAAAGATTGATATTGAATACAGTTGGTTGAGAGTTCGAGTTCGGCTTACGGTTGAAAGAAGAAAGAAAGGAATTTTCCCGTTTTTTTTTTTTGGTCTTTGAAGAATCATTGTGAAGGAAAGGATGTACAAATTAAAAGGAGATTGAATAAATTGTAGAAAAGAAAAAATTAAAATTAAAAAGTTATTGAAAAAGTACTTGGACAATTTGGTTTACTATAGATTTCAATCCAAAAGTTTATAAGCAGTATACAATCCCAAGAATTGGAGATCGAAGCAGAGAGAGGTATTTTCCCTGTCCAGAGTGAATAAAATAAATTGAACCAGGCGAGACATTCGAGGCTCCACAAAGTAGTACCCGAGAGATTGGTAACCGCAGCCGGAGGGAAGGCTGCTGCACAGACCTGAGCCGATCACGGTACGATTGCTGAACTAGACACCAGGGGAAGGAGGAACAGGATTGCTGAACTAGTCACCAAGAAGGAAGAATCAGGTAACCAATTTATACTTATATCAAATTTTCTGTGGCAAAAACGCCACAGGACCTACAGCCACCAGCTTAGTGGCGCATCAACGAGCTGGCCAGTGCATCTACTTACAGCCGCCCAGGTTCTCAGGTAAGAGAATTTTCAATTTCCAATTAAATTACCGCCACCAAATTTGTGGCAAACAGAAGCTGATTCCAGCAGCTACCACTACCTCGCGCCCAGTTCGAGACACAATGTCAGCCAGATCTCTGGATCAACTACCACCAGTTCGCGTTGCAGCCCGGGATCCAGATCTGTATCGGCTACCGCCGCCAAGCTCGCGGCATACTAAATGGCCCAGCTCAAGGGCCGACCAACATCAAGGTCGCGGGACACCAAGTCCTGACGCAAAGACCCACCGTTGTCAACAACCAGAGAGCACCCCAATGTCAGAGAAGTCTAGAATGACAAAGTCTACATTGGCGGACCAGTTCATCAGCGTCCATTTCCCCTCTCAGGAGCGGATGTCCTATGCTTATCTCAACCTCGAGAAGAGAGGCCCGCCAACGTTGGTCGCGGCGGACATGCGGCAACACAACCTCCAGATGGAATGGGAGGACATCCGAAAGAACCATGAAGAGATAGGACGCCTGGCTACTCCAGAGATGACCAGCGGCCACCGCTACTTCGTGGGCCGATTCATAGATCAAGCCGAAAAGATCTATCTGGACGAGTTCACAAAGTTTGTTGCGGCAAGGAACGTCCTCACAGCCGAACGTCCGGCCGCATACAAGACTGATACGGGCCCCTTGTATCCACCCAACAGTCGGTTGCTGCCTTCCACACATGGCATGCGTGCGCTATCTGGCCAGCCATCCAGACTACCATCACGGATGATGCCCACGGAACCCACAAGCCATCTGACAAACCAAGATGTGACGACAGACATCGAAAGTCCAGCCAAGGCAGGTGCTGTCGAAAGTCAAACAGCCAAAAGAGGAACGGTCGAGAAGAAACCCGATCCAAAGGCAGTGAAAGAAGCGACAACTGCAGCAGCATCCATCACCTCTAAAGCGACACCACGCAAGAAAGCTGATTTCAGTAAGAAGGCACCAGCAGTTGCCAGTGCACCAGCTCCGGCGACGACGGATGCCAACAGTTCTGGGGCACCCAGCCCAGGAAAAGAGCCTGCTGCAGAGAAACCCGTCGAGCAAGGCAATTATGACCACCTACCGAGACTGCTCGAGGCTTCGTTCGCGCTCGACCCAGTCTCCCCCATTAAGGCAAGCGACGCCGACCAAGGCACTGGTGCCCAACTCTCGAGACTGCTCGAGGATTCGTTCGCGCTCGACCCAGTCTCCCCCATTAAGGCAAACGACGCCGACCAAGCCAATGATACCCAACGACAGTCCCCTGTGACATCAGCGGTCCTCAGTCCGACAGCCTATAGACGAGAACCGCACACACTCCCAGTGAGTATGGACCAGCAGGCCGCCGACCAGAGTGCCGCCTGTCCAGAAATCAAATCAGCCCATGCCTCTATGTTCAGACCAACGCAGGAAGACATGGCCGTTCCCCGTTGGTTGCGAATTGACAACGCGCTCCCCAGCATCAAGGGATCAACCACATCCCTGCCAACAAGCACGCCCTATAATCCAGACGAAGCGGTCTCTCACTCAGCCCAGTAGGCACTGAATCCGCACTTGTCATTCCGCCAGGACCCGCGGATGGTGCCATGGAAGAAGCCGCACCAGACTCAGCGTTGCGGCCTCACATGCCATAGGCCGCATCCCATTGGAAGATACCATTGTGGGGCTTTTCAGGGCCCGAAGAGTCATACATCGCTTGATCCCCACCATTACCAGCAATACAACTTACCTTAAAGTTGAAATTTCGGCAAGATTGTACAATCTTGCTTGGGCATTAACCGCCACCCATTTAGCTGGAATCATTTCGGTTATCCCTACGGATAACCGACATAAATATATATTAGGCAGCTTACCTTTCTTTGGGGGTTTTCTCCAAACCCCTTTTTCTCCACCACCATACCTGAAAACATTAAGTCCACGGCAAAGATTATCACCTAGCCGTGGCATCGGCATCATCACCCTCGGGCATGCATTGCACCCAGTGCATCTCGTTCCCATTGCCTTATGCCATGGAAACAAAATCAACACGGAGTTCCTTGATTACTCGTTTTTTTTTGTTTGTCCATGGCACCCCTAGCATGCGGCTACCAGGTCTCATCAGTTTGCCACCGCCGACAAGGTTTCGGCTGATGCAAAGCAAACATTCACTAATTACCAGCAATAGCTGGTTTCCTATTATCGGTCTCCACCGATCAGGGATCGCAAACAAGCAACGAATTGGATGCGGCCATCAAGTGTTTACTTTTAACATCTGGCAATGGCTGCACCCTATATTCGTTGCAATACCAAAACATAGCATTCACACCACAGATCGTTTATGGTATACCAATTTCCTATTAACGGCCGCCAACCGTCGGCGGACCGGGGAAATTTCACGTCCATCAACCCAAATGTTGATTTATGGCCTCTCCTAGGGTGACCAGATCTTCGGTTTTGTTTTGCTTTTACCCCAGATGGTTCGGTTGCCGGCAAGTATTACACAATCAATTGTGTACACAGCCACCGGCCCATGCATTGTTTGTATACGCAGGAGATGCAGTTGCGACGCTCGCATCCATTCTCGATCACCGGACGATCGTATGCGATGCATACACTTACATGCGAAATGTATGCCATATTCCCCGGTCCAATCACGATTGACTGCCTCGAGTTGATCGTGCAGCTCCTCCCCTTTTACGGTTTTTCGTTGCGATGTCTTTCTGTCTGCAGCGAATGAAAGTCAGTCAGATTTGATACGCCGAAGTGGTCGCGGACATTTGGAAAAGGAGTTCCGAGCCGTTGGAGATTTTCAATCGCGGTTTTATTTCTCTTTGACGTAATCTCAGTCCGCCTAATAGTTTAGAGGTAAGTGCAACTTTGGAGAGTGTCGTCCTCACCAGTGATGAATGTAAACAGTGAAGAAATATTTTAATGTAATTTTCCAAATTCAGACATATGTGCACAAATTGAAATAAAAATATTAATTTGAATAAAAATTTAAAAAAATCAGTGTAGAGTAATAAAACTAATATGAACTTTGAATGGAGGTTTGGTTTTTATTCGTTTGTTTTTCTCTGGAGTGACAATTTCTCTGCTGTTCAGTGGGTGCATAGCTAAACGAACTCCACATTGGTGACCGCGACTCGCGAACACGCGCCTGAGCATACGTTGTACGTGCTACTTAGTGACTTTAAGGTGAAAATTAAAATCGCGCAACCTTCGTGTTTCGAACTTTAATCGATTGCATTGGTGACAACTAGCATAAACCTTTCGAACTTTGTCGACGTATAACTGCCATATTATAGCTCTGGCAAATCGGGTGACTTTTCGATCAGATCAAATCCGAACATTTAACACCGTGCGAAGTGCAAAAATAAAAATAACAAATGTGCGTGTTAAGCAGAACAATTTAAAAAGCAAACTTCGTAAGGCTGTGAACAACCCCACCGCATCGCTCCTGCACATTATCCACACATCAGCAAACAGCTCTACTTTCCTCCCAGCGAGGCCTACGGATTGCAGCTATCATCGCCGGCAGCACACCTCAACTAACCCAGCGCGGGACAACAGGTTTTTCCTTCTTTTTTTGTTTTTATTAAAGCATTTTTCAAGTTGGTCAATCTTCCTTTCGGTGGGCTCAATCTGAGCTGCCAGTTTTAAATTTAAATTAACTCAGACCTATGATTATTTTGTATCGTGTAAACCGAGCTAATACCTATCATAAATCTAAGTAAAAAATAATTTCAACCATATCAAATTTTCCAGCGATAGCACATCAATCCAAATTCTTTTAAAAGAGGTTCTCTATTTTCAGCTGTGTCATATCATTACCTAATTAATCCTATTCAAAATTCAATTTATTAACCTAGTTCGACTAAAAGCAATAAAGTTATACCTCGGTGCACATCGCTACTAGTTGTTTTCAGTGGTGAGAATTTACTGCACTACGATCTAGTTGTTCTGTAAATTAAATAAGATAACAAAAACCAACAGCAATAGAGAAAAATTTTGTAAGCTCCTTCTGAGACTAAAAGAGTAGAACCAGTAATCTCCTTCCGAGCGGGTTTTACGAATCAAACCGACTCTATGCCAGAAGTTTACTTTTTTTTAAAAGAAAAAACCTAAAACAAATTTTATCAGCAATTTTAAAAGTTTTTTTTTTGGGTACAGCAGTACATCGTATTAAATTTTGGAACGAATTGTAGATTGACATATAGAGCAGAATTCAGTAAAGAGAATCGTGTATATGTAAACTTTTTATGACTTAGGAACAAATACCTTTTTGTCAAATAAAATAAACAAGCCTAACTCTTTTCAAGCGACTTGTACCAATTAAAACCATAATAGATCATATGCGAAAAAGTCATACTTCTGTCTATAAATAAAAGAAAAAGGAGTAGTTTTTTTTTTCCTTTTTTTTTTTCACAAACAAAAACACATCGCACGTCCTTCATAAAACTCCTGTGGACATTTGAAAATGAAAATAACGATAAACTCACATATCAACTCAGAGCACGTAATAGAGGTAAAATTAAACCCTTATTTTTACAAGCATTAGTACCTACCTAATAGAAACAATTGTAGGCCCCTTCAGGGTATTAAATAACATATATTCTCGTTCTGCAGTACTTACGACACGACTTCATAGCTTCTAAACATTTTCAGACACACACACTCCGGCACACATTGAATTCTTGTTTTCCTTCCCTTTTGGAATTTTAATCGTGGTTTAATTATCCATATTGACAAGCATTAATTTTGAAGTTCGGGTAGGCAATACTCCAACCCTGCACGTCCGTGTTAACGACTACACTCGACGCTCAGCGACTCCCTTAGGTGCCACTTGACTCTGTCCAACCCCCACCTTCTTCTGCGACAACATCTCCAACCTCCAATCCGCGTTACTCGACTCTCTTAAATTCGCACCATCCTTTGGCGACTTTTCCCCAACTCCTCGCGTCCTCTTGTGACCCATTGGCCTGCCTTCACCTTCCTTCGCGTCCTCTTACGCCTTTGACTCCCGTTTCGCGTCACTATCCATAATGGTCAACACGCGAAACACCATGGCCAGAAAGGCCCAGGAACAACCCGCGCCCCTTGAATTCCACGACGCCTCCAGCGTCGATTTCCCCACTGGGCAAGTCGATGCTGACCTAGACTTGCCCGGACAATCTACTCCCCTGGCACCACCGGTTGCCCTCAGTGTCGTGAACCGACCCCAGCCTACTTACACCGACACACCCCCGGCTGCTTCTAACGCCTCTGGTACCGGCCCTTTGGTAAATTCCGGCATTTTAATGCCCACAACTTGTGCCGGTACCTCTAAACAAGCCCATAGGCAAGCAGAGTCCCAAGAATTCCGCGATGCTCCCAGCCTCGGGAATGGGACTCATCCTACAAATATAGGGCTTCCCCCCTTCGATGATGAGGAGCCAGACCTTTGGTTTGCAGTAGCAGACCGCATCTTCCAGGCTTCAGCCTTGCACGACGAACAACTTCGTGCAGTCGAGCTGTTGAAAGTGCTTGACCGCACTCAGCGACCGCATGTTGCCCACATAATAAGGTCGGTCGGCCGCAACCCATATAGCAACATGCGTGAAGCTCTGCTCAACGCTTTGGACGAGCCTGGAAGTGTGCGGCAACAACGCTTAGCTGCCGTAACCAACCTTTCTGGGATGAGACCATCTCTTTTCCTGACCCATTTACGCTCTATAGCGGGGACCAGGATCGGGGACGACCTAATAAGGCCTCACTTTTTGAGGTGTCTTCCCCAACATGCCCGTTCGGCACTTATAGCCCAACCCAACCAGAGTTTGGGCTATTTATCCAAAATTGCGGACGCAATTATGGAAAGCTCAGATCAGTGTTCTGAGCCTCCTGCGTACCAGGTAGCGGCGGTTTCTCAACACGCCGCCCAGCCTACACGGCACCATCGTCTACCTTTTACAGCCCCTCAATTGGCTCCAGTTCACCTTCCTCCTCAAACCCAATTACCACATAGAAGGCCAGCCTCAACCAATTTCCCACAGGGGAATCCAGAGGCAGGCCCCAACGTATTTAATCAAAGAAGTTCGCCACCACAATTAACTCCTGCTGACCTACGGGCGCTCCAAACCTCACTCCTCCGCGAGATAAGTCAGTTTCGCGCGGAGGTGAGAAACAATCCTCGTAGCGCCCAGAATCGAGCCATGCCGAGCCGCCCTCTTAATCGGCAAAATTCCTCCCAAAATGCCCCTCAGAGGGCCTATATCCCTCAAAATGCCCCACAGAGGGCCAATTCCTCTCAAAATGGCCCTCACGGGCCAATTCTCATCAAACTCCGGCTTGACCTCCCCGTAACGGCAATTCCAATAGGACAAATATAACTGATAATGCCGTTACCCTCCCTTGGTGCGCCAATCACCAACGATATGGTGATCGCGCATTTAATTGCAAGGCGCCTTGTGGTTGGACACAACCATCCACCACCCAAAGGCGCCCTTTAAACTAATTTTGCCGACCGACCCCCTTGCGCAATCGGCCGGCACCCATACGATAGGTCGCCAAACCATCCGGGATTCTAAACTGAATATCGCTTTTACTGTCGATACCGGCGCCGATATTTCAGTCCTCCCGCGATCGTTTGCTCCGCGTAACCGCGTGCCTGCCGCACTTAAATTGTCAGCTGCGAATAATACGCCGATACTTACGTACGGACGTAAAAAGCTGACACTCCAATTGGGTCTTTGTCGTCCGATCACTTGGCGTTTCGTCATTGCGGACGTAAATGAACCCCTGATAGGTTCCGACCTATTAGGCGCACATAATCTGTTGGTCGATTCGACCCATAACAGACTAGTGGCTCCAACCGCACCCCCCTTGCCCATGACGGCATCTCCAGCGGCAACTTCAAGGGCCACAGAGTGCACAGACCCGTTTCAGGTCATGGTACAGGAATTTGTTAGTACAACAATTCCTCTGCCTAACCAGCGCCGACATAAAGCCACGGTGTTTCATCATATAGAAACACGTGGTCCCCCTGTGAGCCAGCGTTCACGTCGACTGGCTCCCGAAAAATTACGTGCGGCGCGCGCGGAGTTCGAGCACATGATCGAACTAGGTATCTGCCAACCGAACTAGGTATCTGCCAACTAGGTATAACCAACGTTATATCGACACGGCTTTACGTGGTCTTAATTGCTGCCATGCATATCTTGATGACATTCTCATCGCCTCCAAAGACCATGCCGAACATAAACGCCACTTACGTCAGGTCCTAGAGCGCCTCCGCGAATTCGGTCTTGTCATCAACCCAGATAAGTGTCAATACGCCAAGGAGCAAATCACCTATCTGGATTATGTCGTTGACAACCAGGGCATTCGCCCACTACCAGACCGTGTGGAGGCCCTCATGAAGTATCCCCGGCCTACTAACGTGAGTGAGCTTCGTCGATTTCTGGGCATGCTTAACTTCTATCGTCCAACACTGAAGAACGCTGCCCAAGTTCAAGCTCCCCTAAATGAGTTCTTAAAAGGAGCTAAGCGCAATGATAAGCGCCCCATTAATTGGACAGAAGTCTCTGATAGAGCATTCCAACTGTCCAAAGAACAATTGGCAAATGCCACCTTACTCCGATACCCCCTCGAGGGAGCGGCACTTTCTATCCAATGCGACGCATCGGATACCGCAATCGGAGCCGTCCTTGAATAGGACATTGAAGGTCGACCGGAACCACTTGGTTTCTTTTCAAGGAAGCTGAGTCCCACTGAGCGACGTTACAGCGCCTACGACCGTGAATTACTCGCGATCTACAGCGCTGTTAAGTACTTCCGTCATATGATAGAAGGTCGCTCACTCTCCATCTTAACAGACCATAAACCATTGGTCTATGCGTTCCGGAAGAAGTCGGGAAATGCCTCCCCCCGACAAGAGCGTCAATTAGACCTCATTGGGCAATATTCTACGGAGATAAGGCATATCTCCGGTAATCAGAATGTCACGGCGGACGCCCTTTCTCGAATCGATACGATTCACTTGGGTTCCGCCTTGAATAACACTGACCTTGCCCTAGCTCAAGAGGAGGACGAACAGCTCAAGTCCCTCCTAACTGCCGATACGGCACTAGAGCTTAAGAAAATTAC
Source organism: Microdon myrmicae (assembly GCA_963931805.1). Lineage (NCBI taxonomy): Eukaryota > Metazoa > Arthropoda > Insecta > Diptera > Syrphidae > Microdon > Microdon myrmicae. The sequence goes on along the minus strand of OZ007497.1, from coordinate 257,772,501 downwards.
CCTTCGCGACCCCTTGGGCGAAATCTGGTGTGGCGTTTCCACTGGAACCGCTAGACCTTACATTCCCGAGAAACTTCGTAAGGGCGTGTTCCAGGTTTACCACAACCCAGCCCACCCCAGCGGCCGAGCAACAGCCGCTGCTGTCCGTCGCAAATTCATTTGGCCCCGGATGAGCAAAGATCTCACCGGTTGGGCCCGTGCTTGTCTCCAGTGCCAACGCTGCAAAATAGCGCGACATAATGTACTGGAGCCAGCGCAATTCAAGCTTCCCACGGCACGCTTCGCCCATGTCCACATAGACATAGTGGGACCGCTTACTCCATCAAGAGGATTTTCTTATATCCTCACTATGATGGATCGCTGCACGCGATGGCCAGAGGCGACACCTCTTCGGACAGTTACTGCCGAATCAGTCGCCAAGGCCTTTTACTCAACTTGGGTCACGCGCTTCGGTGTACCAACCACCTTAACTTCGGACCGAGGTCCACAATTTGAGGCGACAATTTCAGGCAGCTAACAAATCTTCTCGGCTGCCAAAGAAGTCGTACCACCGCCTACCACCCGCAATCAAATGGGATGATAGAGCGCTGGCATAGATCTCTAAAAGCCTCACTCATGTGCCATAATGACACACAATGGTTCGACGCCCTTCCCACCGTCCTCCTCGGCATGAGGACTAGTATTAAGGAGGACCTGGGTGCTTCGGCAGCAGAGCTTACCTACGGTACCAACCTCCTTCTTCCAGGAGAACTTTTCCTGGACGGCGAAACACCGTGTGACCAACTTCGTGAATTGGGACATCTCCGTGACCTGCTACGTAAGGTTAGGGCAACCCCTGTAACCAGGCACGGCTCCAAAAAACTTTTCGTCCACTCTGAACTGCACAGCTGCACGCACGTCTTTGTCAGGGTGGATAAGGTCAAAAAACCCCTCGACCCACCTTATGATGGCCCATTCAAAGTCTTTTGCCGCATCAGTGACCGCGTCTTCGAGATCGACATTAGAGGCAAGCGATCCACGGTCAGCGCCGAAAGGCTTAAGCCCTGCTTTCTGGAAGCTTCCGCTCCACAACAACCCCCATCTACGGACACCACTCCCACTCCACCGGCACAACCTCCCCGTACTCGCACCCAGGCGCGCACCCATGCCCAACTAACCTCCTCCTAAACTGCCTTACCTGTTTCGTGACTACGTCACTGGGGAGGGAGTGATGTAGGGCTTTTCAGGGCCCGAAGAGCCATACATCGCTTGATCCCCACCATTACCAGCAATACAACTTACCTTAAAGTTGAAATTTTGGCAAGATTGTACAATCTTGCTTGGGCATTAACCGCCACCCATTTAGCTGGAATCATTTCGGTTATCCCTACGGATAACCGACATAAATATATATTAGGCAGCTTACCTCTTTTGGGGGCTTTTCCAAGCCTCTTCTCCACGATCATTCCTAAAAGCATAATTCATGGCAAGATTATCATCTTGCCATGACATCAATTCAGCATCACCACGAGCTTCCGCGACCGAACAATGGATGGCACATATCTACCAGCACACGCTGATCTTTCCGTGTGTTATCTTTGTACCCATTCATTGACCTAGCATCATTTCGGGTTGCTTGCACATCTACAAGCCAGATTTTCAACGGCATGTCTAGGATCTATCTTTCCTACCAGTAAAGAAGATCAAATTAAACATTGGCCTTTCAGGCGCGCATATTTGCTTGTATCTCAGCATGATTGATTTTATGATCCGTTGTCGTTTCTCGGAACGATCACCAGCATCGGTCATGACCACCAATTTTAGTTTACACAAAGTAAACACTCAAGCGGATACTTTCGGCTGACAGTCCTTTCAACGGGGTTAACATATCCCTAAGACAACATGCATTGAATCATACATGACCGAAATATGTTTATTTTAAATGATCTAGCAACGGCCATACCCAATGCTGGATTCATTATCCCAAAATAGATTCCTGCCTTCGGCAAAGGTTTTATTGACTCACGTCAATCAAGAATCTATCCCTTGCAGCTGGCGGCAGTTTATCTTTCCCAAACATGTAGCAGCAGATTTGACCTGCTACATGAGTTTTCCTGTTTCCCTTTTTTTCCTTTTGATTTTCTCCATTGGCTGGCCTTCGGCGGCGAATCCCTTAGGTTCGTTTTTGTTGGATGTCTGTAAAGTGACATCCAATAGTTAGTCAGATTTCATCATTCGAAGTGAGTACAGGCCTTACGAATCTAGAGTCCTGTTGTGCATTTACTGGAGTTGAGTTTTTGTTCCCGTCGGTTGTCAGTTGTTCGATTGTGAAGGATTGATTCCGTTTGAGTATATAATAACGTTCATATTGTAAGCATTATTCGTTGTGCTACACAATTATAGTCACCCCAATTAACGATTTTGTTGAAGCGAAAATAATCATTACGTGTTAATAAAGTAATAAACAGTACTTCCAATGTGTTTCATTTGTGGAGCCGCAAAGACATCTTCATCGATTGTTCGATTGTGAAGGATTGATCCCGTGTTCCAGTGTTTCTTGGTGCTTGAGTTCGCCGTTTGTGTCAATTTAAATTCGTCGTTGGTGTTTGTGATTCGTCTATTCGTCGGTGTAGTTTTTATCGACTAGCGTCCTTGTTGATGTCATGTTAGAAACCACCACACCATCCAGCGACGGAACACTCGTCGTCATCAATACATCCATCGCCAATTCAGGGCGGGCGGCTCTCTCCAGGCCTCCACATCAATAGAAGTCCAAAGCCCTGGGCCTCCGTCCCCTGGAACAAACGGCTTCGCCAATGATTGGCGAATACAGCTGCGAGCAGTCACCACCAAGTCAGGGGAAAAGGAACCGCATCCTATTCCAGAGAGTGAGCATCAACAGGTCGCTGACCGAAGTGCCGCCTGCCCAGAGATCCACCCGACCCATGTCCTGGTGCATGGACCAGCGCCGGAGCCCCCACGGAGACAATCGCCGTGCATGATCTGTGGGGCACACCACCAATTGACCGGTCCTCGGGGGTTGCGAATTTACAACTCCGAGCCAGAGGACCTGGTCGAGCATATCCCCGTGGATGACGGCTCACATAAGACGACCAAAAAGCTGTACATGCAGCCAACTGCCGCAGACCTCCCTCCTGGACAAATCATCGAACATGCCCCTCGCCCGTTGAACCGCCACTTGAACAACGGGCAATTGACGAGCCAGAAGCCTGCACAAACGAAGGCCTCAAGACACTACTCCACACCAGAGACACCGGGTGGCGAAATTACGGTCAAGGATGAGAACCATCGAAACCGACCGCTACCAAAAGCAGCTATGACAATAGACCAAGGAGAGCGCAAGGCCTCGCTTGGCGGGCGGCGCTCCCCAGTATCCAGGGACCGACAGAGTCCCTATCAACCAGCGCGCATCGCAGTGAAGCACCAGATGCAGTATGCGAATGGGGCCGGGAGGCACTTGGTCCGCGCCTGCCAGTTCGCTAGGACCCGCGGACAGTGCCATGGAATCCGACACAACCAACTAAACGCTGCGGCCTCACACGTCAACGGCCACATCCCGCCGGGCGCTAATTTCGGACGGGCGCCAATAGATGCAGCACTCGTCACCCCCACCGGTCTCAATGGGGTGAGACCAATCACCACCCGTCACGTGGTCACTGATCGTGGGTTGCGACCTTACAACTTCAACCCAGATCACATGGCCAGTGCCATTAAATCCGTAGACAACCAATTCAGAGCTGGCGGCTCTATCCAAACCTCCGCATCACCACAAGACCACGGCCCTGGGCCTCCGTCAGAACTGTGCAAAAGAAAGTGATTTCTCACCTCATGCACTTGTAGGCTGTTTATCATAAAAATATATGAAAACTTCTAGTTGGGCCCAAGCGATTTATTTAATAATAAGGATTCGAATATTTTGACACAGCACTATAATTGGGCCTTTCCCGCTTATAAAGTTCCACTACAAAACCATTGAATAGCATGTTAAAACATCGGCTTAGTTTAGTTACTAAATGTTTTCAAGCACCACTGTTCCACTCTCACAAAATACAGGCATTCGTGCATTCGTCTTGTAACATGTTGCACATAGGCCCGGATAATGAAGGGCCACCCTCTTTTCAACATCCACCATTGCAACCCATTTAATGTTCAAGGCCAATGATATTACGAATTCAATTTTGCAGAAACGATTCCAATGAAGTATTGCACTCGTACAATATTTGCTTGGGATGAAAAATCACTGCCCTTGGGGCCGTGCATTCCTTGGGTCGCTTCTCCACACTACGAATTATTTAAAAGGACTTGTTGAATGCTGCCGAACGCCATCGAATGACTCACAAGCTCCAGCACAGCTCCTTCCCGAAGATAGAATAATTTACTTTGTTAGAGTAACGGCGAAACTTTTATGTTAGCTAAAGGAACTGCAAGAGTTTGTTCCTGTTTGACAAGGAAAGGGTGCAAGGGATGGTGAACAAACTCGAACGAGCCTTATTAATATCACATTGAGTTTAGAGACAAGGACGCCGGTGTAATTCTACAGACATTGGCACCTTTCGTTTGGATTCGTTGACGGGGGAAAATGGTGCAAATATTGGAAGTGAATAAAATTAATGAGCTAACAACAGGATGTGCTTTCTAATTGATACCCTCCGTCCTTGGTGTATACTTTGTATTCTTGGCTGGTACAGCCTATCCCCCGAGGATGTTCTTTGAGTTTAGAGTGACATTGAGTATTTTTCACTAGGGCTTATACAAGAGCCTGGAATGTATTTCGGAATGACATCAATGTTCTCAAGTCCTTTTTACACTACACGTGACCTAAGAATTTTTATTAGATACGATGAGGGAAGTGCTGGAGGTCGTCTACATAATTCAGTTAATACCTGGACAATAATTTTTTTTCTTAGTTTTTTTGCGCATCAACTAGATATTGAACCTTGTCAATCAATATTACACGTCACTTATACTTTAGTAATTGACTAATGGTAAAAAATAGTCGGTCCGGTCTACGAACTAACAGTGCAATTGAAAACAGTCAATATTCATTAAGAGTATAATATTTGTGTGTCAAAACGTCGTGGACATCTGAATTCGATATGCTTAAAAATAAAATTCACGTTGCAAAGTTAACGACAGCTCTTGCATGAACAATCAGAAATTCAGAATTCTGTGGGGACAAAGTAGTGAAGTTACAAATGAAGTGTAACTACACAACGGTTGGTATCAGCCTACTGTGCTGCACTATTACGAGAGTTTCGCGTTGATTAATGCAACATCCACAGTTTGAGATCCATGTTATCTACTGTGTCAACTTGTCTGTCCTATCATATTCTAGCAGCTTTTGCATCGAATAATATTCATTGATACTGATAACTCGGTTTGCAATCGCCTTGGATGTAAGTTAGTGGGTCTGTAATTGCCACATCGGTGCATGAGTATAGATAAATCATATTGATTATCAGTGTTTGTTGCAAAATTGTCTCTGTTGCATCCTGGAGTGTCATTTGTTGAGCTATCGAATCTAATACTATACCATACATTAATGTGTGCTTTGTGATATTTAGAGAGTATATAACTCTGATTTATTTTGACAGTATTAAATAATCAATTCCGCTTATGAAGAGTCAACATCTTTATTCCATGTATAAAATGGAAGTGGCTTCACTCTGGTGTTGTCGCGCCGCGCCGTGCTTCCTCGTGATTGAGGGAAGAGTCGCGTTCACGGAGTTTTGAAATAGCTATTTTTATTAAAGTAATAATTAAAAACAGTTAATCTTATTAAGTTTATAACTGAAACAGTTATTTTTATTAAATTTGTCCGTAGGCTTGGACGTTCTGCACAAAACTGAAACTTAACAACTATCGACAAGAAAAATGAAACTTCGGTGCACCATCCTTTTCTTTATTGGATTTCGGTAATTAAAAGAATAGGTTTTTTTTTTACCCGCGCTACGGCGGCGTAATAAAAGGATCAGCATTTTGTGTAGACGATCAATGGACAGAGTTGTCTATGCGAGCCGCTGAGGGGAGTGTTGGGCCGAAATATGTATATGTTCCTTGAAGGAAAACCAAGGCCAAATTCGTGGGGAGAATGATAGGAGATAGGAGAGACAAGAGAGAAGCAAGGGTGGATTTTAGTACGTAGGGGCAGTATTTTGACATACTGTACGATTTTGTGAATCGTGCATACCAAGGCTCGGACCACGATGCCTTTTTTTTTTTATTTATGTTATTATTTTTTTTTATTAGACCTCTCTCGGGAGAGGTGAACCTATAGCACCGAGTGGGCGCCCCGAGATGCCATCAATTAACTGTTGCAGTTCTTTTTAAACAGTTGCAGGTTGTAACGGTCCGGGAACACTCGCGTGCGAAGGGAGTTCTGTGGAGGTGAAAAAGTATATGTGCCAGCGTATGGCACTAGTTCACTACCACCCCACTAAAGAGTTCGTCGCAAACCATCGTCCGAAATTCGAGCACCAAGGGGGAAATGAAAACACTTGTTTTGTTCGTTGATGTTTTTTTTTTAATATGTTCTGTTATTCTTCGGTGTTTTTTGTTCCACGGGGGCGATGTACGACTCGGTGGACAATAGGGAAAAACAATTACTTACAGGAAGGAAAGTTAACAATGAGTTGTGAAAATAAGGAAAAGGTTAACACGTGTTCTGGTGTCCATCCACTTTATTACTGAACGTCTAAGGTCCCCTTTGGGATTTGACAAACACTCGGTTGCATTTTACACGATTATTTGATTGTTCTCCCTTTGCCACTGCTCCTGTTCCAAGCGCCGATCGAAGAGCTTTACCTATTCCTTCGGCAACGTGTCTGCTACGCGATGGCCGCGCGATATGAAACGGGGTTTGTTCGGTCTAACGGTATGAATACCTTGTTTTCGCGTTTTCTTTTGGGGGCCAGTTGTTCGTTTTAGTTGCAGCGATTTGCGGATTAAGAACTTACGCGGGCTCCCCATCGACTCGATTTGGGCAAGAAAGATAAGACGCGACTGTGCGCACTCTACGGTGGTTGTAACTCGACTGACTAATTATTTGAAGGAAAAGGTTCATCGCGTCGTGGCAGTGGGGTCATAGCTAAAATAAACTCACTGCCGCTTACGAACAATTTCGAGAAGAGTTGCTATGCTTGCATAGTAATTCAGTTTCAGCGAATCCTCGCCGTATAAACTGAATTGGATTCGTTGGTTGTGTATACCGGGAAATTAGTATAGCCAAGTATGATCAAGGGTCTTAATCGTTGTGATTGTTTCGTGGAAAATTAGCTGTCGCCTGGTTGCGAACGAGAAGTATAATTTAAGGAGGAAATGAACCGAAGTGGTTTTCGGGGGAAATTGGAATTGCTTGGGTGCAAGGAATATCGTTTATATAAGATATTAATTGAAGTAATTTCGGGGAAATGTATACGGCTCGGTATAGTTGGTGGTGAAGGTTAATGTTCCGTTGTAGGTTTGAATATGCGTTTTATTACAGCATATGAATCTCGGGGAAATTAAGATTGCTTGGTCGCTAGGGAGGAATATGGTTTAGGTAAAGAATTGACCGAAGCCATTTTGGGAAAACGTATACGGGGATGATTCAGAATATATTCCGTTGCGGGTTTGGAGTGTGTTTTATTGCGAAGTTTGGAATGTATGCTATTGCGGATTTTGCATGGGGAATTGGGTTGAGGTGACGCGCTGTTAGCAGTCACGGTTGGTTGGAATTGTGGGTCGGTTCTCCATGTGGTGTAGGGAAGCCCCCCAGTTCCACAGCATCTCCGCTCTATAACGGAACGAGTTCTGATGCAGGGGAGTTCGCGCCGTCAAGAGATGAACCACAAACGGGTGCGATCCGTCGGATTGTCTTGTGGAGCGCATATAAACCGAATTGTGTGGAACAATACCAAGAATCACCGAAGAACACCACCCGTCATAATATCTGGAAAACAGACTGAGGTCGTCTACGCGCCTTCGATGTGATAGCGACTATAGCCCCGAGGTCAGCGGCGAGTCCCCAATCAGGCGGATCGCTCGTCTCTGTACGCTCTCAAGTAGGTCGAGGTTATGTTTAGGAGCCGAGCTCCAAACATGAGAGCAATATTCAAGCGCGGACCTAATTTGGGATTTACATAGGAGAAGAAGCTGGGCGGAATAAAATATTTCTTGGCCCTAAAAAGATAGCTCAGTTTTCCTGAGGCTGACCTGGCGATACTCGACACGTGTTTATGCCATGATACATTCCCACAGACCGTGACGGCGAGCAATTTCAATCTTTCGCCAGCCTCGAGGGCCCGGCCGTTCATCATCAGCTGTGGAACCGATGATCCACTTTTCTATGTGAATGTTGTATATTGTGTCTTCGCTGCATTGCAGTCGACGAGATTGGCCCTTCCCCACTGCAGGATCCTATCTAGATCCTGATTCAGAGAGTCAATTTGTCTACATCTCAGCTGATGCGACGCAGATGCACCAATCGGCCGAACACTCGAAAAGGAGGAAACAAGCGTACTCTCATCCGCAAAACTGAACACTTTGTTATCCGTTGTCTCCAACAAATCATTTATGTGAAGCAAGAACAAGGTTGGAGCCAAAATAGAACCTTGGGGCACTCCTTGGTGCGACTATAAAAAAAACATACGCTGTGGTCGCAAATGCGTTTTAGTTTTTTAATGCGCATTGGAATAAGGTTGTGGAGGCCCTTCGGAGGCATGATACTAATATTCCTGATCTTTCAAAATATTCTCCATAGAGATGAATACATTTTTGCATGCATTTAAACCAATTTTCGAAGCAATTTTTTCACTCCAATTAAGGTATCTTAAATATTTATGACCGTTTTTTAAAGTATGTAAGATCCAACGCGGATAGATCTTTTTACCCGAGTATTAGTAAAGTATTCGAAAAGTTTGTAAATAAAGCTCTGCTAAAATGGTTTGAAGACAATAGCACTATTCCAAATTATCAGTTTGGTTTTAAGGCAGAACCGCCGCAGCCAAACTGGTGTCGGATATTTAATGGAATAAATGCAAGCACCACTGCACATGTGCCTGTCTGATTTACACGGAAAGGGGGGTCCTCCCAATACAGTTCTCGGAGGGCAAAACGCAACAACCGTCGTTGAATGCTTTCAATTCTGGTGATATGGGATACTTGATATGGGGACCAAACCTGGCCACGGTATTCAATAAGCGGGGGAACGAAACTAATGTAGAGCGATCAAGTCACGTAAAGGTTAGCAAATTCTTTAGACCAGCGTTTTCACAAAGCTGAGGGCTGAATTGGCCTTGAGAATCATGTCGACAATATGTGTAAGGAAGACTATAGCGTTTGGGATAATAGTGAAGAACGTGTGATTCGAACTGACGCTATGTCAGTTAGAATCACCAAAAATTGAACCTAAGCGTAACACATCGGGCTACTGGCCGTATTTTAAATTCGGCTTTTAAACTCAAGTATATTCCACCGATGTGAATTGTTTTGTTATCGCTATGGTATACGGCTCTGATGTATTTTCTTATTCGATTTTCGTTCGGTGTTCTTCACTGTTTGCTTGGGTTTTTCTGTGTGTATCTGTTAGAGACGCTACAAGACTATCACATAGGATGCCGAGATCTCGAATCGAGTTAACAGAGGATAAATGCTGGTTGAACAAGAGGTAGGAGCGGCGAGTGGGGCTTCCGCGAAAACGTAGTTGATTGACATTTGTTGACATTAAGGTGTAGACAATTCTTTGGCACCATAACGAAAAGTTGTTAAGGTCTGTCTGAGAAGGAAAGAATCAAGCGAAGAACAAATAGTTTTGAAGAACTTAGTATCGCCGGCATAAAGGGAGATGCAGCAATGCTTGATAATCATATCGATGTCACTTATTGCTAATATGAACAAAAGGGGCCCAAAATGACTGCCCCGGGGAACTCCAGAGGTAGCAAGGAAAAGATTTGAGAGAACGGATCGCAAACGCACTCTGTAGAGTAGGTTACTCAAGTATGACGAAATCCATCATTTTAATACGGATTCCAAGCTCAAGGTTGATAATTTGAAAAGTATCAGTCTGTCCGAAATTTTATCGAAGGCTTTAGTAAAATCCGTAGTAACAACGTCGACCTCGTTGCCGTTCTCTAAGGCTACGTGTGTTTAGAAGTAAATTCGACTAGGCATTCATAAGTCCCTACTATATATACTTTATAGCATGTCAAAGGATAGAAAATTGATTATCAAAAGCGGCAACGTGACGTCCAACGTTGTTTTTAAAATAAAAAATGGCCTGCAACAGGGGGCGGTACTATCTTCCATTTATTTTCAGCATATACACTAGCGACTTAATAGGCCCTCTCCATCAAGCCGACGATCTCATAATCCAGAGATCAGCTCCGAAAAATGAGATCATTAACAGCCGATTGCAGCGGGACTTCAACGACCTTCAGCGCTACTACGACGACTGGAAACTCAAAATCAATGTTTAGAACACCAGTATCATCGAGCTACATCGGGTACAAGGAAAAATTGGCGAAAATTCGCAATCATTGGGCCTTACCAACAGACAATAGAGACTAAAAATGTAGTCAAATACCTGGGCATTTGGCTGGACCAATACCTATACTTTAAGAATCACATGGAGATTGTTTTGGCCAAAGGAAGAGAAGTTTTGCTATGACAAAAAGGCATTTTCACCGTAGTCAACTTGGCAGGGGAATGACCACCTATGAAGACCCAGTGTGGTTCAATGTAGGCCCACATCTGACCTTGAAGAAGACTCGGGTTTACGAAAGACACTGCCTCATAACTTGCCTTGGCTTATACCGGACTCCAGAATCCGACTACAAAAAATACTATCTCAATGTAGCTCTATATAATGGAGCCAGCATAAACAGGATAGAATATTTTATGATCAAATTGATCCGAGGACATGCTGCAAGAGCAAAGAGTTCATCCAACTATTTAATATTCGGGGCCTATTACTCTCAGAACCATTTGAAATCCGGGACGGACTAAAGCAGGGAGATGGTCTATCACCGTGTCTCTTTAACCTTGTGCTCGAGTATGTCATCAGAAAGGTACAAGACGACAACATGGCCGGATCATCCCTGAACGGGGTCACACAAGTGCTCGCATATGCGGATGACATCGCCGTTCTGGGCGATAATCTAGAGACTGTTAGTAAAAACTGTGAAATCATCATGCAAGCGGCAGAAGAGGTGGGCCTAGAAATAAATGAAGACAAAACAAAATACATGCTTACGGCGAGAGCAGGTGGGTCTCAGAGAACACATATAAACGTCAGAGGTAAGATCTTTGAAAAAGTTAAAGAATTTAAATATCTGGGAACGATACTGACGGCCAGTAACGAAATGTCGAAGGAAATTAACAAGAGACTGCATTCCGGCAACGCGAGTTGGCACGCAGTCAGTAAACTGCTGAAATCCAGACTGCTATCACGTAACATAAAGCTCCGTGTCTATAGAACCATAATCATGCCAATTGTTCTATATGGATGCGAAACATGGGCTCTCACAAAACGGGAAGAAAACAAATTCCATCTATTCGAGAATAAAGTTTTGAGAGGCATCTTTGGAGGTAAATATGACGAGGAGGCAGGACAATGGAGGAGAGCCCATAACCACGAATTGGAAGAACTATATCGCAAACCTACAATAGTGAGAGTAATCAAGTCGCGAAGATTAAGATGGGCCGGACACGTGGCGCGAATGGGGAACGATAGGACCGTGCATAGAATTCTTGACGGTAGACCAACGGGAAAGAGACCGGTAGGACGGCCGCGACGGAGATGGGAGGACAATGTTAGGTTTGACCTTGAGGAGATCGGATCGAATGGTCAAGCGTGGAAGGAGAGTGCCCAGGACAGGGAAGGATGGCGAAGCCGAGTCGGTGAGGTCATGAACTTCCGGGTTCCTACAGGCCAATAAATAATAATAATTACCCAAATATGAGAGAGTTCGTCGCAATGGAGTTGTTCCACCAGAGGCATTTCGTTACCTTCCTATGATTGGCCTTGTGGCGTTTCTAACAGATACACACACAATATACGGCAGTATATCCTACGTTGCTATGTCGATAAGGGCCGCTTCCTCAACTTAACGCACTGTTAATATTCCTTAAACTTCACCAAATGTTGCAAATTTTGGTCTCCGTCCTGACTGGTTCCAGGCGTTAGTAGTCCTTTAATAAGTGGCCCAAGATCCGGGGAAATTATGCAAATGATCCGGTGTCCGGCTCCTTTGGGTGTGGTGCAGTTTCGCTACTCTGGATGGGTTAATCAGTGGCGGTGATGGCGGGAAAGAGAGGTCACACAAGTTCACAGTAAAACTACGGAAATCACGTTACTTTGAATGCCCAATAATGGATATTTTTCCGAAAACTTCGTTCAATATTTTTAATGAAAAACCTTGGCAAGATTTTTTTTCTTCCACAACTTTATGTTAGTTATTTATTTTAATCTTCTGATACAATTAATTATATTCGATAAAATTAACAGAAATCATTATTTAGGAACAGATTTAACACTATCAGCATCGCACCAGGATTTTCATGACGAATTTTTTAATAACAACTAGCTTGTCGCTAATTTCCAAAACAATGAGCCCACAACGGTTTTAAGTACACGAATCAACTTCCAATAAATAAATGAGACGTCGCACAACGATTTAAAATCACGGGAGTCACTTTCCAATTTGTTTTTTCATTGTTAATTATACGCTGATAAAAGCATACGCTTACGAAAGGCAAGCACATGCATAACAACGAAACGCCACTGGCAATATCAATTAAGCGATACCAATTTGCTTGAACCAAGGCCACCATACTTTAAGTGGACCAATTAATTGAAATATCGTTTAAGCAAATATCAATTCAGCGAAGCAAATGACTCGTGCAGGACGATTGCACCTAATATGAGTCAAACCCGAATGAGTGAAACTGCGGCAGGTAAATGACTTGTGCTTGGAGTTAGAAGAATTCTTAGCACCCCTTGCGATTCTGCCCCAATAGTTTGGGTATAAAAAGAGTGGTTGCAAAACGAATTAGGCAGAATTAATCAAACAGAGAAAGGGTTGCTGCCCCGCATGGGAACAGCGGGCCTTTTACGCTGAATTTAAAGTAAAATGTTAGAGTTACGAAATAAATAATTCGTAAAATAAAGAGGTGAAGAAAATCGAAAGGAGAACGTCTTTCTCTTTACGTATAATTCTCCGCGAACCATCTCTTTCCTTTAATGTAAAGGAAGCATGGTGGTTGAATTTAAGAAAAAAGCAAATAAAATATATCGGAAAAAAGATCTTTTTACGGCCAATTGATTGTGCAATATTTTATTGATGCTTGTCATGCTAATGCCCTCAATCTCACAAAATTTCACATCCAGATCTAGCAATATCAGCTGTTTCCTGACACAAGAACTGATTTTGTGGACGCCCTTCACTAAATTGGTTCTGGAGCAAACGTTGCCAATTTTTCACAGTGCTGCTTTATTGCCATATAAAGAATTGAATTCATCGATGCACTCTTGTTTTCATAATCCACATCGAGAGTTATAAATGACAATCGTACGAAAATGTTCACAAGTTAGTTCTATTTTTAACTGATGTGGATTTTTCAAGTTATTGTGAAGAAAAGAAATAGTGATGAAATAAAATCTGCTGAATATCGTTCTGGTAAAAAATATCAAACTTTTCGATGGAAACGTCAGCTTGCACCTGACATCATTTAGTTTGCTTATGGCCAGAAATACATGTTATAACTCCATATAAGACAAAGGTCTCATCTAACCCAATAAATGTCCTTGTCCCGCGAACATATAGATTTTGGGGGCAAAGAGTGATCCGACCATCCGTCGAAGGACTCTAGACTAAACTTGCACATAGATCATATTTTCTTAGCCGGCCGCTCAACTCGGACCCGGTCAAAGGTCAAACGAGCACAACTGCACGAATTTGAAGTTATTTACATTTTGTTTCGCTACCAGTAATTTAGTTTTCTTATCTCCCACCAAGTAACTTCTGCCAGGAAAAAGTATTTCGAACAAGACAACGAATCATGGTTGCCTATTTACATGTAAAAGGTAAGAACATGAAAAATATTTTCTAGCCAGGTATAAAACCACAATTCGATACCCACCTGGGGTGCCCTGCACCACTTAGAGAGGGTGATCCAAAACCAACAAGGACCCACTCAATTCAGTTGGTTTAAGCACTCCGAAGGGAAATCAAAACTTCAAATTGCAGCAAGTGATTGCTCCTCTTTAAGTGCAATGCAATAAAGATTTAAAGGACGACACAGTGTGGTCCCTATGCAAGTGGACTCCGAAAAATTCAATTATTCTGATGGGCCATTTGGACACAGGGTTGCACGACGGGGGCCACGTCGCCAGAAACTAAAAAATGTATACTCGTATATATCGATGTACGAGTATATAGAGTCATTTCAAAACTGTGACTTAAATCAAGTAAACTATGATTGAAAAGGATTCGTGCCCCAGGATACATGCATGAGGTATTTGTTGTGTTCTCTGGAAAGAGTGCACAAAAACTTCGCGTTGCATCATGTGAAAAGGATGTTTTGCAATAGCTGAACATTTAAGGATAACTGAACAGCAATCTGGGGACATAAAGTCAATTGTTTATGTGTCACAAGCAGCTGGGTATCGGAAGATTACACCTCAAGCTATTCACTCATTACAGCTGATGATGAACAACTATATACGAAACATTGCGAAACACCAGCGTGCTCAATTTTGCGGGGAAAATCGTACGTGCAACTCTTGGTGCTAGCTGACAGCGATAAATGCATTCCAAATACATCATAACCTCCCTCCTATGAGCGGCAGATAGACAGACACCGTGAGGTGGGTAATAAAACAATACAGACACTAGAAATGGAGCTAGAGTTGCATGGCACGAGGATCGAGCCATAGCAGTACGATACAAACTCCCCAACAACTGCGTGTCATCTCGATGAGGTTTTGTCCAGCAGTAAACTGTGGCACGGCAGGGCAACGCCAGCTACGTGAGCACAAGACATCTGTGTACAGATGTACTTAGAAGGAGCCAAAACGACGAGACGAGTACCGTCACGAGCACTGCATAGCAATTCCATTTGGTCCTAGATGAAAGCCACTGAAAGCCGAGAGTGAGAAATTCTCGTTGCATGGATTTTCCTATTTTGTTCAATTTAAAGTTGTTTCTTTTTCACTTTTGTTTGGCGCTTGTTGTTTCCCAGTTGCTTTTGGACATTGCCATTTCCCCCTTCCCACATCACACTGAGTGGAGTACCGTGTCGGCATGTGAGAAAAATGGACTTAGGCAAAAAGAGTGGTCCACTCTGGTGTACGAGTACTTCCAAGTAAATTAAATTCTTTTTGTTGGAGTTTTTATTAGAAAGGGTAATTATAACACCAAAAGGCTATCTAGGGCGAGACCCTGCACTTGTTAGCTCATTAGGGCGATGAAAGGAGACTCACAAAGAGTTCTAGTTTATGTGATACGCCTGTCAGGCGCTGGGGTGTTTTTTTAAACATGTTCTTGGGGGGCATAACGTGTGATCGGTTACTAACTTTGCATACTAGCCATGAAGCCATTTAAGAGACTTATTTCAGCCTTCGGCTATTTTAACTCTTATCGTTAATGTAACCGCACTACGCCGCGCGCACACTACAATCCCAACGACACAATTTTTTGAGTGATTAAGCCACTAGTTTCTGTTTTCTTAATATTGTATGTACATACAAGAGGGACTGTTGATACCCTTAGATGTCAAAGGAAGGTATTTTAAAAGCCCGTGACTGTTTTATATTTGGAAGAGCAATGTTATTGTCATTGTCAACTGGTAATATGCTGTATCTGAAACCACTTTGGCATTGAATCATCAACCCATGAGAGTGATGTCTCTATTTTCCCAACGATCCGTACTGTTATGCATTTTTAAAAATTTTGGGCAGACGACATCTCCAAAGTTCACAAACCTTTCCAGGGGACTGTAATATGAAAGAAGGTCCAGCGTTAGCTGCTCAAACAAATGGTGCCTGAAAAGAGATCAAAGATAAGAAAGTGGAAAGTGCCAAATTGTACATTATTAATTCTGTTGAGGTGCTATATTTTGAATTAAGAATTTTATCTTACCTCTTTTTGTGTGTGTTGTTGGGTCATCTCCTTTGGGGTGACCTACTGGGGAGCCGTTTATCCGTTGGAGTGGACGGCGTGAAAGGTGTGCCCTCGCAACATCCTTCTTTTGTGCGTGGGGGCTTCCGGACGTGGGGCTCGGTCTTCGTAAGCTCCTTGGCAGGGAAGGCGGAGTCTCCTGTTATGGCACCAGTGGGCACTCCTGGTGTGAGTACATTATTTTCCCTTGGTCACCGGGTGCCGCTTGCTCTGTCATTGGGGGTTCCCGCACTAGGGTCCGCAATAAAGTGTCAAGATCTCTTTACTTTGTAGAAGATGTTTCGACTAGATACATCTGTTATACTCCGGGCCGTGCTTTCCCAAGGCGGGAGAAGAGCCCGGAGTGTAGACAGTGAAAATAAAAAGACGCGAAAGGTTCAGTTGAAACAATTTTAGTAAGTTTTATTCTGAATCTAAAAGTGATTTATAATCGGCCAGCGGTGCGACCTCCGAAATTATACTGAATGGGATTTACATTTCGTGTGGCCATAGGTTCGGCCTCTGTACTTCTACTGATCCCGAAATAAAAAAAAAAAAAAAAAAAAAAAAAAAAAAAAAAAAAAAAAAAAAAAAAAAAAAAAAGTGAGGCGAGAGGGCCGAATTTAGCGAGACAAGGACATATGTGTCCTTCATCTTGTCTCTGACTTCTGTGAGGATGTTGGGCTCGGTCTCGTGATATCTGAAAAGAAAAGAAAAAAGGGGGTATCCAAGGCTAGTGTGGACAGTGTTAGTCCAGGTGTTCTCTAACTACTTTTATAGAGGGATGGTGGGAAAGAAATCATACAAGACCGGTAGGTCTTGGGTGCGGCAGTAAACGCAGATCACGTCTTTGGCGTCTAATGATCTGCGCTTTGGTCGGGCTGATCCCGAAATTGGAAAGCACTGCCCTTTTATAGTTTTTGTAGTTGACTTTTGTCAACTATTTTGCTGTCAAAATTCCAAGAAGCACACACAAGACTTGGCGTGCTTCGATTGGAATATTGTTCTGGGAATTGTTTGAGGATTTTGTTGGATAGATTCTGGGAAGGGGAATCATGAAATGCGTTGTGAATTTAGCATTTCTTGATGTCAAGGTTTTTGGGAATTGAGTCAATGTATGATGAATTAGCTTTTGGTTAAATAAGGAATTTGAATATGAGGCAATGGGAAATTTGGGATTTGCGTTATGATTTGATGTTATTGGGGATTTGGATAGGGGTAGCGATTTAGGATCGCTACATCCTTCCCCCCTTTAGAAAAGAAAATTAGTCGAGAAGAGATTAATTTTCTGGGACGGGTGAAAAGCAAAGGGCGGTGGCATTTCAACCTCGCGATAGTTTACATTTGTTTCAATTTTAATATTGTTAGTTATAGTTTGTTGTCTTAAAATTATTCATTAAAGATTTTACGGGTTTTAATTAATGTTATTGTTATTTGTAATTGTTTAAAGTTATGTTTAGAATGTGTGCTACATGTTGTATTTTCTCATTTGTGGTAATGCTTCTTAAGTTTATTTGTACAAAGAGTGGTATGGTATTTATTAAGCAATTGTGGCTGAGGCCATGTTTACAATTATGGTTGAAGTATATTAAAAAGGATTTGTAAAATAGGCATATGTATTATAAATTTCTTAAATTAGTACTGTTTTTATTTTCGTTCGTATTTTACTATGTTATTTCTCTAATATATACTTAAGGGTATGGTACATTAATATTTATACTTTTTTGATTGGGACGTAGTGCTAGATTAACAAATTAGTGGAAGTAGATGTGTATTTATTTTTAAAAGGATCTTATTCTAGTGGTGGATATAAAGCATATTTTGTAATGTTATTTAGAGATTTCTTTATGGTTTCATTTTTGTATTTATTTGACTAAATTTATTTGGGAGGGTCGGTTGGTTACATGGTAATTTTAGTTTGTGTCTATGTTTTCTTGTGTCTGTATTAGTTTTATTTATGTGCTATATCTAATGTTAAATTTATCTGGTAGTTAACTTAGGGGTATTTTTCTTATTCATTTGTTTTTAGATGTAGTATTAATTAGTTTATTGGTTATTAATTGGTTTATTTTTTGTTTCTTTATTATTATATTTGAGTTCGGTCTTACTTACTAACAATCATTAAATTTTGTTTGAGCGTAAAAGAAAATTGTTTTTCATTTTGGCCTTTAAATATTTTAAATTTTCAGATTTTGTTTTTTCTGTGTGCTTATATAATTATATTTACATTTTGTATTTTATTTAATCATATATAAGAATTTTGTTTTTCATATTTCACGCATACATTTATATATCTAAAGTTTGGGTTAAAAGAAAAAAATCTATTTGTTTTAAGCTTTTCCCTAAACTTGTGGAAGATTTTCCACACTTTCTTAGGGCTAGGTTGTGTAATAAATTTCAAAATTTGTGTGATAGAATGATTGAAGGAGAATATTTCGAAAGATGAGGGATTCGTGACAGATTTTGAGGGATATCTCTTTGCTTTATTTTTAAAAAGGATTCTGTTTATTTGGTTATCTTTGTGTTTTATTACGGGGCTTACTATGAGCTTATGTATATTTTTTGACTGCAAACGTTTGACATACGAGTTGTTTGCAAGAATTTGTTGGTTCTCAGGCTTCTGCTTTGATGGGGCTCTTAGTTCCGCAGTCTGACGCTTTGCTGGGACTCTTTGTTCCTCAGTCTGGCACTCTGCTGGGACTCTTTGTTCCTCAGTCTGGCGCTCTGCTGGGATTCTTTGTTCCGCAGTCTGACGCTCTGCTGGGACTCTTTGTTCCGCAGTCTGACGCTCTGCTGTGACTTTTTGTTCCGCAGTCTGACGCTCTGCTGGGACTCTTTGTTCCGCAGTCTGACGCTCTGCTGGCACTTTTTGTTCCGCAGTCTGACGCTCTGCTGGGACTTTTTGTTCCGCAGTCTGGCGCTCTACTGATAGTGACTTCCATTATAATCGTTTTTTATTCGAAAAATAGATCTTCCCAACGTGAGTGGAACGAACCTATGAGAAATCCAAAACATCAATGAGAGAGGCAGAAAACCCAAGTAAATATCGATCATATTAAAGACAGATTTGTTTCTTATAAACCCAAATATATCGATCCTATGAAAACACCAAGGGTGAGAAGAAGATACCAATGACAAGTAAAGACAACCCACAAATGATGCTAAAAGTAGAATTTATAAAATCATATCGAAGCTTCCTGCCTCAATTTTTCATGTTCTTCCAGTTATGTGATTTGGGGTTTCTTGTTGCCCTTGTTTATATATATATATATGTATGTATATGTAATATAACTTCAGTTTTTAATTTATTGTAATATTAATTGTATACGTTTTCCTCAGATATGTTTTTTGTTATGTTTTTTGTTTTAAGTCCCTTTTTTCAGAATTTACTGTATGGATTTTATATTTTTGTGAGATTAAATATTTAAATATAATGTTAAAACATGATTTAGAAACAATCCACTAATTGGTAATAAAATACTAGTTGAAATTTATAAACTACCTGGTGTTGTTGCGCTGTTAACTGCGTTGCTGCAATTGGTGTCGTCAGTATTTGGTTTGTATATTTTCGCTGGAGCCTTTTTTTTTTTTGGGTGATGTTTTTGCGTTGTGTCTGCTGCCAGGTAGGCTTCACGCCCTATAGTTGAATGGTCCGCCCTGGTCTTTGCTGCAGGCTTGTATTTAAAGGTTTTTTTTTCACTTTTGTTTTGTTTTATCTGCTTTTGTGCCTTTCACTTTTGGTTTCTGTTTTTTTTAATTTCTTGTTGATATTTTAATTTTTATTTATTTATTTGATATTTTATTACACAAGTTCTTTTTTTATTTGTCATTGTGTCACCTTTTGTTTGAAAAATTTTGTTTTTTCACTTTTGTTTTGTTTTTTTCTATATTTTTGTTCTTTTGGTCTTTGTTTCACGTTTTATTCAGAAAGTTTGTTTTTTTTTTCACCTTTGTTTTGTTTTTTCTTCTTCTATATTTCTGTTCTTTTGTGTTTGTTTCATCTTTTATTCAAAAGGTTTGTTTTTTTTTTCACTTTTGTTTTATTTTATCTGTAAGGGATGATTCGAAATTCTATCCCACGCGAATCGCCGTAATTTTGTTGTGTCTATTGAAAGTCACTGGTTCGGTAGTATTTTAACACAAAGGTCCAGTTTAACAAAACCACAATCACGCGACCGTAATATAGAAATCTGTATTTAGTTTTTTTTTGTGTTATTGTAAGGGATGGTTTAAGATTCATCCCACGCGCTGCCACCATAATTTTGTTATACTCCGGGCCGTGCTTTCCCAAAGCGGGAGAAGAGCCCGGAGTGTCGACAGTGAAAATAAAAAGACGCGAAAGGTTCAGTCGAAACAATTTTAGTAAGTTTTATTCTGAATCTAAAAGTGATTTATAATCGGCCAGCGGTGCGGCCTCCGAAATTATACTGAATGGGATTTACATTTCGTTGGCCATAGGTTCGGCCTCTGTACTTCTACTGATCCCGAAATTGAAAAGCACTACCCTTTTATAGTTTTTGTAGTTGACTTTTGTCAACTATTTTATTGTCAAAATTCCAAGAAGCACACGCAAGACTTGGCGTGCTTCGATTGGAATTTTGTTTTGGGAATTGTTTGAGGATTTTGTTGGATAGATTCTGGGAAGGGGAATCATGAAATGCGTTTTGAATTTAGCATTTCATGATGTAAAGGTTATTAGGAATTGAGTCAATGTATTATGAATTAGCTTTTGGTTAAATAAGGAATTTGAATATGAGGCAATGGAAAATTTGGGATTTGGGTTATGATTTGATGTTATTGGGGATTTGGATAGGGGTAGCGATTTAGGATCGCTACACATCCACGCAGGGCGAGCACGAGCTTCCCACCGATAGAATATCCCGCGGAAATAAAAAAAAAACCGGCTTTGGCTTGAAGTTAGACAGTCTTTTTATTTTACCTTTATCGATTAAGTTTCTTTTAGTTTGATAAATTGAATTTCGCATTTGGCGTGACTGATCATTAGTCCATAGGTTCGGCCTTCTAGAACTTAACTGATGATGAAATGGAAATGTACCGCCCTTTTATTCTTTTCGTCGTTGGGATTTGTCAAAATTTGTATTGTTAAAAATTCCAGGAAGCACACACAAGGTTTTGTGTGCTTCAGTTGGAATAGGGATCTGGGAAATGACTAGGAATTTATTTGAATAAATTCCTGGAAGGGAAATCATGAAATGCATTTTGAGTTAAGCATTTTATGATGTCAGGATTATTGGGAATTGGATCAATGCACGACAAATGGATTTTGGTTTAAATTTATCGTGCATATGATTCAATTTGATTGGGGTATGAGTTAATGTGTAATTGAATCAATGTGCGACAAATTAACTTTTGGTTTAATTTATCGCTCATATGATTCAATATGGAATTTGGATTTGGATTATAGGAAGTATTCGGGATTTGGATGGGTGTAGTGATTTAGGATCACTACAATTGTAAAACGCAACATGTTTTAAATCTAAGTGTTAAATTTTTCCCACTTCTACTTTGATCTGTCTTCTCTTTGACAATGTTAATTGTTTCACTGTTTTGAATATCAACTTCATTTAGAACATGTCTTACTTTTTTAGGGATATCCTCACTTTTATTGTGTACCCTCTTGTTCATATCATTCTTCCGTTCTTCAGTTTGCTTATGCTAATCTGTTTTTGGTAGTGAAACTTCTTTCTCCTTCGGAACTGGTTCTGTTGAGTCACCTTTCGTCTGTCCATTTTTTAAGATTTCCAATATTTCAGTGGCTCTGAACTGTTACTTCTATTCCTACATGTATTTTTCAGCAATGATTACTTAGTTGTTTTTACTATAACGTGCGCACAAAAGGGGATTTAAATGACCCTTAAATGTCAGAGCACAGTGCGAGCGGGGACTGTGAAACATTGTGTTACGTACGTGCATGCCCCACCCAAAAACTGGTGACCGACGCGAGTGGTACAGAGATTGTGCCTTTCTTCGGCCTTCTTTCTTTATCAGTCTCCAGTTATCTTGCCCCATGAGTATCTACAACTCTTCTTCTTTATATTTCTCGCCGTTTAGCCCAAGTGGTTCTCGATGGTATCAAATCTGCCTTTTATCAAATTATTGTAGGTTCTGTAATATCACCCACTCCCTTTCTCACTTTTATAAACAAACTTTTGTCCATTACCTACAACCCAATTCAGTCCTTTGTTGATGTTAGCATATTGGTTTTCTCATACTCATACGGACATTCCCGACCAAACTCTTCGAACCTCATTTCCAACCAGCAGATTATTCTTAATATGCTGAATTACAGCATCTAAGGATTTCTTCTGACAGGTTTAATCACACGTGTGTTTTAAAATCCATGGAATCACAGCGTTGAAAGTCAACGATAACGCATTGTTTGAAAAACCGATTCTACCAGCTGAAGGAGAGTGGGTCAGATGTTGAGGAACAGTAGCGTAGTGCTCTGAAAAGCCCTGCCATCTCCTTCCCCCACCCATACATCCAAACCCCGAAATCTTCCAACTAATCCAGAAATACATTATCCCAATCCAGCGAAATTCCTCGTAAAAGAATCAAATATTCGTTTATCATCCATATACATCAATATCCTACGATTCTCGAACAAAAGCAAACATATGGTAAATTGAACCAGATGCTCAATTTCCATACTCACGCTCATGTGTTTGAGAATTCGCCTAAGCGAATTCTTATCTCGAAAAACAAACACTTGGCTCCAGCCAAAGTATCTAAATCGAGATTTTGCATTGAATTCGATCTCTTCGAGATATAAAATCTCGATTTGGTTTCATTTATAAGGGTGATGAATTGTAGATTCGAGGATCAGTCTCAATTGGCGTCCGAAGTGTTAGGACGCCAACAAATTAAATCAAAACAAATAAATTAAAACTCTAAAGACAAAATATTTGCCTTTTTAATTTGGTCGATTCCCAGGCATATTTAGCAATCGGTCATCACTCTTCCCTCAGGTCTGAGGAAGCCCGTGGCGACCGCAACGAGCCTTCTCAGGAGCGGTCTATTAAAGAGATCCCTCGTCCTTTTCAGGACAAGGAGATATGCTCCCTGAGAGAATGGCTACAACAGTAGTGTAGTAGCGTACACATATAATAGATCAGTAAAATAGTGTATCATAAATATAATATAATAATGAAGTGGTGTAACAGCATGAGAGTAGAACACAAATGGTATAAGAGTAAATGTAATAATTATTCGTGTAAGAGAATTTTATATAGTATGCAGTGTACAGAGAAAGCATAGTGTTATAGTTTGTGATACCCGAGCTTTTAACATATATATGAGATTGCTGTGTAAGGATATTAGTATAAGAGTTCACAGTATACGTGTTTTCAGTATAAACGCTTACAGTATACTAGTTTAGGATCTAAGAATTTGTCGTATAAAAGCTAAGAGCATAAGAGTAAAACAGCTAAAAGTATAAAAGCTAATAGTATAAGAGTATAAACGTTAATAGTATAGCAGTACACAAGCTAATAGTACAAGGGTTTGCGGTATACGGACTTGTAGTATGTAGATGACGTTGCAGTATAGGGATATAAGATTAAGCGTTTACAGTATAAGCGTTTGCAGTATACGAGTTTGCAGCGTCACAATTTGCAGTATAACACTTTGCAGTATAAGACTAGACGGTGAAAGAAATTGTTGTACAAAGGCTTGTAGTGATCCTAAATCACTACTCCCATGCAATCCCCATTATTACCTATAATCCCAATCTTGTTCCTACAGTGATGCATAGGAGCGACAAATTAAACCAAAAATTAATTTGTCGCACATTGATTCAATTCCCAATTACCTTGCCTTTACCCATAATGCCAATCATGTTCCCCAATTGACTCATATGCACGACAAATTTAACCGAAAGTCCATTGATCCAATTCCCAATAACCATTAACATTATGAAATGCCTAATTCTAAATGCATTTCATAATTTCTCCTTCCGGGAATTAATTCAACCAAATTCGCACCCACTTCCCAGAATCCCATTCCAATTGAAGCACACAAAATTTTGTTTGTGCTTCTTGGAATTATTAAGTAACATTTTTAACAAATCTCTGTCGCCACAGAGTATAAAAGGCCGACACATTTTGGATTCGTGATCACTCCGATCTGGAATATCATACGCCTTTCCCATATGGTCCTGCATATCTTCAGCCCAAATGGAAAGACTTCGAGTTTTCGAAAGAAAACTCCTCAGAAGATGCACCAACCACTACAGAAGGCCTGAAGGCCGCCACTACCCCAACTCCCACCTATACGAAGGTGCCTCGAATCCCTATCGACGAGTACTTGCTAGAACTAGCATATAAGTACCTCGAAATCACTCAGAACAGCGAGAACCCACTTGTACGGGAGTCTGGCGTTCTTGACCTTTTTCTCTGTCGATCACTTCGGGTCAGACCACCACAATTTCTTCTTCAGTACAAAACTGAAGAAAGCATCCTTCCCAACAACATTTGCCTCTATAATAGAGGATTTCTGGACCCAACCCATAGGGTCTACTGCTGACACATTACAAACACGCACGCACAGTACAAGGCAGCACAAGCACACACACACACACACACACACACACACCGATCAAAGCGCAGATTATCAGACGCCAAAGACGTTTACTACCGCACTCAAGACCCACCGGTCGTGTACGATTTCTTTCCCACCATCCCCCCATCCAAGTAGTTAGAGAATACTTGAGGTAACTCTGTCCACACTATCCTTAGATACCTCCTTTCCCCTTTCTTTTTAGATATCTCCAGACCAACCCCAAGATCTTCACGGATGTGGGTGAATATGGTTATCGCAAGATGACCAAAAGCCAGAGACAAGATGGAGACACATGTCTCCTTGTCTCCCTAAAGTCGGCCTCTCGCCACCCCATTTTTTTTTATTCGTGATCAGTTCAGTTCCGGAGGTCGACACCACGGCCGAAACAATATATAGTAAAAAGTATAAATAAAGAAAGTCCCCAATATAGAAAAAAACAATTGCCTTTTCATTGCCCATTCAACTATTGCGGGTACGCTCTCCTGTCAACAGCAACAACTG
The DNA here is from genome assembly GCA_963931805.1 of Microdon myrmicae. Taxonomy (NCBI): domain Eukaryota; kingdom Metazoa; phylum Arthropoda; class Insecta; order Diptera; family Syrphidae; genus Microdon; species Microdon myrmicae. The sequence continues at coordinate 257,747,284 of OZ007497.1, read as the reverse complement.
TGGATTCACTCCCCAAAGAGGGCCAAGGCTGTTGGCACCACTGCCAAGGAGGAAGTTCACCACCTATCGTGGGACTAGCCCATGAAACGTACCATCAGCTTGTGGGGAAGATAGTCCCGACGCCAGCATGGGCGAGAGTTCTACTATCAACCCACTCCCGCTAAATCAAAGTTGCGCTGACACAATTCCACAACTGGTACAAGGTCCGCCGATGATTGTTCGCAAAATACCCAAAGGGAGAGATAGACACAACCAGGATACCACAGCAAAGGAATTAAACACACTGGGTTAACGTTCGAATGATTTTTTATTCAAAATATAGTTTACTGAGGTTCTTTTTATTTAAAACTGATTTTACGGTATTTAATTAGCTTATGGGAAACAGATTCTACTTTCACCGACGATGACACGGATGCGCAAAAATATAAGACGGTGTACACTACTGGTGGTGATTATTCTTCAGGCACAAGAAAGAATTGCTTTGGTATTAATCGCGCGCTCACTCGCCTCGACTGGTGTAAATTTACGCTTCCCCGGTTGCACCGGGGAGCGGGAGATCGCGCGACCAGCGTAATAAGACTCAGCGATGAACGGCTCGTGCAGAGCCGACTCGCTCACCGGGTAAGTTTTCGCGAGAGAGAAAGTGTTTCTCTTGAAAACAAGGTGAAAACAAGGAAGAAGGACTTGGTAATGTATGTGTATCTGTGAGTAAAGATCACATTGGTTTTTTCACACACAACGCCATGGGAACGAATTTGAAAACCAGAAAAGGAATGATGTGCATCAATGAGATGTGAGTTGGGCTAAGTAAACAAGCCGAATCTTATTGGGTGCCAAATGGGGTTTCTGTTTGTTCAATGCCGCTAGTCATGAGAAACAGATCCAGAAATATGGGAAGGCAAAGAGATCGGGTAGATCATTGTCTAAGGTATGCAATGCAGCTGCAATGCCCATGCACATGGTGCTAATTGATTCTAGCTTATTTACAGGGAATTGGTGTTTATTGCATCGCTGCCAAGGGTAAGTATACCATACCTATTTGCATTTGCTTATGCTGTAGGATTTAATTGGTGCCAAGAGACGCGAGATGCGTATATTTGTTTTGGTCCCTTGGGTGTAGGTCCGCAGCCAATGTGTTTGTATGGTGATTTATGATACACTTGGTGAGGACGAGAAATAGGCGACGCAATATTTATGCTACCTGTTATGATGGTTACATTGTATGTAAACCAAATCATTTTGTTTTCAGCAATTCGTCTAGGGGGATTTGCCTGGCAACCGAAGGTATCGAATAGGTTTTGGTTTTATGCATCTGTATAATGGAAAGAATTCTTGTAGGGAATTTGTATGCGGAGAGACGCATGAAAAGGTAGGAATTCTTTAACAGGGAGTTTTAGATTATAAATTTGATAACCTAGATGCGTAAACCACTTAAGGTGCTAATGCGATTGCATTAGCGAAAACTTGTGCCGATTGGGATGTAGTTATGGGGGTTTTTTCAGGTAAGTGGGCCGTGGGGTTTGGCGGAAACGCCACAAGCTCATCGGCGAGGCTCCCGCTAAAGAGGTTGGACACACTCTTTACGCCGCCCCCACACCTCCAGCTGGGACAGACACTCACATTAAGGACCCACGGGACGGAGATAAGCCTAATATTCCCAACAAAAAAAAAAAATAACTGGTATAACACGAATCCATTATGACAGTTGTGTTTTATCATGTACGGTCTCACAACAGTATAATTATAATATCAGTGAACACAAAAAATCAGCCGGCTTTTGGGAGTCGTGGGATATACGTGGGTAACCGAGAGATTAAAAATTGTTGGGAATGTAAACAAAAAACCGACCGCATGTTTTTTCCATAAGCCAGTAAATGTCATAACAAGTTTTAGTATTAGAGTGACTAGTAAACGCGTGAATGGTATAATGGTGAAACATTTACAAGTGAAACGTATACGAGTTATTGGTACAAAAGTGAATGGTATAGGAGTTGATAGTACACAAGTTAGAAGTCGGCTTGCAGCAAACCCACATGGCCAGTCACGGGAAACGAGCAAAAAGTTGGAGATTAATAAACTAAAAAACCTACGTAAAAGGGCGGAATATCAAGACGAACTAACGAATAGATTTAGCATCCTAGAGAATGACAGTAGTGAGGAAGAGGAATCCAATTGTGTGGACACTAAATGGGCATCGATCAGAGACACAATCAAACAAACAGCCCAAGAGGTATTAGATTTTAAGAAAACAACTAAGTCCAAACCTTGGTTTGACGATGAGTGCAGGGCAAAGATCGAAGAACGTAAACGCCTCAGAATGATCCACTTAGAAGCATATGATGAAGTCAACGCAGTAAGCTACGCGACAATTCGGAAAGAAACAACTAGACTTTTTAAACGCAAAAAACGCGAATGGGAAAAGACTCGGATCGAAAAAATCATAGAAAATGCCAGAGCAAAGAACAGCAGAGGTATGTATGCCGGCATAAATTCAATTAGAAATGGCTACCGAGGGAGAGCCAAAATAATCCAAGACACAAACGGCTGTCTGCTGACAGAACCAAAAAATATCGTGACAAGATGGAAGCAGTACTTTGAAAACCTGCTCAATGTGCGCACCCATCAACCACAAATAAACGCACCAGACGTACATACAGCCGAGCCCCAGATCCCAGAGCCCTCTTTCGACGAAGTTGTAGACGCGATAAATCGACTGAAAAACAACAAGGCCCACTGAATCGATTGCATACCGGCAGAGCTTGTGAAGCATGGATGAGAGGCAACCGCTCGAAAGATCCACCAACTGGTTAAAATAATATGGGACAAGGAAGTCATTCTGGAAGAATGGAAAACCTCAATAGTCATCCCCATTTTCAAAATAGGCGACAGATCTGACTGCCAAAATTACAGAGGAATATCATTGCTCCCAATCACATACAAAATATTAACAAATGTCATACTGGCAAGAATCACACCATACGCAGAAGAAATATTGGGAGACTATCAATGCGGATTCCGTCGGAACCGGTCAACAAGCGACCAGATGTTCACAATAAGGCAACTGCTGGAAAAGATGTGGGAATTCGGAGAGACGGTTCAGCAACTGTTCGTGGACTTCAAAAAAGCCGACGACTCAGTCGCAAGGCAAAGACTCTACCATATTGTGGTTGAGCTGGGGATCCCGAAAAAATATGCTGCCCTCATTCAAATCTGCATGAACAAAAACAAAGGGCGAGTTAGAATAGAAAACCACCTCTCAGAACCATTTGAAATCCGGGACGGACTAAAACAAGGCGATGGCCTCTCACCATGCCTTTTTAACTTTGTCCTCGAGTATGTTATCAGAAAGGTACAAGACGACAACACGACCGGATCATGCCTGAACGGGGTCACACAAGTGCTCGCTTATGCGGATGGCATCGCCGTTCTGGGCGATAATCTCGAAACTATAAGTAAAAACTGGGAAATCATCATGCAAGCGGCAGAAGAAGTGGGCCTAGAAATAAACGAAGACAAAACGAAATACATGATTACGACGAGAGCAGGTGGACCTCAGAGAACACATATAAACGTCAGGGGCAAGATATTTGAAAATGTCAAAAAATTTAAATATCTGGGAACGATACTGACGAGCAGAAACGAAACGTCAAAGGAAATTAACAAAAGACTACATTCCGGCAACGCTAGCAGCCAGTAAACTATTAAAATCCAAGCTGCTATCACGTAATATAAAGCTCCGTGTCTATAGAACCATAATCATGCCGATTGCTCTATACGGATGCGAAACATGGGCTCTCACAAAACGGGAAGAAAACAAATTCCGTGTATTCGAGAATAAAGTTTTAAGGGGTATATTTGCCGCTAAATATGACGAGGAGTCAGGACAATGGAGGAAACTCCACAACCACGAATTGGAAGAGCTATACACCAAAACTTCAAAAGTGAGAGTAATCAAGTCGCGAAGATTAAGATGGGCCGGTCACGTAGCGCGAATGGGCGATGATAGGACCGTGCATAGAATTCTTGACGGTAAACTAACGGGGAAGAGACCGACAGGACGGCCGCGACGGAGATGGGAGGACAATGTTAGATTGGACTTCGAGGCGATTGGATCGGATGATCGAACGTGGAAGAAGAGCGCACAGGACCGGGAACAATGGCGGAGCCGAGTCGGTGAGGTCATGAACTAGCGGGTTCTTACAGGCCAGTAAATATTAATAATAATAATTTAATAAAAACAAGATTCCATTCTTTTACACACATATATAATATATACATGGGCTCCTCGATAGTATAGTGGTTAGTATACCCACCTGTCACGCGGGAGACCGGGGTTCGATTCCCCGTCGGGGAGCCTCTGGCGCAAGACGAATGACCTTGCCCGGAAAAAACAAATCATTATGGAAATTTTAACAAGCCTCAGGACTTGCTAAATAAGGCCAATTTTGGTTCCCGGTTCTAGTGCCGATGATGATGATGATAATATATACCTCCAAAGCTGTAGGTTCGGAATTCAATCACTTTTTGTGCATTTAAAACCGACTTCGATTAAAGTAGAAAATGTATATAAAAGTTGGCGATTACTTCAAAAACTTTAGAGGGGTAATTCGACTACATGGCTGGTTTTTGCTGTATTCCAGTAAACGAAAGGTTATGGCGGTTGGACTATAGCAATGAAACGGCAGAAGCAGTCCATGGGTGATCGCCTGGTAAGTGGAAATACTTCTAACACTCTCGTCTTTACTTAGTGGTGTTAAGCATTACATCAGTTTCATTTGTCAATGAGAATCGGCTCACAAATTTGTTTATAGTCTCATTATTTGACGCTCTTATTTCTGCAATGGTGGAAAATATAATTTGATAACGAAGCGGTTAATAATAATAATGCGGGCTTATCAATAATCTTTTTTTTTTAGTTCCTCTGTATATTATTATTATTATTATTATTTATTACAATGTAATTAATTACACAATAACTTAATTCTAAATAGCGCTAGCTGCTAGGGCTTTCGGCTAATCCTCTGTATAAATCATAGTTTCTGTCCAGTAAATTATGTTTTCAGAAATTGCGCATGTTATATGCCATTTTAAAATATAAAGACATAGAATACGAATGCATTTAATGAACGTCTGACTGATTTGTGTAAAGAAACCCTTACACACTGTAGTTGATTATACGGACTAGTTGTTAAGACCCTCATCAGCGAAGAACGCAATCGAGTATATAGTCTTGCAATCAGCCACCATTCACGCCTGGAGCGCATAACCTTTTGTTTTATTCTCTGGGCTTCAGTTATACTTTAATTTAATTCGGTTGTTTATGGCCGAACCTGGTCGAATGGAATTCACTTTGTCAGTGTGGTTTCCAAAAAATTAACACCCAGCGAGTCCTTGCTGCTGCTCTTATCACCATAAACTAGAATTTATCTGTTAGAGGAGAAAAAACCTGCAACTAACACCGCACCCTGGCGCAACCGTGACCACATATCCAACGCTACATGAATTCCACCTAACGATTTAAATGAAAAAATAAATTCGTGGATTTAACTGCATCCAAAGGAGCAGGCTGGGTGTATGTATGTACAGATATACAAAAGTGCGGTGAGACGCTTTTTAAGGTCTGATACTTTCGTCCTGATGCATGTACAACTTCCCATAAAAGTCATGAAAGTTTTTTAATTTCCTCGCTCCTTTCTTCCTTTGCAGTGCTCTGAGTGTACGACCAAAAGGAAATGTGCGGCAATTCCTGGCGCTTGCCATCGAAGAAATATATTAATTTCCAAGGATCTTAAGACCCGAATAATTATTTCTCTTGCCTTTTTTCTGGCTTGGCGACTGAAGGAAGAGGTGGCGACTTACACTGTGTTTAATTGTCTTGTTAGTGTCGTCTTTGGCTTGAGCTTGAATAAAAGTCCCATCTCTTAGCACCACAGGATCGTTTCAAGGAAACACATCAAATTCGGTTTTGGTTCTTGATGGCGACAGGAGGACGTACTCCGCAGATGGAAGGGATAAGGCGAAGGGTTGCGTGCCGCTTATGTTGACGTTTTCAATTGTAGACTTGGTAGCTTGTTGAAAGGGCAGTTCTCTGTTTCTGTTTCTCAGGATTCATGTTATTTAACAAGCTACATGAGTACACCAATGCCCAGTGCTCCTTTGTGAAGTGCTTAGTCATTTAGTTCATGGAAATGCGGGAAACGTGTTTAGCGTTCCCAATGAATTGCTGTTTTTGCTGCTTGATCACGCAAACTACATTTGAGGATTTTTTGACTTTCCATTGAAGTTGAAAGAAAATATAATATATTTTTTGGTCCTCCTGCCACTATTGTGGGTTGCTCTTGATTTCGTTTTGATGTATTACTTGTGGTCTTTTGGTCATTATCACGCGATAATTTCGGTATGTGATTGAGAATAACTGAAATTGATTCCTGTTACCCATGCCAGGATATTGTGTGCTACAAAGCCACAATTCCTACTACTCAAGAGGCGCCGCGACGTTAAAGGCACAACGCTATTCATTATTACTATTTTCTTAACCCATTCATTGTGTTACACATGAATTGAATGACTCTGTGTGTTGTCACGATTTGTGTGTAAAAAGGGTTTTCTTATAGTTCTAACACGTAAAGCGTTTGCAGTACTTATCAGTCTTCCACTCATTTACCATCCTGGTGCTCTTTTCGGTTCATCCTGGAACACATCCACATCACTGACTTTATTTGCATGCTGCGAACTGGACAGATTTGCCTGCTGTTGATAAACTACTCATGCGTATGCATGGCATTCTTGAAGTCCAGACATAATGGACCTTATGACAACTTTTAGTAGAAAATGATTAAAGATTTTAGTTTTCAGCCTTGTTGCCAACTTGATTAAATTTCTCAATATTTCAGCTTCATTAAAAGCGTTGGGGAGTCAGAAACTGCAATGAATTACTTTAATGTTTCTACTTAAGAAGCATTTAATTTATTTATTTAAAAAGTGTGTAATGAACCACCGGGACATCTTTTAAAATTCGGTTTGAGGGAGCAAGAGAAAGAATGCATGGAAAGGCATTTATTTGCTTAAGTTTTACAACTTAAAAAAATTTATTTACAAAAAAGCAAATGTAGATCGTATGGTGGATGCGTGACTCTTGTGACTAGGATTCAGGTAGCCTCCAGGTAACTCTCTGATCTAGATGATGTCCAACGAGCAACACATCCGATTAGGACTGTGGTTGAATTGTAGACTTTGTTAAGAAAGACGACCGTCTTTGTTGTAGGTTTTTCTTCGACTCTTTTTCTCAGTGACGTATATTTTTTAGATCTTTAGTTGTAAAAAGGTAATTCTACCTGCAAATTCGCGTGTTGTTTTCGAATAACTCTTGACATAGTAAAAACACGTAGGCAACATTAAATGTGTGAAGGTTATATTTTTTGTATATTACATCTTACCTCCTTGGGGAGATTCGGTTGTTTCCGGTGTCCAATAGTGAAAGACGATTTTATTTATTTAATAATTTATTAATTTTATTTTCTTTGTTTCTTGTAATTCACTTGTGGCCGTTGCCTTGGCCTCTGGATCCCGACTGATCACGAACCAAAAAAAAAAAAAAAAATTGGTGGCGAGAGGGCCGAGTTTGGCGAGACAAGGACAGATGTGTCCTTCATCTTGTCTCCGGCTTCTGGTCATCTTGCGATCCGTGAGGATGTTGGGGTGGATCTCGAGATATCTGAAAAAGAAAAAGGGGCGGAGGTATCTAAGGATAGTGTGGACAGCGTTAGTTCAATTGTTCTCTAACTACTTGGATGGAGGGATGGTGGGAAAGAAATCGTACAAGACCGGTAGGTCTTGAGTGCGGTAGTAAATACAGATCACGTCGGTGGCGTCTGATAATCTGCGCTTTGGTCGGTGTGTGTGTGTGTGTGTGTGTGTGTGTGCTTGTGCTGTCTTGTACTGTGCGTGTGTGTTTGTCATGTGTCACCCTATGGGATGGCCCCAGGAATCCTCTATTATATAGGAGAATGTTGTTGGGAAGGATGCTTTCTTCAGTTTTGTACTGAAGAAGAAATTGTGGTGGTCTGATCCGAAGAGATTGAGAGAGAGAAGGGTCAAGAACGCAAGATTGCTGTACAAGAGGGTTCTCGCTATTCTGAATGCTTTCGAATTACTTATATGCTAATTGTAGCAAGAACGAGGGTCGCCTCTTATGTTTCGGGATTTGGCAACCCTAGTGTTGCAATCCGGCAATTGACAGCTCTGTCGTAAAGTTGGCCATTTTTGAGGTTATACGCACTCAGAACGTTTTGACATACCAGCGCTATTTGTGTTGTTTACAGTAACTTAAAAGATTCATCTCGGCCCAAAAATGGAATTAAATCGTCAACATTTTCGTGCGATTATTTTTTACAACTTTCGGCGTGGATTAACTCAGCAACAGTACATGGATGAACTTAATTCAATTTTTGGCGATGAAGCTCCATCAAGGATCAGTATTTATCGATGGTATGGTGAATTCAATCGTGGTCGTAGTTCACTCCAAGATGAATTTCGTGAAGGTCGTCCAAAATCAGTTGTTGTTCCGAAAACCATTGATGCTGTGCGCGAACTGATATTGGAAGATCGTCATGTGACCTATCGTGAGATTGAGACAACCCTAGGCGTTAGTGGGACCAGCATACATTCAATATTGCATAAACATTTGACTGTCAAAAAAATTTGTTCGTGTTGGATCCCACACAATTTGTCAATCGCCCAAAAAAAGGCTCCCGTCAATTGGTTGAAAGAAATGCTCAAAAAATACGGTCGCGGTGCTTCGAAACACGTCTATGACATCGTGACAGGTGATGAATCGTGGATTTACGCGTATGAGCCCGAAAGTAAACAGCAGTCGACTGTCTGGGTGTTTCGAGATGAGCCAAATCCAACAAAAGCTGTTCGCGCACGAAGCACTTCCAAGCAGATGGTCGCCTGTTATTTCGGAAAAACTGAACATGTCGCAACCGTACCACTAGAACAACGCAGAACAGTCAATTCTGAGTGGTACACAACCATTTGTTTGCCAGGTGTCTTCCAAGAAATCAGGAAAACCCATCGCCGAAGACGGATCACTCTTCACTACGACAATGCGAGCTCTCACACATCGGCTGCGACAACTGCATTTTTGAGCACCCAAAACATCGATTTGAAGGGTCATCCGCCGTATAGTCCTGACTTGGCACCGAATGACTTCTTTTTATACCCGTACGTAAAAAACAAACTGAGAGGTCAACGTTTTTCGACACCTGAAGAAGCGGTTGCTGCATTCAGAATGCATGTGTTGGAGATACCTCAATCAGAGTGGCAAAAGTGCTTCGACAATTGGTTCAAACGCATGCAAAAGTGTATAGATCTTCATGGGGAATATTTTGAAAAACAATAAAGTGATTTTCGATGATCAATATTTGTTTTTGTTCTCTAATCCCGAAATATAAAAGGCAACCCTCGTACTCGTCGATAGGGATAATCGAGGCACCTTCGTATAGGTGGGAGTTGGGGTAGTGGCTGCCTTCAGGCCTTCTGTAGTGGTTGGTGTATCTTCTGAGGAGTTTTCTTTCGAAAACTCGCAGTCTTTCCATTTGGGCCGAAGATATACAGGACCATATGGGAAAGGCGTACGATATTTCAGATCGGATTAGCTGCTTATAACAGAGAAGCTTAACTTTGGTGTCAACTTTGTTGCTCCACTTCAAGATGTTGTGCAGTTGCTTAGACCGACCGAGGCCCCTTTTGGAAAATGTCGGTCACATGTTGGATGAAATTCATTTTTGGGGTATAGATGACCCCAAGGTATTTCATCCTGTCCTGTGGTCTGATCGTAGCACCTCCCATTTGTATTCGGATATTCTGTGAATATCCAGAGGTAGGTTGGGAGTGTTTACTACTCAGAATTATAGCTACTGCTTTAGATGGGTTAAGTCGAATTTTCCATCGACTGTAATACTGATACAGTTCGTCCAGATGACGGTTGAGTCGGTTTGTTGCGAGTTTTGGGCTTTTAGATGACGTGCGCACTAGGACGTCATCCGCATAGCAAATCTGGTTTACTCTACCAACCACAGGGCGAGGAATATCGGAGGTGTAGATATTAAGTAAGATGGGGCCTAAAATGGAGCCATGTGGTACGCCTGCAGCGGCGTTGAAAGTTCGGGAAAGCTTTCCATTCACTCGAACTTGTAAGGTTCTGTTTAAAACGAACTGGTAGATAATATTAAACAGCGTTTTACTGCGGCCAGTATTCAGTAATTTAAAAACGAGACCTTCGATCCAGGTTGTGTCAAAAGCCTTTTCAATGTCCAAGCTCACCGCAATAGTGGGTTCATTATTAAAGAGCCGCACGCAAACGTGGTTTTGAAATATGTTGCTGTGCGCTCTTCTAAATCCAAATTGGAAGTCAGGTATTAGGTTTCTGACACTGATAAATTTATTTAGTTTCTCGTATATGAATTTTTCATATATTTTGCTGATGCAAGTGAGAAGCGAGATAGGGCGAAAGCTTGAGGGGTGATACGTTGGTTTCCCAACTTTTGCTATTGGAGAAATAATAACGTGCCTCCAAGCTTGGGGAAAGTACCCCATGTTGTAAGCATGGTTGAACAGAATGGAGAGCTTTATAAAGAATAAGGCAGAAAGCGTTCGCAACGAGTGGTATGACATATTGTCGACACCGGGTGATTTCTTGGGGTTTCGAGATTTAACTAGGTTCTGTAGGATATTTGGTGTGACGAAGCCGTGACTATTATCACGTGTGTCGTCGAAGTATGCGCTGTTAGCTGAGTTAAAGACAACTATTGGCTCGTTAAAGTTGCCTTATTTATTGTGAACCTCTGAACTAATTATTGCATTCGTTTCCGGGTCGCCATCCTCGACAGTGAGCTTGTGATTATTTTCAAAAGTCTCTCCGATGATGTTTGCTTAATTGGTGTCATTATTGACAAAAAGACCGTTGTGCATGATTGGTCCAGTGATACGAGAGGTGCCACATATCTTTTTAACATTTTTATAAATGTTCTGGTCCATCTGAATACCCCTCAGTTTGTCTTCCAATTGTCGGGTGCGATTGTTTTGGATTCTTGGTTTTATCAGTGTGCCAATATTGTGAATAATGGATCGCAATAATGGCTCCCTTTGCGCAAAGCGGTGACGATATCTCATTCTGCAGAGCTTTTTACGCTCCCGGATGAGACGAAGAGTGAGGTCGTCAAGGGGAATCTGATAAGTCTTTTCAAGTTTGTACTTCGGGACACGAGTTTCAGAAGTTTCAACTAGAATCTCGTGAAGTCGAGTTGCAGCGTTATTTATCTCAACCGTCGTTAGGTTCCTGTCAGTGGGGAGAGAGAGTTGGTGGAGTTTTTCGTTCAATGTAATATTGAAGTTGTCCCAATTTGTGTGCCCATAATCGGGTATGTACTTGTTGAACGTTAAAGTTATAATGTTATGTTGTTTACGGTGCCTTCAGCACCTGTGCATTTATTTAATGTGACATTAACTTTCGTGCAATAAAGGTTAAAAGTATAATGTTAAAAAATGTGTTTCGTATGTGCCCAATAGGGCAATCATTTTTGTTGTCTCACCGTGCAATTAATCGACGCAGAGACACCTTTTGCTGTTTCCTAGTTGGCGAACCATCGACAACATAACATTATAACTTTAACGTTCAACATATACAGGTGCTGCAAACACCGTATACAAAACAAATCAAAACTGTGTGAGCACCGTACAGTAGTTAAAACAAGCACTGCGTGAAAACAGTAACATGGCAAACGTCACATGAATAGACAATTTTGCTTTTGTCTATTCAGCAATAGGTGGCGTTCCGTGTGGTATGTTTTTCCGACTGGTATAATGTAATCCATGTTGCGGAACTGCAACAGTACTGATCACGAATCCAAAAAAAAAAAAAAAATGTGGCGAGAAGGCCGAATTTAGGGAGACAGGACATATGTGTCCTTCATCTTGTCTCTGACTTCTGGTCATCTTGCGATAACCAGAATCACCCACATCCGTCAGGATGTTGTGCTCGGTCTCGCGGCATCTGTAAAGAAAAGAAAAAAAGGGGGGGTATCCAAGGATAGTGTGGACAGTGTTAGTCCAAGTGTTCTCTAACTACTTTTATAGAGGGATGGTGGGAAAGAAATCATACAAGACCGGTGGGTCTTGGGTGCGGTAGTAAACGCAGATCACGTCTTTGGCGTCTGATAATCTGCGCTTTGGTCGGTGTGTATGTTTGTGTTTGTGCCGTCTTGTACTGTGCGTTCGTGTGTTTGGTTTGTTAATAGTAGACCCTATGGGATGGGTCCAGAAATCCTCTATTATAGAGGGGAATGTTGTTGGGAAGGGTGCTTTCTTCAGTTTTGTACTGAAGAAGAATTTGTGGGGTTTGATCCGAAGAGATCGAGAGAGAGAAGGGTCAAGAACGCATGAGTCCCGTACAAGTAGGTTCTCGCTGTTCTGAATGTTTTCGAGGTACTTATATGCTAATTGAAGCAAGTACTCGTCGATAGGGGTAATGGAGGCGCCTTCGTATAGGTGAGAGTTGGGGTAATGACGACCGTCAGGCCTTCTAGAATGATTGGTGCATCTTCTGAGGAGTTTTCTTTTGAAAACCCGAAGTCTTTCCATTTGAGCCGAAGATATGCAGGACCATATGGGAAAGGCGTACGATATTCCAGATCGGATTAGCTGCTTATAGCAGAGAAGCTTAACTTTGGTGTCAACTTTGTTGCCCCACTTCAAGATGTTGTGCAGTTGCTTAGACCGACCGAGGCCCCTTTGGAGAATGTGGGTCACATGTTTGATGAAATTCATCTTTGGGGTATAAGTGACCCCAAGATATTTCATCTTGTCCTGCGGTCTAATCGTAGTATCTCCCATTTTTATTCGAATATTCTGTGAATATCGAGAAGTGGGTTGGGAGTGTTTACTACTCAGAATTATGGCTACTGCTTTGGATGGATTAGGTCTGATTTTCCATCGACTGTAATACTGATACAGTTCGTCCAAGTGACGGTTGAGTCGATTTGTTGCGAGTTTTGGGCTTTTAGATGACGTGCACACTAGGACGTCATCCGCATAGCATATTTGGTTTACTCTCCCGTCCACAGGGCGGGGAATATCGGAGGTGTAAATATTGAATAAGATGGGGCCTAGAATGGAGCTCTGTGGTACGCCTGCAGCGGCGTGAAAAGTTCGCGAAAGCTTTCCATTCATTCTAACTTGGAAGGTTCTGTTTCGAACGAACTGGTAGATGATGCTACATAGCGTTCTACTGAGGCCAGTATTCAGTAGTTTAAAAGCGAGACCTTCGATCCAAGTCGTATCAAAAGCTTTTTCAATGTCTAGGCTTACCGCAACGGTGGGTTCCTTATTAAAGAGCCGCACGCAGACGTGGTTTTGAAATAAATTGAGAGCCATAGTGGTGCTGTGCGCTCTTCGAAATCCGAATTGGAAATCAGGTATTAGGTGCCTGGCACTGACAACGTTATTTAGCTTCTCGTATATGCATTTTTCATATATTTTGCTGATGCAAGTGAGAAGCGAGATAGGGCGAAAGCTTGAGGGGTGATACGTTGGTTTCCCAACTTTTGCTATTGGCAAATAATAGCGTGCCTCCAAGCTTGGGGAAAGTACCCCATGTTGTAAGCATGGTTGAACAGAATGGAGAGCCTTATAAAGAATAAGGCAGAAAGCCTTCGCAACGAGTGGTATGACATGTTGTCGATACCGGGTGACTTCTTAGGGTGTCTGATAGGTCTTTTCAAGTTTGTACTGCGGGACATGAGTCTCCGAAGTTTCAACTAGAATCTCGTGAAGTCGTTTTGCAGCGTTGTTTATCTCAACCGTCGTTAGGTTCCTGTCAGTGGGAAGAGTGAGTTGGTGGAGTTTATCGTTCAATGTGATATTGAAGTTGTCCCAATTTGTCCGCCCATAATCGAGTATGTATCTGATGTGAGCCCGAGATGCTCGATAGACACGAATGAATGTGGTCACAGCGTTGTGGTCAGATACACCCGCTGAAACTTGAGGAGGAGTGATTTGTGGAAGTAGGTCTTTGGACACAATAAATATGTCCAGAATTGAGGTACCTCGAGTACCAACTGTGGGTGCGACTATTTCGAAGTTGAGGGCATACATGTTTGCGGTGTACCATTGGTACAGTTTTGTGCCATTTGGGCAAGAGACAGAGTTGTTCCAGTGGGGATGTCTGGAGTTAAAATCGCCGCCTATGATGAAGGGTGTATGCCCTGAGGTCCTTATTAGTTTGCCGATATCTTCGGGATTAATGGGGCCATTATTGGTTTTATGCGAGTGGTATACGGAGTATATATTCACTCTACCATTACTAGCCAGATGCAGTTCAACTCCAGACACCTCTATGGACTCTAGGTGTGGGAGGTCTATAGCTTCATGGCGAAGTCCGCTATTAGCCAGTATACAAGTTCCACCTCCGTTGATGGTGGGACCGCCAGTGAGGGTTCGATCTCTTCGAATCATGGAGAAGTTTGGGAATACGGGACGGTGACATGGGTGCAACCTAGTTTCGGTTACAAGTACCACGTCCGCCCGGTTTTCCTTTATGAGGTCAGAGACTATCATACGCTTGAAATGCGAGACAAGGGAGTTGACATTTAAGAGGATAACTTTAATTTTGGAATCCATTGTGGAGGGTATATCTTGCATATGCAGTGAAAAGGAGTACCTCCCTCTCTGCCTCGGTTGATAGTTTCTCATATCGGGGTCGGATATCCTCAATTAAGCGGGAGAAACTAAGTAGTTTCTCGAGCATTGAAGATTGCCCCCTCGGAGGCTTTTGCACCACCGCTTGAATTTGAGGCGTCGTGTTGGCCTTTACCGGGACTCGCTTAGGGACTTGAATATGTTTTTGAGGGGGAGGAGTTGAAAGGGTTTTTGTATTCCTTGCCTGCTGACCCCTAAGCATGTCGGCAAATGTGAATCCATTTTGGATGAGGTTTTGTGTGGCCTGTTTTCCGAAGTCTGACTTGGCTGTTTGCTTAGCTCGAGTCTCCTTGGATCTTTGTTTAATTTCCTTATATTTAGGACAATTTCTATAACTAGCCGGATGCCCTTTACTGATCACGAATCCAAAATGTGCTGCCCTTTTATACTCTGTGGCAACAGATATTTGTTAAAAATTTTATTTAAAAATTCCAAGAAGCACAAACAAGATTTTGTGTGCTTCAATTAGAATAGGATTCTCGGAAGTGTTTAGGAATTTACTTGAATGCATTTAGAATTAGGCATTTCATAATCTCAATGGTTATAGGGAATTGAATAAATGCACGACAAATGGACTTTCGTTTAAATTTATCGTGCATATGATTCAATTGGATTGGGATGTAAGGCACTTGGAAATTCAATCAATATGCGACAAATTAACTTGTGGTTTAAATCTATTGTGCATATGATTCAATTGGATTGAAATTATGAGTAAGGGTAAGGTATTCGGAAATTGAATCAATGTGACAAATTAACTTTTGGTTTAACTTGTCGCTCATATGATTCAATATGGAATTTGGATTGGGATTATGGGTAATATTGGGGATTTGGATGGGAGTAGTGATTTAGGAACACTACAAATGTCTTGGCACATTGTTTTGGGTAACAACTTTTATGGTACCGTATTTTCTGTAAACAAAGTGCCATATGGGATTATTGACCAGATTGTATACCTGCATCAGATGATCAATGTAAAATTGGACGTGGTAATTCACATTGACTAATTTGATGTACTCTATGGGATGGCCCATTTCAGATGTATGGGAGCCGTTTAAGTAATAATAATAGAGATCGGAGTAATTATTCATTGCCACATGTTACTATGATGTTGTTATGTTATATTGGTTATAATTACAGGGCTTACCTTGAGTGGTTGGAGCAGGGTTGCCATCATAGAGCTTCCTATCTGATGTGTGTTTTGACTCTATGGTTTGATTTTCGTGTGACCACAGAGTTTTTGTTGGGTGGATTGAACAATTTAGCATTGATTGAATCAAACACAATCAGGGTCAGCGTCAGTTGATAAATGTCTTAGGGTTGGTGGATCTAGTGTGGGGGTTTCCTGTTCGACAATTGGAAAAAGGGGCGTAATGTTCCTAAAAACCCATATATGAACTAGTGAGTATATTTAACTATGTATGTGAATATATTTAACTATGTAAAAATGTATCGCTGCATTGGCGCAATGTTCGTAAGAACCCATATATGGACTAGTGAGTGTATTTAACTATGCTTCCGTGTAGGATTAAGATTCTATAAGTAGAATTGAATGGATCGATGGGCTTACGAGTCATCTTCGAAGTATTTGCTTACGTTAGGTTTGATTTATCGAGATAGTTAGAATATATATTCATGTCTTTATTAGTTAACTGCAGGTTTACCCAATCATTAATTAGTTAAGTACAACGACCGCATATTAAAGTCCATATCGCGTCTAGCTTATAAGTAATAGAACACCCGGATGATTTTCAATAAAACAGGTCCGTTTTTTGAAAGCGGGAGAATTTTGGTTTCGGTGGGCGTACCTAAATCAGTCGCATGAATTTCATACTGTCCCAAACCGTGCATACAGAAAAGATTCATTTCAATACACGTTCGTTCTACTTCTTAAAGTTTTCCTCATGAAGAAGTAAAGGCTAGAAAAGGAATAACACTGTGAAAGAAACTGATAATCGATATCGCTTCATAGGTATGACGCAGTTCGTTGAAATCCTTCGGATTGGATGACTGATAGTATTGGATTCAGACCAGCTAGGCTTGTTACATTGGATGCAAAAGCGGTTTAGCATCGTACTCTGCGGTTGTGGCCTCCTTACAATGTTCGTTACATAACCGATTGCGCCACTGTACAATTAGTGAGCATTCTTCTACACCGAGATTTTAGACATTATAGATGAATTTATATGACAGTATACATTTTATTCCCCCTTAACAGTTATACGCAGCGGTATACGATACTATTGCTGGGTAGGACATAAATCAAATCATAAACTTAAACGGGCTTAACAGTCCAAAATATATGTTGCCCTTTATGTGCGCTAATGATTAGGAAAAAGATGTTTTGTTGTCATAAAGCCCCAAGTACAATACGTAGAGGGTCATTAAAGATATCCATAATCAACCGGAAAACTAAGTTGCCCATTTGAGGATTGGTCAAATCGAGTTCAATGTCGAGAAGTTTCCGTTTCTAAACCATCTACAATTCGAAAAACTTCAACTGCAATCTGAGGAATGAGATACCAAGACACCAAGGAAAAACATAACTGTCGTTGAATCTTACAGGAAAACAACCATCTCCCTTCCGATACCCGCCTTGAAATACAGGCATTAGGTAATGAGTTTGCCCCTTTGGCCTTTCCCTCAATGCCAGACCACGAAAGCAGAAATGATATCCTGGCTGCATTGCTGGGCCATCAAAGCAGGAGCATGAGTAACAAAGGACAAATTCGTATTCAAAAAAAGTACCTCAAAACCATTTTTCTCGAGTTGCGGCCTGCTTTGTAAAAGTAATAGTTTCTGCAACACTACGAGTATATCTCTGATAAAGGGATCGCCTGGCACTCTGCTCCACCAATTGCTGACCAACAACAAGGAGAGTTTATTCAAAGTTTCGCACAATGAACACCGGAGATTACCACAAAGCCAACAAATGCGTCAAGGATTACCGAGAGCAAGGCAATTCTCCTCTCTGATACTGCGGTTTGCTCTCAAGGATCTCGGTGCAAATCAAGGTGAACACTTCAAAACAAGCAGCACAACATTGTGACTACACTTAAACAAGGTATTTTCCAAAACCCACAATCCACAATCGCAACGGATCATTCCAGCTGCGATGTTATTAAATTTATTTCATCGCATCCAGCGAATTGACAAACTCTTGGAATTATCTCGATATAAAATATTTAGAACGTAGACAAAGATGCCAACAGGAACTTTAATATAACAGAAAGAAGGGAGAATACACAACTAAAAGGACGAAGCGACAGACATCAGGACTGCTAGAACAGAGGACTAATAATATATCGCATTTCATTGAGGATACGTATCAGCGTTGGACGGAGAGCGCCGCTAAAGGAGAGGAGTTGGAGACCTTAGGATAAAAATTTTCGCCATTTAAGAAAATCCTCCCCAGAGATCACAGGACGAACCAAACTTTTATATTCGTCGCAATGGTAGCTGAAGAAGGGGTGAATAGTTGGAGCGAGGGAATTGCAATGTCTCGATGATATACGGAACGCCCTGGTCCTGGGGGTCGATCCAATTCCTTGTTTCGACTTGTTTTCTTCCCCAGATTTCTGCTGTAGAATCCTTTCTCTCAGTGTGATATGAAACCCGAGCTAAAAGCGGAAGGATAGACGATTCTTGCTGGGTCTTCTTACTCTCCGAATGCGAATAAATTTCAGCGAGTTGGTGCTCCATCCGAAGCGAAAAATTTGTATTTGGTGTTTGGCTTTTGAAAATATGAAACCTAGCCGTGTACAAGTTTGGGGGACGAGTGTTGTAAACAGGAGTAAGCACATGGAAAACAGACACAGGTACCCGGTGATGTATGCAAAATTTACTAAACTGTAATAAAAGTTTTATTTGATATTTGCGGTGGGATTTATAATAATACCAACTTTTGCTACTTATTGCTGTTCGTGCCGGGTGGGGTTGGGGAGCAACTCCTTTCCTTGTTCGGGTTGGCCTGTGATGCTTTTTGAATTATGTTGAATGTTTATATCGCGTACGTTTGAACCTGGCGGGAGGTGGGGCACATATTTTCAGTCTATTATGCGAACAGCAATTGTTTTCGGGGTTATCGAAGAACTGGGTTACTTTGAGTGTTTACAGCGTTCGTTTGCCTTCGAGATTTTGTCAAGACCGTCGGTATTATTCGGGATAAGTGTTCGATCGTGGGATTTGGATAGAAAAGATTCGTGGTAGGCTTTACGCCACAGGAGGTTAATGTACTTGTTCACACGGCAAACTGTTTTAGACCTGAATCCGCATTCGTGACAGCGCGGATTGTCTTTTTGGTTGGATAATATTCATCAATGGGTTAACCAGTCTTACAAAGGGGTAATCAAGATTCACGGATTGAGACACATTACCGAAAGTAAGTTCGTAGGTAAACGTTGGCCATGGAATTGGGATTCAGGAATACTAGGACATTTTTTATTTAAATAGAGAAAGTTAAATAAAAGAGAAGTGAATTACTGAGGTAGAGGGAGATGTATTACTGAGGTATTGAGATAGTTCATCAAAAGTCTTTACGACTGATGGACATTTGATTTGAATTGAATTTGATTTGTTCTGTTATTTGCCAGGGGTGTTCAATAAAAACTAAAAATACTGTTGTTGCCGCTTCAATAGCTGAGTTGGTAAGGGGGTTGTGTTTTGTATTTGACTGTAGAAACCTAGGTTCAACTGACGACTCTTGCTATTGTGCAGTTCGGCACAATTACTGAGTGGTAAATAGGATCCCAAAGCCCATCCGCCCAGTGAAATACCACCCCATTAACTTGAGGCTTCGTGAAATGGTCGGGAGAAATCTTTCGGAGTGTGACTGAAATGTGCAGCAGGTAGATCCACCTTCTCTATTGCAGTGGTGACTGGCTTGTCATCGACTATAAGCGATGGCATGGATGAAGAGACTGAGTGTTGAGTGTAGAATGCCCAGAAGTTTCTACTACCTGTGGGAGAGGTTAGCGTTTTTTGTCTTACCCTCTGGTCATGCAAGAACTTGGCACGTTTAATATACACATTGCAGTCATTTCTATCTCTTTTAAATCTTTTCCGGTTTTGCTCAGTATTGTTTGATTTATACAACCGGAAGCTCAACTCTTTAGGCTTAATGGCTTCTCTGCACCCGGAATCGAACCACATATTTCTCTTGGGTTTGATACTCTTTACCCTGTGTTGAATAAAGGTTCGCATGCCAAGTATAATCGGGTCTGTCAATGTGTCCGCTATAGGGTCAACATAACGTAAAATAACGTCGAATTTAGCCTCCGAAAAAGTCGTTCAGTCTTCCCGGTTGGCTTTCTCGTAGAACCATACTGTTCTTTTGGGATTTTATCGTTAACGTTGCTGTTGGTTAGAGCAAATTTTGTGGGGGTGGTAGGTATGCGCCAGCACGGACGCGGTTCCACTGCGCCCCCAACACGTCACTGGAAGGATACAACCGAAATTTTTGCCAACGGGGAAGAGGAAAAGGAAATAAAAGGCACTTATCCGGTTTTAATGTTAATGCTCCTCTTTTTATTTGTCTTTACTTATCTGTTTATTGCTTAATTCCCCCCTTTTACTTAGGACTATCCCGGCACTATATTCCACTTAACCACGGTTTTGGGGGCACTTAGTTTTGGTTTGGGTTTGATTCCTTGAGCGACATTCTAGCAATTCGACCCGATTAACAACGAACGCGGACTCTCGTAAATAGCACCTCGATACACTTCGCGACCTTCGGTGTCTGGTGGTTGGGAAAGGCCGCGTGCTCCTAACAGTTGCCCGAGTCGCGCCGCGCTATATTTCAAAAGGCGGTTGAATACGCGAGGGTAGCCAGACGTAAGGTGACCGAAACACACGTCAGGTTCTGGTGAGCGACTCCCGAAATATACTGGGTTAACGCCGACTGAGTGGGTTGAATGGAGACGTTCGTAATTAGGCAAAATGCTTGCAGGTGGCGATGCGCGTTCGATGGCGGTTGGATCTCGACTGACTCATGGAATTGAAAATCCATTGCGTTGTGGTAGTGGCATCGTAAACTCATTGTCACTTCCTAAGAATCTAGTGGAAGAGTTGCTATGCCTATGCATATGAGTTTAGTTCCAGCGAATCCTTGCCGTATAAGCTAAGTTGGATTCGTTGGTTGTGTATACCAGGAAATTGAAATTGCTTGGGTGCAAGAAAGGGGTATCGTTTAGATAGAAATGTTAACCGAGATAATTTCGGGAGAAATGTGTGCGGCTTGGTATACTTGCTAATGTTCCGTTGAGGATTTGAATATATGCTTTGTTAAGGCATATGAACTTCGGAGAAATGTGTGCGGCTTGGTATACTTGCTAATGTTCCGTGGAGGATTTGAATATGCATTTGCTATGGCATACGAATTTCGGGGAAATGTGGATTGCTTGGTTGCGTTGAGGAAATATAGATAATTGACTGACGCAGTTTTTGGGAAATGCATGTGGTGGTGATTAGAATATATTCGGTTGAATTATATTCTCTTGGGGGTTTGGAAAGTATTTTATTGCAGATTTGGGAGTATATGCTATTGGGTTATTGATTTTTGCATGTTGCAGGTTAGGGTTGTGGGTTGGTTCTTCGTGTGATGTGGAGAACCCCCACAATTTAGCTGACAGTGATCTGAAGTGCCCAAGGGCAATGAAAATTCAATTGTGTATTTGTTTGGGTGGGGGGTGAGAATCCCCCCGCTTGGTAGAAACATTGACGTGGTGCGGGGGCTTAAACTACAATGAATCACTCAGGCTATGGTGACGGAAGCATACGCTTCCAGTAGGGCCACCCATGTCAGACAGGCTAGCAAGGAGTAACACACAAAGATCTATTACCCCTAATCCAGGGTGTTACGCGTCACCGTGCGCATTGGATGGTTTGCAGCCAGGTGTATACCGGCTGTATTATAACGGCGGCTCTCTGACACCGGCTCGAATCAGAGCAGTAAGCAGACCTTACCATATCAAAGACGGGCTCTGATGTGGCCTGTCGGTGTTGATAACGGTATTTGTCTTTATTTCGTCGTTGAATTCGATAAAGCCGCAATTCTCTGATCGCCACTGGGAGGTGTCATGTTGAAGGAGTCGGTAATTTAGTAGAGCTCTGGCCTCCAGGTCGTGGTCACGGCGGACGATATCATTCACCCTGTACACTTCCTGAAAGACAGTCCCCACATCATTCACGTTTTCCAGAGAATCTTCATTCACAATGAGCTCTTCGTTTAGAGTGGCGTTCTTCGGATCTATACTTATTTTCCTTAGCGTTCGTTTGTTGTCTTCAGTTCGTGGTATTTGGCGACACTGAATCTAATTATGATTATTCCTCCGAAATATTTTATTTATTAGAGGGAACATGCTGGGGTTGTTTTGATTTTATAGCCCCCATTCTATTCATCCAGTACATGTTGGTAGTTAACCTAGTTAGCTCTTATTAAGTGTTAGAAGTTTTCCAATCTGTGATAGTATCTCCTGATCGTGTCTGTCTGTATAGAAGTTTTAGTTCAGACAGCAGTCTGCTTTTTTTCTTGCGCAGTGCGTTGATAATTGCGTTTCGGTATATGTTTACGTTGCGGTATGTGTTGTTTTGGGTATAGTTTTATCCATTGTTCGTCTTATGGTTTCATACACTTTTTACATACTCGTCGATTTCGTTATTGCACAGACTTGTGGTTGCTGGTGGATTAACAGAGTTCGGTCGTAGTTCTCTTGTTAGAGTCCTGGCGAAGCGCGGCCATCGCATTCCTTCGCATTGGAATGGTTGAGGAACCACACATTTATCGAGGCCGCTCGGGTGGTTTATCACCACAGCGAATGCACAATGATCAGTGTCGTAGGCACTTGTTCGTAAGCAGTTTTGTTTCGTCTGATAGTATTTGTTAGTTTCAGTCGTGAGTCAGTAACCATAATGTCTAAGAAGGATCCTCCTCTGGGAAGTGATGGATATTCCGTAGCTAGTAGGTCCGTTTTATATTAAAGGTGGTGTTGATCTAACCAGGCAAGTAATTGATTTCCTCTGGTCTTGGACATATTAATTCCGCAATCTGTATGTTTGGCGTTCATGTCACCACTTATTGTCATTGGGGATACGCCCATGCTTTGTGCAATCTCCCGCACCGATTTAGTTGGGTCCACATATACCATTGCTGTTAAAACATCGTCGTCAACTAACGTTTCCGGCTTTCGATGTGCATCATTTTCGAGGCTGAAATCGGAACGGAACTTTCCAAACCAACGTCGTCTAGGGCGTTCGTTTATCGCTACACCCTCAAATGCGTCATTGATTTTTTTCATTACCAATGACGCATTATGTCCCATTTTAAATTCATAATGGATGAGGGTTCGAATTTAAACTGCCGATAGTATTGTTACACCCCGCTACACAACCCTTCTCCCAAACATCCATACATATACACGACCAATTTACTGCCGCCGGCAATTAATACTCAACTAGTCAATAAACGTTTCTTCCCACATGCAATTAATACTCAATCTACTTCAATCCAATCGATCAGTTAACGTTACTTCCCACATGTAATTAATACTCCTATCGCACATGTTGTGACTCTTATTCCAACACTTATTAATTTCCCACCTATGACGCGTACTCGTTCTCCAAAGCTGCACGTATCACCAATTCGTATTCATATAACACACGAAAGCAACCCAGCCACAGCAAATGAACATACCATCTCGTGTGACACATTCTCGTTCCCCAAGGCTACACGCCAGATGTCCACCAAAGAAACTTTACACCGGGTACCCGGGCATTCTGTCACACGGACCCACGTTACAAATTGTTTCCTCGGCCTCATATCCATAAACAGGTGTCCCACAAGCAATTAACAATTAAATTGCTGAGATCTGCGAATAGCAACGAATGCAGTTTGATCGAACAATGGATTGCATTTGTGCCATTGTGTTGAGTCACATGCAAACCCCAATTAAGTAATTGCATGTAATATAACTGGGGCAACCAAATGAGAACAATTATTAGGAAATACGAATGACTCGGGCTAGGCAAAGTAGGTCACACATTCTGGTTGAGGAAAATGCAACGTCTGCATTTCCCCGCCAATAACTTCGGTATATAAAGAGTGGTTGCGGATGGGACTGGTGCAGTGTACTAATATAACAAGAAGACTGCGGTCTTGCATAAGTACAGCGGGTCTTCTGGTTCCTAGATAAAACAAATAACTGTCACGAAGGGATTGACATTCCCCTGTAAAGTTGATTGCTAACAACGTGTAATTAAAAGTAAAGCAAAAGTGCTAAATAAAGAATAAAACCCAAACAAAGTAACAGCGTATCTTTTAACCATCGAGAGGACACCCTTCACAGGAGGCACCAGAAGAGTTCCAGCACGCCGTAAGTAACGAAAATTCCTTTAAAAACCTAAATACAACCTTTACCCAACATGGGGGATAAGAGAAGAAATTATAAACAAAATCACATTCCCGATAAATAAATAGTAAATGTTAGCATCGGGGGTTACGCTCAGTAACAGTATGGTAAACCATTCCCAAAAAAAAAAACTGCGCTTGTAACGAACCCTAAAATTCTCACACGTCAAGCACACGTACCACTTTACTTTATAAAATAAGAAAATTTAACGTTCTAACACAGATGTTCACTCAAGAGCTTTTTATTTCCGACTGAGCGAAAATCGTACATTCCATGTGGTACAAGCCCAATACAAACACCCACCTGACATCCATATCGGGCCAAGCCTCATTATACTTGGGATCACACGTTCTGACACAGATGTTCATTCGAGAGCTTCTTATTTCCGACTGAGCGAAAATTGTATATAAGCCTCATTATACTTGGGATCACAGAAAGTGAATCTTCTTCGGATTGATTAATCTATCTACGACCCAAAAATTCTGTAGCGGCATCGCATAAAGAATAAAACCATAGAGTTCAGATATACGTCTGAGATCAAAATCTCTAAGACGACACAAAAGCAAACATAACGCTGATTGTGCTACCTAAACAATAGTAATTAATTCCATGGAAACGATACATGGCTATCGTTGACCATAAATGAACATTAGGGTAAATACAAAGTTCTAAAGGTATATTACGCACACCTACACAATCAGGTCTCGCCGATCCTTAACATTTTCAATGTTAAACAAACGAAAAATGTACTGCGAGACATGCCACTGTTGTGTGATAGGAATACATCTATTATGTGTTTCGAAACAAAGGATAGGTGCAAACCAAAAATGAATCTTTCGATCTGCACGATTGAAGCAGAGAGGACTCTCATTGAAATCGCCGTCCTCAACGGAGGAGATAACGAAATAATACTTTTTGGATTAAAGAGTGTATCCTGAGTGACGTGACGCTAAAACGGTGATAAAGAAACTTCTGGAGAAGAACCTTTCAATGTGTTGTATAGATATCATTCTGTGTTCGTAGTAAGGATTACACTATTAATTAAAGTTCATTGTAGAATTACCAGTGTTCTCATTTGGTCGGTTTATTGGACGTTCTGGAATATTTCTTTTAAACAAGAGTCCGTACTGATCCGTTCCAAGTGTTTAGTGTTGTTAAATCTTACCCTGGAGTGTGAAGCATCAATAGAAGTAGAAACCAATAGGATAATCTCAAGACAAAAATAAGTACATCTGCCTCATGCATGGCATCAATTTGCTGATGTTTATTGTTGCCTATATTGTGTTACATTCCATAATATGAAGAAGAGACTTGGAAAAAGGAGATGTAATTGCCCTATGGTCAAACTTAAGACTCACATATTAGCGAGTATTTCTTTCCTTCCTTGAGAAGAGAGATTCCTGCATTGACCGCCTTACTCCAATACTAACTTTGCACAGTAAATTTGCCGTTTCCGTAATTTACCGTCCCAAAATAGTGGTCGTTCCATTTCTCTGCAAAAAAGGTAACTTTGATCCCTACAAATACTACATCGCTCCTACCCACTTCGACGGAGCTTATTACTTGGCTCCTGTCATATAGCTTGTTCACCATAAAAAAATACTTCCACCAACTGCAGGCATAACTAAATAAGGCAACCTTTGTCTCAAATATGTATATTACCATTGCTACATACGAACAAGAAATCTGAAGTCAGTTCAGTCCTCATAAATATTTCGAAGCAACAGTATGTTCAAAAATAATACAACCTACTCCAACTTGTCGGACTAGCGTAACGAAAACTAACTTAAGACTTGTGTATTCCACCCCTCTGATAGATATCGGTCAGGGGCGACGGACTGACACCGAATTTTGAAACCATCTTTAAGAGATGTTAAACTTGAAATTAAATCCACAAGCTATCCCTTAGCTCTTGTTCGCTGTTCGTTTTGTATACTGGTAGAACTCAGAGATTCAAACATCTTTTAAATAGTCCCTTGGCTGCATTCACATCAGCCTTCCACCGAAACCCAATTACAAAGTTTTCTTCAAAATTTACCTTTTTCGGTAGAATCCTCACAGACCTTCTTTAGCCATTTTGTTGGTTTCGATTGTAGTAAGGAGCAGCTCACAAAATTAAACTATGAAAATGAATTGTCCTTCCGTGGTTACTGGTCTATGTCCTGTAAGGGTTGTGTGTATACATTATCGTACATTCTTTCGTCCATCCAACATCTAGCACAGCAGCACATATGGCCAATTGGTCCCCATGGATGTGGAACATAGCAAACGTAGAAAACTTGTGCCCAGTTATAAATCTTAACTTTTGCGACATGCAAGCCGAAGGTTCCGTTGTCGTAGGTTCATTTTCCTTGGGCTGCTCCTTTTTTCCGGATATCCCCGAGGAAAGGCATGTGTTTTCTTTCTTCACTTTGGTCTCCTTGATATTCATGCTACTTAAAGTTGATACTCGAATCGGGATTTCAAAAGACGATAACCAAAATGACAAAGGTGAAAACGGATCATTACCCAGGCTCTAGTGAAATTAATACTTCCTGGCACTGGTCCGCAGACACACAAACAATGTAACCCACCACTCATCACCATAATTAGTGTAGCACAGCCAAATCATAATATTCTACATGATTGAGATATCACTAATTACACAAGCGGTGGTTGGTAAGCTTTTCGGACCGTTGCCCAAACTAGTTATCGAACTGCCAGGAAGCCGCAATTTCTTTTTCGTTTTTTGGATGCGAACATAACTTGGCAATTATCCTTATATCAGAGAAGAGGAGCTACACAACCGCCGAAGTAATGCAGACCAGGATATGCTGAGGTTTTTTTGGAACAATCTGGTAGTAGGCGATTCAGTGTTTTATCTATACCACCTCATGCCGACGATTACCATGGGAGCAGACCGAAGCCGCTTACGAAATCCTACCGATACCTTTCAATATGTAAAAAAAATCGTGAAATGCATGGTAAAACTCGCTGAGCGATAAATTCTTTACTTTATTTCAATTGTGGAAACCGTTGATAGCTGACCAATGGATTGGCGGAGTATGAAGTATTGCCGGACAACTGGAGAAAAGGTAAAACAATTGCATTTAAAAACCCAAAAGTATGTGTCAATGGGTACTATTGTAGATATTAGTTTATTTATACCCAGTTTCAATCGTTTGTTTGTAATAAACATGCGTGGACATAAGAGCTTGTAATTCTTCAGGAAACTCATACTTCATACATGTTTACACATAAGGACACCATTTCGACTAAAAATTCTTTCGAGTCGAATTTTAATTTTCGATCAAAATAACCACAGATAAGTAAACACCATCCACAAATCATAACGGTGGATGCAAATATCATCTATATATATATATATATATATATATATATATACATATCATCATCGGCACTACAACCGGGATGTGGTCTTGGCCTCATTTAGCAAGTCCTGAGGCTCGTTAAATTTTCCACAATGATTTGTCTTGCCAGCGATCTTTTATATCCTATCTCCTGGCACTTTGGGAGAGCCAGTGCCAGTGACACTCTTACCTCACATCCTGGCACTTTGGAGTACCAATGCCAGCGGTCCCTAGCACAGCACTTCCTGGCACATTGGAGTGCCAATGCCAGCGAGGCTAATGGCACCACTCGATCCCTTTTTTTTTTTTTTTTATTAGACTTCTCTCGGGAGAGGCGAACCTATAGCGTCGAGTGGGCGCCCCGAGATGCCATCAAATAACTGTTGCAGTTCTTTTTGAACAGTTGCGGGTTGTAACGCTCCGGGAACACTCGCGTGGGAAGGGAGTTCCACAGCTTCCCCGCTCTGTAACGGAACGAGTTCGATCCGTCGGATTGTCTTGTGGAGCGCATATAGACCGAATTGCGTTGAACAATGCCAAGAATCTCCGAAGAACAGCACCCGTGATAATATCTGTAAAACAGACAGAGGTCGGCCACGCGCCTTCGATGTGATAGCGACTGTAGTCCCGACGTCAGCGCCGAGTCCCCGATCAGGCGGATCGCTCGTCTTTGTACGCTCTCAAGTAGGTCGAGGGTATGTTTAGGAGCCGAGCTCCAAACATGAGAACAGTATTCGAGCGCGGGTCTAATTTGAGATTTATATAGGAGAAGAAGTTGGGCGGAATAAAGTATTTCTTGGCTCTAAAAAGATAACTCAGTTTTCCTGAGGCTGATCTGGCGATACCCGATACGTGTTTATGCCATGATACATTCCCACAGACCGTGACGCCGAGCAATCTCAAACTTTCCCCAGCCTCGAGGGCACGGCCCCTCATCATCAGCTGTGGAACCGATGATCCGGTTTTCTTTGAGAATGTTGTATACTTGGTCTTCGTTGCGTTGAAGTCGACAAGATTGGCCTTTCCCCACTGTAGGACTTTATTTGACTATTTTTGACTCGCGTCCCACTTTCATTCAGCGACACCCGACTTTACACGTTTCACCACTCTGACGGACGGCTCATTACTCATCACCAGCTACTGCACGTAGCATACAACAGTAAGACGCCGGTCTCATCTCTCATTCTGGCACCTTGGAGTACCAATGCCAGCGTATCTTTATCTCTAACTCCTGACACCTTGGGAAAACCAATGTCAACGAGCCACATGGGATCAGACTAATTGGAAATTTACCACTCGTCGGCCCATAACCAACCCCAAATACCACCATGAATCGTACCGCACAACTTTTGCCCATGTCGGCATCCCCGCGGCGTAATCGGGTCCATGGCTCACCCCATTAGTTGTACATAGTACATTTTAATGCATAACTCTTTCGTTTTTCGTTCCCCTTTCCTCGCACATCGCCAGCAGAGCGATACCTTGCCCTACCTTTCTTATCGTGACTAGGACATTAGGGGCGCGGGGGGGGGGGGGGGGGGGGTTCTGTTGCGATTCTCCTGAACGCCAGCACTCATCGTCCCACAACCTAGGTAAAAACCCCCAAATAGGGCATACAACAAAAGAGAAACAAGTACCGTGGCAGTTCCATTGAACGCCACTACTTACCTTGCAGGTACACAAGGTAACAGCTCCCTGAAATATATTAAAAGCCTGTACTTACCTTCTGCACGATACCTGCAAAATACAAGAAGAAACCTGCGAAGCAATTTGGTTTATCAATCAACCAACAATATTGCCTGTGCAAATATCTACACGATATTCTTTAGCACGCCAGCTGCAAACTAGCATAAAAATATATTTTGCCGCAGCAAGCATGCCCACATCGAACGACCGCTACATGAGGACATCCGGCTGGCCCTCGTGTAAACATTACAACCCTTTTGCGTTGAGATGCTTGCACCTGTTGCGAATTTGTGGAGGGATCTTTGCTGTGTCTGCATATTTGCGGATACACGCGATGAACAGCAGAGCGATCATCGTGTGTGAGTTTCAACCCCCTTTTGTGTTGAACAAAACCCAAAAGGGTAAATTACCAAATATGGTCATCGAAGCGATGATGGAATATGTGGTATTCTGTCGCTTCGATGAGCTTATTTAATCTCGGTTCGGATTCCGTGAGGGCAAGTCGCGCCCTCGCGTTAATTTACATCCCTCTTGGGCCGACCCAAGGGATCAGTAATTCATATTTTACATTGTCCGAATTATCTCACCGGTGGAGGTTGTGCTATTGAACACTTAATACGTAACCCAAAAGGATATTGTGCTTGATCTGATCAATTATTAAGTTAAATCAAAATGATATTGTGCTTGCTTTGAACAATTATTAAGTTAAATCAAAATGATGTCGTGCTTGAGCTGAACAATTATTAAGTTAAACCAAAAGGATATTGTGCTTGTTCCGAACAATTTATTATATTAACTGAAACCAATATTGTGCTTGCGTTGAACAATTATTAAGTTAAATCAAAATGATATCGTGCTTGATTTGAACAATTATTAACTTAAACCAAAATGTTTAGTGACAATAAAGAGCTGCCATTTAAATTGAATCTACTGTTTCACTCCCTTTTGGGTTCATTGTTACGGCGAGTGGCGTAATTTTGTAGTAAGCGCACTCTGAACTTAAAATCAAGGGCATTTTCATGAACCAGTACCAGCGACAGTACATGACGAAATCCACATGGAGAAAAATCCACCTCCATAACTAAAGGGAACATTTAATGGTGGTAGGAGTAGAATCAGTGCCATGGACGGCACACTTACTTTTCACCCTCCATAAGGTCATTAGTCTTGCGCCAATATATATACATATACATATATACATATCATATATATACACATACATAGGAGGAGTTCGTCTTCTGTGAACTTGTCAGCCTCCTGGATGTGATGTCGTTACGCTGAAGCGCATCCTATCGGGTTAATGTCTTTTTTTAAAGATGTCACTCCTATTTTTTCCTTTAATGAATTTTAATTGAATTTTCCGTTAATTAAAATAGGTTGCAACGGAGCTCAGCACATTGCGCTACTCGGTTCCTACGTAAGGCCTCAGCTTTGATTGATTTTGTACTTTCGTAATATGTTTTATATTTTCACAGTTAGTTGATAAAGAACATGTGACATATCCAAATGATACTTTCCGCCAAATATGTCTGAATTTGTGCCGCCAGGAGAAAATTTTTATATAGAACAATTACATTTCTCTCAGGTTGATAGAAACCGTAACGTACTACACAAACTTATTTTTAATTTTACGTTAGACTAATAGTAA
Source organism: Microdon myrmicae (assembly GCA_963931805.1). Taxonomy (NCBI): domain Eukaryota; kingdom Metazoa; phylum Arthropoda; class Insecta; order Diptera; family Syrphidae; genus Microdon; species Microdon myrmicae. The sequence continues at coordinate 257,716,442 of OZ007497.1, read as the reverse complement.
TTGCCAACTTCAGTGGCTGGGGGTTATGGTTGGGTGGGATATCGGCGCATTTTAAGTAGTGTCCATGTGCGTCCTGGGACTGATTACAAGAAAATACTTTAATCAGATGGCGCAAGACTAATGACCTTGCCCGGACCTTGCCCATAAATCATTATGGATCAGTACTGGCGTACCGAATTTCTTCTAGGGAAAATTTATATAACGCGTTAATTGCGTGAATGTCCTTGATGCGCAGATGCTTGATGTTTGGATGCGATTTGCATAATCAAAAGGTTATGCAATCGGTGGGAGAATGCTTGGGGAAGTTATCGCGCTTGCATAAGCAAAAATGATGAAATTAGTGGAGCTTTAGGAAGGAAGATTGGGAGGTAGGTTGAAAAGGTAGCAGTGGTGTTAGTAGAAGCGCCGCAGTGCTTCGGGGCAGCTCCACGAACTCCAACGCTTCAATCCTTGTTTTTAAGAACGCGTCGAGCTGTTTGTAGGTCGGTGGTTCCGTTGTGCTGGCCTGTGTGGTCTGCCAATCACGACTTGTTCGGGGGTCCACGCGCTGGGTGTTCAAGTCGACCAAGATATCATCCCATGCGGGGACGGGACGAACAAGGGCATTCAGGCTGGAGTGTGCGTAGGCCTGCGGCTGAGTCCTTAGCAAGGACAGGTACGTTGAGGAGCATCGTCAGGACAGAGTGAACCAAGGCGCGAGTATTATCGAAATGATCCACCAGCTTATCCCAAGCTCGGTGGTAATTTTCCTCTGTCACGGGAATATTCTGGGTGGCTCTGGCGGCCTCGTCCCAGAGGCTGGACATCAAATAATATAGTCTCTCCACATCCACAAGTTCTGGGTAGTCTGCCAGTACCGCTAGAAACAAATCGTTAAAGGGTCGCCATTCCAAATATTTTCCTGAAAACGTTGGCATCTGCACCGGGGGAAGTTTTCTGACATGTGGCCGACTGAAAGTGTCTGTCGCAGCCCTGGACGTGGTCGGAAGCTCAGCGATAAGGGCGTGATGTACCTCGGCGAATTTGGTGGCTTCTTCCCTGTAAGTCTCGCCGGCTGCCCCATAGAATCCTTCCACGAAGTAGCGGTGGCCCTTAATCGTCTCTGGATTGGCCAGGCAGATTATTTCTTCATTTCGGCTTTGGATGTCCTCCCATTCGAGCTGGAGGTTATTCTGGCGCATTTCCACCGCGAACAACGTTGGTGGACCTCTCTTGTCCAGATTGAGGGATGCACCCGACACCCGTTCTTGGGCGGCGACCTGGGCGCTGATTAATTGTTCGGCCAAGAGTTGGTCTTTATTCCCGCGATCCTGGCCATTGTTTTGAGCCTCGGCTTGGTAGCGAGCGTTGTCTTGGCATTCGGGATGTACTTCCCCTCTGGTCAGGTGGTGGCCTGTGCCGTTTTAGATCTGGCGTTGGGTGATGACGCCAGCATTGTATTCGAATTTGACCGAATTTCCTCTCAAATTAAAACTCCTGGCGGCTCTTTGCGTCTTATGATATCTTTTTCATTTATTTTTTATTTCCTTTTAATTGCAGTTTGCACTGTACTGATCCTTCTCTCAGGGAGCTCCTGAGGGGACCCGTTGCGGTTGCCGCCGTGCTTCCTGAAACCTTGAGGGAAGAGCAGCTACCGATCGTTGAATAGGAAGAATCGGCTAGGCCCAATAAAATGCTTTTTATTTTATTAAATTCTTATTTTATTTTTAATTTAATTTAGTGGCGTCCTACCGCTTCGGACGCCAATTGAGACTGATCCTCGAATACAAAAACCATCGCCCTTATAAAGAGAGATAAATCGAAATTTGTATCTCGAAAATACACAATTTCATACAAAAATCCCGATTTTGGTATCCTGAGTGAGATGCTCAGTGTTTATTTAAGATAAGAATTTAGTTTCTTGAATTCTGACGAAACTATTTCGCAGATGTGGATATGTATCTGCATTTGGTTTTCTATTTGTTTAGTTTAATGGAATTTTTCAGATAGAGATAACCATCTCTGAATTTTGGATATGATGATGCCGTGGGGCAAATGTTATGCGATAAACGAATGTTTGATTCGTTTATTGCGAATTTTGGATCAAGTTTGGGTTTTTTCCGGTTTTGATAGGATTTTGGGTTTTAGGGTAACATAGCTGGGATTTGGATGTAGGAATGGGGGAAAAAGGTGGTAGGGCTTTTTAGAGCACTACAGCAATTACACTTTTGCGTTTTCTGGACTTTGGTCCCAATGCCAGTACATTCACTTGTTTTATAGTCTTTTATAAAAGCAATCACTTGAAGTAAATAGTTCAATATGGTACATATACGTTTATCCAAAAGTTAGCAATATATAAGATTTTTTATAAGTCCACAGAATATTTACCATTACGGTCAATTGTGGCTTTAAAAACTTATAACTACAACCATTATTGAGCTTTCGGCGCTCACCATGATTACATCTAAGTAAACTAATACTCGTACTCTCCAAAATTCTCCTTTCGCGACCAATCATCAATTTCAACATTCATTAGTGGACTCTTTGATACTAAACGGGGGTTAATCACCCTTTGTGTTATTACCACATATTCTTACCTTGGGGTCAATATCTTTCGACGCTGCATTGCAGGGCTTGTGACGAAATACGAAACGTTGGCCAAATGTTAAATGACATTTCCATTATCGTTCCCAGCGTATATTTAGTCTAAATTATGCAACGGTGATGGATTTAAGTGGGTGGTACGTAAACTGTGTCCCAGTGTCCCAAAGAATATTTCTGAAATGTAAAAATGTCCCGTTTACCGAAAATTGTAAATAGGGACAGTTGGTTATATAGTAGTGAATAGGTTAGTGTACATGGAGAGACGATTTAAAACGATTTGCTCTTCAATAGAAGGTATACAGGTAAAAATTTCAGATCTCGAAGGATCCCATGTATAAAAAGGGAACAGGAGTAACTCAAAACTCTTGCTATATCAAACATGAACTTGAAATTGAATATTCGAAGACATTCTACCAGGGTTGGAAGTGACGACAATCACTTTAAAATTGATGATTGTATGATACCCTCCCATTTCAGGAATTCCTGTTCTAGAGAACACTTATTTATATAACTAATCAATCTAAATTACTTGACCTTAGCAGCAGGTAAGGAAGTCGAGTAAGTAAATTCGTCTAGAATATATTCCCTTGCTTAATTACCGAAACACAATGCGTGACGGGGAGGAATTAGTTCCCCGTTTTTCGTGTTCTGATATCGTAAACTCTCCAATAAAGAGCTGTGATGACTATAATAGCTACCTCAAATAACACTTTGCTTCAAGCGTCGACAACTTTCGATGAAATCGTTATACGGTTAGCAAAATTACTGTGAACACTCCAGCTCAGCTTTTTGAACAGACGATAAAGTCATTAATTGTGTAACAATATTGTAAATGACACTATTTAGTATAGAATCGACAAGAGTTAATTAAATAGTATTGGCGTTAGACGCCAGAAATTCACAGGTTCAATAAATATCTATTATCAACTGATAGGTTAGAGCAATTTAGGTGTAGTGTGAATTTGAACCTCTTAGTGTCCTATTTAACCCTTAGACTACCAAAAGAAAATACATGCAATACTTACCATACAGTTCATTCCATCGGTTGAATATACAAATACATAAGCAAATAAGTGTTTTTTTTTTTTACTAAATAATATTATTTCATGCTTATTACATTTTAATAGTAACATAATTGAATACAACAATAGAATATATTAATATTTTAATGAAAATCTATTACACAATTTTATGTCAAATTATTGTCATTCTCCACATGAAGCGCAAATAACGAGAGCATGTTCTCCAAAAGTAATTTTTTTGCACTTTGCACATTTTGTCCTGGGGTTTCTGTCTTTTTTAGTTGGACATATATTACATCCGGCTTTTTTTCTTGGAGGCTCGGGAACTTCAGATCGATCTAATGTCACACGCGTCGTAGTGCTGTGAAAAGTGCGAGAATATACACGTGAGTGATGTGCACCGCGGGAAAACTCTCTACCCTTTCCATCCCTTGTGTCTGTTTTCCTTTTTTAGCAGCTCTGTTTGCGTCCCTCAGGCATCGATACTCTCGACTGATTAATAATAAAATTTGGAGAGTTTGTGGGGTTCTCTATACCACATGGAGAACCAACCCACAATGCCAACCAATCTTAACCGCTAACAGTGCGCCACCTCCCCCAACTCCACATCCCAAATCTGCAATACACATATTCGCAACCATGCAAAACCTGCAAGCGCACCCATCCCAATATGCAACAGCATCCGTCCCCAATTTACCAGGAACCCATTTCCAAAGCTGAAATTAATGCATATTCCAATTTACAACGGAATATTAATCATTTCCCTCAATTACATCACCTCACATACATTTTCCCAAAATTGCTTCGGTTAATTCACTACTTAATCCATATACCCTCTTTGCGACCAAGCAATCGTAATTTCCCCGAAATTCATATGCCGTAACTAACGCATATTCACATCCACAACGGAACATTAACCACCAACACCAAATATACCAAGCCGCATACATTTCTCAGAAACGGCTTCGGTTAAAATTCTATCTAAACGATATCCTTTGCTTGCACCCAAGCAATTGCAATTTCCCGATAGGCAAGGATTCGCTGGAACTAAATTCCTATGCAGGCATAGCAACTCTTCCACTAAATTCTTAATAAGTGGCAATGAGTTTACGACGCCACTGCCACAACGCAATGAATTTTCGATTTCATGAGTCAGTCATCATTCTACCATCGGCGCGCGCACATCAGCCCCTCGTGACGTGCACTCGGGGGTGCAAACCCCCGAGCATACAATAAGCGTTTATCGCGTCTCGGTCGAGTGGGGTCGGGGCCCTTGATCCCCAATTTTATTCAAAAATCGGTATCCGGTACAATCGTGTCGGTTTAATGCTTGTCGACGGAACGGATAACTCATGTGATGGTTCAGATCCTTGTCACCCTAAATAGCGATATTAATGATATTGAAGATTCCCTTGAGCGGTTATTGTAGGCCGTGCAAACAACGACGTTTCAGTGTAATAAACGAACAAAAGTGACCCCGTATATGGTATGAGTGCGTTTTATTTCTCGGCCCGTCACCTGCCCATTTTGCTCGCTTCTGGTGGACGTGCCGTCGGTGGCATAACTAGTGGGGCGATAGTGAACCGGTGCCATACGTTGGTACATCCGCATCGCGCACCCCACAAGTTTTTTGTGTCTGAGTGGCATAATGTTCATCATGGAAGGGATGTGAACTGTATTTCGGCACGGATCTAGTGGGGCTCCTACTACAAGGACATAACACCTGTAGTGGTTGCTTTCGCTATTCTATTGCTGGTCCCGGCTTAGTTCCTTTCCCGAAGCGGTATTGGTTTTATGTGTTTTCGCGTTGATTTGTGTAACATTCACGGCTTGAGATGCAATTTCTCTTCTGTGTCTGCCCGTGTTTCTAGCCAGAATCCAACTATCCTTGCACTTAGCGAAACCCAGGTAATTACTAATATTGGCTAAAACTACACGTTCGTAAGCATATCATACATTACTGCTTTCTTTACAGAAGCCCAAACTTGGATAGAAATGCATCCTTTAACGAATTTGATGCTCCGTCTGATTCTATCGATAGGATCTTGACCCTATATCCGCATACTGAAATCGTTATTGCGGATGATTTTAGTGTGCACAACTCTCAATGGCTTCGTCACTCTGGCCACACAATACCTGAAGGTCAATATGTCCAACTTTTTGCTGATTCAAATAGTATAACTCACCGTGTCAATGAGCCAACACGGGTACCAGATATATATGGCCATTTCGCCAACACATTGGACTTGTTTCTCACCTCCCACCCAAACAAATACACAATTGAAGTTTCTTCGCCCTTGGGCACTTCAGACTACTGTGTCGTGTCAGCTAAATTTGCTCTAACCAACAGTAACGTCAATGAGAAAGCTCTCAAAAGAACAGTATGGTTCTACGAGAAAGCCAACTGGGAAGGTCTGAGCGACTTTTTTGGGAGGTTAAATTGGTCGTTATTTTTCCTCAATAATGATGTTGACTCTATAGCGGACACATTGACAGACACGATTCTACTTGGCATGCGGACCTTTATTCCACACAGAGTAAAGAATATCAATCCCAAGAGAAATATGTGGTTCGATTCTGGGTGCAGATAATCCATTAAGGCTAAAGAGTTGAGTTTCCGGTTGTATAAATCAAACAATACTGAGGAAAATCGGAAAAGCTCTAGGAGAGCTAGAAATGACTGCGTATATTCAACGCGCTAAGTTCTTCATGACCAGAGAGTGAGACAAAAAATACTACACTGTCCCACAGTTAGTAGAAACTTCGTGAAAAACATTCAAAACTCACTCTCTTCATCCATTCCATCGCCTATTGTTGATGGCAAACCAGTCACCACTACAATAGAGAATGCGAATCTACTTGCTGCACGTTTTGCAGCCAACTCAACGCTGCCTGATACCACATCAGTACCACATCAACTTGAGCCTAAGCCGCAAACCATGAGCCAGATTCACTTCCGGACGCGTACTGTTACCCGCGCACAGCTAAACGCACACAAATCCGCTGGTCTGGACGGCATTCCCCCAATCCTCTTGAAGAGATGTTCCTCTTCACTCGCCAAACCACTGCGGAAACTCTTCCATTTGTCTTATTCTACTGGTCATTTCCCAAATAGATGGAAGTCAGCGAACATTCAGCCAATTCCCAAAAAGAGTGACAAATCATCCCTTTCTTCTTATCGACCCATAGCACTAACTTCTATTCTCTCCAAGGTAATCTCTTATCAACCGTCAGCTTTCGAAATATATAGAATCAAATGACCTCCTCAAAGATACACAGGAGATCTGATGGCGTACCTTACCGAAAAGTGGAGCCATTCCATCCACTACCTCGGTGAAAGCAAGGTGGTCGCATTGGATATTTCAAAAGTCTTCAATAGAGTTTGGCATCCAGCCCTTTTGTCAAAATTGCATTTACATATTGTGGACAATTCCCTGATCCAATGGATAAGAGACTATCTTTCTGGCTGTTCAATCCAAGTGGTTCTTGATGGTGTCGAATCTGTCTCCCATCAAATTAATGCACGTGTTCCCCAGGGTTCGGTAATCTCACCCACTCTCTTCCTGATCTTTATAAATGATCTCTTGTCAATTACTCACAACCCGATTCACTAGTTTGCTGATGATAGCACGTTAAGTTTCTCATACTCATACGAACACTCCCGTCCAAACTCTTCGAACGTCACTACCAACCAGCAACTTATGCTTGATACTTAACACGTGGCCAATTTGGTTGCGAGTGGCTCCATCAGGTGATATCCAGGTGGCTTTGTGGATATCTTTACGCGGACACCTGGTACTTGCAACGACCAAGTTCTTTGATACTGCCAGTTCGATGACTCGTAGTCCATTGTCATTAGTGTTCTCATGCAAGCTGTTGCAACCTGCATAGTGAAAACCGGCTCCCGATCTATTTTGGAATACAAATCACCAAGAACGGTTTTCACATCGTATCTTGGGTAGGCATTGAGGGCCCGTTCGATGTTCTTGTAGAATTGTTCTTTTTCGTCGTCAGGGGACTCCTCTAAAGGTCCTTGAACGTTTATGAGGCTTATGTTCTTAAAAGTGCCTCGCACGCAAAGCTAATGGTCGCCACACCGTACCCCTGCCTGTGTGTACTTTGATAGTTTATTCACAGTGGATACGTATCTGTATCATGAGCGGTTGCCCGTATAGCCCATTGGCGCCACTTGACATGTCCTTTTATGGGCATGAGTTGTATCTTGCATGGCTCGGTTCGACTGCTTGGTATTTCTTGGTATATGTCGCAAGCCTGTGCAACAGAACGATATGTTCCTTGACGGTTCCGAGTTGTCGGATCGCTGCGTGTTGTTTTCATTGGGGCGTCTTGCAGGTGTCCTATGCTTGCTTATGTTATGTTTTAAGCGTTTGCACTACGTTGCCCGTTGAAATTGGTGCTATACTATTTGTATTTGTTGATGTCGCCTGCATGTTATATGGTGGTGAGCTTGCCAGCCTCGTATAAAATTGCAATCAACTTGCAAGGGAAACTGGAAAGGGTGACCGTCGTATTGTCATGAAGGACGCACCTGTAATTTGGTCTTTTACAGGTTAAACGTATGCCCCTTGGTTACACCTGTGTACCCCGTCTAATGTAGCTTTTGCTAAATTACCCCTTAGGTATAGTGGTTCTGAGGTGGAGGATTATTCGGTGGGGTTCTACCTGAACCGCCACAAATCGTCAATGGCATATTTAGTTGTGGTCTGAATTCGATGAGTTCAACATTGATAACCGCATTGATTCGAAGAGGTCGGTCGGCAATATTCGTATGAGTATGCGTTTTTCATCGAACGAGTTAATTGGGTTGTGGATAAAAGACAAGAAATTGTTTATATGAATGAAGAAGAGACTGGGTGAGGACTGGGTGAGGACTGGAGAATACCAGCATTAATTTTTTTGGAGGCATAAAAATAGTCAAGTCCACGGGAATGTGATTTCGGCAATAGAGCTTCGTCGAACGATTTTGAAATTGACAATGCGACAACCATGTTTTAACCAAAGTGGTGGATAAAATTGTAAAATTTTTCGTAAGACACATCATCAGGCGGGTGGATCTCTTGCCACGCTCGTTAGAGAGATTTGAGATATTTCGAAAATTAACGGTTACTCAGGGACTTCATAACCTTCGCCAAAATAGTCGTTGGTTAATGAGAGTGGAGAAGCTTGTTCCCCTTTTGGAGAAATCGTAGAATATTCGCCGTCTTTCACCTACTAGGGAACTTCCCAGTTAATTACGACAGATAAAAGAACGTTTACAACGATTTGACGAGTGAAGGAGAATTGTGGGGGTTCTTTAAGGCGCCCGAAGAACCACCCATCGTCCTAACCCAACTCCCCGTTCCCAACCTGCAAATACCAGCACCAACCATAAACAGCTTACATGTATACGAGCAGTACAAAGCTCTCATCAACAATTTCGTACCTGAAAAAGATCATCATCTTGCCATGGCATCATACGAAAACATACACCAATCCACCTGCGTCTTCTTGTTCCAACAATCCGTTGGTCCAAGAAGACACGTCGGGCAAATTGCTTGCTTGCACATCTGCAAGCCAAATTTCCGATGATCGATCGCCTAAGCCGATAACGATCATCCAGTTGCACACGACCCATGATTGCTATCCTAATAACCGTACCAACGATAATGTCCCACGTACCGTTTTGCTAACGCAAACAATCCACCACTAGCCCTTGCCATGATGAATGGCTTTAGCCTTCATGTACGTGCATTTATTTGTACAGCTGTATGACCAATTACATGATCCGGTGTCTTATCGAGGAACGATCACCGCATCGGTCATGTCTAATGATTCGTTGTCTAAACAACGAACAGCCACGATTCTCACACTGGCTATCGAAACGGCATGCTTCTGTATACTCAACGTAAACAGAAGAAGCTATATGGGCCTGCACGGCAACATTCCCTTGCATTATCTAATTGCTAAAATAAACATGCACCCAAGCATTGTAGCCTTTGCCATCGCAGCGAAGATCTGTTGACATAACATCAACAGAAAACTTTATTGCCTATCGTTTGCGATGGCAAGGCAGCCAGCCTCCGTATTCGGCCATCTTTTTGATCTGCCGCGTATTTCTTTTGTGCACCTTCGCATGTCCGTTGGTCCTCGCTTTCAACGAATGGATTTTCAACTGGACCTATACGGTACCATGGAAATTTTCCAACAAACTCAAATCGATCGTTCATTAGTCATCGCCAAATGAAAAGATCGGATTTGCTCCTCCCATTCGATGGAATCCATCACCACTGCAGCTAGGAGATGTTGAGTGCAACAGCCACTAGCAGAGTCAAATTTCATCCCTCGAGGAGTCAGTTTTTCAACGGTCAAACCGCACATACGTGTCGCGAGTCGTGTCCAAAAATAGAATTTTAATCACTGAGGCGCGCGCATCTAAAAATACAAGTTCATCTCTGCTGTAGCGACAGAGTTTTACCACCCAGTCGAACTGCAAACACACTCGGTGATCGTGGTTTGGAAGTGTTACAAAGATAGTTAGAACAATACAATGCCTTTTTATTGCCTTCAGTAGAATCCGGTTTACAAAAGTGAATATCAGCAAATTCGCCATCTGCAATATTGCATTAATCTCTACCACCTGTGAAATTTGTGTACAGAGAAAAATATTGAGTAACATTCTTCATTTAATGTCAAAAATAAATATTGTGAACTTTATTCGTTTTATAATTGTTAAATAAAAGAAACATCTATCACAACGACAATATACGAGTGTTTATTCTTTTTGCTTCTGTGTCAGTTTCTTTGCTCTTGGATCTTTTTACAAACACTCGCTGGATAACTGTGTGCATACATTTAGTGAAGTGACAATTGTGAACATCGGACACCGTTGGGGATTTAGGTGAAACAGTGTCGTACGTCGGCACACCTTCCTTTTTTTACCCACAGAATCTCTTTGCGTGCGCGGGCAACAATACGCCCATATTACGCTGTTTTGAGTAGGCTGCAAAATATGCACGAAATAGATCTGTTGCGTTTTTAACAGATACACACACAATACACAACCAAACAGCCAAGAACAGCGAAAGAAATTCAAATAAGCTCAGCATCAGGGCCGTATACCATAGCGGTAATGTAACAATTTTACATCACTTGAGTAAACTTGAGAATAACGATCGAATTCGAAAACGCGGCAGTGGTCTGGGTGTTAAGCGTTGTTTGTATCTTTTAGTGATTCCAACCGTCATAGCGTCAACTCGAATCATACGTTCTTCGCTATCGTCGCAAATGCTATAGATTCGCTTTCTCCATTACACTGATGACTGGCCTGCCAATTTCTAACATTTTTTTATATAGATTATATATTATAGGCTAGACAAAAAATGCTTAAACTCTAGCTTAATCATATTATATTATAACTTACTGGGGGGCTCCTCGATAGTAAAGTGGTTAGTTTCCCCGCCTGTCACGCGGGAGACCGGGGTTCGATTCCCTGTCGGGGAGCCTCTGGCGCAAGACTAATGACCTTGCCCGGAAAAACAAATTATCATGGAAAATTTAGCCAAGCCTCTCAGGACTTGCTAAATAAGGCCAAGACCGGATCCCGGCTGTAGTGCCGATGATGATGATGATAACCTACTGGTCCTAGGCAGATGCTCTAAGCTAAACTTTACATATCTATTGTACAAATTGCCCTTCGGCGACAGAACTTTGTTTGTTTTTTGATTATGTTCATTTGAATAACAAAGAAAGACTAAAAAAAAAACGTCGTGCCAATTTTTTTTAACTATATGCAGTGTTTTAATAAATTATAGACTCGAACGTAAATTTTAAGTTTTCTTGGAATGAGTAATAAACTTGTATGACTAGTTTTGTGACAAAATATTGTCAACCGACACCAACTCAAGGAAAACCCTTTAATGGCTAAATTGTTTTTTTACCAGTGTAAGCTCGTTTGACTTTCTGAATTTGATGGAGCAAGCCCTTTCCAATTTGTCAAGATCTCTTTATTGGATTAGCCGCGTTTAACTGCTTAACTTGTACTCGCTCTGTTATTATTTGATTAACGTATCATACTTCCAGAACCCGACTGTGCTCTCGATGTAGAGGGTTGTTATCTTGCCCAGTACGATAGTTGTACTATCGTCAACTACCCAACCGCCGCCCCTTATATTCTCTCTTGCGTCCCTGTTACTGCTAAAACTGCGGACGGCGCCTTTTCCAGCTTTCCTCTTCGTAAATTGTAAATCCGGCGCTGGTCGACCGACGATGATTTCTTTTGCTAGTGTATTGGACTTCCAGAGCCGGACTCTGCCAGACGAACGGACGTTATTGTCTTGTCCAGTACAATTCAACTGACAATATCGAGTTTGATCGGAATAATTCGTCCACTTTAAAACGTTTTTCTCTCTGAACAGTGATATTAATTAAGGATTCGATGCTAACAAAATATTTCCGTACACCAAGTAGTACACCAAAAAAGGGGGCGGCGAGAGGTCGACTTTAGAGAGACAAGGACAAATGTGTCCTTTATCTGGTCTCTGGCTTCTGGTGATCTTGCGATAACCAGAATCACCCACATCCGTGAGGATGTTGGGCTCGGTCTCGAGATATCTGAAAAGAAAGGGGAAGGACGTATCTAAGGATAGTGTGGACAGGGTTAGTTCAATTGTTCTTTAACTACTTAGATGGGAGGATGGTGGGAAAGAAATCGTACAAAACCGGTAGGACTTGAGTGCGGTAGTAAACGCAGATCACGTCTTTGGCGTCTGATAATCTGCGCTTTGGTCGGCGTGTATGTGTGTGTGTTTGTGCTGTCTTGTACTGTGCGTGCGTGTTTGTACTGTCTCAGCAGTAGATCCTATGGGATGGGTCCTCTATCATAAAGGAAAATGTTGTTGGGAAGGGTGCTTTCTTCAGTTTTGTACCTCCAGTGTTCTGTCGTTGTGCTCGCCTTATATAGCCTGCAGCTGTTCTCACTTTCGCTCGATTCCTGGCTGTTCTTCTCTTTCACTCGTCTTCTCCTGAGTGATATTCTCCTTTTGAGCTCGTTTCCTGAGCGCTTTTTTCCTGAAGTGGTTTCCCACAATCGGTGTACAGCTGATCATGGCTTCCTGAGTGCTTGTGTGCTGGCGCTTTCCTTGTTGTTCTTGGAAGTTCATATCGGTCTGATTGCATCGCCAACTGTTCCTGTTCCCGCGTTCGCATGTTTACAGGAACAAAGGAAGCAATTGGTATAAATAGCCGATCCTCGGTCCGCTGGTCGGAAGTTGTGTGCTGCTTCGTCTCCAACATTCCGGTCACCTTGAACTGTCAGCTCAAATTGTTATGTTTTAATATATAACAATGTGATAATATATTTGTATTATTTGTATATTTATTTTTGAGCGGTCGTTGCAGCTGTTGTTTGTCCTCGTCAGGTTGCAGGGAGAGGGGAATCAAAGGGGGATTAGTGGATTCTGGGGGGACCTGGACTCAATGTCGGTCCGTAACAAAATGTCTCATCTTGAGTAGGACCAACTTTGTGATGGGTCGTTTAAGTGTCCGCTCCTGAATCTTCACAGTTGCTACCCGAATCTTGCCATCTCTGCCAGGATGAAGCTCGACAACCTGTCTCATGAGCCAGAAGGTTGGAGATAGTTGCTGGTTTTTCGAAAGAATCACAACCGGGTTTCTTATGTTTGGTTCCGGATGATACCATTTGTTGCGAGCCTGGAACGTGTGGAGGTATTCGTTCTTCCACCGGCGCCAAAATGGTCGATGTAATGGCTGCAAGTATTTCCATCTGGACCGCCAGGCGATCGTTGTAACTCCCAGATCGACTTCCAGAACGCTCATAACCGGCCTCCAACTAAGAAATGACTGCGGGTTAATACTTCGGGGTCGCCAGGGTCTGTTGGCAGGACAACCATCGGCCGGGAATTTACACAAGCCTCGATCTGGGCCAATACTTTAGTAAACTCTCCGAAAGTCAGCAAAGCATTTCCAATAACTTGCGTAAGATGATGCTTCACGGACTTGATTCCTGCCTCCCACTAGCCACCAAAATGGGGTGGTACCGGGAGAATGAATTTCCGGAGTTGGAGGCCAACTCCGTCATGATCCGGTCCCGGGTAGTTTTCCGGTTTATGTGCTCAAAAACTTCTTGCAGTTCTCGACATGCTCCAACGAAATTGGTACCATTATAGGGTGTGATAAAAGCACCTACGCGCGAGGAATCTCCTCAATGCTGCCAGAAAAGCCGCACTGGGCAGCTCGCTAACCGCTTCGAGATGTATTGCCTTGGTTGCCAAGCATACGAAGAGACAGATGCAACCTTTGACTCGCCTTGCGCAGCGTCCTTACCATGTCCGAAGAGTGATAAGACCTCCGTAATCAACGCCGATGTTACTAAATGGCCATGTATGATTAATCCTACTGGCTGGCAATGCCGTCATCTGTTGAGATAGCACCCGCCCCTTATGACGAACGCAAACCGTGCATTCAGCGATGATCCTCCGGACAAGTCCTCTATCCAGTACCCAGAGTTCAGCGTGCATCAGCCTCAAGTGCAAGGCACTTACGATGACCTTTGCAAGGTGATGTTGTCGATGTAAGATTGGTGGATGTCAACGTTCCTATTCCATCTTTACTTAATATGATGCGTTTGTCCATCCCCAATTCCTCAGCATCGAGAGCGCCCGACTGCCTGGGAGACCTAACAACCCCCTTGCAGCTACTGTTGTCGATGAACCGCTTCAGGCAGGCCACTGTTCGCACCTTTAGAGTGAAGCTGGAGAATCTTTTTGTTATGGACAGATCTTCCTGTTGGATTAGGAAACATGATTCCTGTCGCTGCTCGAGATCTACTGGTGTTCCGGCGTCCGCCTCTCAGACTTGGTAAATGGGCGTCCGGGGCAACTCCAGTTCCTGTCTCGAAGAAAAGTGCGTCCTCGCCACCAGAGATCTCCTCCGGCGAGCTCCCCTGTGCTAAGCCCCCTTGACAGGCAATCGGATGGATTTGAAACAGTCGGATCATGATGCCACTGGCTTCTTGGCAACCTTTCCAAGATGTACGACGTACGATTCGCAATTAATGTCTTCCACAGCCTCAGATGATCCGGTAGCCATTGAAGCACTATAGTGGAATCGGTATATGCGAAGCATTGAACCTCGCCTGAATTGAAGCGCCTTCCTCACGAACGAAAAAGGCCGAGCCAAGAGATGGGCTCCATATAGCTCAACCCCTGAGAGGGACACTTGCTTAATTGGGGCCACCTTGGCCTTAGCCATGATGATACGCACCTGGGAAGCTCCTTCCTCCTCAAATTAGGCATAGAGGATCGCTCCGTACGCTTTCTCGCTCGCATGTGAAAACCCATGCAACTTAAGGGGCTTCAGATGTCCCAACCAAGGGATTTTCACCGACTGCAGCGCCGGTAATCTCTCGAAGTATTCCTTGCACTACCTCCGAATTTCTTCATCCAGAGGGTCATCCCAATCGACACCTTTAAGCTACAGTTTCTGCAATAACAGCTTAGCTGGCACCACCACTGGAGCGGCCAAGCCCAATGGATCATAAAGCTTGGATACATGTGATAGGACCTTCTTCTTCGTGAGCGTTGACGCCTCCGGTATTTCCTGTACCTTTTAGCTCAAGTAGTCTGCCCTGGAATGCCAATTCACTCCGAGCAGCTTCGTTCCCTCGTTCGTGATGAACTGGTATATTTCTTCAGCATCTGGTGAATCAGACGAGAGCCAATTGAACAATTTGTTGCAATTTGATCTTCACTTACGTAGCGGCAATTCTCCGCTCTTAAGAGCTTCCATCAGTTGCCTCCCACCGGATTGTGCTCCGGATATACAATCGTCCATGTAAAAGTCCTCTCTGATTATTCGCGCCGCTTCCGGATACGATTGTTCGATCTCCTCGGCGATCTGGACCAAACAACGCGTTGCCAGTAACAGCGCGGACTCCGTTCCGTTTGCTACGATTAGCAGCTTGAACGTATTTCTAGACATGTTGTTGCGTCTGTTGCGGGTTCGCAATTAAATCAATTGAGCATTGCCTCGGGCAATTATACTATAATCACGATTTGACAGCTGCTAGCTGTCAGCAGCTGGTCGGTGACAACCAATAACAACAAAAATTGTAAAAAACGGTCGGCCCACTGGTGATCTTCGTGTTCAAAAAACTCAATGTAAAAAAAAAGTTCTGATGAGGTGTTGAAGCAAAGAAAAGGAGAACAAAAAAAAAACAAGATCATTAAAACGAACAACTGAAATTGTGAAATCATAAATAATTTATAATGTAATGTAACTACCTTAATCGTTTCGCTTTTTGTGTTTTGCCATTTGATACAAGATAATAAGAATGTGCTAAAAAAAAGTGGAAAAGAGAACATCAGTGGTTTTGTATAACAATGCAGCATTCTTTATTGAAGACGACTGGGTTCTTCAAACTTCAATTAGGCCATCGACGAAATATTATTGATAATCCAATGAATATTATTTTAAGTGTGGAAACGTACGCTAGTGCTAACGCTTCTTATTTTTCTTTTCGTGAATCATCGGCATGCAGTGCTGCTTTAATTCAATCGGAAATCTGCAACAAAAATATTATTCGTTGACATCACCTTTAGTTCGGTGGGATTCGTCAAAGGCAAAAGTTCAGATTCTGCTCCACCATCTGGGTTTTTGATCATGGAGAGAGACCATATGGATTACCGTAAGTCTTTCTCAATCTCAGGTGAGCGTTTTTAAATTTTGCGAACCGGTTCTTTTAGCAACATTTTTTGGTCTTTCCAACCAGACCACTTATCGTTTTGAAATCGTAAAATAACGGGTGGTTTCTTCGAATCCTGTGGATGACATCTTGGTTCATCATCGATAATCTACAAGATCGTGATTAAAAACAAAAAGGAAGAAAGAAAGAAGAAAACCGCGGATGTAAGTGATCAAAAATTGTTACAAATGTCATTACGGAATGGCAGAATCGATAAATGAAGTTATCTTGTCGAAACGCTAAATGAACTGAACAATTATACGAGGGTTGCCTTTTATATTTCGGGATTAGAGAACAAAAACAAATATTGATCATCGAAAATCACTTTATTGTTTTTCAAAATATTCCCCATGAAGATATATACTCTTTTGCATGCGTTTGAACCAATTCTCGAAGCACTTTTGCCACTCTGATTGAGGTATCTCCAACACATGCATTCTGAATGCAGCAACCGCTTCTTCAGGTGTCGAAAAACGTTGACCTCTCAGTTTGTTTTTTAATTCGAAAATAGCAAAACCAATGACTCAATTTCTAAAAAAGGTTGCAAAGATTAATATTTCTGATCAGGATTATATAGAAGCTTTCAGAACTCTCAAAACATTATTAATAAACGATCCCATATTAACATACCCTGATTTCAGTAAAACATTTACACTTACTACAGATGCTAGCCAATTCGCCTTAGGAGCTGTATTATTCCAAGAAGGCCATCCTTTATCTTTTGCTAGCCGTACTCTGAACGAGCATGAAATAAACTATAGTACCATCGAAAAAGAATTACTCGCAATAGTTTGGGCAACCAAATACTATCGCCCCTATTTATTCGGCAGGAAATTCATAATTGAAACGGACCACAAACCACTCACTTGGTTATTCACTTTGAAAGAGCCCAATTCAAAACTGATAAGATGGAAGTTGAAACTATCCGAATTTGATTTTGATATTACGTACAAGAAAGGTACTAATAATGGCAACGCAGACGCTCTTTCTCGTATACCTAAAGCAGAAATAAAATTAGCTGAAAATCTAGTATAAACGTTTTCAAGAACCAAGTCGTAATCATAAAATCACTGTCTCCAAGAATAGAACATTTAAACGTATTTAATAGAAATCGAACAACGATATACGTAAAATATCTAAACGAAGAATACGCAATCACATTTCTGAAGAACCATCTCAAACCGCATGCTTTAAACGCAATCCTTATTGAAGACGAAGATTATTTCAAAATTATTGAGGAAATCGTTATCAAATATTTTACCAATAACCCCAAACTTAAAATTATCTGTTGCCTTAAATTATTACCGCCTATGCTGGACTACGTAGAGGCGTGCTGGTTGATTCTTGAATGCGCGCCGCCCGCCAAGTGGGGCATTGTTCTCTTCTATCTCTATGGGGGTGGCTACATATGGTAGCGGTTTTTGACCATCGATTGATGGAAGGTGTACCCATTCTTCTGGGTCAGAGTTGTAAGTTCCGAGCATCGGAACAGGAGCCGGGTTGAACTTTGGGCAGGCGGCACTCTGGTCGGCGGCCTGCTGGTGCAAATGTCGAGTTGATCGGCTTGATCCATCGTGGTTGGGGAGACTGGGTCGAGCGCGAAGTGGGCTTCGAGCAGTCTCGGTAGTTGTCTATTGCCTTGATCGGCGGTGAAGTCATCATTGCCTTGGTCGGCACGGTTTGCTTTACTGGGGGAGACTGGGCCGAGCGCGAACTGACCCTCGAGCAGTCTCGGCAGTGGGTCATCAGTGCCTTGTTCGGCGGGTTTCTCTGCAGCAGGCTCTTTTCCTGGGCTGGGTGCCTCAGAACTGTTGACATCCGTCGTCGCTGGTTCTGGTGCACTGGCAGCAGTGGGTGCCTTCTTACTGGAATCAGCCTTGTGTGGTGTCGCTTTAGCGGTGATGGATGTTGCTGCAGTTGTCACTCCTTTCACTGCCTCTGGATCCTTTTTGGGTTTCTTCTCGACCGTTCCTCCTTTGGCTGTCTTGCTTTCGACAGCAACGGCCTTGACTGGGTTTTCGGCGTCTGTCGTCACACCTTTGTTGGTCGTAGAGGAGGTGTTTTCCGGTTGCATCATCCGTGATGACATTCTGGATGGATGGCCATGTGGCATTCGCAGGCCAGGTGTTGAAAGAGTTCCTTGGTGTGAATACATAGTTCCCGTCGCAGTCTTGTAAAGAGTCGGAAGGTTGGCGATCAACGCGTGCCGTACCTCAACAAACGTCGTGGCCTCATTTAGGTAGGTTTCCTCGGCCTGGTCGATAAATCGCTCGTCGAAATACCGTTGGATGATGGCCGTCCGTGGAGTGATCAGGCATATGAGTTCTTCATGCCGATTCAGCATCTCATTCCATTTCATCTGGAGGTCGCGCTCTTGCGCCTCCACTGTGGCCAGCGTCGGTGGCCCTCTCTTGTGGAACTTATTGAAAGTTCCCTTCATCCTTTCATGTGCGGCGAACTCGGCCGCCATGACGTTTTCGGCCAATGCAGCTGTTGTCATCGTCGACTTCGCTGTCATTGCTGATTTCTGGGCGTTGACGTAATTGTTCTCACGAACTTGACAACGATGGGTCTTTACGTCTGAACTCTGGTGTCCCGCGACCTTAACGTCGGTCGGTCCTTAAGTCTGGACCTTCTAGTATGCCGCGAACTTGAGGTGGTTGATCCTTACGTCTGGCGGCGGTAATGTAGTTATAATTGAAAGCTTCTTACCTGTGAACCTTGCGGCGGTTGATCACTACGTCTGGATCCGGGGCTGTACCGCGAACTGGGCGGTGGTGGCCGATCCACAGGTCTAGAAGATGGGGCTGCGAACTGGGCAGCGGTAAATGATCCACAGATGGATGCCTGGTGGTCAATGATTTAAGAACTGGGACATCTGCACAAACTGGGGCACCTTTGGTCGAAGAATACTGACAGGAGACGCTCTTCGGTGAACACTACCGGAATTACTGCTGTCTCCGTCGCAATAATTAAACGCAATGGGGTTCCACGTTTCCGTTTGGATTAATTAACAATAGCAAAGTGAAGAACGTCCTCGATGTGCCGCGAACTGGTCGGTTGATTTTTATATGTCCGATGAACTTCGATTTATCACTGCTAGTAATTGCGATTGGATGGAAATTAGTGATTCTATTCGGTTGCGCCGCGAACTTGTGCACTTTAACAAACTCGTTGTTCCACTACGAACGGGCAGCAGTGGATTGGATCCACAGACTGGATCCGGCTCGAAGGACCAAATTGTATGTTCAACAAGTGTTGAACATACCTTCCACCAACACCGGGTTCTTATTTGTGTTGTGGGCTGGCGTCAGGAACAATGCGGTCTCCTGACATGCAACGATGATATTTGCATTTGGCTGAAACAATGTGCTACTTAATGTTATGAAAGTGAAAAAGAATATTTATGTCGTTTGTCCAACAAATCCCAGAAAATATCCTCCTCCAGATGGTAACAATAAAACGGTTTGATTTACTTTACTAAAATAGTGCTTTTATTTTAATTGATCGGTCGGATATTTAAGGATTCCCTCCGGTTGCACATCTGAATGTTCCAAGAATTTAACGAAGAATGTAAACAAACTAGAAAAAGTGATTGTCATTTGACAACCAAAAAGAATTAAATGCCAAAATGTCAGCTGGTTGCTGACATTGTTTACGGTGATGCCACATCTTGAATTTAATTGCGAATTCGCCGGTTGTGTCCAGGGCGAATCCGCAACAATAAAAGAAATTATAACGGGAACGATAATAGCATAACGAAATACACTCGATACATGATTGTAATAAAATTGAACCTTATCCTGAATGAAAAGTACCTCATAAAACTTATAAATTGTAGAATATATGTAAACTATAGAGTATGTAAAAACTCTGAATTAAAAATATACCACAGCATTGTACTACCAATTTTTGTAATAAAAATTCAAGGAAATAAAAATATCCAATCCATCATTTTACAAAACTATGTCAAACATCCTGAAAACATATAAATAATAGAGGAGGCACCCAATAATAGCAAAATAAGTTATATTTTAATGTAGAGCTCTAATTGTAGTTTTTTGTCATATTGAAAATTTCGTGGGAGCCTCAATCTAACGGAGGGGGTGTTACATATCCATAACAGAAACATGGCATGAATATAAAATAAGCATAACAAAACGAATATATCTCTATAATGTCTTTTGAATGCAATTATATTTTAAATGCCTGAATTACCTATTAACAGGTAGACATTCTTGTAACTACCTGAGGTACAATCTATTAATATTGCAATGTTAGATTTTAAGTAAAAACACAATTATAAATTAGTCTTACGATAGATTCGAAAGAGGGAAGATCCTCTATAATAAAGATAAATAAACGGAAAGATCGCGTTCGTTTTCTTTTATACAAAGTTTGTTGCTAACGAAAGATCGCTGGCTCAAAACTATAACTTCCAGTCTCAGTGAAGAACATAATATTTTCTAAAAGTAAATGGTAAACGTTAACTCACGCACTCGAAAACGCCGTTAACAAGGCTCAAATTACCTTGAAATTTAATATTGTTATCCCTGTGAGTAGCGCCTTTGAATATATTCACAGCTAGGTTGGCTTCGTATAAAAAAAATATCTATAGTTCCTGTTTAATTACAGATGTACATTTGCAATGCGTAAACCTTCAAAAGGATTTTCAGATCTTAGATAAGGTTGTGTTGTTGAAAAGGGATGACTTGAGGGGATGGCCTCTCGCATTCTAGCATACCTTTTTTAAATTCCACGTTTAGCGATTCTTACAAGTTTGTTGTCAAATGTTGTACCACATCGTCGCAGAAAGTTTTTAAAATTAATAGGTTCAATTATTAGATTAAAACATTACGCTACACTTATTATATTAATTATTTACTAGTAATATTTATTATTTGTTGCTATATATATTAAAGGAAGAACAGGCAAAAGAGAGGCGGATAATCGTGCTTTGTTTGCTCTTTCTTTTTTCAAGTGTTACGTACGTCGGCCACCACCATCATTTGATAATTTGCATTTGATACAATTTTGTTTTAAAATAGTACGATGGTAAGGTGGTGGAGGAATTGCACGATCCAGAAGTGAGTTTTCGAACACGCCCCGATTCGGGTGTGGATCGTGCAGTTCTTCGAGTTCGAATTTGTTTTTCGAAGTGGACGTGAATGGAGAGCGAGAGAGAGACGGAGGGTTAACCTTTTTTCTAGAATACGGTCTTAAGTTCCGTTGCTGACGGTTTGTTTTTTGAGTTGAACAAAGAAAAAGAAAAAGAGATGCTGCACTGGGAATTTCAAGTTGCACCATGAGATTCCCTGCAGTTTCCAAATAGTAGACTCCTTGCCGGGTTTGGAGGAAGACGGATTGTTGGGGTACGACTTCCTGTCTCGGAATTGTAAGGTAGACGGGCCGGGTGGTTGTTTGGTTTTTCCCCGAACGACCGTAAATCCCGTGCCATTCTCCATTCAATTTATCAGCAATGGGACGGGAAGGGTTGAGCGTGTGGCAGCCAAACGGGGAGACGTGCCAAAGGGACCTGTTAAGGTCGATACTGCGGCAGGTACTCGCCCGGAGACCCTACCCATACAGGGGAGGGCTGCGAAAAGCTGTTCAACCACGTGCTACCCACGTGGTCATCCGGATGAACCCCAAACAGTGGACGTTAATAACATATAGTTATAGACAACGTTTTTTATAAAAGAACAATTACGGA
Source organism: Microdon myrmicae (assembly GCA_963931805.1). NCBI lineage: Eukaryota > Metazoa > Arthropoda > Insecta > Diptera > Syrphidae > Microdon > Microdon myrmicae. The sequence continues at coordinate 257,694,364 of OZ007497.1, read as the reverse complement.
AAGGTTAAGCCTTCCGGTAACTTGGAGACCCTGATCCTAGCTGGCCAGACTCTGGTTACCCTCCGGAATCTTCGTCCTTGTAAAGGACCTTCGTCGAGGGATACCAACTTGAGAGTCTGACGAAAGTATTTAAGGCCAGGCCTAATGCTGCAGGCGCAGTCCCAGCGCAGACTGCAGAGGCAAACCCCAGTGCTAGGGGTTGGATCGCATATATGAAAGTGCGAAAGCGCACTATAATGTCGGGTGATGGTAGGTTTTGCCGTCGAAACGGGACAAAACCCCCGATCTACCAACCCATGGACCGGGGCAAGTACCGAGTCCAAAAGAGGAGGATTAAAGTAAATATATAGGAGCAGGACGCTTTCGCCGGCTGGGTGACATTTCGGAGGTTGAACGAGAGGGGATCGCCTCGCCTTAGCGAGGGGGTCCTAACCGGATCGTGTGGGCGGTCGAGCTTTCGGTCGGACCGTCGTTTCAGTGTCGGGCCCGCCGCGATAGATGGGAATCTGTGTAGTTAGTGTTCCCCTATTAAATGTTATTTATTTATTTATTTATTTATTTGTACTAACCCTCATATATAAGTAGTATAATCCTTACTAACATTAGCACTTAAGCATGATTTATTTATTTCCTACTAACAATGATATATAAGTAGTATAATCATTACTAACATTAACACTTAAGCATGTCGACTAATTTTTTTTTTTTATTTATTTATTTGTTGATTGGTTTGCTGGTTGTTTGTTTGTTTGCTCTCCGCCGTCCACTCCCCGGCGTGACATTCCTCTCCTAAGAATGCCATGCAGTCTTGTGGGGGGGGGGGGGGGGGGGGGGGGGGGGGGGGGGTGTGTTACGTACGTCGGCCACCACCATCATTTGATAATTTGCATTTGATACAATTTTGTTTTAAAATAGTACGATGGTAAGGTGGTGGAGGAACTGCACGATCCAGAAGTGAGTTTTCGAACACGCCCCGATTCGCGTGTGGATCGTGCAGTTCTTCGAGTTCGAATTTGTTTTTCGAAGTGGACGTGAATGGAGAGCGAGAGAGAGACGGAGGGTTAACCTTTTTTCTAGAATACGGTCTTAAGTTCCGTTGCTGACGGTTTGTTTTTTGAGTTGAACAAAGAAAAAGAAAAAGAAAAGGCAGTAAGAAGAAAAATTCGGTCACGGCACCAAAAGCAAAGTTAAAGATTCTTAAAATTAAAATTATACAAAAAGAAAAAGTTTAAAGTTCTAAAAATTAAAATTATACAAAAAGAAAAAGTTTAAAGTTCTTAAAATTAAAATTATACAAAATAAAGTCGAAATAAAATTGATAAATTATCAGGCAAATTTGTGCACCCAGTTAATTGGAGGTCAACGAAGTTGTATGCACCATCAATTTAGGTGACCCATATAAAAGTCTTGGAGTGACTCGTCAGGCAACTACTCAAGATATTCGAGAAGCACATAACCAATTGACTGGGAATGGGAATCTCACCAGGCGGCACGCAGCGAAAGCAATCACAGGTAAAATTAAACAGTAATTGATTTTCTGTGGCAAGAAAGGCAAGGGAGATCTGCCACACAAGCAATATATTATAATGTTATAAATATTCTGCAATATATTATACCATTATATTCACGGCCAAGGACCCCTTTAACTATTCTTAGGCAGGGCATGAAAGTGCTTGATTATCTTCAAAGTGACTGCAAACTAAGTTCAAAAGCAAGTCAGATTTGAAACGCCGCCCCGTTTTGCACTACCTTACCAACTTGACAATATCCAATTCCTTTGAGAACATTTCAAAAGCTCGTCGATGATTGTTTCTTAATAATTTGCTCAGGTTTACGACTAAAGTAATTGTAGCCTCACCTTATCACGACGTGACTTAATTTGGAGTTAGTTCACAGAAACTGACAACAGACGGGTGGTAAAGGGCAGACATACCAAAAAAGTAATCACGTTCGAATAAGGGAAGTTTGCTTTCACTTCACGACTCCTCCTCGTTATCAGCATTCATTTGATAACTTCTTATCAAGCTGGTGCATTTCGGCACTGTGATCACCTTATCTCAAGTCGCAAAATACGCCGAATTCGTCGTAGAATTCCCCATCATTCCATAGAGCGGTAAGAACTTCAGGTGTGATGACGAGCCGGCAACCTCCACAGGCTGTTGGGGTGGCGAAATTTAATCAGCACCAAAATAGTATTTGTTGATATAAAGGGCTATGATTTCGTCAGCGGCGTGTATCCGAACGCGACTCTTAATTCAATTGAAAATTATATGAAATATTCAATTCAGGAGGTACTTGTACGGCTGTATTGAACATCAGGAGCTGGCGGTGGGGGCTGATGGGGTCGTCAAGTGCACTACTTTTTACCGTCTTACACACGTCACTGGGGTCGACAAAGTTTCAGTTCAGTTATATTGTTTAGCTGCAAGCAACAGAGGCATCTCCACTGGGAAATCAAACATTTTGGAAGCTTAGCTGCCGGGAAGAAAGTTTGCTGTAATAGCTAGAGTGGCATGGAGCCGCTATTTCGCTCGCCGCAATGAAATGAGATTTGTATTTGGTACCCAATGGGGAGAGATAGCGTCTATGTACCAATGTACGATTGGGATTGCAAGTTTGCAAAAAAATAAACAGCGGAAGGACATAACAGGAAAAGGGATAACAAATTGAGTTGTACAGTGCCGGTAAAAGTGCAGTTTAGGTTATCAAATTAGGATTTGGGGTCAACTGTTGTAACTAGAGGGGCCGCGGATAATGCCCAGTGGCATTGTTATAATAGTCGACGGTTTGGCATTCATTTGAAGTAGTTAGCTAACGTAGTCACAGTTTTATCTGTTGGTTGCTGTTAGTTTCAAAAGAAAATCGCAGTGGGTGAGGGTGACTGTTTTTACAGGCTGAGGTAACATTTTATACCGAAACTTGTCCGATCTTTGTATTGAACTTGTTTTGCATATTACTTATATGAGTTTTATGAAATCGTGTAGGAATAGTTATCGTACCGTCAGTTTATAATCAGATAGAGCACGAGTTTACGTTTTAAGATATTATTGAACGAAATTGGGAAGAGATATGTGATTCGATCCGCAGTTGTTTTTTGGTTTTGGGTTCTAAAGTAATAGTAATAGTAATAGTATTAGTAATAGTAATAATAGATCCAAACATATGTTAATTTTGATTTGATTTGTTCCCGTCACCTTTTATAAATTTGGAATTAAAAACTAAAATCAAGGCATTTGTGTAGCAAATGTTTTGGTGTGTGATGAGGTGAAATAAGATGGGTTAGGTCTATAGATATAACAGGTCGGTTACCATCATCATCGGCACTACAACCGGGGTTCGGTCTTGGCCTTATTTAGCAAGTCACTCCACCGGTATCCGGTCCATATCCGAGACTTGTTAAATTGTTCATAATAATTTGTTTTTCCGGGCAAGGTTATTAGCCTTGCGCCAATCTTTCTCAGGATGTCGCTGCATGCATTGGTTCACTACTTGGCGGGTCCAAAGCAGTTATCCAGGAGTGTCACGTGGAGACTGGATGTCAACTTGGATTGAACAGGGAAAAGGATCGTCCTGGCCTTCGTCGGGTTGAAAGCAGAGACTTTGCCCTGTATGTTCGCCCCCTCTCCGTTCGCTCGCACTGTGCTCTGACATTTAAGGGTACTTCAAAATCCCCTTTTGTGCGCGTGTTACATCAAAGAATCCTTGACGACACAAAAACCCATCAACCAAAATGTGTAACCTAATTACACATTTTGTCTAGACAGAAATATTATTAAGAACAAAACTCAAAAGGTTACTAACTACAAAAATTCAAAGAAACGTAAAATATGGAATAACCAAATTAGAATATAATGTATATCACAACATATGTTACCTAATTGCACATTTCATCCAGATGAACAAACTCAAAGATAATTAGCAAGAACTCGTGGAAACACGAAAATGAATATTACACTAATTGCAATATAATATCCATTGTGATAAAGATATTATATTCCAACGTAGAGAAACAAACCTAGATATAAGATTTTATGTTAGAGTAAGTTCAGTTTACAAAACGGCACTCTGAAGAGCAGACGTTTGTTAAATTCGAAATTGAATAAAATATAAATTTTATTTAGAAGTGTTTTTCTTTATGTCACTCAAGTGGAGTTTAAGAAAACATAATTGGGGCAGTCGGTTAACTTATCATCCGAAGATGATAAATCGAACATATAACTTACGCGATAAGTACGGTGAATTATTTTATTAAATAAATATAAAACAAAAAAAAAAAAAACTAGCTGAAATTTAAAAGTGCTTCAAATCGAACGACTTTCCCGGTTAATCATTAAAAACAAAAAACAAAAAAAAAAAAAAAGCGTACCGTGAGGAATTAAATGAACAATATTCAAAGTAGAAGACTTAAAGTTAAAATTAAAGGTGTCTTATTCTTATAAAGATAAAATAAAGAAGAAAACATAATTCGCGTGGTATTTAATCAAAAGAGAAACAATTATAGAAAATTATTAAATACAGTTTTGGTGTTTAATCAAAAGACAAAACAATTATTGAAAATTATTAAATAAACAGTAACATTTAACTAAATTATTAAGTAAAAGTGACGGAATTTTGGAAATAGTAACAGTTTCTAGAAAATTAGTAAATAAAGTTTTGGTGTAAATAAAAAAAAAAGAAAGACAATTAAAGGGTGACAAACACCCCAACAACAACAACAAAAAAAGAATTCGTGAACAACAAGGGTAAGAAGAACCCCACCTCATCTCTAATTGCAAGCCGTAAAACACCAAGAACACCACTACAAAGGAGGAAGTAAAAGTGAGCAACACTTATTTTAAATATTAGATTTATATTCATAAATTCATACATTGTACATTTATATTCATAAATTCATACACTGTACATTTATAAATTCATACACTGTTTAGAAAATAAGTTAGTTTCATGTCTTTTGGTTTTAATTAGTGGTATTGAGAAAGAATACTTTTAAAATTTTAAAAATATAGAAAATCTATTTACAAATCAAAAAAAAAATGTCAGACGAAATACCGGCAGTCGAATTAATAAGGGAAGCCGCGAAAATAAAAGAATTTCACGGGGATGGAAGATATGACTTGTCCTCCTTTATAAGGGACGTAGAGCTTATCCTGCCACTTTTTAATGAAAACCAAGCGTTGAAAAATTTCATTTATAAACGACATGTCCGCAATAAAATTCAAGGAGCCGCTCTCCATTGCATAAGGACATTAGGACTCAATCCCACGTGGGAAGGGATAAAAACAGAATTAATTAAAAACTTCGGAATTAGGGAAACATATCACAAATTGCACCATGAAGCAATGACATGTAACAATTCATCCGTAAGCTCATACTATAGGGTTCTCCGGAGAATATTAGACAAATTAAACGGTAAATACGAATTCGATGAGAAAAAACCTAGCGAATTTTCCCCAACGTCGAATGAATCCCTTATACTAAAAATATTTTTAAATGGAATTAACCCCAATTTATCAAGTATAATTTACAGTAGGAACATAGAAACACTTAGAGAAGCATATTATACTTTAGAAGAAACAGGAATGCTTAGACATTATAACAAACCAAATAATTACGAAAATAGAACAAATAGACCTAACAACCAACATTTTAATAGAAATCAATACCCCAGACATAATGACTATAGAGAAAACCTACAAACAGACAATAACGACCCAACACATTATTACAGTAGAAATAATACATACCAATACAACAACACATACGAAAACAATTCTAGGCAAACTAGACAAAATAATAACAATACATACGAAAACAATTCTAGACAAACTAGACAAAATAATCACAAACATACGGAAACAATTCCAACCAAATGAGACAACATAATAACAATAACTACAATACCAACAACACATACCATTACAATACAAACTGGAACCAAAGTTTTCCGAATAACTCTAATCAAACAAGACGAAATCAGACAAACTATACAGGCAGAAATTACACCCAGGCAAGAAACAATTCGGTTAAACCAATGCGAGTGGACCATATCTACAACACAAATCAAAACTTGGACCATGAAAATTTTCAAGTGACCAGTTTAACAGGAACTTTTCCAGTAATCGAATTGACAATAGGTAATGACAAATTAAGATGCCTAATAGACACAGGGTCAACAACCACTTTTCTAAACTCAGACAAACTGCCATATTACAAAAGAATAAAATTAGAAAACACAATCCCCTGTAACACTCTTAACGGACAAATCTCAATAAACACTGAGACAATAACACCATTGCCAAACGAGTTCAATGAGAAGAGCTATATGCGTTGGAAATTAACTCCTTTTTATAATAAACCATTCGATGGTCAAAACCTACTCAAACCTCTGCAAGCAATAATTAACTTAGAAGAGGAATACATAGAAATAAATAACACAAAAACGAAATTCATTAACTCTTGCCCACTCAAATACGAGGAAATACATACATTAGAAGAACCTAAACTAAAACTAGAAAAATTAGAACGCGAAGACATGAATAGGGAAGAAAAAAGGGAACTGCGAAAATTAATTAACAAAAATAGAGATCTCTTTTACCAAGAAGGACAAAAACGTTCACATACTCACGAGATCCAACATGAAATTATAACCTCTGTAGAAAAACCTATATACTCAAAAATATACAGATATCCCCAAATACATGAAACAGAAATAAATAGACAAATAAAAGAAATGTTGTCACAAGGTATTATCAAAGAAAGTAATTCACCATACAACTCACCATTATGGATTGTTCCGAAGAAAATCGATAATTCTGGTGAAAAGAAATGGAGAATAGTGATCGATTATAGAAAACTTAACGAAGTTTCTATATCAGACAAATATCCAATCCCTAACATAGAAACTATATTGGAAAAATTAGGGCGATCACAATACTTCACTACCTTGGACCTTGCCAAAGGATTTCATTAAGTATTAGTCAAAGAAGATGACAGAAAGAAAACGGCATTTTCAACGCCTCTTGGACATTATGAGTTTATACGAATGCCGTTTGGACTCAAAAATGCCCCTGCAACTTTCCAAAGACTAATAAATGCAGTTTTAAGAGAGCACATTAATCGAATTTGCGTAGTTTATCTGGACGATATTCTTATTTTTAGTACGACCTTAGAAGAAAAAGTGTTCAATAAACTTCGAGAACATAATCTGAAGATTTAAATTGATAAGTGTAATTTCTTTAGTCGAACTACAGAATATTTAGGTCACACTCTGACAACAGAAGGTATTAAACCTAATATGAATAAAATTGAAAATATACAGAAGCTTAAATTACCGGAAACCCAAAAACAAATAAAATCATTCCTGGGAATGACCGGATACTATCGCAAGTTTATTAAAGACTATGCAAAGGTTGCCCACGGTATGATAAAGTATTTGAAGACAAATTCTAAAATTGATAAAAAAGACCCTCAGTATACAGATTCATTTCAGAAGCTTAAAAGATTGCTCATGGAAGCACCAATTTTAAAACATCCAGATTTCAACAAAAGATTTAAGTTAATAACGGACGCCAGCGATTTTGCTTTAGTCGCAGTCCTTACACAGGACAACCACTCACTAAGCTTTGCAAGTAGAACTCTAAACGACCATGAGAAAAAATACTCAACAACGGAAAAAGAACTTCTTGGTATCGTTTGGGCCGTTAACTACTTTCGCCCATATATTTATGGTAGAACTTTCGATCTATTCACGGATCATCAACCTCTCAAATGGCTCCAAAGTAAACATAAAGGGAAAGATATAAACCCTAGATTACAAAGATGGTTGCTTAAACTTGGAGAATACGACATAAATATAAATTACATTAAGGGCACAGAAAACAAAGTTGCAGACTTTCTATCCAGAATAAATGCAAATACAGGAGAAATAAATGCCATAGATTTAGAAGAACAAAATGATAACATGAGCACAGCTGCAACAATACACTCACAAGAAGAAGAACAAAATGATCACTTTCCAATCTTAAAAAACAGTTGTTAATAGATTCCAGACACAAATTATATTGACACATACTAAAACAAAAGAAATCGAAATTATAGAAGACAAACGAAAAATGTACATAAGTACAAATGACATTGAAAACAACTTCATGACTGATATATTTCGCAGATTTTTAAAATCAGGGAAAATAGGAATTTTTTCAGAACTTTCTGACCATATATATAACAAAGTACAACAAAAATTAATCAAACTATTCAATACAAAGTTGAAATTTTATAAATGCACCTACCATGCAAAAAACATGACGAATGAAGACGAAACATATAGATACATTGCAAAATATCATAGGAACGAAACAGGACATACAGGAATTAACGAAAATTACGAAGGACTAAGAAAAATTATATATTTCAAAAATTTAAAAACATATATTCAAAAGTACATTAACAATTGCGATACTTGCAATAAAGCAAAATATGATAGGAAACCAATAAAACCAAAGTTCCATATAACTGAAACCCCCAATAACGTAAATCAGATAGTTCACCTCGATGTATATATAAACAAGAGACATAGCTTTTTATCATTTATCGACAAATTCTCAAAACATGCAGTAATACTAAATTTAGAAGACAGAAATAGCGTTTTCAAGCATTGAAACAATACGACTATACTTTTCCATTAAAGGCAAACCCAAATTAATCATTTTAGACAACCAATTCAATTCAATTAACATCAAGGAATTTTTAAGGTTAGAAGAAGTAGAAACACACTTCACAAAACCAAATAGTCATACAGGTAATTCAGATATTGAAAGATTTCATAATACATTAGGAGAAAAACTTAGGGTTTTGGAAACCGAAAAATCGAATTATCAATTCAAGAAAGACTTTTCAAATGTGTAGAATGGTATAATAAATCTATTCACTCCGTCATTAAAGCAAAGCCAATAGACGTAATAGAAGGGAAAGTCGATAGAAAACAAATAGAAAAACTTTTAAAAGACTATAAAGAAAAAAACCATTAACAAGCGCAATGAAAAACGTGAAACCTATAGACAAAACCAAGATGAAGGTTACGTAAGAAATTATAAAGCATTAAGGCACAAAGACCAACATAAATATAGAAAACTTAAACTAGAAAATATACACCCGACAAATATAAAACGACCCACGAAATTTTTAGATCAAATAGACGTTAATACTTACAATAATGACAGTAACAACACTGATCCACACAACGACAGGAACATTTAGGAATAATTGACGAAAATAATCAAAGCATAATCACCAACTTAATAAAATATAGATATTAAAGATCATTTCAACTTAACTTTCAAAAAAAAAAATATATATATATATATCTATCAGACTCGGTATCGCAGAATACAAGAAAGAGAAAATAATATTATTCACAAAAATCCCAAAAGACATAATAACAACTAAATATTCATTTATAACAGCTCGATCCAATAAAAATTATGAAGAACTTGTGTTCAATAATAACAAAAAAAAAAATTTTTTGTTTGTAATTTATAACGATAAAGAAAAAGAATTTGTACAACATTTTGTAATGAAGACTAATTTGAATTAAATATATAAATATAATACCACACTATCATAGAAGAACTAAAATTTAATAAAAAAAAAAAGGAAAAAAAAAAATATATTTGGTATAATTGGACAATTATAATTGTAATAATCATAAGCATTTTATATCTGTTCTTTTTTTTTTTAAATTGAATTAAAAATAAAACTCAGGAGAGTTTCGAATTAAAAGGGGGAGGTGTTACGTCAAAGAATCCTTGACGACACAAAAACCCATCAACCAAAATGTGTAACCTAATTACACATTTTGTCTAGACAGAAATATTATTAAGAACAAAACTACAAAAATTCAAAGAAACGTAAAATATGGAATAACCAAATTAGAATATAATGTATATCACAACATATGTTACCTAATTGCACTTTTCATCCAGATGAACAAACTCAGAGATAATTAGCAAGAACTCGTGGAAACACGAACATGAATATTACACTAATTGCAATATAATATCCATTGTGATAAAATTTTTATATTGCAACGTAGAGAAACAAACCTAGATATAAGATTTTATGTTAGAGTAAGTTCAGTTTACAAAACGGCGCTCTGAAGAGCAGACGTTTGTTAAATTCAAAAGTGAATAAAATATAAATTTTATTTAAAAGTGTTTTCCTTCATTTCACTCAAGTGGAGTTTAAGAAAACATAATTCGCGCGTTAGTGTAAAAAAAAATAAAATATATATATATATATATATATATATATATATATATATCCTAAGTAAACACAGTTTTACAGCTCCCATATCTGAGATTGTATTCCAAGAATATCAACCTATGAACTTGTGGGGGTTCTCTACATCACACGGAGAACCAACCCACAACCCTATCCTGCAAACATGCAAAAATCAAATACTCAACGGAACATTAGCAAGTATACCAAGCCGCACACATTTCTCCGAATTCGATATGCCTTAACAAAGCGTATATCCAAATCCTCAGCGGAACATTAGCAAGTATACCAAGCCGCACACATTTCTCCGAAGTTCATATACCATTACCAACCAACTAAACTGCGCGCATTTCCCCCGAAATTATCTCGGGTAACATTTCTATCTAAACGATACCCCTTTCTTGCACCCAAGCAATTTCAATTTCCTGGTATACATAACCAACGAATCCAACTTAGCTTATACGGCAAGGATTCGCTGGAACTAAACTCATATGCATAGGCATAGCAACTCTTCCACTAGATTCTTAGGAAGTGACAATGAGTTTACGATACCACTACCACAACGCAATGGATTTTCAATTCCATGAGTCAGTCGCAATTCAACCGCCACCGGGTCCGGTCAAAAGGAAATCAAATTCAACCTGCGAAAGCGGTCAGTGGTTGTCGCTCAAGTGCATCGGTTGCCTTTACAAAAGTTAAAAGGGCCGCGCGCGTTAGGCTGATTAAAGTAATCGCTAGGACCGAACTATTTGTGCTAAGTTACATTAACGAACCACCGAGACCTGCATGTGTAAGTGAAATAAAATAGAGACAACCTAATACGTTAAAATAAAAATCATATTGACCAAGAGTAACAGTGCCTTTTATTTATCATTCTTCATTGGTGCTCGGATTCCCGACGCTAGTTCTCGTGAAGGATTAATTCTACGGGAGTGTAGTGAATCCGTGCCATACGCTGGCATCAAACACCTTCCCCACAAACTTGGTGCATAACATTTAGCTCAAATATAAATTGAAGAAAAAAAATGTATACTCTCAATTTTTTCTTGTTTAGTTGTTTTGAAAAATTAATGCGTTATAAAAAAGGAACAAACAATGGCATGCTGTAGAATGTGGTGAAGAGCCTCTGCGATAATTACATAAACCCCTGGTGACGAAGAAAATGAATCCTCACCGTATTCTGTTTTTGATAACTGAGTATTTACTATACTCTACTGTGTTACGAGAGTTTATGGGCCAATCATTTCATGTAATAAAGCATAAGGATCTGCGGAAGTATATAGACAACTAAATGTTTTCGTCCAACAGCATAGCGAATAGGGCCGTCATGGGCTTGGAAAAGAAGATCTTTTGCCCCATGACTTCTGAAACGATACCGTTTAAGCAAAAATGATGTCTATCAAAAAATGGACCCAGCGCGACATGAGTTTTACGAATTGAACCATTATTTTCAAAGTAAATTTGAACCATTTGTAAACGTTGCTCTGGGGTCAGTCTATACATTACGAGGGTAGGCTGAAAAGTTTCTGACCTAAAAAGATACAAGACATTTTTTCTTAAAATTTATTTTTATTATTCTACATAGTCTGCTTGTAACTCTACACACTTCTCCCAGCGATGCTCCCATCTCTCTATCCTGTCCAAATAGTACTAGGCAGTTTTCTCTGCAAAAAATCTGTTCATGAATGTGATTGCCTCCTCATATGACGAATATCTCTGTCCTCCGAGCGCAATTTTTAGATTAGGGAGCAAAGAGAAGTCGAAGTAACTCCATGACTATCCCGAAAAACAGTCCCCATTACTTTCTTTACCGAAACAACAGTTTTTGTTTTTTTATCGGAGCCGATTTCGCCTTTGCAGTCCACTGTTTTGATTGTATTTTTATTTCGGGCGTATAATGATGTATCCAAGTTTCATAAACAGTAATTAATCGGTGCCAAAACTCGGATTTATTGCCCTAAACTGCGTCAACAGAGCGTTGGAAATGTTCATTTGAACATGTTTTTGGTATAATGTGAGCAAACGCGGCACCCAACACGCGGATAGCTTTCTCATGCCTAAATCTTGATTTAATATGTGACAAACACGGTCTTTGGACATTTTCATAGCCTCATTTGGTGAACATTTTTCATTTTTTCATTTTTAAAACATTTTTTATTTTTCTTTTTATATTCTTAATTTCTAAATTAAAGGCTAGACAAAAAATGCTTAAATTCTAGCTTAATTATCTTATATAATAACTTACTGGTCCTTCGCAGACGCTCTAAGCTAAACATTACTTAACATTTGTATAATTTGCCTTTCGGCGACAGAACTTTGTGGCAGTACTGATAATTAGTTGAAATACAAAGAAAAATTTGAAAAACTTTGTCAATTTTTTTGTTTTTTTTTCTTAAAATTTAACTTACTTAACTTACCTAATTTTTTTTTTTTTTTTTTTTTTTTTTTTTTTTTTTTTTTATGTAAAAGCACTTAACCTAACTTAACTTAAATCTTATACTACCCTAATTCTAGAAAAGCTAAGTCTATGTAAGCTAGCTGATGATACTATGATTCTATACCGACTTTGGTACCCAGGTCTTTATATGCCATTCAACCACCAGAACTGTTGACGCTGTCTAATACTATCGTCCCGGTCTCTGTGGGAGATAGCCCTACTGAAGCGCAGGAGCTCTTCTTCGGTGCGCGCTACTTCCCGGTCGTAGCACAATCGCCCGTCTACAGATGATCTACTTACATGATAGATCAGCGGAATTCCGGATCTATCCTGTATAAGCCCTTTCATATCCAAGTCAAGGAACGCCTCTGGTGGAACAAAGCCGTTGCGACGCACGCTCTCATAGTACAAGGTGTTTGGATAATAGGCCCCGAAAATTAGGTCATTGGCTCATTTGGTGAACTTTAGCGATGTTATCGTCAGTTGTTGAAATTTTTTGACGTCCCGAACGTTCATCGTCTCCCAAGCTTTCACGGCCACGTTTAAATTCAGCTGCCCAAAATTTCAGTTTAGAAATGATGGTGCAGAATCGCCGTACACAGAGTCCAACTCATCTTTGATTTGCATAGGCGTATTGCCCTTTAAAAACAAAAAATTAATGACAGCTCGATACTCAATTTTGTCCATTTCCACGAAAACACTCCCATCAGCTCACTTAAAAGACTGTCAAATAAAAACTACGCCACCAAAATGTCTGGAATTTTGGTGAGTAACTGTCAAAAGATGAACAGCTAGATTCACTAGCGTTTATTGACGAGTGCTGCTATCTTTACGCTACCGGAAATATTTCAAACCACTCTCATATAAAATCCTTTATTCTTTCACTGAACAATGAACATTGATCTTGAATACTAGGAGATTTTTGCGTCAAACAAACTCATGGTCAAGTAGAGCGTTACAGATTCGCGTGGTTTTGGATTAGGAACAATTCTCTGTGATCTGTATGGCTAAGAATATTTTTAAAGTAAGTTGAGGGGCATTCCTTAAGTGACGAGTGGCGTAGAAAAATGTTTGGAGTGGAGTAGTGGATTCACCAAATTCAGTCAAGTAACGACTGAGGTAATATCTATAGAAATTAGCTGACCGGGATTCGTTGTGCCTATTCTCTATCGACAGAATAGAGGCACGCGTGTCAAAGATCCCAATGAGTTTTAGTGCTCGTTTTTGCGTCCTATTGATCACCGGCAGAACCGCCTTACATGCGCGTGACTTTCGGTGCTGGATGAATGTATCTATGTATGTATGTCACTATCACGTAGGTGATTACGTGGTTGACACTTATTTCAGGAACTTTAGGACCGGCCATTGGAAACTCCCACAATAACTGACGTGAGTTGTGGGTGATATCAACTGGCACGATCACTGACGTAAGTCGTGACTGATTTACATGTGCACGATCACAAAGTGAGTCGCGGCTGACTTCTCTTCGCACGATCACGCCCGTAAGTCGTGACTAACATTCTCTCGCACGATCACGAATGTGTCTAACATCTTCTCGCACGATCACGAATATGAATCGTTGCTAACTGACACTCACACGATCACGAAGTGAGTCGTGGCACATCTACTTGCACGATCACGAAAGTGAGTCGTAGCTAACTTATCCTCGCATAATCACAGATATGAGTTATGGTGGGATATTTATAACTGAACGATCACTAATGAGAGTCGTGGCTAATATACCCTAACACAATTACGAAGGTAAGTCGTGGCTAAGTTATCCTCGCACAATTGTGGATATGATTCGTGGCGGAATATTTGTAACAGTACGATCACGAACGTGAGTCGTGACGCAATAAGATCTGTGGCGGTTCCACTAAACGGCACTGCTCGCCTTCCCAAATTTACTAAAAGCTTCCAGTCCTGAAGCTCCCATAACCCCATTGTTTCGTTAATGCAACTGCATTAGCACCTGCAAACATTTCCTTTCTCAAGGACAATTAATGCATTCAAGCATTACTTGAAAATTCCTAAAAAGAATTTTCCGATGCATTGCCATCTATTTATATAGCTACAACGCACATCTGAAACAATGATCTACACGATCCCTTTGTTTAATTTCGGTTCGACGTTTAATTACCTTTCTCGTGGCTTTCGGCCAGCAGGATTCCCCTGCTGGTTACTCACCACATTAAGAGAAATTTTCTCTCTCTTCTCCGAATTTCACCTCGAACTGGGGATTGAATGCAAGTCGATATTCAATTCTCGCTGATTCCTTTTCCATCACCCGACCGAGTCGGTCGGTTGCCCACCTCCGCTCCCGTATCGCTGCGGGACGCGGACATACTCGGAGTCGTAATAGTGTAAATCTCTTCTTGGAAAAAGTGTGAAAATTGTGATGAGCGCATATTGAGACAAATTAAGTGAATAACAAATATATTCAATTAAAAGTAATTTTTCTTGTGACACCAGTGTAATACAAAAACATAAGTAAAAACAAGAACTTTAAGTCAACAATAAATATAAGAACAAAGTTAAAGTGGAAATAAAAGAATCAATGATACGAAAACAGTGTTTCATTTGTTTCTCTTTCTTCTGGGTGTTTCCTTTTACTTGCTTCTTGTGAACGGTGTGTTGCGGAGATCACGAAAGTGAGTCGTGGCTAACTTATCCTCGCATAATCACAGATATAAGTTGTGGTGGGATATTTATAACTGAACGATTAGTAATGAGAGTCGTGGCTAATTTACCCTAACACAATTACGAAGGTAAATCGTGGCTAAGTTATCCTCGCACGATTGTGGACATGATTCGTGGCGGAATATTTGTAACAGTACGATCACGAACGTGAGTCGTGACGCAATAAGAAAAGTGGCGGTTCCACTAAACGGCACTGCTCGCCTTCCCAAATTTACTAAAAGCTTCCAGTCCTGAAGCTCCCATAACCCCATTGTTTCGCTAATGCAACTGCATTAGCACCTGCAAACATTTCCTTTCTCAAGGACAATTAATGCATTCAAGCATTACTTGAAAATTCCTGAAAAGAATTTTTCGATGCATTGCCATCTATTTATATAGCTACAACGCACATCTGAAACAATGATCTACACGATCCCTTTGTCCAATTTCGGTTCGACGTTTAAGTACCTTTCTCGTGGCTTTCGGCCAGCAGGATTCCCCTGCTGGTTACTCACCACATTAAGAGACATTTTCTCTCTCTTCTCCGAATCTCACCTCGAACTGGGGATTGAATGCAAGTCGATATTCAATCCTCGCTGATTCCTTTTCCATCACCCGACCGAGCCGGTCGGTTGCCCATCTCCACCCCCGTACCGCTGCGGCACGCGGACATACTTGGAGTCGTAGTAGTGTAAATCTCTTCTTGGAAAAAGTGTGAAAATTGTGATGAGCGCATATTGAGACAAATTAAGTGAATAACAAATATATTCAATTAAAAGTAATTTTTCTTGTGACACCAGTGTAATACAAAAACTAACCATAAGTAAAAACAAGAACTTTAAGTCAGCAATAAATATAAGAACAAAGTTAAAGTGGAAATAAAAGAATCAATGATACGAAAACAATGTTTCATCTGTTTCTCTTTCTTCTGGGTGTTTCCTTTTACTTGCTTCTTGTGAACGGTGTGTTGCGGAGTATTGTTTTGTTTTGTTTTTCTGGAACAGTTTGCTGCGGCGGAACAATCAGTGAGTGCACCAATGAGAGAATTTGTGAGGACGAAGTAGAACCCTGCACCCATGTCGGCGCCACGACTTCGTCCACCACAGATCTAGTGTTATCTAAGGATAAATATCGGGACTTATTTGGGGTAGCCGTTGGTAATCTTCTGTTTTTTTTCACGTTTCAGCAGCATATCTTAGATGTTTATGCGCGCCGTGGAATTAACTTCTTGGAGTTCACGAGGAAATCAATTAATGTTTAATTTTACCTGTGATCCGGGTAAACGATGGTCAGGAATGTGCTGTGTTCCTGCTCTCGGCCAGATTAGTCCCGCTGCGTGCCGCCTTGTGAGACTGCCATTCCCAGTCAATTGTTTGTATGCTTTTCGAATATCTTGAGTAGTTGCATGACGAGTCGCTCCAAGAATTTTATATGGGTCACCTAAATTGATGGTGCATACAATTTTGTTGACCTCCAATTAACTGGGTGCACAAATTTGCTTGATGGTTTATCAATTTTGAGAATTACTCTGTTCCAAATTTTAATTTTAATTTTAACAAATTTTAACATTTAATGTGGTTTTCTTTGAAAAATCTCCGGGACCAGCAAAACCGAATTTTTTACTGCTTTTTTTTCGAAAACGGAATGTCAAAAACCGTACATCAAAAAACATTAACCCGTTCTCTCTTTCGCTCCCCATTCACGTCCACTTCGAAAACCGAATTCGAACTCGAAGAACTGCACGATCCACACCCGAATCGGGGTGTGTTTGAAAACTCACTTCTGGATCGTGCAACTCCTCCACCACCTTACCATCATACTACCTTAAAACAAATTATATTAAAATTACAAAATGATTAATTGCTGGGGTGGCGGACGCACGTAACACTCGGGACTTGCTAAATGAGGCCAAGACCGGCTCCTGGTTGTAGTGCCGATGATGATGATGATGAGTTCACGAGGAATCTAAATATCGGACTTGCTTAGGTGACCAAGCTTTTTGTGTGGAAGTGAACATTTTTCTGATTGATCTTTGCAAATATGTGGGAGTCACTCCAGTAGTTTCAAAACTGTAGTAACACCATCTGTTGCAAAAGTACGCTATCACTTTTATTCAACCTTTACATCGACTCTGTAGCGTCGAGAGATCGAATCAACGAAGTAACTGGTGAGAAGCAAAGCAGTAATTTAACAGGCCACCCTCTCGTGTGGGAGATGACATATTGTGCTCGACTATTTGCTGTCGCATTGCTGTAGTATACGGCTCCGATGATTTAATTTTCCATTTTTCTGTTGGTGAGTACTTTCTTTACAATAGTATGGCGTGTTCCTGTGCTCGTCATGTGTTGTGGACGTTTGAGTTGCCACAACGCTTTTTGCTTCTATTACACATGGATATATACCAGCCACTATTCATCCAAGCCAACAATTACCTCCATTGCGTACCATCCATCCTTCTCCTTGGAAGAGGCTTTCATAGAGGTCTTTAGAAAATACTCAACATAAAAGGACGGCCGGGTCGTCAACTGGACACAATTATTATTGTAGGAATCAGGATCTAGATAAAGTCCTGCAGTGGGGAAAGCCAATCTTGTCGACTTTAACGCAACGAAGACCCAGTATACAACATTCACAAAGAAAAGTGGGTCATCGGTTCCACAGCTGATGATGAATGGCCGGGCCCTCGAGGGTGGGGAAAGTTTGAGATTGCTCGGCGTCACGCTCTGTGGGAATGTATCATGGCATAAACACGTGCCGAGTATCGCCAGGTCAGCCTCAGGAAAACTGAGCTATCTTTTAGATCCAAGAAATATTTTACTCCGGCCCAACTTCTTCTCCTATATAAATCCCAAAGTAAACCCGCGTTCGAATATTGCTCTCATGTTTGGAGCTCGGCTCCTAAACATACCCTCGACCTACTTGAGAGCGTACAGAGACGAGCGATCCGCCTGATCGGGAACTCGGCGCTGACGTCGGGACTACAGTCGCTATCACATCGAAGGCGCGTAGCCGACCTCTGTCTGTTTTACAGATATTATCACGGGTGCTGTTCTTCGGAGATTCTTGGCATTGTTCCACACAATTCGGTTTATATGCGCTCCACAAGACAATCCGACGGATCGCACCCGTTTGTGGTTCAACTCCCGATGGCGCGAACATTCCTGTATCAGAACTCGTTCCGTTACAGAGCGGGGAAGCTGTGGAACTGCCTTCCCACGCGAGTGTTCCCGGAGCGTTACAACCTGCAACTGTTCAAAAAGAACTGCAACAGTTATTTGATGGCATCTCGGGGCGCCCACGCGGCGCTATAGGTTCGCCTCTCCCGAGAGAAGTCGAATAAAAAAAAAAAAAAAAAAAAAAACGTCATTTCAGCCTCACCATCACATCATTTT
Source organism: Microdon myrmicae (assembly GCA_963931805.1). Classification (NCBI taxonomy): domain Eukaryota; kingdom Metazoa; phylum Arthropoda; class Insecta; order Diptera; family Syrphidae; genus Microdon; species Microdon myrmicae. Next base: position 257,675,581 of record OZ007497.1, on the reverse strand, counting down.
AGTCACATTTCACATCTTTACCTTCATTTGCTCAAGAAGTCCCAAGACTAACTATTAAAACACCAGTTTTTTAGAAAAACTCTTCAACATAATATCAACTGCGATCATCCCACCCCCAGAAAGTAATCGTGTGCGTGCCGCTTGTGTTCGACCCGCGCAGATATAAAAATAAAGAATTAATAAGTTCATACGAAAATGTTTAATAGTTTACGTGAAAATAAATCAATCCCACAAAAAACAACAGGACAAACAATAAACAATAAATTTAATTTGCATTAACACATAATCAAGCAAAAACGATAAATTGGTTTCAGTGACATTATAAAGTGCGCTGCTTCACAGCAATAATAACAGTCAAAACAAAGTAACAGAACGAAAAGTGAATCAAAAGTAATCGAAAATAATCGAAAATATACAAAAATAAAAACAAACAAACAAATTGAAGAATAAAAAAAAAGAGCATAACAAAATCCCTTCAGTGAGGTGCGACAAAGAAACTATCAATTAAAATATATCACCTCGCAAGCGTGAAAATTGAAACAGACAATATATTGCTCATTAAGCAAGTGGTTTTTAAGGCAGCGTTTGGTGCGAGCGCAGAGTCACTGACTCCTACTCGACGATAGCTAAGTTCGAATCGGCCTACGGAAGAAACCGAGTTCGTGGTTCGTATTGCGGGTCGCCTTTGTTTTTTTTAAATGAAAACAAATTGGAAAGAACCAGTATGAACACGGAGGACGATAAAAACGCGACAACACACAAAAGAAAAGGCACACCGAAAAACTCCATTGTGACGCGAAGTAAAACCGCGAAATTAACAATGGAGAAAAAAGGTCAGCAAATGGAGGGGGACAGAGAGCGCCCCTCCCCCTACAATTTTAATATGTATGGAGCAAACAATTCGTTCGCTTCTCTTGCATCCTCAGAGTCTGAGGATGAAGAAGAGGAAATAACTGAATTGGAGGCGAAACTTGCGATGGCAAGAGCCCGCCTAGAAGAGAGACGCCGAAAGAAAAAAATAGCGGCACTCGAAAAAGAAAAAGACACCGAACAACAACAAAAGCCGAAGCCAAAAGTCGGCCAACAGCAACAGCAACAATCAACACAAAATCGACCACAGCAAGCAACAAAACAGCGGCAAAGCAACAATAACAACCAAAAAATAAAGATGCCACCAATCAACACAATAGATATTGAGTGTAAGGAATTGGTAAGTCTTTGTAAGCTAGCGATAGGAAGCAATTTTGTAGTTAAAAGACTGGCTGGTAATAGGCATGCCATTCAAACATATGCGGTGGCAGACCACGATAAAATTAAAGAGGTCTTAAAAAGGGCCACCGCGGAATTCTACTCGTTCACACCGAAGCAAACAAAGAGGGTAACAGTTCTATTAAAGGGTGTCGACCCTGAGGTGGAACCGGAGGCTCTGCTCGAGATGCTTCAAAAGTTGAGGCACGACGATCTCGAGTTTATCTCCGTAAAACCGTTCAACACAACCAAGGCAAGAAGGGAAAACCGCAAGCTACCCTTCTTTTTGGTTCAACTAACGCCCAGCAGCAGAATTGGTGGTCTAAGAAAGATTACAGTCTTGGATCATCAAAGTGTCACATGGGACAAGTTAAAAAAAGGCAGAGACATCCTGCAATGTGTCCGCTGCCAAAGGCTTGGTCACGCGGCGGCGAACTGTGAAATGCAGCACCGTTGCGTAAAATGCGGAAAAGACCATAAGGCAGAAGAATGCCCTCTGGGAAAAGAAAGGGTAGAAGACAAAGCCCTTCTAAAGTGCGCAGTGTGCCGGAATGAGGGACACCCCGATAATTATCGAGGGTGTCCTAAATTCCGAGAAATAATGGCAAGAAGTGTGACCCGGCAAAAAAACACAGAGCCAGCTCGTACTACAACAATGCCCGTAACATCGCAGCGGTCGTACGCACAAGCTGCGTCGGGTGGGAGACCACCAAACCAGGCTACAACATTGGTAGCCACAAATACTCCCACACAGACTGAAACAACATCGCAAGCAGACGTGGTCACGGTTCTGCTTAATCTGCAGAGACAGATGACACAGCTGCAAAATCAAATAAACGAGATCTACTCGTACTTGCCCAATCTAAACAAAAAGTCAACATAAACCCTCTAACCACAACATCAATAAAAGCTCTTGTCGTGAATGTAAATTCACTAATAAGAACTGAGAGAAGAGCCAATTTTTTCAACCTGTTGCAAGTTGAACAGCCTGATGTACTTCTGGCGGGGGAAACAAAGTTAAACCAGAGACACAAGATATGGCATAAAAACTACGATATTATACGAAGAGACCGACCTAACTCCTCTCAAGGGGGGGGTGTCGCAATCTTTATTAGAAAAGGGATCCCTCGTAAAGTTATATATAGTGGAGAAGTGCGCAGGTTCCGGATGCTGGAAGCCTGTATCGTACGCATACCCCTTCAGCAAGGAAGGGGTTTGTATGCGATTGCGGTCTACGCACCTGAGGAGCACCAACATAATCTATTTATAGCAGAGCTCGAGACTCTCTTCCGATGCTTACAATTGCACCTGGGCAAAAAATACTTTATCCTAGGGGGAGATATGAACGCCAAGCATAGAAATTGGGGAAATTATATATCTAATGCCAGAGGAAATCAGTTGGCTGGCTGGTTAGATCAGTTTCATATTGAATATAGAACTGACCTGCTAGCTACCGAATATCCATCGTTCCCTAGAGGTAGATCGTTCTTAAATATCTTGCTAATCGATTCACGACTGAGATTACTTAACACCAATAGACGAAACACAAACTGTTTACGGACAATTGAATACGATAGTGACCACTGTGCATTCACGGCAGTAATAGAGCTTCCGAACGAGCTCGCAGATCTGGAGGAATTCGTGATCCCGCAACGCTATAACTACGGGGCAATGCGATGGCCGCGGTTCACCAGATCATTAACAAGAGAACTTCGTTCGAATGACTTTAATCTGCCAGTAAACAGAAACCTGACTAATGTCGAAATCGACAAATACATTCAACAAATGGACGAAACCGTAAAACGAACAATGGACAAAACAATTCCCAAAACATCAGTTACAGATCACACTAACATGTACAGAAAGGCAACAATAAACGCACTCCACAGGCAAAAGAGCAGACTGCTATCGAAACTAAAACAATTACACAGACAGTTTACAGACAGACAAGACCAGGAGATAATATCACTGAAATCCCGATTAAAAAACCTCCAACAATTACTTAAAGCTAGTTATAGATTAGCAACAAATTTGCATTGGAACAACAGAATTCGAGCTATAAAAACTAATAACCCGAATATGTTCCCACAAATAAATAAAATATTCAGGAGAAATAATCAAAATGAAATTCAGTGTCTCCAAATCCCACGTACTCAGGTAAACAAGCAGCTGCTAACCAACATTGGCATAGATGCAGAGAACGCTATCCTCAATAGTGAGCTCTACGTGATCGAAGATCCTTTGGAAAAGGTGAACGCTTTGGGAGCTGTCTTTCAGGAAATGTACAAGGTGAATGAAAGCATTCGCCGAAATCACGACCTGGAGGACAGAGTTCTACTCAATCACCTGCACCTCCGGAATGAAATTTCACTTTGGCAATCGGAGAATCCGAGTTTTACCGAATTCAGTGAAGATAATCTGTCAATTGACATTAATGCCAATGGTGGGGCTAATAGCCTTTTATTCACAAGGGAAGGAATCCAGAGTATCTTCGACTCATTAAGAAGCAAAAAGTCAGTGGGAATAGATGGAGTACCTAACATCGTACTCAAGAACCTGCCCCCAAAGGCAATAGATATATACACGGTCCTGTTTAACAACGCGTTGAATAATGCATATTATCCCGCGCGTTGGAAAACGGCTATCATTCAGCCCATCCCAAAAAAGGGCAAAGACTGCACAAACCCAATGAACATGCGTTCGATAAGTTTACTCCCAAGCATCAGTAAAGTATTTGAAAAAACCATTAACAAACCTCTGCTAAAATGGGTAGACGACAACAGCATTATTCCAAATAACCAGTTTGGCTTTAATGCGGGTCATGAAACCACACATGCCGCAGCTAAACTGGTCTCCGACATACAATGGAATAAATGTAGGACCCAATGCACAGGGGCCTGTCTGATCGACTTGGAGAAAGCCTTTGATACCGTCTGGATCGAAGGGTTGTATTACAAACTGGTCAGACATGGCATACATAAGCCTTTACTATATGTACTTTACGATATGTTAAAGGACAGGAGGTTCGTGGTCAAACGTGGTAATGTGACCTCTAATAAAACGTATAATATCAAGAATGGTTTGCAACAGGGCGCGGTACTCTCTCCGATTCTTTTTAACATTTACATTAGCGACTTATTAGATGCACTTCCGCAGGCTATTGCGTACGCAGACGATCTCATAATTTACAGAACAGCTCCGAAAGTTGAGATCATAAATAGGTTAATACAGCGAGACTTCAACAAAGTGCAGCGCTATTGCAATGACTGGAAACTTAAGATCAACTTCCAGAAATGTGAAGCCATCCTATTTAGAACTCCATTATATAAAGCCACGTACGACACAAGGAAAAACTGGTTATCGTGGGACCCCATGGAGATAAACTGGAAACCAAGAGTTTAGTTAAATACCTGGGCATCTGGCTAGACCAATATCTGTATTTCAACAGACATGTAGAGGCTGCTTTGCTCAAAGCGAGGAAAACTTTCGCTATGACAAGGAGGCTATTTCACAGTAGTCAACTTGACAGCAAGGTAAAAGTCATATGCTACATGACGGTAATCAGGCCAATGCTCATATATGGTTGCCCAGTATGGTTTAACATAGGTCCAAATTTGATGGAAAAGATTCGGGTGTTCGAAAGAAAGTGTCTCAGAAGTTGTCTCAGATTATATCGGACACCGGAATCGGACTATAAAAAGTATTACTCAAATGAGACTTTATATAATGAAGCGTACATAAATAGGGTGGATAATTTTATGATTAAATTAATCAGAGGACATATTGCGAGAGCAATAAGCTCGTCCAATGACCTAATTTTCGGGGCCTATTATCCAAACACCTTGTACTATGAGAGCGTGTGTCGCAGCGGCTTTGTTCCACCAGAGGCGTTCCTTGACTTGGATATGAAATGGCTTATACAGGATAGATCCGGAATTCCGCAGATCTATCATGTAAGTAGATCATCTGTAGACGGGCGATTGTGCTACGAGCGGGAAGTAGCGCGCACCGAAGAAGAGCTCCTGCGCTTCAGTAGGGCTATCTCCCACAGAGACCGGGACGATAGTATTAGACAGCGTCAACAGTTCTGGTGGTTGAATAGCATATAAAGACCTGGATACCAAAGTCGGTATAGAATCATAGTATCATCAGCTAGCTTACATAGACTTAGCTTTTCTAGAATTAGGGTAGTATAAGAATTAAGTTAAGTTAGATTAAGTGCTTTTACATTAAAAAAAAAAAAAAAAAAAAAAAAAAGTAGGTGAGTTAAGTAAGTTAAATTTTAAGAAAAAAAAACAAAAAAAAATTGACAAAGTTTTTCAAATTTTTCTTTGTATTTCAACTAATTATCAGTACTGCCACAAAGTCCTGTCGCCGAAAGGCAAATTATACAAATGTTAAGTAATGTTTAGCTTAGAGCGTCTGCGAAGGACCAGTAAGTTATTATATAAGATAATTAAGCTAGAATTTAAGGATTTTTTGTCTAGCCTTTAATTTAGAAATTATGAATATAAAAAGAAAAATAAAAAATGTTTTAAAAATGAAATGATCATCCCACCCCTTTTATAACTTTCATTTCTTTAGAACAATTTATCTTTGTATTCAAAACAAACCTAAGTTGTAGCTATAACTTAATAGTTAGAGTAAAATTTCTTTCCGTGGAACATCCCTTGATTTCAGCAAAACGTCAGTAAACATTGACGGCCAGATCTGCAAAATACGGTGGTTGGGGAGCAATTCAAAGCCTGGAAAACAATGTTCCACTGGAAAACAAACTTTTTCCCGGCGAAATTTTGTAGCAAATCGGTGAAAGCACCACCAGTTGATATTTTCATGAACTCAGCTATCTCTCGTATTTTCACTTTTCGAGATTAGTCACGATGTTCAGGACTTTCTAACGTTTTCTTCAAACCCTGTTTCTGTTAATCAGTGGGCCTTTCCTATGAGTCTTCTAGGGTATGGTATTAAGGAATCTCTACATTGAGCAGAAGTTTCCCCGACCCGATTTATCCACCATTTCAGCCGCAGCATACCGTCGGTTCAGTGTACCCCGCTGACTTTACCAATCCTACGGGATGGTATTATGGAATCTCTACATTGAGCAGAGGTTTCCATGAGCCGAGTTGTCTACCTGTTCAGCCGTAGGATACTGCCGGTCCAGTGTACCGCGGTGACTATACCAATCCACTTGGGTTTGCGAACCGTTCCTTAGCACTGGAGGGGGGAAACGATTCGCAATGCCTGGAAAGTAAAGAAAAAAGAAACTAGTCCTTTTGAGTTGTGCCTTCCCACGGGTGGGGGTAAGCAACACGGTGTGCCTGAAAACAGATAAAAATAAAAATAAAATGACTTCGAAATTTGCTTATCAAGTGAATTTTATTTTCTCCTTAGAACCTATATATATACAAAGTTTCCTTATGCTTACCTTATTGTTTCAACATAAGTCTATGATCAAGGACACACTTCTGGGTAGTGGTTTTATCGCGGTACAATCTTGTTGAACCGCACCTCCATAAATCTATTTGCCTCTAAGCGTCATCATGTGTTACCCTGAACAAGGATAATAACGCTCCACTGTTGCTGGCTCGTTGTGGTTAATCTGTGCAATAGTGGTAATGGCATCCGTGTTTATGACGTGAGTCCTTGATTGACTCATCTGATACTGTTGTGCATCCAACATTCTTAACGAGGATGATGGGACGAATCGTTTTTTGATTTATTCATGCTCGTCGATTTTAACATCTTCTCTGCGTTGAACTTGTGGGGGTATAAGTGGTGATGTGCCGGCGTATGGCATGGATTCCTTATATCTCCCGACGATGTTTCGCGGTTGCGAGGATAGTCCACCCAGGATAACAGGAACAATAAATAACACACTAATGTTTGTTGGTTGGATAAATGTTTCTTTTTTATTTGATTTTGTTGCGCCATCGCGGCTGAGTTTTTAATTAACATTTTGATAAGTAGAACGTTCTTAGGCACTCGAGGTGCGTTAGCCTGTTACCCGAAAAACAGTTAATCTTCGCGGACAAGCGTGTGCATAAGCATGCACACGCGGCGGTGGTTAGCGACACAACCTCCACCTGATAATCTCGTTAATCGACTGCTTGAAAAGGGAAGAAATTGGATACAACCAAAAGAGAACATACTTCTGCTCTCTCAATGCCACGTTCTTCGATGTGTGGTAGGTTACATCGGTAAACAGATGATCGAAGAGAGCGGGACAATGAGAGAACAGAAACACGCAGTACGATTATCTTGGAGTGGATTTGGTTGTATGTGCATGAATCAATGTAGTTCTGAACGGAACCCATTGACCTGATTCGGTAGTATGGTGAGTTCAGAGTACATTGATCTGTACGAAGACAGAACTGAGAAAGAGAGGAGAATTAAGCTGATGATATTCACCTGCAAAAAGAGAGCATTGATCCCCAGCGAATGAAGTGTCTGGAGAAAAGCCGAAGTAACGCTAGGGAAATATTATCACGTGATTCAATCGAATGTTTTGATAAATTTCCCCAGCGGTTCTGCAATGATGCGATAACTTCGTAGGCTGGATTTGGTTGTCGCTAATCGACATGGACACGAGTTGCCGTATGGCAAAAAAGGGAAGCTAAACTCATTTATGCATTGTCTGCGTGGTACAATGAGTTTAGCTATGTGTCCTTGGTGTGGTGACATGCTTTGCAGGTGAACAGGTAAGTAGGGGGAAATGGGGTTGACTTGACGCGCTGTAAGGCGGTCGAAATTAGGTAGGAATTGTGGTTGGAATTGTGGTTGTTTCTCATATAGAATAGAGAAACCCCCACAAACTTGTTGAGCTAGTTCAAAATACAATTGTCTTTTCTATGTTTTTGACATTTGATCTCCTCTGGACTCTATGTGTGTTTGGGCACTTGAGGGATTTGTCATTCTCTACCATATTCAGTCCATCTTCGTGAGTGCCGTGTTCGCTTTTGGGAATGGAGTCGTCCGCGTTGGCTACTTTGCCGATAATACGCTATTGGCAGTCTGTACTTCGGCCACTCTTGCGACGATGTCTTCCCGAATGATGACGTTCTTTATTCTTTGATAATGACCATTGGTCCATGTTTTCTGAGTTCTCTGTATCCACTTTAGTTTTTGCCGATCCATCAAATACGGTCTTGAGCTTTGTGGTCTCAGGTTTATTCACAGAATGTGGTGGTTGGAAATAATAAGGCTTATTACTCTGCACTAGGTTTATTTCCTTCATGCGACTCAGCGTTTTGTACTCCTCCATGAATTCGAGCTGCTACGTCCTAATGTCCTCTGCCTTGGCGAGCCTTCGCTCGCGGGCTACATATTTGTGAGGGGCCATATCCCTAGACTGTCTCTGCCTGGGAGAGTTTTCTTTGATCGAAAGTTCACAATGGACCTGTGACGGTCTCAACTAACGACACTGCTCAACTTTTCCAGGTACGACACCAAACTCCAGTGAAACCAGTTCCATTAGAGCGCCAGTTCCATTAGAGCGTCATTACTTACCTTGCAATTAACCATACAAAACTTCCACCTAGAACACATAAACCCTGGAGCGTTTACGCACCTTTCAGTCATCTGCTTAAAATGTCTCCTAACCACCTAAGCCATATTTTCGCTAATTCGATAGCACGAGCAACAAGAGGCATTTTCCCAAGGGCATGATTGCACGAAACGCATCATGTGCCTAGGAAGCAATTCGTTCGGTTGTATGTTGCATCATCAGAATTCCTTGTAAGCATACACCAAGGGAAACCATTCGGTGGCACTTAAACATACTTACCCTGCCACAGACGTGTGCGACGATCATCATATTTATCCCAAGTCACAGCAAGTTTTGTCCAACCAACGAAACTTGCTCACCTATCTCGCGCCCAGACATCGAGAGGCAAATTCTGTGGCATTAAAACTTGCACACAAGAATTCTGAGTTAGCCTCCAGCATCGATACGACGACACAATCATCGTTGTGCGAGTGTCTTGTTGGCTGATGGCATATCCCGCCCCATATACGGGTAAAATGATCATGCACCCCTATCTAAACAAAGTTTTGCCTAGCTGCAAATCATTGCTCATGGTGTTTCCCTATTGATTTGGTTTATCCACGGTCGCATACTAGTCGACACACACCATGAGCAACGGAACCGATCATCGTGTATGTGATTCGCGCCCTTTTGCTGGGACCCATGTATGTAAAGATCATCCCTTAGTGGTCTCCGAAGCGATGGATGGAATTTGGTATTCTGTCGTTTCGGTGGCAATAATCAGTCTCGATATAGATTCTGTGGAGGTAAGTCGGGTCTCCACGTAAAACGTCGAGTTGAGGGGCGACGCGTAGTGTTGTGCATTTGATGACGTCTTTGCTGTGTATTTTTGCTTTCATTTTTATTGTGGATTTATTTTAATGACTGTTAATTATCCGGAATAAAACAATTTTATTGCGAATTTACTTCAATGACTGTTGTTTATCCGAAATAAAACTAGTATATAAACGATGTGTTGTGTTGAAAGGAATGAAAAAAAATGTTTTAATCACATTCGACTAGTTTTGGACTGACCACAATCGGGAAGTGCTTGCTCGCCATTGTAATTCCTTGACGTCTATCCTTTTTCTACCTCTTCGTCAGTTGAACAGCCATTATTAATGATGTGTATAGTGATATGGAAAAGCCCATCGACAAGATGCCCAGTAAATTCAGTGTGCCTCGAAGCAGGGATGGTTTGCAGAAGTAAAATGTTTCAAACTGTAGAACAGCATCCACGGCAGTGCATTCCACAATTCGATCTTCATCTCAATTAATAACCAAGCCGAAACCGACATTTTTACCCCACATTGGGGACAATCTACGAGGTAACTTCGCGGGATAGGAGTAGAACCAGTGCCAACGACGGCACTCATACGTCCTAACCCATAGACCCACCACAACGGTTTCTTGTGGTTGTTCGGTAGAAGTAGGATGGCCTTTCCGTTCTGCCCTTATGGCTTTTTTTTTATAAAACTTTTTGTTTTATAAGAAAAGTAATTTTTTTTACTTTACTTTATAAAAAAAGAAAATTTAACGTTCTGGCACAGATGTCCACTCGAGAACTTCGTATTTCCGACTGAGCGAAAATCGGACATTTCATGTGGTACCACCCAAAAAAGCAATCGATAGTATCGATGCCTGAGGGTGCGATGAAAAGGAAAGCAGACACAAGGAATGGAAGGAGTACAAGGTTTTCCCGCACTGCACATCACTCGCGTATATATCTTCGCACTTTTCACAGCACTAAGTCGTGTGTGTAGAGATCCGTTTATATACCGAGGATCGCACAGATAACTCTGCACTGCATTCGGATGCGTTGAATGCCTGTTGAATATCGTGTCTACTAATTGGATGTTGTTAGGCACTACCTAGGCAGTTGTGTTTATTGGCTCCATTGTTTGGTCTGTGGCGGTTCCGCCAAACCCCACGGCCCACTTACCTGAAAAACCCCCATTACTGCTACTCAACTTCCTTAAGTTCGCTAATGCAATCACATTAGCACCTTAAACGCTTTGCGCATTAAATAGAGCAATTTTTAATCTAAAAGCCCCTAGAAGAGAATTCTTACCTTTCATGCATCTCTTCGCATACAAATTCCCTATAAGAATTCCTTCCTAACGTATCATACATTTCCTGAAAGAAAATTCGTCGGTTTACATATAATACAACCGCATAATCAGGGAGTCTTACCCTTGAGTTGGTTTTTCCCAGCTTCATCATGTGTACAACAAATCCCTTTTCATACACATTGTCTGGCAACCTTTTCTCCCAACAATAAACAACCCAAGCAGCTGCATATAATTAGCCCAATCGACGCTGAAGCCAATTTCCCTAACTCGCACCATGTGCAAACAAAAGAGCGCTGTTCTTCGGCACGCATTCTGGCGATACAATAAACAATCTATATCGTTTGAAGTATCCCAAATGCATTTCCCATCTAATTAGTTATAACTTGTTTACCCAGTTGAACTCTCAGATCATAAATTCCTTTTGTCCTACATATTCCTGGATCCGTTTACCATTGACCTTCTCACATAGGCAAACACAAACCCAATTACCATCTAATGAGATTCGGCTTGTTTGCTTAGCCGATCTCACATCTCATGGATGCACATTTTCCCTTTCTTTGTTTTAGATTCGTTCCCATGGCTTTGATCCATTAAAGAACCAATGTACACACATACATGTGTACCGTGACGATCTTCTCTATGAGATCTGTTTGGTTACCCCAAAGAGAGACTTTACGTCATTGGCTTTTGTACTTAAATGTATACTTTAAGTTTGGACCGTTGTCTACTCGCCAATACCAGTATTCTCGTGTTTTCCGGGAGCTTCATCAAGCCCACTCGTTTTCCCACTTGGTTTGTGCTCCTTGGCTGTGTTGAGGTACACCTTGGAGGAATAGTAAAGGGCGGGTGGCTTACCTTTTGGGGACAGCAGTCTTCTGGACCTTGGATTGTTCCTGGGCAGGGGAGGAGCCCTTGCGGCTTGGGGTAGTCCTCGATAGGCGGTTCCTATGAAACGATCTCCTGCGTATATCAACCGGTATATCTTCACTGGCTTGGATGGTCCTCGTTATTCACCAGGCACCGCAGCACTCGTCCGGATGTATAATGAAAACATTAATTAACCGCTGTCATCCGTTAACATATTTCGTTGCACTTTTACGTAGACAAATCTCCCAATTGGCTTTGCAGCGGCCAATGAATCCGTATCCGAGAAAGTTATTTAAAAGGCAATGTTGACGGTGGTAAGATAATATTTATTGTCGTGTAGGAATTTAACAAAGGGGGGTAACAAGCCGACGCAGGTCCGGGTTTTATTTATTTATTTTTTTTGAATAAATCGGCCAGCGGTTGGTCTCTTGTGATCTACTGATCACGAAATAAAAAAAAAAAAAAAAAATGTGGCGAGAAGGCCGAATTTGGCGAGACAGGACATATGTGTCCTTCATCTTGTCTCTGACTTCTGGTCATCTTGCGATAACCAGAATCACCCACATCCGTGAGGATATTGGGCTCGGTCTCGCGGCATCTGAAAAGAGAAGAAAAAAGGGGGGTATCCAAGGATAGTGTGGACAGTGTCAGTCCAAGTGTTCTCTAACTACTTTTATAGAGGGATGGTGGGAAAGAAATCTTACAAGACCGGTGGGTCTTGGGTGCGGTAGTAAACGCAGATCACGTCTTTGGCGTCTGATAATCTGCTCTTTGGTCGGTGTGTATGTTTGTGTTTGTGCCGTCTTGTACTGTGCGTTCGTGTGTTTGGTTTGTTAATAGTAGACCCTATGGGATGGGTCCAGGAATCCTCTATTATAGAGGGGAATGTTGTTGGGAAGGGTGCTTTCTTCAGTTTTGTACTGAAGAAGAAATTGTGGGGGTTTGATCCGAAGAGATCGAGAGAGAGAAGGGTCAAGAACGCAAGAGTCCCGTACAAGTAGGTTCTCGCTGTTCTGAATGCTTTCGAGGTACTTATATGCTAATTGAAGCAAGTACTCGTCGATAGGGGTAATGGAGGCGCCTTCGTATAGGTGAGAGTTGGGGTAATGACGACCGTCAGGCCTTCTAGAATGATTGGTGCATCTTCTGAGGAGTTTCCTTTCGAAAACCCGAAGTCTTTCCATTTGAGCCGAAGATACGCAGGACCATATGGGAAAGGCCTACGATATTCCAGATCGGATTAGCTGCTTATAGCAGAGAAGCTTAACTTTGGTGTCAACTTTGTTCCTCCACTTCAGGATGTTGTGCAGTTGCTTAGACCGACCAAGGCCCCTTTGGAGAATGTGGGTCACATGTTTGATGAAATTCATTTTTGGGGTATAAGTGACCCCGAGATATTTCATCTTGTCCTGTGGTCTAATCGTAGTATCTCCCATTTTTATTCGAATATTCTGTGAATATCGAGAAGTAGGTTGGGAGTGTTTACTACTCAGAATTATGGCTACTGCTTTGGATGGATTAAGTCGTATTTTCTATCGACTGTAATACTGATACAGTTCGTCCAAGTGACGGTTGAGTCGGTTTGTTGCGAGGTTAGGGCCTTTGGTTGACGTGTACACCAGGACGTCATCCGCATAGCATATTTGGTTTACTCTCCCGTCCACAGGGCGGGGAATATCGGAGGTGTAAATATTGAATAAGATGGGGCCTAGAATGGAGACCTGTGGTACGCCTGCAGCGGCGCTGATCACGAAATTGAAATTCACTCCCCTTTTATAGATTTTTTAGTTGAGAATTGTCAACTATTTTATGGTCAAAATTCCCAGAAACACACATAAGAGTTTGCGTTTCAATTTAAGTTGTGTTCTGGGAATTTGTTAGAGGCTTTAGTTGGATGGGTTCTAGGAAGGGAAATCATGAAATGCGTTTTGAATTTAGCATTTCATGATTTTTTAGGAATTGAGTCAATGTATGATGAATTAACTTTTGGTTAAATTCGTTGTACATGTGACTCAATATGGGATTTGAAATGAAGCAATGGAAAATTTGGGAATTGGGTTTTTTATGTGGAATTGAATCAATGCTCATATGATTCGATATGAAATTAGGAAATTTAGGAATTGATAATATTGGGGATTTGGATAGGAGTAGCGATTTAGGATCGCTACAGCTGCTAAGGGCCGTTCGTTCGTCAGCGGTCGCTGTTGTCTGGATGCTGGTGCGTTAACTATCAGTTCGATGTGTAATGTGGAGCGTGTAATATCTTCTGTCGCATTTGAGGCATACACAAGAGCGGCATTTCCTGGTACTTCATTACATAAGTTGGATGAATTTAGGACAACATCGTAGTACGAGGTTTCTTTCGTATCTTGATCTAAAGCTGCGGCGAATACACCATGATGTTGGCTCTGTTTCGGCGTATCTGTGAACGCTTTGCCCCCTTCTGTGAGTGACTCTAAGGCCTGAAACCTCCACTCGAGGAAGTTTATCAAATCTATCAAAGATGACTGCGAAGTGGGATGTTTTACAGGTTGCTCCTATAGTGTGTGGTTGGATCCGCCCAGTTTCTTGATGATGGTATGAATTGTTTAGTAATTAATTCATACTCGTCGTTCTTAACAGTTTCATCAGGGTGACCAACTCCACCATCATCATTTGTGTGCATGCACGTTCGAAATCAGCATACTTTTTTTTTATTAAAACACAACGTGTTATCAACACACGAATAGAGTTCTTGAAATCACGTAATGGTCCGATTGTCAAGAAATTAGATTCATTATAGTTTGAAGGTACTTTCCAGAGTTGGGGATAAAGAAAGGTGGAAAAATATTTGTTTCTTTCTTACGTATCCTTACGACAGATCTGATTTGGTTTGCTATGAAGAAGAAAACAAAAAACCCCAAACCAGCGTCGTTGTCTTCATTCAGGAGGGTGGCTAATATACTGACGTTATCAGTGTTCAAAATCTCTTCAAAAAATACGAACCAAATTTCAATGTCTTTCCAAAAAGTGTCGAATGATTTTGCTGCTTTCTGACAATGGTTTCATTTTAAGTGGACGTCACATCTAGCAGAGCTGAGAATCACACGTTTTTTTCATTTTTAAATTATTACCTGCTTTTTTCCCCCTCTTTAATATATCACAGCCCTCTCCTTATCTACTATTAGAATCCTATTAGTATGAAAAAGGTTTTCATTAAACACTCAAACAGTTCTGCAAAACTTTTATTTGCTAAATTTTAATATACATGCTCTAATCGAAACAAATCTTTTCGTAACTATAAAAAGTCAAGTTTTATTTCCTCCTGCAATGGTTCCCTGCAAGCCATCTAGAACAGCGTCGATTGTTCGCTTGTTGCTACCTCGAATTATTGTAAGCATGTGTGTTAAGCAAAACAAAATTACTTCGGAAATCAATACGTACGCTATTTGTTACTCCTTTTTCCCATTCCACCGCATTGAAGGATACGAACTCTCAATTAAAGCAACCGACCACATAATATATAATAGTAGTATGGGATACGTTGGACGCGATTTAATGAACTGTCTAACAAGTGCAGTTTGTTAAACGCAGATAGGTTCAACTGTTCAATTAATTCCAACTTTTATTTTTAAATTATTTATTTACTTCTTAGAGAAAGCATCTCTGCCGGAAACTCTCTTGTACTTGGTGGTGTGCGGGCACTTGTCTCACATTATCCTTGGCAATCACTGCTACATTTGTTCTATCTCTATCAGCGTCATAGCTGAGCTTCACTATGAAACTATGTAACTATGGTTTACCAACAGAGACGATAAGTTGGGTTTCCCAATAACTTAACTTTATACAAAAGAACGATTATTTTGATAACATTTTTGGATAATATCCAAATATTATTGAAGTGTGTATCTTGCCATAAAGAATGGTCAGACTATATTAACGATACCTGACATTTCTACATGGGGGGATGGGTGCGAACATACAGGGCAAAGTCTCTGATTGATTTCAACCCGGCGAAGGCCAGGACGACCCTTGTCCCTGTTCAATCCAAGTTGACATGCAGTCTCCACGTGACACCCCTAGATAGCTACTTTGGCACCCGCCAAGTAGTGAACCAATGCATGCAGCGACATCCTGAGAAAGGTTGGCGCACGGCTAATAACCAGGCCTGTAAAAATGAATTATTATGGCAAATTTAACAAGCCTCGGATATGGACTGGATACACGACGACGACCACGGAAACGCAAATGGCTAAATGATTTAAGAATTTTTACATGGAACGTCCGCTCACTATACAGAGCTCGAGCTGCACAGCAGCTAGCCGATGCACTGTCCGAATATAAGGCTGACATAACAAGATTGAAAGAAATAAGATGGATGGGGAGTGGTGTTATTCAAAGAAAAGAGTATGACATTTATTATAGCTGTCACGCAAAACACCATGTGCTCGGGCTTTCTAATCAGCCAAACACTGAAGCCTGCCATCATCGGCTTTAATGCAATAAATGAAAGGCTATGCACTTTTCGCGTGCGAGGCAAGTTTAAGAACATAAGCCTCATAAACGTTCACGGACCTACAGAGGAGTCCCCCGACGACAAAAAAGAAGAATACTACGAGAACGTCAAACGGGCCCCCAATGCTTGCCCAACATACGATGTGAAAATCGTTCTTGGTGATTTGAATGCAAAAATAGGTCGGGAGCCGGTTTTCAGGCACTTCACAGGTTCCCATAGTTTGCATGAGAACACTAATGACAATGGACTACGAGTTATCGAACTGACAGCATCGAAAAACTTGGTCGTTGCGAGTACCAGGTTTCCGCGTAAAGATATCCACAAAGCCACCTGGGTATCACCTGATGGAGCCACTCGCAACCAAATTGACCACGTGTTGATAGATCGCCGCCACTCCTCGTGCCTGATGACGGTACGAACGTACCGAGGTGCCAACGTCGACGGATTGCCATACGGAGACGTATTGCATCCGCGGATCAGGTTCGAATCAACACGGCTGCCTTACGCAATGAAAATACCAGTAACACCTTTGGTCGTGCTTTAAGACTCGCCCTCGAAGAGCTCGACGGAGGGAGAGTAAGTCCTGGGGCCAGAATGCCGGGCGTAGAAGAGAAATGGACACGCCTTAAGAATACTGTTATTAGTACTGCCAACTCCATCTTAGGCAGTAGTCGTAGAAATCGGAACGACTGGTTTCATGATGAGCGCAAACTAGCGACTGAACGTAAGAATGCTGCATACCGGGCAATGCAGCAGTCTCATAGGACGCGGGTGCGCGAGGAGAAATACAAAGAGCTCAGAAGATCTGAAAAAAAGCTTCGCAGACAAAAGAAAAGTGCCTGGGAAAAAAACCTTGTCTGTGAAATAGAGAAAAGTAGAGAGCGAGGTCCGCACCAGGCGCGGAAGTTCTACCAAATAATCCGCTGTATGACGCAGTACACACCACGCTGCGCTTACTGCAAAGATAAAGAGGGTAATCTGATCACCGATCCTGAAGGCATTCTGGAGCGATGGGAAGTGCACTTCAATGAATTTCTAAATGGTCAGCTCACAGAAGAATTGGATGCTCCACTAATGCAAGATCAAGACCAAATGCTGCCGCCATCAAGCATTGAGGAAACATTAAAAGCCATTAGACAGCTTAAATAAAATAAAGCCCCTGGAGCTGATGGCATAGCAGCTGATCTGATCAAACAAGGAAGGACAGCGTTACATCACGCAATTCATAAGATCGTGGTGCACGCATGGGAGCAAGAGGAGATGCCGGAAGATTGGCGTCGTGGAATAATTTGCCCCATACATAAGAAAGGAGATATCACACTGTGCTGCAACTATAGAGGTATAACATTGCTGAATACCGCCTACAAGATGCTCTCCACTATTCTACAAGATCTGATAGCCCCATACGCTAAAGCCATCATTGGTCAATATCAGTGTGGCTTCATCCTCGGAAAATCAGCGATTGATCAAAAATTCACCCTTAGGCAGGTGATGGAAAAATGTCTGGAATTTAAAATTCCATTATTTCATCTGTTTATAGACTTTAAGGCCGCCTACGACAGCATAGCCAGGGTAGAACTATATAATGCCATGAGACAATTCGGCATTCCAAATAAATTGATACGACTTTGTAGGTTGACCATGACCACCGTAACTAGTCAAGTAAAAATAGCGGGATTGCTGTCCAAACCAATAGACATCTATAATGGCCTCCGACAAAGGGGACGATCTGGCCTGCCTCCTCTTCAACCTGGCGTTGGAGAAAGCAATCCGTGTCTTTGGCGTTACAACAAGAGGGACTATTGTCACCAAGTTTAGCCAGATACTTGCCTACGCAGATGACATCGACATCATTGGTAGAGCCGAATCGGCGGTACAGGAATCCTTCACCCAGATTGAGCAGGCGGCACAAAAACTGGGACTGCACATTAATGAGGGAAAAACTAAGTACATGGTGGCAAGTTCTGCGAAGACAGGACCTAACATTGGACAAACTATCAGGGTAGTGGAGCACGAATTTGAAGTAGTGCATTCCTTTAACTACCTTGGGTTATTAGTATCAGCCGATAACAATCATCATCATCATCATCATCGGCACTACAGCCGGGGACCGGTCTTGGCCTTATTTAGCAAGTCCTGAGGCTTGTTAAATTTTCCATAATGGTTTGTGTTTTTTCCGGGCAAGGTCATTAGTCTTGCGCCAGAGGCTCCTCGATGGGGAATCGAACCCCGGTCTCCCGCGTGACAGGTGGGTATACTAACGAGGAGCACCGATAACAATATGGAAGAAGAAATACGCGAACGGCTGATTAAATCCAACAAAGCCTACTATGTTCTATCAAGGCTCTCTAAATCCCAAAATTTATCCAGAACATCCAAGCTACTACTGTACAAGACCATGGTCTTGCCAGTACTCATGTATGGATCCGAGACCTGGGTGCTTAATAAAAGGCACTCTGAACTCTTGGCCACGTTCGAGAGAAAGGTCTTAAAGAGAATTGTTGGCCCCATATGTGAGGGAGGTCGATTCCGGAGACTCTACAACCATGAGTTGTACGCAATCTACCTTGAAGCTAATGTTGTAAGAAAAATCAAGCTCGGTAGACTCCGGTGGGCGGGACACCCACCTCGAATGAGCGAAGAGGAGCCAGCCCGGAAAGTCCTTTGTGGCAGGATGTATGGAAGGAGACAGCGCGGCAGACCTTGTCTGCGATGGAGGGATGGCGTAGGGAGTGCCAAACTGGATGACATCGGCTCGAAATCGGGACCGGTGGAGAGATTTGTTAAATAAGGCCAAGACCGGATCCCGGTTGTAGTGCCGATGATGACGACGAGAGGCCGACTTTAGAGAGACAAGTACAAATGTGTCCTTTATCTTGTCTCTGGCTTCTGGTCGTCTTGCGATAACCAGAATCACCCACATCCTTGAGGATGTTGGGCTCAGTCCCAAGATATCTGAAAAGAAAGGGAGAGGAGGTATCTAAGGATAGTGTGGACAGGGTTAGTTCAATTGTTCTCTGACTACTTGGATGGTGGGAAAGAATTCGTACAAGACCGGTGGGTCTTGAGTGCGGTAGTAAACGCAGATCACGTCTTTGGCGTCTGATAATCTGGGCTTTGGTCGGTGTCTCTGTCTGTGTTTGTGCTGTCTTGTACTGCCGGTGCGTGTTTGTAGTGTGTCAGCAGTATACCCTATGGGATAGGTCCAGGAATCCTCTATTATAAAGGAGAATGTTGTTGGGAAGGGTGCTTTCTTCAGTTTTGAATCGAAAAAGAAATTGTGTTGGTCTGATCCGAAGAGATCGAATGAGAGAAGGGTCAAGAACGCAAGACTCGCGTACAAGTGGGTTCTCGCTGTTCTGAATGCTTTCGAGGTACTTATATGCTAATATGTTCGGGTAATGGCGGTCGTCAGGCCTTCTAGAGTGGTTGGTGCATCTTCTGAGGAGTTTTCTTTCGAAAACTCGAAGTCTTTCCATTTGGGCAGAAGATATACAGGACCATATGGGAAAGGCGTATGATATTTCAAATCGGATTAGCTGCTTGTAGCAGAGAAGCTTAACTTTTGGTGTCAACTTTGTTGCTCCACTTCAAGATGTTGTGCAGTTGTTTAGACCGACCGAGGCCCCTTTGAAGAATGTGGGTTACATGTTTGATGAAATTCATTTTTGAGGTATAGATGACCCCAAGATATTTCATCCAGTCCTGTGGTCTAATCGTAGTACCTCCTATTTGTATTCGGATATTTTCTGAGTATCGAGAAGTAGGTTGGGAGTCTTTGCTACTTAGAATTATAGCTACTGCTTTAGATGGGTTAAGTCTAATTTTCCATCGACTGTAATACTGATACAGTTCGTCCAGATGACGGTTGAGTCGATTTGTTGCGAGTTTTGGGCTTTTAGATGACGTGTATACTAGAACGTCATCCGCATAGCATATCTGGTTTACTCTCCCGACCACAGGGTGGGGAATATCTGAGGTGTAGATATTAAATAAGATTGGGCCTAGAATGGAGCCCTGTTGTACGCCTGCAGCGGTGTTGAAAGTTCGCGATAGGTTTCCATTCACTCGAACTAACTTTCTTGTACTTCCTGGTGTGCGGGTACATATTTCACATTATGCTTGACAATCACTGCTACAATTGTCCTATCTTTATCAGCGTCATAGCTGAGCTTCACTATGAAACTATGTAACTATGGTTTACCAACAGAGACGATAAGTTGGGTTTTCCAATAACTTAACTTTATACAAAAGAACGATTATTTTGATAATATTTTTAGATAATAACCAAATATTGTTGAAGTGTGTATCTTCCCATAAAGAATGGTCAAACTATATTAACGATAACTGACCGCTACTGACATTTCTACCATTTTAAACGTCTTTATATCCTATTTTTCACTCACTCCTACTTACTATCTTTGTATTCATTATTTTTTTTAGATCTTTATCCTTCTTTTTTATTATTTTACTTACTGTTATTTACTATGTTTATAATCATAATTTATCTTTTTATAACTTTTCAGTCATATTCTTTTTCCTCGCCTGTTCCTCGTATCATTTTGAACCTTCTTGATTCTTGTCATATCTGTTCTCTCAATTATCTCAGATTTTAATTTCCCTTTCTTCTCTCTACTCCCACTTTTCTCTCCTCTATTCTATCTGTTACATCCTCACTTACTCAATCATTCCCATTATGCCTTGTGGCAACTCAACCTGTGGGGTTAGTGACGATAATGCTGACTTTGTCAACTGTAATGGCATCTGCGGCAAATCCTTTCACGCCTCCAGTGTGGGTCTTAATAAGCGAAACACACACTTTGTAAAGGAATTCCCTGACAATCTCCTTTTTTTTTTTGCGACGAATGTCGCAAGCTATTCCTAGCTAGTCCTAGCTATTAAATGCCTCAGCGACGCGAACGAGAGTTCTCACAACTCCAACCTCAAAGAAATCACGAAAAGGATCCTACATCTTGAGAGTAGTCTCAAGTGCATTGATGACGTTGGCTCCCTCCACCAAGCGTCTCTAACCGACATTAACACCCTCATTGGTGACAGCAATAAATTGGTCGTGGGCCAGTTGACCCATGCGATAAACGACACCCTCAACTCACTCACACAAGATCTGAACGACTCCATCCGCTTGAACCTCGACAGGTGCCTACAGTCGACTTCCAAACGGCCGCCCGTTCCGCATACTAACCCCCTTTATGAGAACATTCTCTCTAGACTTAACTGCCTTTCTGAAGGACTTGCCCTGCTGCGCTCCTCCTCTCTAAACCCCCCTACCGCCCCCGAACCCGACCCCCTACTCGACGTTATCCTACAAAAACTCGATACTATCCTTGGCGAGCTTGTGGTTTCCCGATCCACCCTAGGCCAGCTCGACAGCGCCCTCTCATCCTTACAACTTAAATTCACTAACCCACTCCCCTCACCGCGATGTGAGTTGTCTTTGTTTGAAGAACTCAATAACGCGACCGCATCCCCCTCCCTTCCTACCTCACCTCAGTCACCAGCACCCCCCCCCCCCCCCGTTTTCCGTGGCGGTACAGGATGTCTACTCGCCAATTGTTCACTTTGGTACTTCTTGGACCCGCGAAGAATGGATGGCCCGTATTAATAAACTTAACCACTCTAATACCCCAACAACCTCTTATCTGCTAAAGGGCGCCCCCAAATCCGCGAGCTCCGAATGGATTTCGGAATACTTTCGTAAAAAATTCAAGATATCCATAACAGAATGCATCCTGCTTCCTCCCCCGATTTGGGGTCAAGTTTCCGCGTCTCTCTTCCCTCCAGGTTCGACTGGATTTTCCACCCGAACAAAAATGGGTGCTGCAGGATTGGTAGGCTGTCGTTGAGAAACTGCAACCCCATCCCATCAACCAAACTCCACCCCCCCCCCCACCCCAATCTTTCAGTATACAGTCCCAACCGACACCCACCTGAACCGATCCCCAACACTATCCCGCCTGCACGCCCCCCCAAGGCTCTCCCCTTCCCAACAGCAAATCGTCCCCTACCAATACGCCCCCGACTCCCTCGCTTACCACGCCCACCCCGACCAAGTCAAGGGAGTGGCCGATCCAAGAAATATCCTGTGCCTAACCAGATCCTAGCTCCTCTCCCTAGCCCCAACCACGTCCGCCACCACCACTCTGTACCCCCCTCCTCGTCCGCCCGTAATATAACCCTCGTAAAAATAATAGCAAACCGGCTCGCTCCACACCACCCTCGGCCCAGGTCTCCAATTCCATCCCCCTTTTCGACCTCAAAACAGGCGCGATATATTCTAACTTCCATAGGTCACACATTCTTAATCCTCCCTCCTCCCATCACTCACCTACTGGTCCTAACACGAGGCCGCCTCTTGCCCCACTCCTTCTTGCACCTAGTCCTCGCTTACCACGCCCACCCCGACCCAGTCAAGGGATTGGCCGATCCAAGAAATATCCTGTGCCTAACCAGATCCTAGCTCCTCTCCCTAGCCCCAACCACGTCCGCCACCGCCACTCTGTACTCCCCTCCTCGTCCGTCCGTAATATAGCCCCCCGTAAAAATAATAGCAAACCTGCTCGCCCCACACCACCCTCGGTCCAGGTCTCCAATTCCATCCCCCTTTTCGACCTCAAAACAGGCGCGAAATATTCTAACTTCCATAGGTCACACATTCTTAATCCTCCCTCCTCCCATCACTCACCTACTGGTCCTAACACGAGGCCGCCTCTTGCCCCACTCCTTCCTGCACCTAGTCCTCGCCCCTGCCCCCCCCCCCCCCCCCCCGACCATTAATCGACCCAGTTTTACCACCATCTGTTAAACTCACTCAACAAACCATTAATTCTTCGGACAACCGGTATGCCCTGTCTAAATTTAGAAACAAAGTGATCTATGAGAATGTACGCCTCTATCTTGCTTTCCTCCACGATAAAGCCGACTCCGTCTGTTACGATGGTATTACGAAAACCAGCGTAATGGCCTCCATCCAGCAGGAAGGTCTACCTACTGACATCCCTAGCCTTCGTAGCCTATTCATCAACTTCCATAATAATCTCGATATGCCCCCAAATGAGGTGCTAAGTGTTCTCTCAGCATTTCGCCAGTATATTGACAACAAAATTACCTTTCCCAATAATCAATATTACTTTTGACCCTTTTCAGCCGCCCTTTGGTCCCTCTAATCATTTCAACACTCTCCCCATAACCGTCTACTATCAGAATGTTAGGGGTCTCCGCTCCAAAACACATTCGACTCTGGAAAAGGCACACTCCCTCCCCTTCGACATATACGCTCTGACGGAGACCAACCTTATCCCTAGTATCAGTAGTCTTGAACTATTCCCTCCTTCCTTCAATGTTGTTCGTGATGACGACGCTCATCGAGAAGGTCCCTACTCCCCATGCCGTGGAGTGCTGCTCGCCACTCATATCAGACTCACTTCATCTCTAATTGCCATCTCTTCTTCTCCGGATCTCGACTACGTCGCTATTAAAATTGACAAGCGCCCTAAGTCTCTATTTATTATCTGTTTTTATATTCCTCCCTCTCGACCTACCGCGTCATACGAACTCGCAATAGAAGCGGTAGATAACCTTACAGTGTTAAGCACCGCAATAGACGATATCGTCGTTCTTGGCTACTTTAACCTGCCCCACCTACAATGGACATCAGCTGACGAACTAGCCTTCTACGTCTCTAACCCCACTAGCTCTAATGAACGTATTTTTATTAACGGGCTCTCTGACTCAGGCCTCCATCAAATTAGCAATGTCCCAAATCATATGGCGAGACAGCTGGACCTCGTGTTCACAACCGACCCTCTCATGTCCTCAGTTGCCCCTAGCCCACACGCCCTCTCTACCATTGACAATTATCCCCCCCCCCCCCCCCCCCCACTGCTCTTATCCTTATATCTCGACCATGAAACCCAGCCCCCTCTACCTCCTGACTGCTTTTCTTACAATTTCCATAAGGCTAATTTCCGCCTCCTAAATGAACATCTTAGCAAAACAGAGTTTCGCTTTGATCATTTGGGTGTAGAAGAAGCCACGGCCACTCTCTATAAGGAGATTTACTATGCCGTCGCCTTATATGTCCCCTATTCTCGCCGCAGGTCATCGGTTTCTTCGCCGCCATGGTACAACCGCAATCTCCGCAATCTTCGGAACAAAAGGAATAACTTATGGAACATTTTCCTCAAAACGCGATCCATTGAAAACTACTCCAACTATCTCGGGGCCTTTTATAAATTTTCCGAACCCTACAACTCCCTCTATTCCAAATACCTTATTAAAACCCAATCCAATTTGATTAGCGATCCCAAATCCTTTCTCCACTTTATAAATTATAAACGTAAATCCGATGCCTATACTAACTCTCTCTCTTATGGCACGACTACGTCAAACGACAACCTAACTATTGCCAACCTGTTCGCATCGTTTTTCAATAAATCCTTCACGGACATCTCCTTCGAACCCAATCCGTCGTATTTCAATGACTTGCCCGAATTCTCCCTTGGTCCTTTCTCTCCTCAACTTATTCAGCGTCACGTAGTTGAGGAAAAACTAAACTTACTCAAAGACGAGTTCAACCCCGGACCTGATAGACTCCCGTCTGTATTTTTAAAGAACTGTTCCACTTCTCTTTCTCTCCCGATATCAAAGATTTTCAACCTATCTCTATCTCAAGGGACCTTCCCTAGTATATGGAAATCCTCCTATGTCACCCCCATACAAAAAAGGGACCTAAAAATGATATCAGCAACTACCGACCCATCGCCAAACTATCTCATATCCCCAAACTGTTCGAAGGGCTTTTTACAATGCGTTATCCTTTAGTTGTAAATCCATCATCTCACCCAACCAGCACGGTTTCCTTTCGGGTAGGTCGACCACAACCAATCTGATCGAGTTCTCATCCCATACTCTCCGTGCCTTAGAGAATGGCAACGAAGTTGATGTTATCACCTCTGATTTCAGCAAGGCATTTGACAAAATCTCCCATAATCGCATCCTTTTCAAGCTGTCCTCCCTAGGCTTCGAACCCCTATTGATCAAATGGTTATCTTCTTATCTGAAAGACCGATCCCACCGTGTCAAATTCAGATCCTCCCTTTCCGATCCTTTTTTCCCACCTCTGGGGTTCCGCAAGGAAGTCATCTAGGCCCCCACCTTTTTATCCTAACCATCAATGATGTCGACTCTGTTATTAAACACTCATCCATGTCCCTCTATGCGGACGACGCCAAACTCTACAAAACAATCATCTCTCCCCTCGACTCCTCACTCCTCCAACAGGACCTCGACAGCTTCTCAACCTGGTGCCGTAATAACTGCCTTGATCTCAATGTTGCCAAATGTCACTCCATTACATTCTCCCACAAACGTCCACCCCCACCTCCTCGCCCCTACTTCCTGCTTAACCAGCAGATCTCATACGTATCCTCAATACGTGACCTCGGAATCTTATTTGACAGGGAGCTCAGCTTCATCCCACATATCGACGATATCATTCTTAAGGCCAACTCCGCCCTAGGGTTTGTGAAACGCTGGTCTAAGGAATTCTCTAATCCTTACGTTTCCCGTTCCCTCTACATTGCCTTCGTCCGCCCCCTTCTTGAATACGCCAGTCAGGTCTGGTCTCCACATTGCTCGTCCCATATCCGCAGAATCGAGAGCGTGCAACGTCGGTTTCTGCGTTTTGCCCTCCGTGGACTGAACTGGGAGAATCCTCGGATTCTTCCCCCATACACAAGCCGGCTCCATTTGATCAACCTCAGTACACTTGAGGAACGCAGAACTCTTGCCGATATCCTCTTCATCCACCGTCTCCTCTCCGGCACAATCAATTGCCCTAGCTTGCTTTCCGCCATCGCACTCAACACCAACCCCCGCAACCCTCGTCTCTTCTATCTGCCCTCCCACCACACTTCCTTCGGCTGTAATGAACCAATTTCACGTATGCTTAAGCAGGCAAACTCTTACCCCACCTCCTTCGATTTCTACCTCACTTCTATTGCTCTCAAACGTCGTCTTCTGTCTTTCCCCTCGTGACCTTGCCCCACCCACTATCTACACTTTTACTACCCGTATACATTCCTATCACCCCGCCCCTTTATCCTACTACCCGGTCTTCGCCACCCCATCACGTGCACAGCCACCTTCCCACCTTTTTATCTTCTTACTTATTCGAAAGTAATTTTTGTAATCCTATTTCTTAAGTTAGTTCGTAAGTTTTTTTTACTTTTAATTTCTTTTTTTTTTTTCTCAAACGCTTGTACTAAGTGTAATAAACGAGGGCTCTCACTAAACTAAACTAAACTATGTTTAAAAAACATATCGTTCCAATAGGCAAACCCATTGTTTAAATTTAAAAACATACCGTCCTTATTGGGAAACCCTTTACTTGATGGAGGAAAAACAATTCAATCGAAATCGATTTAAATTCAATTCCTAAAATAATAAGTTTCTTATGCTCCACCTTGTATTAACTCGCATAAATATTTGTTTCTTTTTTGGAGCAATTCTGAAAATCGAATGTCCTGTTAGTATCCCACTAAAGTGGAGGAGATGAATAGATGGCGACACGAGCGTACACATGCCGTCTCTACAATCAGAACTGCAGAGTCGAAGTTCGTCTATAAGCAAGATCCCTCTTCAACAAGCGATAAATACTCCGAGTCGCATCCGTTCTATATCTCATTACTTACCCAATAATTATCAAAGCAAATCGGGTAGAGGTGGAAATGGGCTGTCATAGTAGGACGTGACCCTGGCCGACTAGGTTCCAATAATTCTGGACAAACGCATTCCAACGGCGCATATCGAATTGGATGCTTTCAGGCGGCATTGAAGTTATCATTGTTTTGTTTTAAATTGAGATTAAATGGAATATTGTAGACCGCAGAGAGCGCCAGGCCATTTTTCGCCTGCAGTCGGATCAATGTTTCGCCCATAAGCCCCCGAAATGAGAGGCCAACAAGGAAACGTGCCTCACCCGTGCTACGAACCAGGACTGCCCTCTGAATATGAAATGACCCAAACCGACACGAAATATTATGTGGTATTGGGATGCGAATAATTTATTAGTGATTTGTTTAGCGATTACGAGCCGAATAGGCGGAATAGATGAAATAATGGCGGTGCCGCGCAAACGGGCCACGAAGCAGAGGCGGACAGGCTTTGGTGAATTGCGTTTGAGAGG
The DNA here is from genome assembly GCA_963931805.1 of Microdon myrmicae. Lineage (NCBI taxonomy): Eukaryota > Metazoa > Arthropoda > Insecta > Diptera > Syrphidae > Microdon > Microdon myrmicae. Next base: position 257,648,171 of record OZ007497.1, on the reverse strand, counting down.
ATTGTGTTATTAAATTCGATGTAAATAATTATTTAAAATTTAAATTGGTTTTAATAATTATAAATGGTCCTGTGATACGTTAACCTGAGGGTCCGCTAAACATGACTCGGTGCAGGAAGTTGTGCATTTAGGTGATAAAATTTCGCGCTTCTGTTTTCGGGGTGACGTTGCAGTTCGTGAGGATTCTCACATTTCTGTGCGTCCATCTGGATTCAATCGAACGTGACTGCACCGGGGAGCTTACGTGGAAATCTAAACACCTGTGTGCCGGAGTGTTAAGCCGTTCCTGTTTGTTTGACTTCGTGTTTTCAATTCATACATTCTACGGAACGACTAGCTGTGCTTGTGCAGCGTTTAGTGCACGTGCTAGTCACCTCGTTGTTGGACGGACTACGTTGGAGATGGCACAATGCTTAGCTTAGTGGCTAATAAGGGTAATCAAATCAGACGCGGGCACATTAATTAGATGACGGCGAGCTAAGTAGGGTGGCGACGCCATTTAGCAAGGATATAGTGTATGTCTTTGCCGGTTCTCTCCTAGGAAAGGATGACAAAAGCCATTACGGGGACTAAATTGCCAGGAATTACCTAGGACATGAACTCTCAAGCAGCAGCAGTAGACGGCGATGTTATTGTCTGTTGGTTGGTGTTCCGCAAATGAATATTGGCGACATAATGGGTCTCTTAAATGATGCTTTCAACGGAGGACGTACGAAGCCAGTGACACCTCCGAGAGTTTAATGTGCAGCCTCAAGCGACGTTCCAACGTACAATATTTTTAGGCGAGGGATTTATGACACATATAAGAAAATGTTTCGGTTTAGGTCGTGCGATTTGACCGAGGTCAGATGTTTTAATCTCCAACGGCTTCCGGATTTGTCGCATCGTTTTGGGTAGGGAGGAATGATATTTGCATGGAAATCGACAGGGTAATACATTTGGATTAAAATGTGGGGATGATCCGCAAGATTTTCTTGTGGGTGATTATTTAAATCTTAATGTACATTTTTATTTCGGTCGTTTTATTTTTTTAGTTAAGTTGAACTGACATAAGAGAATGGAATTTGTTTTTTTCTTACCTTATCATCTAATAAAAATAATTTTTGCTTGACAATTTTAAAACTAGTGAACAATCACGTAAATTTAGTGCTCCTGATTAACATTTGTTATGTATGATATATCTGGCAGAACTTGTGCAAATAATTCAGTATGCATGGTAGTAACACGTGAGTTTAATTAGCGGTTGATTTATCAATCAGTTTGATAAAAGCCTTGTTAAACTCCTAAAAATGTAACGAATTGCAAAACCTATATTTAAATTTAAGGCATTTTTTATTTTTTGTAAAATGTGAAGCTGGACTGTTGAAATGTGTGTATGTTTTTTAAAACGCTTGTCAGAGGTTGACTGTTTTTTGCAATATTTAAAATATGCGCACTCAAAACGTATGTATACGCCACAATGTGGGCGAAAAAAGAGGGAGAGGATCACGAGAAAATGTATCGATACGAGGGTTGCCTTTTATATTTCGGGATTAAAGAACAAAAACAAATATTGATCATCGAAAATCACTTTATTGTTTTTCAAAATATTCCCCATGAAGATCTATACACTTTTGCATGCGTTTGAACCAATTGTCGAAGCACTTTTGCCACTCTGATTGAGGTATCTCCAACACATGCATTCTGAATGCAGCGACCGCTTCTTCAGGTGTCGAAAAACGTTGACCTCTCAGTTTGTTTTTTACGTACGGGAATAAAAAGAAGTCATTCGGTGCCAAGTCAGGACTATACGGCGGATGACCCATCAAATCGATGTTTTAGGTGCTCAAAAATACAGTTGTCGCAGCCGATGTGTGAGAGCTCGCATTGTCTTGGTGAGGAGTGATCCGTCTTCGGCGGTTGGTTTTCCTGATTTCTTGGAAGACAACTGCCAAACAAATGGTTGTGTACCACTCAGAATTGACTGTTCTGCGTTGTTCTAGTGGTACGGTTGCGACATGTCCAGTTTTTCCGGAAAAAACAGGCGACCATTTGCTTGGAAGTGCCTCGTGCGCGAACAACTTTTGTTGGATTTGGCTCATCTGGAAACACCCAGACAGTCGACTGCTGTTTACTTTCGGGCTCATACGCGTAAATCCACGATTCATCACCTGTCACGATGTCATAGACGTGTTTCGAAGCACCTCGACCGTATTTTTTGAGCATTTCTTTCGACCAATTGACACGAGCCTTTTTTTGGGCGATTGACAAATTGTGTGGGATCCAACGCGAACAAATTTTTTTGACAGTCAAATTTTTATGCAATATTGAATGTATGCTGGTCCCATTAACGCCTAAGGTTGTCTCAATCTCACGATAGGTCACATGACGATCTTCCAATATCAGTTCGCGCACAGCTTCAATGGATTTCGGAACAACAACTGATTTTGGACGACCGAGTGAACTACGACCACGATTGAATTCACCATACCATCGATAAACACTGGTCCTTGATGGAGCTTCATCGCCAAAAATTGAATTAAGTTCATCCATGCACTGTTGCTGAGTTAATCCACGCCGAAAGTTGTAAAAAATAATCGCACGAAAATGTTGACGATTTAATTCCATTTTTGGGCTGAGATGAATCTTTTAAGTTACTGTAAACAACACAAATAGCGCTCGTATTGTCAAAACGTTCTGAGTGCGTATAACCTCAAAAATGTCCAACTTTACGACTGAGCTGTCAATTGCCGGATTGCAACGCTAGGGTTGCCAAATCCCGAAACATAAGAGGCAACCCTCGTACCTATTGGTGTTTAATCATCATCATCATCGGCACTACAACCGGGAACCGGTCTTGGCCTTATTTAGCAAGTCCTGAGGCTTGTTAAATTTTCCAAAATGATTTGTTTTTTTTTCGGGCAAGGTCATTGATAATATTATATTTGTGGGTATCAGTGTTGGAGCCTGTGTTGGGATTGCCCCGCCTCTCCTTATTTGGGCGTACGACTGTTGAGGGGTAACAGGCATTGATCTTGTGCGATTTGTTCAGTTTTTCTTTTCTGAGTCACAACTTTCTACGTTATTTCTCCGTATTTAGGACAACCTCGGTAGTGAGCGGCGTGTCCCTCATTCGTTAAAAGGGTTTTGTCTTCTACCCTTTCTTTACCCAAAAGGCACTCCTCTGGATTATGATCCTGAGCGCATTTCACGCAATGATGCTGCATTTCACAGTTCGCGACTGAGTGCCCAACCCTTTGGCAAGGGACGCATTGAAGAATGTTTCTGTTTTTTTTTTTAGTTTGTCCCATGTTAAATATTGGTGGTCCAGAGAGACAAGTTATTTAACACGGCTAACGATTAGTACTGTCCCAAATTTCGTATCCAATGACTGACGCAGAGATTTCTGGAGATTTCTCAACTCTTATTAGTATTGAGGGATGTTGGTGAATGTCACAGTCGAAAGATAACTTGTTTATTAGGTGTCACCTGAAACATATTTAAGACTGTTACAATTTGGTTCGACTTGGCTGACGTGGTGCTACCCTAGTGTTTTGGGATGATAATGCAGAATGTGATTTGAGCCCACGATAGACGGTGTTACAACCGAAACAACGACGCTTTAATCCACGCCTAAGCTGCGACTCCTACGGTAATGCTTTGGGTTTCGGCGATGATGATTTTCTTTCTGCTTGTGCTGTGTTCTACGGTTACGATGGTGTAATTCGTTGGAATACGCCACAGTACTTAAGACATCTCAAGTAATTCATGTATAAACCTTTCCTATTATTGACAGTTGGCAATATTGCTTATGATATCTTACGATATTAGACAATTTTATAATAGCCTGTAGTGTAGGAAATGCGAAATAAGAGAAGACAGTGGTTAATGGAGCTGCCGTTCATTCCGAAGATTGTGACTTTTTAAATCCTATGGCATGTTTGGTTGCTATAGTAATTCTATTTAACAGGTTTCTTTGTGTGAAACAAACATCCACAAATCCACAAATTGTTCACTTAGCCACCTGACTGGTAACAGAAAACTCAACAAAAAAAAATTGCAAAATTTTCAGCTGGTCACCATTGCAGTCCGGGAACTTTTAAAACAAACTGCACGTAGTCGTGCATGAAGCGAGTCGTATCAGAAGGTAGTCCTGCATGAAGCGTTTCCTATCACCAGGTTTGGAAATAAAATAAAATATCTAAATGCTATAGTACTTTTATTTAACATTTTTCTTTGAATGAAACAAAATGTCTACAATATTGCTTTGCCATTTAATTGGTAACAGAAAACTCAACAATTTAGATGCTTAGAACTAAAACATTACGATACCTCTATCTTACCGGGGGATGCTTCCCTTGATACTCTCAGTTTTGTTTTCAACTGAAACAATTATAGTAATCAATATAACTACGAGAACTAACAACCTACGGCGCCTCCATCAATCCTACCCGGGCCGGGTTGTCTTGGAACTAACAGCCTTTTTTTTTAACTGAAACAGTTAACGTAATTACAGTAATATAACTAGTATTATCAACGTAACTAATGCATTTTCTAGGACAAAAATTAAGTTATCAGAATGTTTACTTAATGCACAATTCACCTGCGATGTGCAGAGAAAATAAAGGGCTGTAGAGTGTATGGACAACTTCGGCCCCATACTCTGTGTCCTAATGAAATATGCCATATACCACCTAGAAGTAAGATAAACTCCTAAACGACAATTACCTATGTACTAATAAGTTAACCTTTTCTTAGTATAATATAATATCTAAACATCTTTTTCTACGTGTATAGGTTAAGACTAATTTTTGGTCTTTATTCTGGTTTCTCAACGTATAACGCTTGTGTGCGATCATCAACGGAACAATTAATAAATTTAACTAAACGATAAGCTCGAGGAAACCCTGGTTCCTTTGACCTACAACCTAAGACTAAGACTTGCTCTCGCAATATCTAAACTTATTGCAATACAACAGTTTCATGACGACTTAACCGATTGATAAACCGTCAGTGTTGGGCAGGTGCGGCTGTAACTTGCAGATGTGTCGTTGGCCAAAAAGGATACAACTACGCCAACCTGTAATTACTCAACTTGTGCATCTAATTTTGGGATGAAACTTAGTATCGTTACAATGGTAACGAGTCTATGCGCTCGTTGGTGGGGTGCATGAGCGCTTCGTTGGCCGCATCCGACGAAATGAGAGTGATTAACTAATGAGTCTCTCTGCTGTTGGGTACATTGAGCACCTTGCAGTGTTTCTGTGTTGTCTTTTTTCGACGGATAATCTCTAAGAAGTGTCTTGAAAAATATTAGATTTTAATTGTAACTACTCTACTGTTAAGTTTTTGTGTTTGAAAAAGACTTTTGTTCGCCTAGTCCTGATATGAATTGCGCTCAAAAGAATTGGCCTAAGTTTCGAGATTGCTTTACCTAAGATTTGTGTATCGGGTTTTATAAGAATTACTGTTTGTTATGCCACTCTCTTGTTAGCCACGTTAAAGGTGCGTTTCATGGTAAAATTGACTCTGCAAGGCAAGGTGTATTCAAGGGACTTCAGTCTATCTGGATCGGTAACGTGCGGAGGTCAATGTTATGGTCGCTAAGGATGCCATTAGCCAGTCTCCTTTCAATTGATTGGCCGAGTTGCCATCACCGTCCCTACAAGTGCTTGCGTGCCGTGTATATTCTTCGCAGTAAAGCTGAAAAGTGAATAGCAAAGTGTATTCAGATCCCAGGTATACAGTCAAGTCCAATGGGTAGACTTACTTTGGTTAGACTATTCGCATACTTGTCTACTAGTTCTCTTGTGAATTTGGCTGCTTCGTTACCGCACACTTTCCGGGCCGCATCTTCAGAGCAATCGACCAATTCGTTAATTGAGCTGCAAAATATATGTTTAGATACTTATACAAGTGGTCGTAGATCGTTTGTGGAACTTACCAGCAAATGGTCTTGATATTCTCATTCAGCGTTATGTTCTCGTGATTCTCCTGGTTCTTGTTGGGCTTCATAAAGACCATAGTCTCCTTATATTTACTCGAGCACACCTCGAATTCTCGTTTGGCCATTTCTGAGCAGGGCGCATGTTTAAGGTATTCTGTCGAATAGAAACGGGAGAGGGCCAGACGGCAAAAAAAAAAAAAAATAGCTCCGAATTAATTACACAATCAATGTCTATTAGAGAAGGGATGCTTACCATCCTGGAATTCACCCTTGTTGCATAAATCCCGAATGAATTGATTAGTGCCATGGTATAATTTATTAAATTGATTCCTCTGCTGCAGGTCCATGCATCGCCTGGTATAGCTTTGAATGCACCGCACACCCTTACGCAGTTCACTGTAACAAACAGAGAAGGGTGATTATTAGGGACTGTGGGCTGAGGGTTGAAAGCTGATGATTGTCAGTCTACGGACTACGGTCTACGAAGGTGCCAATGGAACTGAGTACTCAATAGCTCCGTCTTTTCCTCATTCGAATTGATAGATCGATAGGAATTTACTATCCTAATTACATTATTTGCCCTATAACGATGCCTGACGCTGCAATTTATCATGCATGACACTCATTCGTTCGGGTCTGGGGTAAGTGTGAAAACCGTCTATGTGAGGACATTCTATCCATCGAAATTTGCATTTTACAGAAAGGACAATGAGTGATGTTCGCCTATTCCATGGAATTGCGGACCTTAACGAGGACGTCATCGTGTTAGATTAGCACTTCAAATGATCCATTTCAACAACCTGTCGTGTTGTAATAGCTATCGCCTCTGGAACGTGTGGATTCTATTTTTCTATCGTCTTCTGGATGGGTGCATTTTAATTCGTGACAACCCACCGAAGTGCACACACTTCTCTGCAGGGAACAAAGAATGGATGGGCCGGGGACACATAAAAGCTAATATAGAGTCCATTATAACGATCCGATAAGGAGACACATTTATGTGATGAGCGTGGGCGTGTGGGCGTGTGAGTTCAATTGCGGTCATAAGCTTGTATCAAAAAGCCTTTAAGTAGGGGGGAACTATAATTTCTAGTGGAAGGATCGCAATTCGTAATGCCCATCTGGTAAGTCGAATTGGGCCATTTATTGGCTTAAGAGTGTTATTTATCATTGTTTTCTAGCTTGGTTAGCTGAATTCTTTTTATGACACCATCTTCCGTAAACATATGTTTAAATAAAATGCTATGAGTGCACATAATATTATGTGGGTGCAATATTGGGCTCGTGAAGCGGGCAGCAATATAGGAAGAGGATTACCCAAGGATATGGGCTTCCCTTACCCTCCTGCAAGATGTACAATGAAAGTAGTCACAATATACAGAAGGATACAATGCGGTTCATGGATTCAAATAAATGCAAATTGCAGGATCGATCTAAAATTACATTGATATTTAAATAAGTGTTGAAAAGGAGGATTAAATGGCGAAGAGAAATGTTCTCACTTCAAGTAAAATATAAAAAACGTCTCCAAACATATTGATAGAAATAAACATTTATTTACAATTCATGCAGCGCTATATTATATCCGTAGTTTCTCACTTGTGCAAACGCAAGTAGTTTGGGATCGTGAGATACACAGCCCAAAGCAATATGTGTCTCGACGGTCAATCGGGGATCGCATGTAAACATTTCTAAAATCTTGTGTAAACGACGCATTGTGACGCATGCGTATATGGTAAAAGGATTTTAGATTGTATCGCAGAATTCGTGCCCTGACTGGAATGGGTCATAATCCAACAAATCCGACGAAGAGGAAGAGAAGGAACGGTGTGTTTCTTAATATTAAATCGTCATCTTCAACAGAGTTAAAGTCGCAACAAAGAGTAAACTAAAGCTGTCGTGCTTTTAGTACCAGGTTAAAGTTACGACTGCTTAACGCGTTTGCGAGTTAGTCAGACTGTTTGTGTTGTGGCTTAGATATAATCAAGGAGTGCAGAACTATAATATTGTGACGCATATGACAATCAGTACTAGAATATTCTAGAAAGTCCAAAACAAAGTACTAGAATATTCTAGAATGTACTTTAAAACTGGAGACTATGAACAGTAGAAAATTCGAGGTTATGGAACGGACGGAAACGAAACGCCGAATCAGAATGAGAAAACGGTATAAATACGTCGCACGCAGATCGAAGAAGCAATAAGTATGAAGTAGGAAGTAAAAGTATGAAGTAGGAAGTAAAAGTAAGAAGTAAGAAGTAAGCAGAGTCAAAGACGCAATAAGTAAGCGATAAGTCAAGAAATCGTAGTGTATAGAAAAATTAAGGGTTGTTATTAACGGAAAAATAAAGTGTTAATACAAAATCGATTTAACGGCTCTTATTTGTGTCAGAAGTGGGATTAATTATTGGTGAAGTAAATAAGTCTGTGAAAGTGTGTTGTGACTACAGGTATTCCCCGATTTACGACCGAGATAGGTTCCTGGTCATCGGTCGTAAGTCGATTAAGTCGCAACTCGAATTTCATATAAAAAAAATTTCGACTTAGCTAATGTAATGCATTAGGAAACCATCAGGAAAACACCGACTCGGCAAAAAGAAGACGTAGGGAAAAACGGAAAAAGCGGGATATACGCGTCGGGACGTGGAATGTTCGAACGTTATATAAACCAGGCGCGATACAGACGGTCGTAGAAAACGCGAAACAATATAAAATGGACATCGTCGCGCTCCAGGAAGTTCGACTCCCACATCAAGTAATCGAAACCAACGGGTTTACACTGGTGTGTGGAGGTACCGATACACATAACCTCGGAACTGGCTTCATCATAAGCAAGAAGATTACGCCCCATGTAAAAGATGTGCAATTCATTAATGACCGAATGTCTGTGCTAAAAATACAGGGCCGATGGTACAATTATGTATTTATAAACGTACACGCCCCAACAGAATCTGCGGACGAAGAAACGAAGGACACGTTCTACGAGACCCTAGAGGATGTATTTCATGGGATCTCATCATTCGATGTTAAAATCCTCCTCGGGGACCTCAATGCGAAAATTGGAAAGGAAGATATCTTCCAACCAACTATAGGTAAAGAAAGCCTACACGACGTGTCAAATGATAATGGAATTCGAATTATCACGTTCGCAGCGTCAAAAGATCTGTTAGTAAAAAGCACGATGTTCAAGCACAAGGAAATTCATAAAGCCACATGGATATCACCCGACGGCGTAACGCGTAACCAAATAGACCACTTCCTCATAGACAAAAGACACCACTCGAATATCCTAGACGTAAGAGCATATAGAGGAGCAGATTGCGACTCCGATCATCTTCTAGTGATTGGCAAAATCAGGAGTCGCCTCGCAGCAATCCCACATGGGCAGTCACGGGAGACAAGCAAAAAGTTCGACACTGATAAACTGAAAGACCTACGCAAAAGGGCTGAATATCAAGACGAACTAACGAATAGATTTAGCATTCTAGAGAATGTGAGCAGTGAGGGAGAGGAAGCTAATAGTGTGAACACTAAATGGACATCGATCAGAGACACAATCAAACTAACAGCCCAAAAGGTATTAGGATTTAAGAAAACAATTAAGTCCAAACCTTGGTTTGACGATGAGTGCAGGGCGAAGATCGAAGAACGTAAACGCCTCAGAGTGATCCACTTAGAAAGATATGATGAAGTCAACGCAGAAAGATACGCGACAATTCGGAGAGAGACAATGAGGCTCTTCAAACGCAAAAAACGCGAATGGGAGAAGACTAGGATCGAAAAAATCCTAGAAAATTCTACGGCAAAGAACATCAGGGGTATGTATGTCGGCATAAATTCAATTAGAAATGGCTACCGAGGAAGAGCCAAAATAATTCGAGACGCAAACGGCTGTCTGGTCACAGAAACAAACAATGTCGTGACAAGATGGAAGCAGTACTTTGAAAACCTGCTTAATGTACGCACCCATCAACCACAGATAAATGTACCAAGCGTACATACAGCTGAGCCTCAGATCCCAGAGCCGTCTCTTAACGAAGTTGTAGACGCAATAAATCGATTGAAAATCAACAAGGCTCCCGGAGTCGACTGCATACCGGCAGAGCTTGTGAAGCATGGAGGAGAGGCAACCGCTCGAAAGATCCACCAGCTCATCCAAACAATATGGGATAAGGAAGTCACTCCGGAAGAATGGAAAACCTCAATAGTCATCCCCATTTTCAAAAAAGGCGACAGATCTGACTGTGAAAACTACAGAGGAATATCATTGCTCCCAACCGCATACAAAATATTAACAAATGTCATTCTGGCGAGAATCACACCTTACGCAGAAGAGATACTGGGAGACTACCAATGTGGATTCCGTAGGAACCGGTCAACAAGCGACCAAATGTTCACAATAAGACAACTGCTGGAAAAGAAGTGGGAATACGGAGAGACGGTTCACCAACTGTTCGTTGACTTCAAAAAAGCCTACGACTCAGTCGCAAGGCAGAGACTCTACCATATTCTAGTTGAGCTGGGAGTCCCAAAAAAATATGCCGCGCTCATTCAAATTTGCATGAACGAAAACAAAGGGCGAGTTAGAATAGAAAACCACCTCTCAGAACCATTTGAAATCCGGGATGGACTAAAGCAGGGAGATGGTCTATCACCGTGTCTCTTTAACCTTGTGCTCGAGTATGTCATCAGAAAGGTACAAGACGACAACATGGCCGGATCATCCCTGAACAGGGTCACACAAGTGCTCGCATATGCGGATGACATCGCCGTTCTGGGCGATAATCTAGAGACTGTTAGTAAAAACTGTGAAATCATCATGCAAGCGGCAGAAGAGGTGGGCCTAGAAATAAATGAAGACAAAACAAAATACATGATTACGGCCAGAGCAGGTGGGTCTCAGAGAACACATATAAACGTCAGAGGTAAGATCTTTGAAAAAGTTAAAGAATTTAAATATCTGGGAACGATACTGACGGCCAGTAACGAAATGTCGAAGGAAATTAACAAGAGACTGCATTCCGGCAACGCGAGTTGGCACGCAGTCAGTAAACTGCTGAAATCCAGACTGCTATCACGTAACATAAAGCTCCGTGTCTATAGAACCATAATCATGCCAATTGTTCTATATGGATGCGAAACATGGGCTCTCACAAAACGGGAAGAAAACAAATTCCGTCTATTCGAGAATAAAGTTTTGAGAGGCATCTTTGGAGGTAAATATGACGAGGAGGCAGGACAATGGAGGAGACTCCATAACCACGAATTGGAAGAACTATATCGCAAACCTACAATAGTGAGAGTAATCAAGTCGCGAAGATGAAGATGGGCCGGACACGTGGCGCGAATGGGGAACGATAGGACCGTGCATAGAATTCTTGACGGTAGACCAACGGGAAAGAGACCGGTAGGACGGCCGCGACGGAGATGGGAGGACAATGTTAGGTTTGACCTTGAGGAGATCGGATCGAATGGTCAAGCGTGGAAGGAGAGTGCCCAGGACAGGGAAGGATGGCGAAGCCGAGTCGGTGAGGTCATGAACTTCCGGGTTCCTACAGGCCAATAAATAATAATAATAATGTAATGCATTATTTGTACTGAAATATGTATGTAAATCGAATTTTTTTATTTTGTTTTTTTTTTTTAATTTTTCTCATATATTTTAGGGATTCCCCGCAACTACATATTTGTCTTCTTTAAGTATTTTCTATGAAAAAAATTGGAAAAAAAATGGTCGTAAGTGCGAATAGTCGTAAGTCGAACGGTCGTAAGTCAGGGACTACCTGTATGTCAGATCGACATTTGGAGGATCTTCGCGTTCCTGAGTTGAAGAAGGAACTTGAGGACTGGAATCTGTATAGCAGAGGACAGAAGCAAATTCTTCGACAGCGTCTGCAAGCAGCAATGATGTAGACACCTATGTTTTTACGATTGGGCCAGACTGTCCGGATGGAGAAGAAAGAGAGAGTCAAGATGGTGCCAATGTAACGGAGAAGAGTTCGCCACAGTTGGACATTTCGGAGATGCTCAGGATGATGATGACAAAATTGGACGCCCAAGTTACAGACATTAATACAAAACTGGACGCGCAAGCTACAGATATTAATACAAAATTGGACACGCAAGCTACAGATATCAATTCAAAGTTCGACGCCCAAAATTCAAAATTGGACGCGCAAGCTGCAGATGTTAATGTAAAGTTGGATGCCCAAATGCAGTGGATAAAATGTAATTTTCAACACATTAAGGAAGAAATTCAGTCAAAAATTCGGAACGAAGTAGAAAATCTGGACCAAAAAGTCACCGATAAAATAACGCGAATAGAAAAGAGACTTGAGTGTGTTGAGAGAAATAAGACATCGCCTAGCAATCAACATGACTACAAAGATACAACGATGCAACCACCAACCCTTCTCCGTATTTATACGTCAGTTTGACGTCGCGGCCAATTATAATAAGTGGTCGGATGACCAAAAGTCAACATCACTAATCTTGTCACTCCGCGGGGCGGCTGCAGAATTGCTACAAACCATACCAGCAGAGAAACAAACAGATTTCCAAGAGGTAAGAGACGGCCTTGAAGCTAGGTATGGAGACAACCACATCCAGCAGGTCTGTGGGGTTTAAGTAGGTGCCGGACACGATACGGATTCACTTAAATCCCCAACTCTTATCCAGTCGAAGTAGTACGAAAAATAAAAAATGTACTGTGGTAGTTTAACTGGTGAATGTTTTTTTCTATTCTCACTTTTTAATAAGTTAAGGAATGACCGAAGAAAGATTATAGCTTATAGATTATAGATCGTACCGACACGCTTGATTTTTAATTTTGTGTGTCCACACACCACTGGGGATAAAATCTGACTCCTTGGGCGAATAAAATCTGACTCCTCGATCAACCTAAATGTTTATTCGTGCGGAAATCTCTATTCGAGATTGCACACATACAGAGAAAGGGCCTGTACATAAAAGAGGACAGTATTTCAAATATAGCCTGAAGTCGAATAAAGAAAAAGTTGCTATGTTTGAACTAGCGATTGTTGATGCAGAAATAGTTTTCTGAGTATTATGTCAACAGAAACGCTATTTCGGGGCAGTATTAAGTGAGACGCGATCGTGTATCCATGGCTACTAATAAAGTCTATTTACGTCCCTCCAATGCGTGTATCTCTGAACTAAATAAGTACTAAATTAAAAGCTGAATAAAAATTCATTGACTCTAAGAGATATTGTGTAAATAGTAACTGTTTGTTTATAACTCTACGTAGTCCGCGTGCAAACCAATAACTTTGTCGTAGGAGACAGAACAACAAAAGGCAGAAGTGAACTAGAAGGCAGCTTTATTAATAGACGTGTTGAAGGACAATTATTGACCGATGGTGTTTATTCGGTGAATGTTGATTGTGGACGATGATTGTAACGAGCCCGTTGAAGGTTGATTGCAGACTGACTAATTGGCATAACTGCCAATTCAAAAAGCGACAATGAATGGCCAGTTGGTGCCAGCTGCTGCGCAACTGGTATACATGCGAATGTACTAGATTTCTCCAGTACATTCCAGCACATTTAATTGCGAATCCGCAACATTCCGCCCGCCTTCGCCAATCATTGGCGAATCATTTTGTTCCAGGGGACGGTGGCTAGGGGCCGGGAGTGTGCGGTCTGCTGGTGGCGGTTGGTCTTGGTCGGCTGTCCACTTTCACGTGGCTGATCGGTTGAGAGGGGGCCGCCTGCCCTGAGGAGCGCTGGAGGCGAGGGTCTGGGATGGCCCGTATGATCGATGGCGACAGGAACCTCTTTCCCATCGCTGATGTCCGTTGCCTTTTGTGGTCGCGGGACCGGCCAGTTGATCTGGGTTAGAGTTGTAAGGTCGCAACCCACGATCAATGACCACGTGATGACTGGTGATGGGTCTAGCTATGTCGAGACCGGTGGTGGTGTCATGTACTGCGCACGTTGGCGCCCGTCTGGGGTGAGTGGCCGGCGGAATGCGACCGTTGGGGGTGTGTGCTGTAACGTGGAGTCGGGTGCGGTGTCTACCCTGGCACTGTCCGCGTGTCCTTTCGTAGTGGCAGTCACGGGCCAAGTTCCTCCCGGGTTCGTCGGAATGGAGCCTCTGTGGATGCACAGAGGGGCGTGCTTTCTTGGTGGAGTTCGAGAGACCGCTGGTTGCTGGGGAGCGCCGGCCACCAAGCGGGGCATTGCGCGCTCCTGGTCCTGTTGTGGTGGCTACAGGTGGTAGCGGTTGGCCTGGGTAGCTTTGGACCTGGGCATGAGCTTGACTACGTGGTGTCCTGGGTGTGGTGGGATGCCTTGAAGTGTTCGAGTGGGTAAGCTCCTGGTTCCTCGATTGCCCCTTGCCCCCGCAAGGGTTCAGCGGGCGGGGGGTATGTCTTGTAGTTGGGTCGCGCAAGTGGTCGGTGGCTGGTAGTTGAATGGGCTTCGTATGTGGCCACTGGGGCCGATGCCGGCGAGACGTCCTTTGGGTTCTCTGATGGAAGCCGCGGCCGTCAGTCGGAAGGTCGACCAGTTCCTCTGGGTCGGGGTTGTAAATTCGCAACCCACGAGGAATGGCCATATGATGGCTGGTGACAGGCCTTGTCACCTTTGCGCTGGATGATGTGATGGGTGCTGAGCCTGTTAGCACCCATCCCAGTTCAGTGGCCTGCGCGACGAGGCCGGAAGGTTGGTCCTTCCGTATGCCTTCGAGGATGATGTTGGGGTATATGTCTCCCCCAAGGATGATGTCCACCTTCTCGGCGGAGGCGATGTTTAGATCTGCAAGTTCCAGATCCGCCACGAACGAGAGATCCCTTGTCGTTGATTGTGGTGGTGGTGTATACACTGAGAGCCCTGACAGGATGAAGGGCCTTAATGTCCATTGGCTCGAGCCGTGGAGGCGAGGAGTGATGCTGATGGCGGCCTGAGTCCTGGTGGCAAGGCCACGAGTGTCGCCAACACTGTAGGTGGGGGCGGGTGATGCTTGGCATCGGAGGTGCAACCTTCGGGCGAGTGATGTTGAAATGAAGGTGCAGGGGTCCAGCAGAGCACGGACTTCAATCCTCTGTTCGGTTTCCGACGTCACGATGACTCTGGCTGTTGGCAGCAACGCGGAATGCTGTGAAGGGGTGCTGATTGTATGTGCGCAGACCCCTTCCAGACGGTCGATCCGGGGGGCGGATCCTTTGGCTCGTTGCGGCGGTAGACCGGACATGCAGCAGGGTGTGATGTCTCCGCTGGCATCGACGGCACGTCTTGTTGGAGTGGCAGTCACGCAGGCGGTGGCGACCCAAGCAGTTGGTGCACAGGTTTCTTTTGTGTGCGAAGGACTTCCGACGGCCAGGTGTGAGTGATCGAAAGCCCTCGCAAGCGTAGATCGTGTGTGCGGCCCTGCAGAATGTGCAAGCGCCCTGTTGCTTTACGGGTGTCGGCGGTGTTTTGTGCATCGGGACACTGGGCTGGTTAGTCATCGGGCCGGCTACTGTTACTGGAACAGTCGAATTCGTGGAAGGCATTGGCGTTGGTTCTGCTACGGATCCTAAGTGCGCCGTGCCCACTGCTTTCTCTGGAGTCCGTGTGAAGGTAGCCAGTTCCTCTGGGTCGGAGTTGTAAGTTCGCAACCCACGAGGAACGGCCATGTCATGTTGTGCCTCACAATGCGTGCGCGGCATCGTCTTCTGTGAGGGCTTCGGCACTGGGTCGATCATGGGGACCTTGGGTAGGTTGGGCTTTGGGCAGACGGCACTTTGGTCGGCGGCCTGCTGGTTCACTGTTCTGGGGTGCGGTTCCTTTTCCGCTGGCTTAATGTCGACCGCTGGCAGCTGCACTGGGGGCAGCTCGCTAGGGTGGAGGCGATTGGTGCTGTTGGCCATGGTTGGGGAGGCTGACTTGAGCGTGTACTGAGCCCCGAGGACCTTCGTCTGTTCCTCCAGGTATATTTCTTCGGTTTCGCCGAAACAATCCTCCGCGAAGTATGCGTGTTGTAGATGGTCCGGTGTCGCCGTGACGAAGATGTCGTGGTGCCGCTTGGAGAAGGCTTCCCATTCGGCGCGGAGTGCATGTTTGGTTGCCTCGATTGCTGTCGGACTTGGTTGTCCCTTTTCCTGTATGTTGAGGAAAGTGCCAGAGATGGTGGCCTGTGCCGCGAACTGATCGGCGATGAGATCCTCAATCGTGGTCATTTGTTGTATTGGAGCAACTGTCAAAGACACGTTGGTTTGAACTATCGTTGTAGGAAGTTCGTCACCCTGCTTTCGTTTTGCACCAACAGCGGTTTCCATTGAATTTTTCTCCAACAAATCACCTAGCGTTTGATTTGCAATGATCATCTGGCGGCCGCTGTCCTCCGATCCACGACTTAAGGAATCCTTGGAACTGTCATCTTCTTTTATGCATGTCCTTACATTTGTACTCGACTCAGGTTGGTGATGAACAGATGTATGATCTCTGCCGACCGAGGAATGGCGTTTGGTGTTCCGCCGATTGAGAAATGTCATCGGGGAACCGTTGTCAAAGTTGTCGCCGTCGCCACCGCCACCACTGCCGTTACCATTGTCGGCTCCGTTGCGCATCGCGTGAAAGCAGGTATGATCTCTTCCGAGCGAGGAATGTCGTCGGTCGAGATCTTTGGTGTTTCGCCGGCCGAGGAATGTCGTCGGGGAACCGTTGTCCCTACGGGGGGAATTTTCCGGGTGCATCATCCGTGATGGCAATCCGGGTGGAGGGCCGAGCGGCATATGAACTCCTAATTGCGGAGGCAAGCCGCCAAGGCAGGGACGAACCGGGGTTGGGCCGGACGGCATTCGCATGTCAAGTCCCGGCGAGTTTCCAGGCGCCGTAGAGGTGGTCGGAACATCATTGGCGGCGAACGACTTGCTGGCGGGGAGATGGCCGGTGCACCAGTCCGAGGAGCACCGTTACCAGGTTTCGACGTCGAATCACTTTCCCCGTCACCGGTTTCACTCGATGTCTCACTTTCTTCCTGCTTGTCACTCTCACTGTGGTTAGGCTCAGGGTCTTGTTCCTTTCCCCGTTTCCTTTGAACACTCTTCGTTCCTTTCAGGGATTCACCAGCATTTTGTCCGCATATCGCCAGCATTCGCTGCTGCACTGGGCGCAGCTTTGGTAGATCGGCTTCTACCATTGCCTGTGGTTTCCTTTCACATATTTTTGTTGCCAAGTTCTTTTGACTCAATCCTTTCCCTTGACGTCCCTGTTGAATGATCTTGCCGACTTCTAAAGGTATTTTCTCATGTTTAGGTTCATCAGTTTCCCTGTCCAATTTAGCCGTGTTTTTAGTGTTGATGTGCTGCTTATTAGTACCGGCACCAAATTTCTGTTGAGTATCCGCTTGAACGCCCTGACGACGTGCCTGATTAATAGTACTTTTTGTTTTGAGGGCAGGTGGTTTCGGAGCCCGTTTACGTAAAACCGTAACTGTGTCCCAATCAGACATCTTGTGTTTGTTTCACAGACGATTGGAGTTTAGGAATACCTTCAGATCCTACAGGTATTATGATTTTATGAGTGTTGCAGCTTCAGCTCCTTGATTTGTGTCGAGTCAGATTGCAGTGTCTATGTGCCGCGAACTGGGCGGCGATGATGCTAATCCAATGAAGCACTGGATCCGTTTCGAAGGACCAGGAAATGTTTGTTTATAACTCTACGTAGTCCGCGTGCAAACCAATAACTTTGTCGTAGGAGACAGAACAAGAAAAAGGCAGAAGTGAACTAGAAGGCAGCTTTATTAATAGACGTGTTGAAGGACAATTATTGACCGATGGTGTTTATTCGGTGAATGTTGATTGTGGACGATGATTGTAACGAGCCCGTTGAAGGTTGATTGCAGACTGACTAATTGGCATAACTACCAATTCAAAAAGCGACGCTATGGCATCATCGTGGTGACAATGATGGCCAGTTGGTGCCAGCTGCTGCGCAACTGGTATACATGCGAATGTACTAGATTTCTCCAGTACATTCCAGCACATTTAATTGCGAATCCGCAACAGTAACTCTCTAATTTATGTACGGCTTGTTTGCATATTAAACGAAACCCACTCCGCCGACGACGTCAATACAAATACCCGACACAGAAGATGGATATCAAATTAGCATAAAGTTGCACAAATCAAAACTGTATTCATATAATTAATCCAATTCATAAACAAGACCGAAGCCACGAAATAGAAAAACAGTGACCTGACGTGTGTGACAATTAAAACGAAGTGCAACAACAACAAACAAACAAAACAAATGCTAAAAGAGAAAAAAAAATCGTGCTCACAAAATCACTTCAGCGAGGTGCAAAAACAACGTCAGACAATTAAATTATATTACCTCAGTCGTAAAAGTGAAAATTAAAGTACACGATATATTGCTAGTTAAGCAAAGAGTTTTCAAAGCATCATTCGGCGCGAGTGCAAGATTACTGACTCTTAGCCGACGATACCCGAGTTCGAGTCGGCGTACGGAAGAAAACGACTTCGTGGTTCGTATTGCGGTCGCCTTTGTTTTTTTTAAATGAAAACAAACTGGAAAGAACCAGCATGAACACGGAGGAAGACAAAAACGTGACTGTTGCGGATTGGCAATTAAATGTGCTGCAATGTATTGGAGAAATCTAGTACATTCGCATGTATACCAGTTGCGCAGCAGCTGGCACCAACTGGCCATCATTGTCACCACGATGATGTCATAGCGTCGCTTTTTGAATTGGCAGTTATGCCAATTAGTCAGTCTGCAATCAACCTTCAACGGGCTCGCTACAATCATTGTCTACAATCAACATTCACCGAATAAACACCATCGGTCAATAATTGTCCTTCAACACGTCTATTAATAAAGCTGCCTTCTAGTTCACTTCTGCCTTTTTCTTGTTCTGTCTCCTACGACAAAGTTATTGGTTTGCACGCGGACTACGTAGAGTTATCAACAAAGAGTGACAAACAAACGAAAAGGTACACATCGAAAATCTCCATTGTGACGCGAAGTAAAACCGCGAAATTAACAATGGAGAAAAAAGGTCAGCAAATGGAGGAGGACAGAGAGCGCCCCTCTCCCTACAATTTTAATATGTATGGGGCAAACAATTCGTTCGCTTCTCTTGCATCCTCAGAGTCTGAGGATGAAGAAGAGGAAATTACTGAATTGGAGGCGAAACTTGCGATGGCAAGAGCCCGTCTAGAAGAGAGACGCCGAAAGAAAAAAATAGCGGCACTCGAAAAAGAAAAAGACACCGAACAACAACAAAAGCCGAAGCCAAAAGTCGGCCAACAGCAACAGCAACATCAACAGCAACAATCAACACAAAATC
Organism: Microdon myrmicae; assembly: GCA_963931805.1. NCBI lineage: Eukaryota > Metazoa > Arthropoda > Insecta > Diptera > Syrphidae > Microdon > Microdon myrmicae. The sequence goes on along the minus strand of OZ007497.1, from coordinate 257,628,930 downwards.
GACCACAGCAAGCAACAAAACAGCGGCAAAGCAAGAATAACAACCAAAAAATAAAGATGCCACCAATCAACACTATAGATATTGAGTGTAAGGAATTGGTAAGTCTTTGTAAGCTAGCTATAGGATACAATTTTGTAGTTAAAAGACTGGCTGGTAATAGGCATGCCATTCAAACCTATCCGGTGGCAGACCACGATAAAATTAAAGAGGTCTTAAAAAGGGCCACCGCGGAATTCTACTCGTTCACGCCGAAGCAAACAAAGAGGGTAACGGTTCTATTAAAGGGTGTCGACCCTGAGGTGGAACCGGAGGCTCTGCTCGAGATGCTTCAAAAGTTCAGGCACGACGATCTCGAGTTTATCTCCGTAAAACCGTTCACCACAACCAAGGCAAGAAGGGAAAACCGCAAGCTACCCTTCTTTTTGGTTCAACTAACGCCCAGCAGCAGAATTGGTGGTCTAAGAAAGATTACAGTCTTGGATCATCAAAGTGTCACATGGGACAAGTTAAAAAAAGGCAGAGACATCCTGCAATGTGTCCGCTGCCAAAGGTTGGGTCACGCGGCGGCGAACTGTGAAATGCAGCACCGTTGCGTAAAATGCGGAAAAGACCATAAGGCAGAAGAATGCCCTCTGGGAAAAGAAAGGGTAGAAGACAAAGGCCTTATAAAGTGCGCAGTGTGCCGGAATGAGGGACACCCCGCTAATTATCGAGGATGTCCTAAATTCCGAGAAATAATGGCAAGAAGTGTGACCCGGCAAAAAAACACAGAGCCAGCTCGTACTACAACAATGCCCGTAACATCGCAGTGGTCGTACGCACAAGTTGCGTCGGGTGGGAGACCATCAAACCAGGCTACAACATTGGTAGCCACAAATACTCCCACACAGACTGAAACAACATCGCAAGCAGATGTGGTCACGGTTCTGCTTAATCTGCAGAGACAGATGACACAGCTGCAAAACCAAATAAACGAGATCTACTCGTACGTGCCCAATCTAAACAAAAAGTCAATATAAACCCTCTAACCACAACATCAATAAAAGCTCTTGTCGTGAATGTAAATTCACTAATAAGAACTGAGAGAAGAGCCAATCTTTTCAACCTGTTGCAAGTTGAACAGCCTGATGTACTTCTGGCGGGGGAAACAAAGTCAAACCAGAGACACAAGATATGGCATAAAAACTACGATATTATACGAAGAGATCGACCTCCTCTCAAGGGGGTGGGTGTCGCAATCTTTATTAGAAAAGGGATCCCTCATAAAGTTATATATAGTGGAGAAGTGCGCAGGTTCCGGGTGCTGGAAGCCTGTATCGTACGCATACCCCTTCAGCAAGGAAGGGGTTTGTGTGCGATTGCGGTCTACGCACCTGACCGCACCAACATAATCTATTTATAGCAGAGCTCGAGACTCTCTTCCGATGCTTACAATTGCACCTGGGCAAAAATTACTTTATTCTAGGGGGAGATATGAACGCCAAGCATAGAAATTGGGGAAATTATATATCTAATGCCAGAGGAAATTAGTTGGCTGGCTGGTTAGATCAGTTTCATATTGAATATAGAACTGACCTGCTAGTTACCGAATATCCATCGTTCCCTAGAGGTAGATCGTTCTTAGATATCTTGCTAATCGACTCACGACTGAGATTACTTAACACCAATAGACGAAACACAAACTGTTTACGGACAATTGAATACGATAGTGACCACTGTGCATTCACGGCAGTAATAGAGCTTCCGAACGAGCTCGCAGATCTGGAGGAATTCGTGATCCCGCAACCCTATAACTACAGGGCAATGCGATGGCCGCGGTTCACCAGATCATTAACAAGAGAACTTTGTTCGAATGACTTTAATCTGCCAGTAAACAGAAACCTGACTAATGTCGAAATCGACAAATACATTCAACAAATGGACGAAACCGTAAAACGAACAATGAACAAAACAATTCCCAGATCACACTACCATGTACAAAAACGCAACAATAAACGCATTCCACAGGCAAAAGAGCAGACTGCTATCGAAATTAAAACAATTACACAGACAGTTTACAGACAGACAAGACCAGGAGATAATATCACTGAAATCCCGATTAAAAAACCTTCAACAATTACTTAAAGCTAATTATAGAATAGCAACAAATTTGTATTGGAACAACAGAATTCGAGCTATAAAAACTAATAACCCGAATATGTTCCCTCAAATAAATAAAATATTCAGGAGAAATAATCAAAATGAGATTCAGTGTCTCCAAATCCCACGTACTCAGGTAAACAAGCAGCTGCTAACCAACATTGGCATAGATACGGAGAACGCTATCCTCAATAGTGAGCTCTTCGTGATCGAAGATCCTTTGGAAAAGGTGAACGCTGTGGGAGCTGTCTTTCAGGAAATGTACAAGGTGAATGAAAGCATTCACCGAAATCACGACCTGGAGGACATCACCTGCACCTCCGGAATGAAATTTCACTTTGGCAATCGGAGAATCCGGGTTTTACGGAATTCAGTGAAGATAATCTGTCAATTGACATTAATGCCAATGGTGTAGTGGCTAATAGCCTTCTAATACCAAGGGAAGGAATCCAGAGTATCTTCGACTCATTAAGAAGCAAAAAGTCAGTGGGAATAGATGGGGTACCTAACATCGTACTCAAGAACCTGCCCCCAATGGCAATAGATATATACACGGTCCTGTTTAACAACGCGTTGAATAATGCATATTATCCCGCGCGTTGGAAAACGGCTATCATTCAGCCCATCGCAAAAAAAGGGCAAAGACTGCACAAACCCAATGAACATGCGTTCGATAAGTTTACTCCCAAGCATCAGTAAAGTATTTGAAAAAACCATTAACAAAGCTCTGGTAAAATGGGTAGACGACAACAGCATTATGCCAAATAACCAGTTTGGCTTTAAGGCGGGTCATGAAACCACACATGCCGCAGTTAAACTGGTCGCCGACATACAATGGAATAAATGTAGGAACCAATGCACAGGGGCCTGTCTGATCGACTTGGAGAAAGCTTTTGATACCGTCTGGATCGAAGGGGTGTATTACAAACTGGTCAGACATGGCATACATAAGCCTTTACTATATGTACTTTACGATATGTTAAAGGACAGGAGGTTCGTGGTCAAAAGTGGTAATGTGACCTCTAATAAAACGTATAATATCAAGAATGGTTTGCAACAGGGCGCGGTACTCTCTCCGATTCTTTTTAACATTTACATTAGCGACTTATTAGATGCACTTCCGCAGGCTATTGCGTACGCAGACGATCTCATAATTTACAGAACAGCTCCGAAAGTTGCGATCATAAATAGGTTAATACAGCGAGACTTCAACAAAGTGCAGCGCTATTGCGATGACTGGAAAATTAAGATCAACTTCCAGAAATGTGAAGCCATCCTATTTAGAACTCCATTATATAAAGCCACGTACGACACAAGGAAAAACTGGCGAAAGCTAGTTATCGTGGGACCGCATGGAGATAAACTGGAAACCAAGAGTTTAGTTAAATACCTGGGCATCTGGCTAGACCAATATCTGTATTTCAACAGACATGTAGAGGCTGCTTTGCTCAAAGCGAGGAAAACTTTTGCTATGACAAGGAGGCTATTTCATAGTAGCCAACTTGACAGCAGGGTAAAAGTCATATGCTACATGACGGTAATCAGGCCAATGCTCATATATGGTTGCCCAGTATGGTTCAACATAGGTCCAAATTTGATGGAAAAGATTCGGGTGTTCGAAAGAAAGTGTCTCAGAAGTTGTCTCAGATTATATCGGACACCGGAATCGGACTATAAAAAGTATTACTCAAATGAGACTTTATATAATGAAGCGTACATAAATAGGGTGGATAATTTTATGATTAAATTAATCAGAGGACATATTGTGAGAGCAACAAGCTCGTCCAATGACCTAATTTTCGGGGCTTATTATCCAAACACCTTGTACTATGAGAGCGTGCGTCGCAACGGCTTTGTTCCACCAGAGGCGTTCCTTGACTTGGATATGAAAGGGCTTATACAGGATAGATCCGGAATTCCGCTGATCTATCATGTAAGTAGATCATCTGTAGACGGGCGATTGTGCTACGACCGGGAAGTAGCGCGCACCGAAGAAGAGTTCCTGCGCTTCAGTAGGGCTCTCTCCCACAGAGACCGGGACAATAGTATTAGACAGCGTCAACCGTTCTGGTGGTTGAATGGCATATAAAGTCCTGGATACCAAAGTCGGTATAGAATCATAGTATCATCAGCTAGCTTACATAGACTTAGCTTTTCTAGAATCAGGGTAGTACGAGGGTTGCCTTTTATATTTCGGGATTAGAGAACAAAAACAAATATTGATCATCGAAAATCACTTTATTGTTTTTCAAAATATACCCCATGAAGATCTATACACTTTTGCATGCGTTTGAACCAATTGTCGAAGCACTTTTGCCACTCTGATTGAGGTATCTCCAACACATGCATTCTGAATGCAGCAACCGCTTCTTCAGGTGTCGAAAAACGTTGACCTCTCAGTTTGTTTTTTACGTACGGGAATAAAAAGAAGTCATTCGTTGCCAAGTCAGGACTATACGGCGGATGACCCATCAAATCGATGTTTTGGGTGCTCAAAAATGCAGTTGTCGCAGCCGATGTGTGAGAGCTTGCATTGTCGTGGTGAAGAGTGATCCGTCTTCGGCGGTTGGTTTTCCTGATTTCTTGGAAGACAACTGGCAAACAAATGGTTGTGTACCACTCAGAATTGACTGTTCTGCGTTGTTCTAGTGGTACGGTTGCGACATGTCCAGTTTTTCCGAAAACACAGGCGACCATTTGCTTGGAAGTGCTTCGTGCGCGAACAACTTTTGTTGGATTTGGCTCATCTGGAAATACCCAGACAGTCGACTGCTGTTTACTTTCGGGCTCATACGCGTAAATCCACGATTCATCACCTGTCACGATGTCATAGACGTGTTTCGAAGCACCGCGACCGTATTTTTTGAGCATTTCTTTCGACCAATTGACACGAGGCTTTTTTTGGGCGATTGACAAATTGTGTGGGATCCAACGCGAACACATTTTTTTTTACAGTCAAATGTTTATGCAATATTGAATGTATGCTGGTCCCACTAACGCCTAAGGTTGTCTCAATCTCACGATAGGTCACATGACGATCTTCCAATATCAGTTCGCGCACAGCATCGATGGTTTTCGGAACAACAACTGATTTTGGACGACCTTCACGAAATTCATCTTGGAGTGAACTACGACCACGATTGAATTCACCATACCATCGATAAACACTGGTCCTTGATGGAGCTTCATCGCCAAAAATTGAATTAAGTTCATCCATGCACTGTTGCTGAGTTAATCCACGCCGAAAGTTGTAAAAAATAATCGCACGAAAATGTTGACGATTTAATTCCATTTTTGGGGCGAGATGAATCTTTTAAGTTATTGTAACCAACACAAATAGCGCTCGTATGTCAAAACGTTCTGAGTGCGTATAACCTCAAAAATGTCCAACTTTACGACAGAGCTGTCAATTGTCGGATTGCAACGCTAGGGTTGCTAAGTCCCGAAACATAAGAGGCAACCCTCGTATAAGATTTAAGTTAAGTTAGGTTAAGTGCTTTTACATAAAAAAAAAAGTAGGTAAGTTAAGTAAGTTAAATTTTAAGAAAAAAAAACAAAAAAAAATTAACAAAGTTTTTCAAATTTTTCTTTGTATTTCAACTAATTATCAGTTCTGCCACAAAGTTCTGTCGCCGCTAGGCAAATTATACAAATGTTTAGTAATGTTTAGCTTAGAGCGTCTGCGAAGGACCAGTAAGTTATTATATAAGATAATTAAGCTAGAATTTAAGCATTTTTTGTCTAGCCTTTAATTTAGAAATTAAGAATATAAAAAGAAAAATAAAAAAATGTTTTAAAATGACGCTATTTCGGGGTTCAAACGCTAAGATACGCGTTTGTTTACCTTGGTTAATGGAACGAGAGTTGTTTAAGGGAATTATACCGTGGGACCTGATCACTGGCATGATCGTTTGAATAACAATCATGATCGTGTCCGATCCAATGGGTGTTTATCGCTTATACCAGGGGTAAGAGCTAGTGTGGAGATTAAATTTAAATAACAATCATATCGTGTCCAACTCGATGATCGGTTATCGGCATAGGCGATCGATCATCGAAAATCTGGCTTGCAGATGTGCAAGCAGTCGAGTTGCCCAACGTGCCTTTTTGGACCAATGGATTGTTGGAACAAGGAGACACAGGAGGATCGGTGTAGGTTCGATTGATTATGATTGCTGACAAGCTGAGCGAAAGGAAATATGATGGTTCGTATATTATGAACTGGATAGTCTAATGAAGTGTATGCATGCTAGGGTTTGCTTTCAGGTGGATATTGAAAGGGTAGCTTAACGCTGCTCGATTGCAGGTAAGCGAAATGGCTTGTTGGGTGTGGAAAGGCGGGCTAATTTAAAGGGAATGGGTGGTTCTTTGTAAATGTTTTAAAGAACCGCCACAGGTCTACCGCATGCAACTGTGGATCAGAACGCAGAAACCTGGAGAAAATCTTCAACAGTTGCAGGCAGACATTGAGCGATTGGCAAACTTGTCTTATTCAAATATGACTAAGGAATTTCTGAACGAGGCACCAATGGATGCATTTATAAATGCACTCCAAGATCGGGACTTGCAACAACCCGTTCGTTTGGCAGGAAAGAAGACGACTAATGAAATACTGGCGTTCGCATTGGGGTATAAATCTGCTAAACTGGCTATCAGGAGTACATATGGAGTCCGAGAAATGGCCGTCCAGGAATGTTCCTGCTGTTACGACCACAACCACCCATCCCATAAAAATTACCCTTTTGGAGCTAGTCTCCACCACTAACGGCGATACACGCCAAAAACATCCACTTAAAGGATGTGACATAATGCTAAATCAAAGCATTACCCCATACACCTCGTCCCGCATAAATTGATAGCAAGCAAATCGAACTAAACGTTCGATTTGCGCTAATCAATTATACTCCAAGCAAATTGAACTAAACGTTCAATTTGCTCACATGAAAAACTGGGAAATATAATCATTGAACCAAGGGTTCACCACAACAACCCCTAAGAGCCAAATGTGCAGGCCAGATGCCGTCCTTCAAACAAAACCATTGAGTATCATAAAAAATTGCGCGCCAGCAATTTTACGAGACCTCAGAAAAATGGTTACCTAAAACAATTAAAACAACCAACGCCAGTTTTCGTTTTAACAAAATTAAGTTAAAACAAACAAAAGGAAAATATTCGCCTTTGTATCGATTCCCCACGGAAAAGATCCTTGCCCATTCGGCTAAAATAAACAACATAGAGAATCAGAAATGCTCATTAGCACAATTCTCTATTTGTATTCCCTAACGTATCCTTACAAAAGGGATCCTTGCCGAGTTGGCTAGAACAAACAACAGGCATCATAAAACGAATTACACATTCGTTTAGCGCATATCAACATAGAGGATTATAAATGTGCATTCGCACGATCCTCTGTTGATTTTTCCCTTTGTGTTTCCGCGTTTGATCCCAAGCCGGGAAAGATAAAGAAAGAAGCGCCAATCCTTCGATCTTCAGGATGAAGAAAAAACAGGTCTTCTTTTGAGAGTTTGGTTTTTGAATCTCGACGGAGACGGCGAGACTTTGGTGAGTTGAATTTTGAATCTCGACCGGGACGGTGAGTGAGGAGTTCGTGTACGAGCAGTCGGTCAATGTAAAAATTAAAAGTTTGTGTCTTGTGTTAATTGCGTAAATAAGTTTATTTAAATAACAAATAAATAGTTATATGAATTATAATATCGGTTTTGTTTAATTATTTCTTTCTCCGTCATCATCGAATTGATCAAAACGATTTGTGGAGATTCAAAAAATAAAAACTGTTTCATGCTACGGATTTGCAATCTTTATTATTCGTTCCAGTTGCTAAGTGTGTTGTTTTCAAAGGTGTATAAAGTGTGTGTGTGTGGTTGATTAAAGGAGTGACAAAAAGACCCTTACACTGCCAAAGAATCGGGCATGTACAACGGAGAACCCCGAGACCTGTTATGAAGTGCTGGACATGCGGCGAAGTCGGCCACATCTCTGTTGACTGTAGGAAACGCCGACGAATGAATGAAACATCATGTGAGAATTGTTGTTCATACGCTAATCATAAGAGGAGTCTATCAACGGACCAACCTGAGATGAAGAAGCACATTGTACCTGTCAGAGTACTAAATGCGTCCGAGGAGACCGTCGCAATAAGAAAAGGAGGGTTAACCGCAGAATGTGCTCCCGTATCAATGATAAGCTCAATTCACCAAGGGAAGGTGCATAATAACGCTGATGCTCTATCAAGACGACCATGCAAGCCAGATTGTAAACATAGCCATAGAGCGGAAGAGAAAGAAGAGGCGTACGACCTGCGAAATGTACAAGTAGAAGTACTAGATGGGTGGACGAATGATGCTATACGCGCAGCTCAACTTCAGGATGAAGATATGACGCTAATCCTGGAACACAAAGAAAAGAACGTGCGGCCAACTTGGAACGGTATTTCTGACAAGAGTGGAACATTTACGGCATATTGCGCACAATGGAATTCCTTGCTGGTGGAAGATGGAATTCTAATGCGTAAATGGGAAGCCGCGGACGGAAAATCCCATCGAATGCAGATTCTAGTCCTACCCTCAAAAATGAAGGATGTACTAAGAGAAATGCACGACGGGGCCTCCGGTGGAGATCTGGGGGTTAATAAGACACTTTCAAACAACAAGGTTCGGGCGGTAAATTCCAACAACCCTAGTATGTTTCCGCAAATTAATAAAATATTTAGACGGAGTAATGAAAACGAGATTCAGTGTCTCCAAAGACCACGAACTGACGAAAACCAACGAATGCTGACAAATATAGGCATAGACACAAACAACGCCATCCTAAATGACGAAGTTTTTGTGTTTGAAGATCCCTTGGAAAAAGTGAATGTTGTAGGGGCCGTCTTTCAAGATCTGTACAAGACAAATGAAGTAATTCGCCGCAATCATGGCTTGGAAGATAGAGTTTTACTGAATTATCGTCATCTTCGAAATGACATTTCACAGTGGCGAGCAAAAAACCAAGGTTTTATAGAATTCAATAATGAAAAGACGGCAAACATCGAGATGACTGTAGAAAGTGCCAACAGCCTTTTGATCACTAGTGAAGACATCCATGGCGTCTTTGCATCATTAAGAAACAAAAAATCAGTTGGAATCGATGAAGTACCCAATATAGTACTCAAACATCTTCCTCCAATCGCAATTGACATATATGCAGTCTTGTTTAACAACGCTCTGAACAACGCACACTATCCAGTACGTTGGAAAACGGCCATCATCCAGCCGTTACCAAAAAAAGGGAAAGACAAAACAAACCCAAAAAATCTGCGTTCGATCAGTTTGTTACCGAGTATCAGTAAAGTATTCGAGAAGGTTCTAAACAAGGCTCTACTTAAATGGGTTGAGGACAATAATATTATACCAAATAACCAGTTTGGTTTTGGCCACACATGCTGCAGCTAAACTGGTTTCAGACATTCAGTGACATAAAAATCTGAAACAGTGCACAGGTGCCTGTTTGATTGACTTGGAGAGGGCCTTCGACACCGTTTGGCTAGAAGGGTTATACTTCAAGCTAATGAGACTAGAAATTCATAAACCACTACTGTATATACTATACGACGTGTTGAATGAAAGGAAATTCGTCGTCAAAAGTGGCAATGTGACCTCCAACATTACTTACAATATAGAAAACGGTCTGCAACAGGGAGCGGTGGTATCTCCGATCCTTTTTAATATTTACACTAGCGACCTGGTAAGGTCTCTCCATCAGGCTATTGCGTATGCAGACGATCTGATAATATATAGAACAGCACCAAAAATTGAAATCATTAACGGATTATTACAAGGGGATTTCAATGATGTTCAGCGATACTGCGACAACTGGAAACTCAAAATCAATATCCAGAAGTGTGAAACCATCCTCTTTAGAACACCACTGGCTGAAGCTACCAGGGACACCAGGAAAAACTGGCGAAAGCTAGCTATTATGGGACCACACCAACAAACACTGGAAACCAAAAATGTAGTCAAATACTTAGGCATCTGGCTGGATCAGTATCTATATTTTAACAAACATGTGGAGGCTGCGCTGGCCAGGGCAGAGAAAGCTTATGCTATGACAAAAAGACTGTTTCATAGTAGTCAACTTGACAGCAGAGTTAAAGTTATATGCTGCATGGCTCTCATCAGACCGATGATCATATATGCATGTCCAGTGTGGTTTAATGTGGGACCTAGCTTAATGGAAAAGATTCGGATTTTTGAGAGACAATGCCTCAGGACGTGTCTCAACTTACATCGGACTCCTGAATCCGATCACAAAAAATACTATCCCAATGAAGCGTTGTACAATGGGGCCAATATAAACAGAGTGGATAACTTTATGATCAAGCTGATCCGAGGGCATATTGCGAGATCAATGAGCTCACAGAACGATTTAATTTTTGGTGCATATTACCCAAACAATATGTATTATGAGGGGGTACGTCGCTATGGCTTTATTCCACCAGAAGCATTCCTTAGTCTTGACATGGATGGCCTTATACAAAATGAATCTGCTATACCGTTGACTTATCACGTGCGTCGGTCGGGTATAGATAAACGAATATGTTATAATCGAGAGGTTGCGCACACAGATGAAGAGCGCCTGCAGATTAGTAGGGCGGTAGCACAGAAAGACCGAAAAGACACGAATAGGCAACACCAGAGATTTTGGTGGCTGAGTGGCAATTAAAAAGCTGTTTCCTTATAAAACTGGCAAAAAAAGAGAAGTAATAATAATAATAATAATAAAGCCCAACAAACTACGGAAAGCTTACATAGATTTAGCATTTCGAAGTCTTTATATTAGGTTTAGGATAGAGTTGAGGTTTAAACAAAAAAAAAAAAAAAAGAAATATTAGTTTAGTATTTAAGTTAGACATAAGGGAAAAAAAAAAAATAACAAAAACAAAGTTTTTTCTGTTCTTCATTTTCTTTGTATCTAATTAAGTTCCATAAAAATTCATGTAAACAAAATAATCATAATGTCGAAAGACAAATTTTCATGCTTTAAGCGTATGCATGTAACTTAGAGAGTCCGCAAAGGACCAGTAAGTTAAGAAATAAGATAACATAAGCTAGAGTTTAATAATTTTTGTCTAGCGAGTAAGTAAATTATCATAATAGGAAGAAATAAAAAATGATATTAAAAAACAAAAAAAAAAAAAAACCAAAGACTTTCAAAATTACGATCTCGCTTCTATTGGATTCACATGAGAGATGACGTCGACTCTTGGTGTAGGAAGTGCACAACTTGCACTGCGACCAAAGGATCAACAGCAAATCCAAGGAGCGCTATGAAGCAGTACAACGTGGGTGCCCCTTTTGAGCGAATTGCGATTGATATCTCAGGACCATTTCCAAAAACAAACGACAACAACAAATACATGTTGGTTATCATGGATTACTTCAGCAAGTGGGTGGAAGTTCTGCCAATTCCAAACCCTCCTACTTTACTGGCGCGTCTGATTTCTCCCTTGGCCCACTCATCCCTCTACATAACAACAACACCAAGTTAAAGAAAAACTTGAACAACTGAAAGACGATTTCAGTCCCGGCCCAGACTGACTCCCTGCTATCTTCTTAAAAAAATGCTCCTCTTCTCTCTCTCTTCCGCTCGCGTCAATCTTCAATCTATCCCTTGCACAAGGTCTATTCCGCGACATTTGGTAATCCTCCTATATAACCCCCACACATAAAAAGGGGCCAAAAAACGATATATCCAATTATCGTCCCATTGCTAAGCTTTCGCACATTCCTAAGCTGTTCGAAAGCCTTCTATACGAAGCGTTATGTTTTCGCTGCACTCCCATCATCTCTCCTAACCAGCACGGCTTCCTCTCCGGCAGGTCCACTACTACCAACCATGTCGAATTTACATCCCACACACTCCTTGCCCTAGAAAACGGCGATGAGGTTGATGTAGTCACTACCGACTTTAGCAGGGCCTTCGACAAAATTTCCCATAACCTCATTCTCTTTAAATTATCTTCCCTTGGTTTTGAACCCCTGTTGATTAAGTGGATCTCATCCTATCTTAACTCTCGAACCTGCCGTGTGCGATTTAGATCCACCCTCTCCGATCCTTTCTCTCCAACCTCAGGTGTCCCCCACGGCAGTCATCTCGGCCCCCTACTATTTATCCTTACCATAAACGACATAGGCTCGTGCATCAATCACTCCCTCATCTCGCTTTACGCGGATGATACCAACATTTTCAAAACAATCCGCTCTCCCCTTGACTCCTCACTTCTCCAATCGGATCTTGGCAGCTTTTCGATATGGTGCCAAAATAACTGCCTAGAACTGAATGTCGCCAAATGTCACACAATCACCTTCTCTCGGAAACGCTCCCCCACCCAGCCACGTTCCTATCTCTTGCTAGACCAACCGATAACATCGGTTGAATCGATTCGCGACCTGGGCGTCCTATGCAACAAGGAACTTAGATATACCGCACATATCGATAACACAATCCTAAAGGCCAACGCCGCCCTTGGCTTTGTAAAACGCTGGTCGAAGGAATTCCTAAACCCCTACGTCACCCGATCACTCTACACAACTTTCGTCCGGCCACTACTCGAATGTACTAGTCAGATCTGGTCCCCGTATCAACAGTCTCACATTCGTAGGATCGAGGGCGTTCAACGTCGTTTCTTGCGCTTTGCCCTCCGTGGTTTGAACTGGGAAAACCCGCTCATTCTACCACCTTACATAGCCCGGCTCCTTCTTATCAATCTTAACACACTTGAGGAGCGCAGAATCCATGCTGACATCATCTTTATACATCGCCTTCTGACAGGCTCAATCAATTGCCCAAGCTTGCTCTCCACTTTATCATTTTATACAAACCCCCGTAATGTGTGGAACCCTCGTCTGTTTTACGTTCCCGCTCATCACACTTCTTACGATGTTAACGAGCCCATCTCGCGTATGCTACGACATGCCAACTCTTTCCCCACCCCCTATGATTTCAACCTCTCCACTCCTGCCCTCAAACGACGTCTCAGAAGAAACACGTCCTCACCCCAACCCACCCCAATTTAAACCTCTCCCCCAAGCTCTCCAACCCCGCCCCATACTACTCCGTAGACGTGCCCCTCATTGTCATTGTCTCACAAAAGCCGTATTTGCCTTCACAACATACACTTGCCCTTCCCTAGCCTCCTACCCTACCCCCCACCCCCCTATCGCCAAGTCTTTTTCACCTCCTGCTTTTTCTTTTTTCTTTTTTATTCTCCCCCTCACTCTAGATTTAAGATAGTCTTTAAGGTTCTTTTTTTATATTAATTAATTTTAAGTTTAATCTTTGAGCTTGCATTAAGCAAAATAAATGAGGGTTCTGCCCTCACTAAACTAAACAAGAAGCAACACCCACCATTGAGCAGCTTATCAATAATTGGATCAGCAGATATGGAGTTCCCTGTCAGCTTCATTCCGATCAAGGCCGAAACTTCGAATCACAGATATTTCAAGGCATCTGTGCGGCACTGGGCGTAAGGAAAACCAGGACCACACCCTTACATCCGCAGTCAGACGGAATGGTCGAAAGGTTCAACCGAACAATAAAAGAGCATTTATCGAAGGTCGTTAGTGATCACCAACGAGCAGGGGACAAATATGTACAAACCTTTCTCATGAGTTATAGATCGGCTAATGACGACACGACAGGCCATTCTCCAGCAAGTATTATATTTGGACGACAGATAGTGTTACGTGCGTCCGCCACCCCATCAATTAATCATTTTGTAATTTTAACATAATTTGTTTTAAGGTGGTATGATGGTAAGGTGGTGGAGGAGTTGCACGATCCAGAAGTGAGTTTTCGAACACGCCCCGATTCGGGTGTGGATCGTGCAGTTCTTCGAGTTCGAATTCGGTTTTCGAAGTGGACGTGAATGGGGAGCGGGAGAGAGAAAGGGTGAATGTGTTTCTTGATGTACGGTTGTTTTTGACATTCCGTTTTGGAGAGGTTGAAAAGCAGTGAAAAAGAAGAAAAGAAGTAAAGAAGTAAAGCAGTTAAAAAAGAAATTTTTAAGAGACCCAAAAAGGGAAAAGTTAAAATTTGTTAAAATTAAAGTTATACAAAAGAAAAAAGTTGAAATAAATTGATAAATCATCAAGCGAAATTTGTGCACCCAGTTAATTGGAGGTCAACAAAATTGTTTGCACCATCAATTTAGGAGACCCATATAAAAATCTTGGAGTGACTCGTCATGCAGCTGCTCAAGATGTTCAAGAGGCATATAAACAATTGACTGGGATTGGAGATCTCACCAGGCGGCAAGCAGCGAAAACAATCACAGGTAATATTAAACATTAATCGATTTTCTGTGGCAAGACCAGCGAAAAATACTGTCACAATAGGATTACCAGCCGATCTGCGATTCGGAATACCTCCAGACGCCATAGATAAGACCGAAGACTACGTAGCCGAATAGAGAAATCGCCTCGATGAGATTCATCATTTGGTTCGAAAGCAAATCAAGGTATCAAGTGACAGGATGAAAACAGGGTACGACGTTCGAGCCAACGCATCCGGATTTAATGCAAGCGATAACGTGTGGCTTTATAACCCTTATCGGCAAAAAGGAAGTTCTCCGAAGTTGCAGCAATATTGGGAAGGACCGTATAAGATTCTCACAAGAATTAACGACGTTGCCTATATGATTCAGCGAAGACCGAACGCCAAGATGAAAGTGGTACATCGTGACCGACTGGCGACTTTTGATAACCCAGGAGACCAGTGAACTTAGTTCGGGACGAACTAATCTACGCGGAGGGTAATCAGTACTAGAATATTCTAGAAAGTACTGGAAAACTGGAGACTATGAACAGTAGAAAATTCGAGGTTAAGGAACGGACGGAAACGAAACGCCGAATCAGAATGAGGAAACGGTATAAATACGTCACACGCAGTTCGAAGAAGCAATAAGTATGAAGTAAGAAGTAAAAGTATGAAGTAGGAAGTAAAAGTAAGAAGTAAGAAGTAAGCATTGTCAAAGACGCAATAAGTAAGCGATAAGTCAAGAAATCGTCAAGTGTACGGTAATAGTAACGGTTGTTATTAATGGACAAATAAGGGGTTACATTAATTCAAATTCGATTTAACGGGTCTTATTTATTAAAAATAATTAATCCAGCGAACCCTAAGCTCGCTGCAATATAATATATATAAAAAATATAATATATATAAAAAATATAATATATATAAAAAATATAATATATATAAAAAATATAATATATATAAAAAATATATAATATAATATAAACCAAAGTGTTTTTATTTTGGAGTATGTTCTCCCGTTAAATCGACGGTAAGTACCATAATCGTACCTATTAGTAGATGTGTGGGCATCTAAATAAATAAAAATAAATAAATACATAAATACATAAATAAATAAAAAATAAATAAATAAATAATTAAATTCATAGATAATAAGTAAATAAATAAAATATAGTTACAACCAAACTAGGTGTTTTAATATACATTCTGTCAAATGTCAATTACCTAACCACAATTTTTCAGTAGAAATTCCCGCGAAAGTCTATGGACAAAAAAATTTATTTTGCAAGTTGGCCTCGCTGTGAGACAAAATGACGTCACATTTTAGCGCTATCTGTCAGTTAGTTTGTTTACTACAAAATCAGCAGCTGATTTTGTTGGTCCACCTCAAGTACGTTTTTCGAGTTTTATAATGGATAATTTAGTCGAGCAAAGAGTTAGCATTAAATTCAGTATTTTCATTCTACGGGGGTATAAGATTGCTGAGTACCGCCTATAAGACACTCTCCACCATCCTACAAGATCGGATAACCCCATACGCTAAAGTCATCAACGGTCAATATCAGTGTGGCTTCATCCCAGGCAAATCAGCGATTGATCAGATATTCACCCTTAGGCAGGCGATGGGAAAATGTCTGGAATTTAATATACCATTAAATCATTTATTCATAGACTTTAAGGCCGCCTACGACAGCATAGCCAGGGTAGAACTATATAATGCCATGAGAGAGTTCAGTTTTACATCATTTTGTTGTTGTTATAGTTGAGATATGTTTCTGGTCTTGAAAATTTCCTGGAAAATTGATCAGCCGACGATGTGACACAAACTAACCTGTATACGAGGGTTGTCTCTTATGTTTCGGGATTTGGCAACTCTAGTATTGCAATCCGGCAATTGACAGCTCTGTCGTAAAGTTGGACATTTTTGAGGTTATACGCACTCAGAACGTTTTGACATACGAGCGCTATTTGTGTTGGTTACAATAACTTAAAAGATTCATCTCGCCCCAAAAATGGAATTAAATCGTCAACATTTTCGTGCGATTATTTTTTACAACTTTCGGCGTGGATTAACTCAGCAACAGTGCATGGATGAACTTAATTCAATTTTTGGCGATGAAGCTCCATCAAGGACCAGCGTTTATCGATGGTATGGTGAATTCAATCGTGGTCGTAGTGTACTCCAAGATGAATTTCGTGAAGGTCATCCAAAATCAGTTGTTGTTCCGAAAACCATTGATGCTGTGCGCGAAATGATTTTGGAAGATCGTCACGTGACCTATCGTGAGATTGAGACAACCTTAGGCGTTAGTGGGACCAGCATACATTCAATATTGCATAAACATTTGACCGTCAAAAAAATTTTCGCATTGGATCCCACACAATTTGTCAATCGCCCAAAAAAGGCTCGTGTCAATTCGTCGAATGAAATGCTCAAAAAATACGGTTGCGGTGTTTCGAAACACGTCTTTGACATCGTGACAGGTGATGAATCGTGGATTTACGCGTATGAGCCCGAAAGTAAACAGCAGTCGACTGTCTGTTTGTTTCAAGATGAGCCAAATCCAACAAAAGTTGTTCGCGCACGAAGCACTTCCAAGCAAATGGTCGCCTGTCTTTTCGGAAAAACTGGACATGTCGCAACCGTACCACTAGAACAACGCAGAACAGTCAATTCTGAATGGTACACAACCATTTGTTTGCCAGTTGTCTTCCAAGAAATCAGGAAAACCAACCGCCGAAGACGGATCACTCTTCACCACGACAATGCGAGCTCTCACACATCGGCTGCGACAACTGTATTTTTGAGCACCCAGAACATCGATTTGATGGGTCATCTGCCGTATAGTCCTGACTTGGCACCGAATGACTTCTTTTTATTCCCGTACGTAAAAAACAAACGATTGCTGCATTCAGAATGCATGTGTTGGAGATACCTCAATCAGAGTGGCAAAAGTGCTTCGACAATTGGTTCAAACGCATGCAAAAGTGTATAGATCTTCATGGGGAATATTTTGAAAAACAATAAAGTGATTTTCGATGATCAATATTTGTTTTTGTTCTCTAATCCCGAAATATAAAAGGCAACCCTCGTACAGCCCTGACTTGACATTAATGGACCTTTCTTTTGGGACTACTTAGAATCGAATGTATACACCAGCATAGCTCACTCTCTGGAATATTTTAAAACAAATAGCCCAACAGAAATGACATCACAATCGGAGAGCACATACTGGGCAGAAATGGTGTTGAGTTTAGAGAAGTGCCAACAAAATATTGGAACACCTTTAGAAGGCATCATTTTTATAAAATACGTGTATTTATTAAGATGTGAATTCTCAT
The DNA here is from genome assembly GCA_963931805.1 of Microdon myrmicae. Taxonomy (NCBI): domain Eukaryota; kingdom Metazoa; phylum Arthropoda; class Insecta; order Diptera; family Syrphidae; genus Microdon; species Microdon myrmicae. The sequence goes on along the minus strand of OZ007497.1, from coordinate 257,611,128 downwards.
TTACTGGACTTATCCATATTTTTATTAATTTCTTTTCTGTTCTGAAAAAAAAAAAGTTTTGGGACACTCTGTACTTTGCCATGTGTAGTCCGGCCAGAGCATCAAACGCTTGCGTCCAGATATAGTTGCACTGCGGCATTGCACATACTTGAAAATATAGAAAAAGCTATCAGTAACGCTTAGAGCAGTGGAAGGCGTACGTTTTTTAATAATTTTTACTGGGGAATGCATTCCTTAGTAAATAATTTTCCATGAGAGTGTGCACGGATTCACTTTCGACGTTTAGTTCGAACGTTTGAATAAATACAAAGAATCGTTTCTTAGATAAATGTTTTATCTCAGGTATTAAAGGGCGATCTACGTCAATATGTTTTTACCGCTTTCCTCTACCGAAGTTTTGACATATAAACGTACCCACAAATTCCTTTTTCTTTTTTTGCATGCGTTAAAAAAATAATAAATATTAGAATAAAGATATATACAAATGCATTTATAAATAAAAGAGTCATGAATTACACCGAAGTATACTCACATATTGTTACAAAATTGTCAATTGAACGCACGTATGACAGGCCATTGCATTTCTTATTAGCTTTATTAACGACTGAGACCAGCTGCGAGCCTTTTTGACCATTTTCAAACCACGCGAGACGAAGCAGGATGCTCTTGTTTTTAATTATATTAAAGGGGGTAATTCTAAGACAATGTACATCATGATCTCTAATGAACTAGAGAAGGGAAAATAATGACTGCCATCAATTAACACATCTTCAAAGATTTCTAAATCCACTGTTAAAATGTATCTTAAAGAGGGAAAATTATAACTGAAATTTATTTCCGATGTGGATTGTTAGAGTCAATTACTGCTTCAACTTTTCCGCTTTGAGTCTACCGCGGCAATACCACTTTTACTATGTGTGGTCTGTAGGAATTTATCGGTAGAAAGTTTCGAACCATTTAAGTAGAAATCCCTGTTAACGCATTGCTTCCACCTCCATGTCTCGAGTTAAGTCCTCAATTAGGAAATACCAACATTTCAATTGCACATTTTGGGTTGTTTGGAATTCGGAGAACCTTTTTTATTGAATGCATTAATTATTTAGTCCTTTTGTTATCTGGATGTGTATAACTAAAAGAGCCACTACTATCCTGGAAATTGAACCCCTTACATAAACAGAACTCCACGACATCCTATTACTGACTTTTCCTTCCCGCCGCTGCTTTCTGAGAAATTTAAATTTAACAAATAATTAGATTATGTCAGACCCGTATAGTTGGCTCGAAAAGAATGATCAAGGACCCTATGACCCAACGGACATCACGAGAAATCCGATTAGAATTTTTAATGAGCAGTCCTTTCGGCAATCGTACGCATTATAAGAAAAAAAACCTTCATCTGCGCCACACCATTGACATTTCCTTTAAGCAGAGCTCAATAAGTCATGAATTCCACAGCATTAATAAGGATACACTAATATCCTGGCAAAATAACTGAACTAATACGCAACACCGATAGACGAAAATAGAGAAATCGGAAAAGGGCATTTCTTCCCAACAGCAAGTTCAATAGCCATTGAAAAACGTTGGTCGGATACAGCCAGTCTTGGTCCTGATACTGTGTCATTGACAGTGAGTGTGTGTGTGCTCGCGCCGAACATGGTGTGCTGGTTAATGGTCGTTTGTTTTTTGGAAAAGTTATAAATTCAATTTAAGTCCCATGAAAATGTATTGAGGAATCTCCTTGAAGTCGCCTCTTACCAACCGAGGGCCATCAGCTCTTTTTTGTTATTGTTTTTAAGGAGCTCACTCCCATTCCCTCCGAATATCTCGTTTTTTCGTCAATTTTTTCTTCAGTTCTACTGAAATCCATGAACATGTTTTGAATCGAAAATGGAGACATACAAGAAGGTGGGACTGGTCCAGACTCGGCACCAGTTCGGTCTGTTGTGTATTAAATTGGCCTCTGGTTTCCTTTTGATCAATGTGAGCGTGTTCGGGGAATCGCAGTGCTGTGGAAACCAATTTGAGAAGGAAAATAAAAACAAAAAACAAAGAAAAAGAAACGAAATTCTGTTCGTTTTCGTTTTTCTGCTCAACTCTTCCTTCCCGGGTGTTCAATGCAATTCTTCCGAACGATGAATGACTGTGCATGTATGGGAATTAGCCAAGGAAAAGTACTCCTTGTGTCTTTTTCAATTAAAAGCTTACGCTACTTTGATACGAGAAAAAGGCAGAGACATAAAAAGAAGGGCGCATCCCGAAAAAAGCATCAATTGATTACAATTAATTCCATTAAGGATTTTTTTTTTGTAGTTTTGTTCTCATGGAGTTTTTTCTGGAATCCATTTGATATTTCTTGTTTGGAAATGGTTTTGTGCAACTTACTGGCAAAGTTTGTCAAGTTCTTCCTTTTTCGAGGCACCAATTGAAAACTCCGACGTCAGATGAAGCATATCTAGCGGCTCTGCGCATTTGGTGAACTCCTCCTGGCCGCATTCCTCAGCCGTTGTAACCGATGTCAGGCAGGATGCAACTGAAAAACAGAAAAAAAACGAATCTGCAGTTAGCCATTCAATTCCTTATAAGACAGGAAGAAATAAAACAAAATCCAAAAGGACGCAGTGTGAAAAAAGGGTACAGCGGATGTTATCCAGCACTTCCAATTTCTACCCATGAAGTGGAATCAAATAGAAATACCTCGACTCTTGTCTTCCGAAAATACTTCGCTTTATATCTGGTCGTTAAATGTTACGAATCCGTTGATTGCGTCGCTCGTCTGAAATATTGCTTTTTTTTTGACACCACGATTACATGTTTTTAGTCCTTACGATGCAAAACTATTTTGTCTTAGTACCTATATCACAATGCCTGGGCGGTATTTAGAACTACCGCGTTATTTATAGCCCTGCTGTAAGTTACCAAATATCGGTTGAGGATGTTACAACTTGACATATGGTTGTAGAACAATACATCCAGGATGTTCGAATAATTCAGTTTTCATTATGGATGAATTTCTACTGAGGTTGGTTGTAGAGATGTTGCTAAAAAGAGTCTCGTCTACACACTTGATTGCAGGAGAACATAGGTAATACCTAGTAATACCTAGGTAATTAAACACCAAGTGTCATTCGTAACAATAAATCCACTACCTTGTCCATTTCTATTGACTTTTATAAGTATCAGTTCAGTTGAACACCAAGAAACGGGTTGTGGGTAATCGTTTTATTTATGACCGGTAGTGCATGCTGGTGCAGATATAACTTTTCTACTTATATATACTTTACATATTATGCTCTTGTGGGATTTCCTACAGATATATAAACCATTGTGAAGAACAACACCATAGGAAAATTGAAACATAAATCTCATCAGAGCTGAAGTAGTTATCTCTCACACACGGCCGTTGATCTGATCAGTTAGTGCTTCCCTTTTCAGCAGTCTGTTCGTGGGTTCGGCTCCTCAACGCTGAACCCTCTTTTGGCACATTTTGAAACATTACCATGCATGCTAAAAAAATGTTAACTCCTAGGCTTACTCTCAGCTTTTCTTGTTTATTAACCTCCACTGTTTTTGGTGTGATTTCCCCACAACATTATTATTTATTATTATTTACTGGCCTGTAGGAACCCGGAAGTTCATGACCTCACCGACTCGGCTCCGCCATTGTTCCCTGTCCTGTGCGCTCTCCTTCCACGTTCGATCATTCGATCCGATCTCCTCGAGGTCCAATCTAACATTGTCCTCCCATCTCCGTCGCGGCCGTCCTGTCGGTCTCTTCACCGTTAGTTTACCGTCAAGAATTCTATGCACGGTCCTATCATCGCCCATTCGCGCTACGTGACCGGCCCATCTTAATCTTCGCGACTTGATTACTCTCACTATTGTAGGTTTGCGGTATAGCTCTTCCAATTCGTGGTTGTGCAGTTTCCTCCATTGTCCTGACTCCTCGTCATATTTACAGCCAAATATACCCCTTAAAACTTTATTCTCGAATACGCGGAATTTGTTCTCTTTCCGTTTTGTGAGAGCCCATGTTTCGCATCCGTATAGAGCAATCGGCATGATTATGGTTCTATAGACACGGAGCTTTATATTACGTGATAGCAATTTGGATTTTAACAGTTTACTGGCTGCATGCCAACTAGCGTTGCCGGAATGTAGTCTTTTGTTAATTTCCTTTGACGTTTCGTTTCTGCTCGTCAGTATCGTTCCCAGATATTTAAATTCTTTGACATTTTCAAATATCTTGCCCCTGACGTTCATATGTGTTCTCTGAGGTCCACCTGCTCTCGTCGTAATCATGTATTTCGTATTTTCGTGAATGAATTTCCCCACAACATATAAATAAAACATAATTTACTGAAGGTCTTCAATTTCGTTTCCAAAAACGATTGTTTCCCGATTGTTAGCAAACGAATGTCAGAATACCCTTTATAGAGGGAGCAGTATCCATTTGAGTTTTATGTGATCGAATTTAACTACAATGCATTACATGAAATGCGTGTCATGCATCTACATATGTCATGTATGTTAACATATAATTTATTTTTGAAAAGTTTCCAAAACCTGGAAAAAAGAAATTCCGTTGAGTTGACATAAATTGGCTTGCCGCCATCGGGCTGCTTAAAATCTAAGATATACACCGAACCTACAAGAATCTCTGATCAATTAAAAGTAAATATTCAAGTAGGAACAGCAGCGAAGATACAGAATACCTGCCGGCCACATCTTGTGGCGGTTTCATGTAGCGCCACTGCCCCGTCGCACCTATTGTGGGGTAATACCCCAAAAGGAGACAATAACCAACGTTACGGGCATTGTCTGAATTCATTAAATACACATCAGGGGCACCTAGCAGCATGTATTTCACGCCATCGACATGGCAACGAAACATGCAGAAATCTGGCTTTTGGCATTACGTCGTATTTCCTTTCGAACAAGAATAAAGATCTCACGACAACGATGAATCGCTTGTCTGTGCGTTGCATAACATTAAGTCTCGATAGAGATCTCACAGCTTGCAACGCACACCAAGGAATGTCATTCGGCGTCAAAAGACAACGAAAGCACCCCAACCATTGGGTTCCCACTACAATATGCCATCTGCTCGATTGGAAGAAACGGTCGCATCTGTAACCGACCGAGCAAAGCGAGATACATCGCACACCCCTACCTTCGGTTCGATACCATGGCACACGGGCAAGCTGCGTCCGCTTACCATGGTGTACAACGTGTATCTCGGTAGCAGGATTAACTACATACAATGTAGGAACAAAGCTTGACTACTCAATGAAGTAGACCAAAGCAACACCACCTGGACTAAGTTATCCTACGAACGGTATGCGATCGGCGGTGATGCTGTGTGCGGTCGACGATCGCATGGATGTACATCATCCACTTACTCCGTATGGCCTGGTAGCAACCCTTTTCAGCAATAGGTACAAAATAATAAAAAAATAAAGTAAACACCTTCGGGCATAGGATCTGCTAAAAATTGCAGACGACGCAGTTGAGTGCCATGTATCTTGTCTTCTTTTTTTTTTTTGCATGTACGGATAAACGGTGGTGTGAGTGTTTCTGGTGTCCGTGGTGTGGGGCCATGGATTTCGTTGGACGAAATTTTGAGTCAGGTAACCAGTCTGAAATAGTTTGTGATCGAGCCCGGCAGGAGCGATTTAATTCAACGTACCCGAATTAAACTAATGTGAAATCTCGTTTTATAAACTGTAGTTAGTGTGTTTATTCAACGTAGCCCGAATTGAACTAATGTGAAATCTTATTTAATTAACTTAAGCTAGTGTGTTAATACAACCAATTAACTAAGTTGGAGTCTTATTTAATAAACTTAAGCTAGTGAGTTAATTCAATATCTAACGAATTAAACGGATTCGGAGTTTTGTTTAGAGACTTGAGCCTGCGCACTAATTAATAATAGTATAAGTAATTAGAAATAAGTGTACATAACTAAATTAAGAGTCATAAAATAAATAAACTAATAGCTTGTGAGAGGTGTGTTTCTTTTTTGTCAACAACACGAGGAAGGATATAAGATAAAGACACTACAAAAAATAACCACATTGGTGACACACCGACGTGTCACGTAACACGTAACGCTACGTTCAATATCACAACCAGCGACGAGTTACCACAACGCAACCTTCTATACCAGAAACAGGTGACAATACGAAAAGTTACGAATCGAAAGACAATTAAAAGATACTCGGTACCCCAAAGCCGTTCTAACCACACCACAGCCGTCATAACTTCAACGGCCAGGAGTTGCCGTATCAACAACACCACAACAGGCCACAACAGATCCAGTAAACCTGGAATAAACGCAAGTTTTCTTTTTTTAAATATTTTTCTTTGATCCATTTTCATAATTCTTAATTTTTTTTATTTCTCGGTGAGCTCCTTCTGAGCCGCCAAACATAGAAGTTAAATATCGTTTTTGTAAAAAAAAAAAAAAAAAAAAAAAAAAAAAAAAAAAAAAAAAAAAAAAAAAAAAAAAAAAAAAAAAATCAAAATCAAAATAGGATTAAATTGCAAATCATAAACTCGAAATAATCTAAGTTGCCAAATCAAAATATAATTAGTGGTCCTTCGATAAGACGTCAGCAACAATTGTTCTCTATTCAGAAAAACCAGACTAATGCGTAAGATAGAAACAGGAGTAAACATTTAAATTGTCACCAATAGTAAATAAGTATACTAATCTTATATAAGTAAAGTTTTCGTGCACTCGTTGTTGTTGGGATAGCATTATATATCAAGGACGTCGTTACAGTTTAAATTTGGAACTCCAGTGTCAGACGAATATACACCTTGGAAATTATGACAACGTCGGATGGATTGAAGTATTTTCCGCATATCTTCAAAAATCCCATCAATGTGGTAGCACTTTACAGAGCTTCAAACTTTTTGTTTTCTTGAGTACTCCTCTAAGCGAGCATCTCAATCTCAACTTAACCTGTCTTTTCCCTCACCCACAAGACACCATACCTACCTGCAATTTGGGCAGCGTAAGCTCCCAGCAGCATTTTTCATACCTGAAAGGAAAAGCAAATAGAATCCCAATTTGTGGTGGAACTATCGTCACCAGCAGATATCGCCTACAACGGCATTTCCCTGGAATCTTAAGTATATACAATGACGACCCTTCGCAACATAGGCACATCATGAACATTGTGCATCCCATCATTGGACCTGAAAAATAGCGTTTTTGTTTACCTTAAACCAAAAACCTATTTCGTTCTCAGGCGCGGGTCATCGAGGATTTATGACAACATTGCCTACAGTCCCTTGTGTTCGTTCCTTTATTTATTCAGGTGCAGTCTCGTTCGTTGTCGATACTTTGTGCGAATGGGGCATTGCACATTGACCTGTACGGAAACATGAAGAATCCATATAGATGACGGCTGGTGGAAGTTGATCTCGACGAACACCGACGAGTCAGATTTTATCCGTAGCAGAGTGTGCATCAAGTTAGCGAGAGTATTAAATTCATTACCCCCGTGTGCGGTTAAATGTCGAGGGGAAAATCCTCGTTTAGTTAACGTGTGTGTGAAAAGTCACCTAACCTGTTCGCGGCATTTCTTAATTACCTTAGTATAACTATTTCTCGTCTCCGAGCCGTTCGTATAATGACACATAGTGCAGTTTACGCTTAGTTAAATAAACAGTAATAATGCACCCATCTAATCGAGTTCATTGTAAAATCCGTTTCGAATAATTGACAGTACCTGTGAGATTCGTGTGCCAACTTAATCAGGCTTCAGTGGATAAGTGAATCGACAAACAGTTGTGCACATATTCAGTGGAGTCTTAAGGAAAAATATACGTAAACACCTTAGCCAGCTCCAACGCCATAATTCCTCGATTGTGATGTTAAATGTGTCTTGCTGATTTGTGTTAATTAATTGACGCTACGTTCCCAAGTGTACCACGGTCACGTTAAGTTAGCGAACATTGTTACTGTTTATAAACTTTATTAAAATGGTTACTCAATAAAGATAAAAAAAACCAAAATGAGAGCTGAGTGTTTTATTGCCGGACTTTCATCAATCTAGGTTTGTCGTTCCCGTTCCTGTGCCGCTTGAAACGAAAGGAAAGTGTTTACCAAAGGCTGACCACTCCAGTTGGAGTCGATTGATACTCTTCTTCTTTGCTGAACAATCCGCGCCGAGATTATTGTTGGGGGATTGAGTGAACCTTGTGCCCATGTCTGGTGTATTAACCAAAAATCTCCACAATATATATATACCTACAGCCAGAATCTCATCTCAAAATCAGCAGAACAGCGGAAAGGACAGGTGCTTTCCATCGAATGTTGTCCCATTGAAGTATATGTAAAAGAGGGTTTTGAGTTTGATATTTATTTTTTATTTTTTATTTATTTATTTATTATTATTTTTTTTAATTTCTCATAGGTGACACGAACCTGTAATTAAAGGACCGTTCGAATTCCTTTGGAACAGTTGCAGGCTTTAACGCTTCGGAAACACTCGTGCGGCGAGGGAGTTCCATATCATTCTCGTTCGATATCAGAACGAGTTATGGCACCGAGATGTATGTGCCATCAGGACATGAATAAAAATTGTGGGAGTCCGTCGGATTGTCTTGTAGAGGGTAAATAAAACGAATTCCACAGAATAATTCCACGAATTTCCGATGAACAGTCCGCTTGATAATGGCTGTAAAACAGACATAGGTCCGCTATGCGCCTTCGATATGATAGTGACTGGAGTCCCGATGTCATTGCTGCGTGCTCTACCAGACCAATCGCCCGTCTTTGTATGCTACCAAGTAGATCGTGGATCTGCTTGGAAGCAGAGCTCCAAACAGGGGACAATATTTGACCGCGGGTTTTGATACCTGTGGATTCTACTAAATCATTGATATGAAGCAAGAACAAGATTGGAGCTAAAATAGAACGTTGAGGCACCCCGGAATTTATAAAATACAGATCCGAGCACACGCCGTCTCCAACGATCTGAATCGATGGGTTTCGAGGAAGCTCTTCATCCAATCGCAAAGTTGTTGGGAAAGTCCATAGTACGAAGCTTGCTTAATAACGCTCTGTACCAGATGCGGCCAAAGTCCTTGGAGATGTCCAATGCGATCGCTCTTGATTCATCATAGTTTTCAATTGTAGATGTCTATATGTCAGTTATAAAGGTTTTCCCTGGACGGCTGCTACGGAATCAGTATGGGCAATCATTTATAAGTCGATCGCATTCCAAGAATTTAATCAATTTGGTATTGATGGACTTTTTCATCTTGGATTACATAGATAGTAATGCTATCGTTCGTTTTGTGGGTGACGCTTTCCCCTTAGGATTGGCTGAATTCGAGTGATACAACAGCAGGTGGAAAGGTCCTTTGTGGATAAGGTAAGCGAAAGAATTTGCTAAGAACCGACGTAGTATATTAAGTTCTAATCGCGACTGACTCGCAAATCCGCATCCACTATCCTTTTAACTTTTTTTCTTTTTATGCTTCCCTGTTGTCCTTATCGTATGGCAACAGACCGGCATATCTTTGTCGTCTGCGACAGGATGTGTGCTGGGGATTGTGGGAACTTTTAGTTAAGGATGTTTGTTCTGAGCATGCAGATGGTGCATGCTACTGTAGTGTTGGGTGCAGCTGGGGATGAGTTATATTTTTATTTATGGCATTGGTTGTAAGCTATAAATGTTTGTAGTCTGCTAATAGCATTTGTGCTGGGAGAGATTTTTTAGGACTTTTACTAAACTCTTTACATGTATTTAATCATTTTCGAGCTTATACTCTTCTTTATCTTTTGGTGGACATTCTCTAGCATCGTGCTATTTTAATTTTCCCTTTTCTTGTACGTTTTTTGTCGCGACCAGCGCGCACCAGTGCTTCAACTCCTCTTCATCGCCAACAAGACAAGACTCTCTCTCTACCCTCTTCGAATCTCCATCCACTCCGAAAAGGAATCCAGCTTCCATACGATCCACAACCCAACAAATGTATGTTCGTACATTCAACATGTGGATCATGTGATTTTCCCTTACTTTAACATTTTCAAATTGTACATTAACAATAAAATCTCCCAACTCGGTGGGACAATGGGAATGGGGGAAGCCACCACGTAACAAAACACCAAACTGCTCTAATGGCGAGATAGCGATTAATAGATAAGAATCAAACAAAGAAGACATCCGGCGACAGTTCTATACAAAGAAGTTCATATAATGTGATGTGAATAAACCAGGAAAAACAAAATATTAAAACGAAAAACTGCAATTGTGAAGTCCTAAATCATTTATTATTTTTACGATGTATTGCGCTTATAATCGAACTACTTGAATCGTATCGCCGTTTATATTCCACAACTGTAACAATACAATAAGAAATCTACTCGAATAAATGAACAAAAAAGACCTCCAGTAGATGGAAAAAGAAAATTGTTAAATAAGCTTGTAGCGATCCTAAATCGCTACTCCCATCCAAATCCCCAATATTATCATAATCATAATCCTAATCCTCAATTTCTTATTACCTTACATTTAAATTCCATATTGAGTCACATGAACAACGAATTAAACCAAAAGTTAATTCGTCGCACATTGACTCAATTCCCAAAAACCCTGACATCATGAAATGCTTAATTGAAAACGCATTTCATGATTCGCTTCCAAGAACCTATCCAACCAAATCCTCAAACAATTCCTAGAACAAAATTCCAATAGAAGCACACGAAGTCTTGTGTGTGCTTCTTGGAATTTTGACGTTAAAATAGTTGACAATTCTCAACTAAAAAAACTATAAAAGGGCAGTAATTTTTCGGTTTCGCGATCAGCCAAGGTTCAGAGGTCGAACCGCTGACCGACCATATCAGTCGAACCCACGGCCAACCAGTAATCCGCGACAAAAGAGAACTTTTATAAACCGACCTCTGACAAATTAAATCTTAAAAATAAAGACCAGTAGAAGCAATTTAGTCTTTCTTTTCTATTACGGTCCGACCAACATCGAAAACATTGAAGTTTCTCAGGTTAACTTGGCTTCGGGTTTGGATCGACCAACATTGAAGACATTGAAGGCACCGAAAGGCACGGAAGGCCGCGAAGCCACCGAAGGTACCAAAGGCACGAAAAGAACCGAAAAACCGACGGCCCATGGAGGCCATCGAAAACATTGAAGTTTCTCAGGTTAACTTGGCATCGAGGGATTTCCTATAAAGAGGCAAGGCACGTTAGCGACGCCGCCGCCTCAGGACCCAACAAGCTGGTCATAGTCGTAATATAAGAAAACTAAACCGAAAAGCATAAAATCAAGTGTTGTGAATTGTATCGTTCTGATGGACGTAAGAAAGTCACTGATACTGTTGTAACACCTTTTGAATCTAATGTGGAATTCGTCAAAGGACCAACTCGTCTTACAGTAATATGAAGTCGCAAGTGAATATTATTTTACAAGTGGAAAATGGAAACGAAATCCTAGCTAGTGCTAACCTGTTAACTTATCAAAATCTCAACGTAGATCACAGGTAGGCGCTTTCAATTATTTAATTTTGTTGATCTTATGGTGACACATTGTTGGGTCCTTCGAGCCGAAGCAACATGAAGTTAAGATTTTGTTCTGACCGATGACACCACAAGTCATATTATATATGGCACAACCAGTCACGCATTATTGATAATGTGGTAGTTGGTGATCATGCCAATGATATGACGCCATTGGATTTTTCTTTTATGGAGTTGCGAGAAAGAGAAATGACAGAAATATTTTGGCTCGGTCGACAGCAGTTGTAGTCTACTAAACTTTAGGCTTGTGCTGGATACCAATTTAGGGGTTCAGTACTTTTTTGATGATAAGAAATACATATGGGGCCGTATGTCAACGTGAAACTCGTATGTAGTGTGACCAGAACAAACGTGGTGAAATCGTATGCAAGTGCTAAAATTTTACGTCTGCTAATTAGACGCTAACAACATTCGAGTAAAACACACCATCACCGGTTGATGCCCTAATCAAGACACTTTTCGATAGCAAGTTTCGTAATATAACACGTGAGTTAACTTAACTGACCGCAAGACATCAATACGTAAAGGTTTCGAATGAGTTCGCTACGCCACTGACCGATAGGAACCGGTAGGAGAATTGTCAACTGCGTGTTATCATGCAGTGAATGTACTTTGTTCTAATGATATGACGCACGCAAAAAATGGGAAGCGTTACAAGTGTTATTGTGGATAACCATAATTCTTGTTTTATGATGAGCACTTTCTACATCCTCCATGCTCAAATCGTTATATTTGTTAAATTTGTTAAATTAAAGTTCAGCTATACGTAATCAAAATTTTCGGGCAAAAACTCTACCATCGCAAAAGTGTTCGTCAAACTAATCAGGTGATCTTAAAGTGCGAATGTACATAAGTTTATTGATCCTCATCATCAATTTATTGATCGTCAGCCCTCTTTTGATATACGAAAGGTGATGTTGAACTAATTAGCCTTGTTATTGCTTGTTAATAAAAACCGTGCTTAGTTTCCATTGACCTCTGATAATGGCACGTCAAATTTCTTATGACGCCGATTTAAAAGGCTAATAATTAATATAAATCGATGCGTTGGTTATTATTACGCCAGGATTAACCGCTAATATATGTACAATTTCCTTTTGCCCTTTAATTAACGCATATTGTAATATTCACGTTTTATTCTCGATCACGTCGATATTTATAATGTTGTGAGTCTTACAGTAATGGCTATTTACTCCCACTTTTTTTATATATTCTGTATTCGATGATTTTCACTTGTAGTGGGAGATTATTATTCCCTACGATAGAGAAGTTTTTCCAATTGTTCTTTGTATCCTGAGAGGCCCTGGAGAGAGGTGTTCTGAAAAGGACAGTCTCGGTTTAGTGGAAATTAATTTTTAGTTTCCAGTCATTACAAAAACGTTTTATTTTATTGAAGTCGTCCTGGAGAAGTCTATTGATGACATCTATTTTCTCTCCTGTTCTGTATACCACAATGTCGTCTGCGTATGCAATGGCATTGTTAAGCTTACCCACTAAATCACTGGTGTAAATATTAAACAGAATGGGAGAATTCACCGCCCCTTGAGAATATATCTCCGCATTTTACCACAAATTGCTTGTCCGTTATCATTTCGTAAATGTTGTACAATAGATAATGAGGCATTCTCAGGTTTTCTAACTTATGAAGAAGTCCTTCTAACCACACGGTGTCGAAAGCCTTTTCAAAGTCAACTAAGCAGGCACCTGTGCATTGGCGCTTTGTCTTGTTCCATTGTATGTCGGAAACAAGCTTTGACGCGGCATGCACCGTACTATGTCCCGCTTTAAAGCCAAACTGGTTGTTGGGGATGATTTCATTTTCATCACACCAGTTCATCAGTGCTTTGTTTATGATCTTCTCGAAAACCTTGCTGATATTTGGCAACAAGCTAATCGCGCGAAGGTTGGTTGGATTGGTCCTGTCTTTGCCCTTTTTAGGGATGGGGTGGACTATTGCAGTTTTCCAGTGAGTTGGATAGTATGCCTTATTTAAGGCGTTGTTGAATAGCGTAGTGTAGATTTTTACTGCTTCAGGAGGCAAATGTTTTAAAACTACATTTGGGATGCTATCTATCCCAGAAGACTTTTTGCTTTTGATTGACTAAAGGATGTTCGTAAGTTCATCCTTACTCACAAACATATTCATATTCTGACTACTCCTGGGGGAGTCCGCTCTGTTATTTTCACTGAATGTGGTAAAACTACGGTTTTGGTTCCTTCAGGTACTAAGTTGATTTCTCAGTGAGCTGTAGGTCTGGAATGCGTTGTTTTCGAGGATCGTATTGGAGTGAGTGGATTCGTTCACTCTGTATACTGCTTCGAAACATGCACCAATTAAGTTCACTTTGTCTTGCGGGTCTTCGACTAATATTACTTCTTCGTTGGAGTTGATATGCTCCAGATTGAGTCCTGAGTTCAGCATTGCTTGACAATTCTCAGGAGTCCGTGGGACCCGCAAATATGGAATGTCATTGTGATCTTTCTTTCGAAAAGTTTTATTGATTTGTGAGAACATATTCGATCCGCTAGCTTGAATGGCTTGAATTTTGTACTTCCACTCTTCATTTATACTTGAACGGTAATTATCACGGATCAATTTTTGGAGATTTTTGATTAGGGACTTAAGTGTTCTTATTTCCTGACTATTTGGGTCGCTGAACTGTCTATAAAGTCTTTTCAGCTTTGAGAGCATAATGCTCTTTTGCTTATACAAAGCGTCAATTGCTGATGTCCTGTACTTATTAGTATAACCGTCGGTATGGGAAACTTTAGGTATAGAACGATTCATTGCATTGGTAATAATATCGTCCAATGTTGTTAAGTAATGATCGATTTCGTCGTTATGGAGATTTCTAATAGTCGGTGGGTCTATGGCACTGTTACGAAGTCGCTATCGTAATCGATTGTGGGAAGACAGTTTCGCGTAGTTAGATCTGTGCCTGGCAAGTTTATTCGATCGTCTATCATAAGTAAATCCAGAAATGAATTTCCTTTAGGATAAGACGGTGTACTTGTGGCGTACAATTCTAATCTGCGCTCGATAGCATTCATTTGCCACCAATCATATAAAGCATTGCCCCTTGTGTTCGTGGTTAAGTTACCCCAAGCACTATGCTTGGCGTTGAAATCACCCGCTATTAGGAAATAGTTGTTTTCCGAATCTAATTTCAGATGTCGAAATAGCATATCAATTTCATTGATAAATTGCTTACACTGGGTAGCTTGAGGGGCATAAATGGAGACCACATACAGGTGCTTTTGACTTCTCAACGGAATATCTATTATGCAGGCTTCCAGCACCTGAAATTTGTGTACTTCTGTACTATAAATTACCTTATGATAAAGACCTTTTTTAATTAAAACTGCAACCCCACCCCCTTGAGTAGAATGTGGCCTGTCACGTCTGATTATCTTATAGTTTTTATAGACAATTTTGTGCCTTTGGTTTAGTTTAGTTTCACTAGCCAAAAGTACATCAGGGGATTCGACTTCAAGCATGTTGCCTAGATTATCTCTTCTGTCTATGTGTATTAATGAATTTACGTTCACCGAAATAATTTTTAGTTTTAGTTCAGTTAGAGGGTTGAAGATTTTGATGGAAGGAGTTATTTGAAAACACAGCCGAACAGAGCATATCTATTCGGGCCATTTGTTCCGTCAGTATTTTTTGAAAACTAGCAAATTGTGTTTGCATAACCGATATCATATTAAATATCTCAGGTTGCGCATCTACTGCCGGTATTCGCCCATTGGTATGTGAGGATTCCACGGGGACTCGTTGCATAGAATTGCCCGTGATTTGTGCATATGTTACACGCCGGGCAACGAAATTATTATAAGAACGAGTTTTAATTTTTTTCTCTTCTGCCACTTGCTTTTGTTTTGATTCCCACTTTAACTTCATATGTTGAAATTTGGGACAACCCCTAAAATTTGCCGTGTGTCCTGTATTTTTACATAGTACACATAACAGTGTTTCCCTATCCGGAAGCTGTTCCTTTCCCAGCGGTCATTCGCCCATGTTATGGTCAGCGAGGCATTTTACGCATCTGAATTTCATATTGCAGTTTGATGCAACGTGTCCAAGTCGTTGACAGCGCATACATTGCAGTACGCGCTCAGATTTTCTAATTTTTTCCCAGCTTATAATTTGGTGGCTTAGACATTTTATATGTCTAAGCGCATCAACTTTACTATTAGGACTTAGAGATACAATGTAGAAAGGCAATTTGCGGTTGCACTTTCTAGAATTCGCAGTTGTAAACGGTTTTACACCTGTAAATTTTAAACTAGCTGTTTCAACCGTTTTTAATTCCTCGAGTATCTCCTCTGGGGAGAACGAAGGATCAACTCCTTTTAAGAGTATGGAAATTGATTTTTCTGATTTTGGGGTGTACGTGTAGTACTCGGTTTTTGCCCTTCCCAAAGCAGACTTTACTTTATTGTAACCTTCTAGGTCTTCGCACAAAATTCTAGTTTTTTCAGCACTAATTCTTTTTGTTTTAAAATCTTTACAAGTCAACTCACCCAACTTCATTAAATCTTTCGCTTCTATGTAACTGATGACAATTGGAGGTATTTTTTCCTTTTTTGGTTGCTGTTGTTGCTCGTCCTTGGCTGTCTTTGTCTGCTGCAGTTGTTTGTGATGCTGGTGTTGAGCGTCCATTGTTTCGCTTATTTGTAGCGAATGTTGATGCTGCCGCTGGTGATTTGTTTTTTGCTCTCTTTTTGCTTCGGTTTCATTCCGTCTTTTGTTTCGCTCTTCCAGGACTGCTCGTACTTGTTTGGAAAGTTCTTCGCGTTTTTTGATGAGATCAGCAATTAAGCTGTTTAGGTCATCGTCTCCTTGGGGAATGTTTGACTCCAGTATCTCCAATTCCTTAAATTTGTTCCCTGCTCCTGAGTAACAAGTATCCTTGGCAGGTATATTTTCTTCTGTGACGGTTTTTTTCGTCGCATTTGATTTTTGTCGTTCCATTGACAGGTTTGAGCGGACTTTATTTGCCACTGGGCTGTCATCTATAATTGACACTTCGTTCTTCCTTTTGGTAATTTTTTTGATTGTTTTTGAATTAGCGACTACACATGAGTGTGCCATTTTTAATTCGTCGCTCTTCGTCTTGCTCATTTGGGTTTCGAAACACACACACACTCGTTTTTTTTTTTCTTTTTTCGCCGTGCAACGCCGGCCGAACTGCGAAAAACACAGTTTATGCACGAATTCTCGCACACACGCACTCGATATTCTTTGTTTTAAAACTGCTCACTGTCTTACGATGTTTGTCGCTTGACGAACGACGAGCGACTGTGTATCCTTAAGTGTCAATGCACAGTGTTGGGGGAAGGAGAGACATACGATTGAGAGAGGAGTTGTCGATGCATATTGATGTCCTCTACTATTAAACACGGCACAACGTATGAGCTGGCGCGGTTCCCCATGTTTAACTTTGGCCTAGAATTGAAATGTATTTCCATATAACGCAATCTCCGAATGACAATAGCTATACATTGCACGTTTGTTACAGATCGACAAATCTTTAGACCGCTCTTCCACTACGACTACATATCTACAATTGTTATTATTCAGAAAAGTATGTTATATATACCTATCAGTGACCATTGCCTCCGGGTTTTAGGTTCCAAAAACCAATTTTAGAAACAAGAAGAAAAATAATAAAGCCAAGTTGAAGTTGATGTTAAACTGTAGTGAGAAATATTATTATTCCTTCTTTGATACGAGGGCAGGTCAATAAGTTTTTAGAAAATGAGGACGATTTTATTTTATTTTCTCATTTAGCTGACGGCATAATACTGTCCATTTATCTTCCGTCCCTTATCCAAATAGACCATGAAGATAATACGACGCGCATCCCAAAATACAGTAGACATAACCTTTTCAGCTGATTTCAGCGTCTTGGTCTTGTTTGGAGCCCGTTCGCTTTTGACAATCCACTGTTTTGACAGTTCTTTCATCTCGGGAGTGTAGTGGTGTATCCATGTTTCATCTGCATCCATAATCTGCGCAGAGACTTATCTGGGTTGCGACGCATGCGCTCCAAAAGTTCTCAGCTGAGAGTAAATACGGCACCCATCTCGCAGAAATTTTTTTCATACCCAATTTATCATACAAAATTGAAACTTGGAACTAATTGAAAATTGACAGGAGGAATGACGCTTATTAAAAACAGACAGATTAGCGATCCTACGATCACCAGCCGTTTCTAATGACTTATTGACCTACCCTCGTATAAATCTTAATTCATGGTGGAGTAAAGAATATATGTCCGACTTACTTTATGTCTTACGTTCTGAAAAATGTTCTCAATATTTTAATATATATTGTAGCGTGCTTAGGGTTCGCTGGATTAATTATTTTTAATAAATAAGGGCCGTTAAATCGATTTTGAATTAATCTAACACTTTATTAGTCCGTTAATAACAACCGTTACTTTTACCGTACACTTAACGATTTCTTTACTTATCGCTTCCGTACTTATCGGGTCTTTTACTGCTTACTTCTTACTTTCTACTTATTACTTCTTACTACCACACTTATCGCTTGCTTCATTTTCTACTTCTTACTCATCTCCATGATCTGTGTGCGACGTATTTATACCGTTTCCTCATTCTGATTCGGCGTTTCGTTTCCGTCCGTTCCATGGCTTTGAATGTTCTACTGTTCCTAGTCTCCAGCTTTCCAGTACTTTATAGAATATTCTAGTATTTTGTTTCGGACTTTCTCGAATATTCTAGTACTGATTGTCATATGCATCACAATATTATACATTAATTATAACATCGTTTTATTCTTTACTATTTTTTAGTTTAAGCTGTCGTCTTAGAAACTCAACCTTGCTCTTTAAGGCATTTTTAACCTATGACCCTATATGATGATGGTACTAAAAATACATTCTGTCAAAAAGTACCGAGAATTGATCATTTAAAAAGCCTGCTTAAAGGGTTTATAGCGTTTGGGATGATAGTGAAGAACGTGTGATTCGAACTGACGCTATGACAGTTAGAATCACCAAAAATTGTACCTAAGCTTTACCCATCAGGCTACTGACCGTGTTTAGAATTTGATTTTTAAACTCGACTATACTCCACTGATGTGAATTATTTTTGTTATCGCTATGGTATACGGCTCTGATGTATTTTCATGTTCGATTTTTCGTTCGATGCTCTTCACTATTTTGCTTGTGAATTGTGTGTGTATCCGTTAGAGTCGCCACAATGCCATACCGTATCGCTGTCTAGTCTAAGTCTATTGTTTTTCGGAATCAGATTCCCAAATGGATAGTGGTTTGTATGGGATTGAGAGTCTTGTTCGAGACTATGTGTATGTGTGTAATTATGTGTAGGGTTAACTCCAGTCTAAAAATTTGTTGCTTGTGCAGGGTTTACTATTCAGTTGGAATAGTTGAGTTGTGCCATGTTGAGATAAACATTCGGCCGAAATATTTATTTGTGTTGTGTTGCACTGTGTTGTGTAGAAATAAATATTCGCTGGCCAATGAATGGAATGACTATCCGACTCATAGAGTTTATTACGCGTGTGGTATCATCATTGAGTACATTCGACTGGAGTATGGTGATAACACATCACATCGAAATAAATAACCACGAGCTTTTTTTATTATGTTTCACTAATCCAACTTAACTAAACTACAGTATAGACGTATGCGATATAACTTACTGTGAACTCGTTCTTGTTTTCATTGAGGTCCCACGTCGATTGAGTGCTCCGATCTCTTTGTGAAGTCGTCAAATCAATTGCCAGATGCATGCTGATGATAAGCTCCAACGGTGAACTGATTTGCGTATGTTATCATGTTTTCACACAGAGCATCATCATCATTATCATCATCGGCACCACAACCGGGAACCGGTCTTGGCCTTATTTAACAAGTCCTGAGGGTTGTTAAATTTTCCATAATGATTTGTTTTTTTTTTTCCGGGCAAGGTCATTAGTCTTGCGCCAAAGGCTCCCCGACGGGGAATCGAACCCCGGTCTCCCCCGTGACAGGCGGGTATACTAACCACTATACTATTCAGGAGCCTTATCTTAATGGTGGCAACGTTTTAAGATACAATTCAGTTTTCAAATCGCTAAGATGAAAATTGCAAAAGTTGTTTCAGACCGATTTGACAAAAGTGGTTTGCGGTTAAAGTTTCGAAATTGGTTTACTACAGTTTAGTTGCGCTTCCGTGAAAACGTAATTGATTGGCATTCGCTAATGTTAAACGCCAAGAAATTCTTCTGGCACCAAACCGAAGAGGTATCAAGGTCGACTTGGAAAAGGGAAGAATCATGTGAAGAACAGACTGTTTTTAAGAATTTAATATCGTCGGAAAGTCTGATAATCATGTGTATGCCATTTATGGTGAGTATAAAGGGAAGTGCTGGCGCAAGACTAATGACCTTGCCCGGAAAAACAAATTATCATGGAAAATTAAACAAGCCTCAGGACTTGCTAAATAAGGCCAAGACCGGTTTCCGGTTGTAGTGCCGATGATGATGATGATAAAGGGAAGTGAGTCTAAGTGGTTGCCCTGATGGACGACCGAGGTGGCGAGATAAGGTCTCGATAGAACGAATCTGAAGCGAACACTGTAGATCCGAATACTTAGGTATGACGAAATCCCCTTAATTAATGCGTGTTCGAAGCCTAGAGAGTATAATTAAAAAAAAAAAGAGCTTTGTCAAAGGCCTTACTGAAATCAGTTCTGATAACGTCGAGTTCGTTGACTAAATTGGTGGTGGTAGAAAGCCGTATTGCCTGGGTGAGATAAGAGTCTTGCAATGGAAGTATAACGCTTCGTACATTATGCTTTCAAAAAGTTTAGGAATGTAAACAAGTTTGGCAATAGGACTATAGTTCGAGACCTCACATTTGAAACCTCTTTTTTGTACAGGGGAGACGAAAGCAGTTTTTCCTATGTTAGAGAACACGCCCTGGAAAAGTGATAGATTGAAGATAAACGAAAGGAGACATGAAAGGGTGAAGACATTTCTTTAAGGGAAATAACGGGTAGACCATCGGGCCGGGAGTGAATTCATCTTTAAGTTGGCTTAGCTTCCTTTCAATTGAGAGTGGATCAATAAGATGAGATACAAATGGACTAGGGAGGACATTAATATGTAGGTAGGTTTGTGGGGGTATTGTATGTGTGCCGGTCAGGGCACGGATTCTCTACCACCCACCTAACAATTTCTTTTCCATTATTGTCACCAAAAATTCCAGTACAAAAAGGAAAGAAATGAAATGCACTGTTGTGTAGTTTAATTGTTTTAGTATTTCTTTTATTTGTTTTAACTTATGTTTATCTCTAACACGTTGGTTATGTCTTCATTTATCATTCCGTGGCAAATATATAATTGTAAACAGTCTATTTTGAATTAATTGACTAACGGGACACTACGTTCATCTGACGACACTTCTCTTTACTTCTGGCTGCCGTAGTTCAATAACGACTCACTGAAAAATGGATGAAGGTGGGTAATTTAATTTTTGCACACAGGACAACCAATAGAGATCATACTTCTGCTCTCTCATTGCCACGCCCGTCGATGTGTCGTGAATACATGGGTTAATTCGATAGTCGACGAACATGGGAGAATGAGAGAACAGAAACACAAACTACTATGATCTCGGGGTGGGTTTGGTTGTGTTCATGAATCAATGCATCTCTGAGGGTAGCCCACTGACACAATTCGGTGAATGTGGTGACCTCAGCGTGCATTGACCTGTTGGGAGACAGAATTGTGGAGCTGAGGAAAATGTAGCTGGTGCTATTCACCTGCGAAAAGAGATCATTGATCCCCAGCGGATAGAGTATCTGCGGAAAGTCTAAGCGACGTTACTTTGGCTAGGGTAATATTCACGTGGGAAACATGTTATGGACTTTGATAAGTACTCAAGCCGTTCCATGATTATGCAGTGAAGGATTGCTTGAAGAAGGAGGCAAAGAATTTTGCAATGACATTAAGATCCGATGCGGTTTCCGAAGTAAAGGAAAAGGAGATAGCATAACCATCGAATTTACGTTTGTGATTATGAACTGGAAAAAAACTTCGGGTCGTTAATCAAGTTGGCTTGTGTTTTTACTAGGTCGTTTTTATAGAAGGAGTTATAAAGGACTCTAATTAATTGCAGTAGTCGTAGAGATAGTGATTTCTTACCTCATAACCTATTAGAAAAACAAAACATGCCTTTAGTAAAATCATGCCTTTAAAAAAGTCTCACCGTGTTTGAGTTATTTGGATTTTTTTTTAAATGTAAAAATACCCACACTTTGTAGAAGAAAATTTAATAATCAAATGCATCAAATGGAAAATACCAATTTGACTTTACTTAAAATATTTGTGAAAAAAAATCATTTTAATAAATTTTCATCAATTTTGAATTCAATATTGTAAAAACATTCTTGGATTGCGGAAGCAAATAAATTTGAAGAATCTGGTTATTATGAAGATATCAGAAAAGTGCTACACCATTCTGTTGTGTTGAGCATTGGTTCAATCTTTTAGTGATTCTAAATATCTAAATTATCCGTCACCGCGTTGGCTCGAAGCACACGTTCTCCACTATCGCCACAAAGGCACATTACACCAATTTATACATCCCACCATCTCTCCCGAGTTCGATTTCCTCCCGCTCTAACACAATTTGTGGTTCCGTTCGTCCGGTTTTTATTCCGCTTTTAGCTCCGTGCTAAACAGATCACTTACTACACCATATATTCGACAAAACGTTATTAGACCAAGAAATAAAAAGACATACGAAAATATTCGTATTTCTGGCTTATATCAATGACAAGTCTGGCTCAGTTTAGTTTGAAGGTAAAACAAAAGCAAGCGCCATTGTCTCCATTTATCAGGAAGGTGTACCCACTACACAGTTCGCAACCTCCATAATCAATTCATAAAATTTCACGAACATTTAAAAAGTGTCAAATTACTTTACGGCTTTCAAAGAGGACATCATACCTTCAACGCACCAGAGCTGACCAGGGTATCGGCGACTTTGTCCCCAACATTCTCCCCCTGCAATCCTCCATAGTATCTCTCTAATCTTCTATAATCAGGTTGTAATCGGTGTTCACTTTAAAACTAAAACAGTTTTGTAAACAATTTAGTCTGTTCTTTCTGATATGATCGAAATTACGCAAGGGCACTGCCCAGTATTAAAAATCAGGAATTATTCCGTTCTTTCTTCATAGTTTTTGGCGACAACTTTGTCAATGGATTTACTGATAATTCCCCCGATCGTGGCATGTTCTTAGCCACCGGAAGCAGCCTGGATTCATTGCTCATTGCCACCTCCACTTCATTCAAGCTCGATTATGTCTCAATCAACATAAGACTACCCTACCATTTTACCATTCCAGTCAATTAAATCATACGAACTCGCAATTCTCAGGATGATATCTTCGTTCTTGACAACTTGAACCTAGCACAACTTCAATGGACTGTATCAGAGGATCCATCTTTTTGTTGTAGACTACCCACTTCACCTATGCCAAGATATGGATCTTCATAGACTGCCTAACAGATTCAAGCCAACAATGGCTGACCTATGTGTGGTCAGTTAGACCTTATCGTCACAACCCACTCTATTAATTTCTCAGTTTCACTCTGTCCACTTCAGTTCATAAGATTTTTCACTTTTCCCCACTGCAGTTCAAACTACCTCGAGATAATTACTCGTATGACGTTTACAATGCCTACTTCTGCCGTAATCTCGTTTTTTTATTATATATGTGTACTAGCACTCTTTACAAAGAACGTTTTAATGTCAGTTCCCTATATATTCCTCATTCTAGATGTAGAACATTGATCTCTTCACCTCCTTGGTGTAACCGTAAGTTACGAAATATAAACAACAAGTTGAGTTACTTTCCTTCTGTGAATTTCCAATTATCTGGTTTGTTATCATCTCTCTTGAGCTTGCCAACTCCATCTACCAAAACTACTTAATTAAAACGCAGGTCAACTTAATAAATCAATCCGAACTTTTTAGTTTGACGTTTAGAACCACAAATCCGATTGCTATCCCATCCCACTTTAAATATGTAATTTTATAAATATGTTGATACCTCAACTGATCCATGTACCTGTGTTTCTCCCTACTTTTTCAAACAATCCTTCATCGACGGCTGTAACATGTGTTCAGTGTGGTTTGCTGGTGTCACATTACTAGTGACACTAAATATATAGGGGGCGGGGTTAGGGCTTACTATTTTTTGATTATTTGTATCAGTTGGTGCGGAGGTTGGCATTTAATTTGTCACTGTCGAATTAAAAGGGAACAAATTACGAAACGATGCTGTATGTGGGAACAAAATAGAGGAGTGTGTGTAGCTCTGTCGCAGCCTTTATTAATTAACTGGAATCAAATGCATAGATTTGAAGTTTTATAGTTTGAGTGAAGTTTATTAAAAAGAAAATAAATTAGGTGTTTGAAAGAAGCCATTAGAGCAGGGTGCAATTCCAAAGGCAGTGGCCAGGCGAGCGCGAACTCGCAGGTGGCAAAGTCTTCTAGTTACTATTCATTAAATATTTGCTTTTAGTTGAATAATGATTTACAAAAGTGAAAGTATTAAGTATGACGAGAAAGAAAAGGGAAGAGGATTTTGACCATCAACAAATTTCATATGCTTTTTTTTTTAAATAATAAAGCCCCTTTTATGTGCGTGTTATATATTGAAAAAGTAGACATCTTAGCTAACGTAGATATTCTGGAAAAATATGATATTTATGACAGAAACATACGAAGGTAACACAATAGTCTGTACTCCAAGTCTTACCTTGACTTCAAGCGGATTTAAAGCAAAGCCAATGAATTCTAAATAGTTGTACAAAACTACGATCAAGTTATCGGAGTGACAATACGAGTATAGAGCCAGGTAAAAGGTTATGAATTACTCTCCATCCATATGAAGTTTGTTAAACTGGTTGTGTACATTCCACCAAGGGCATGTAGGAGCTCTGCATTAGTCATAAAACAATAACAAACTGCTCCTTGGTATAAATAGTAGATTCAAAAATGCTAAGGACAATGTAGAGGGTATTGTTTAAAGCAAATCTTGTCCCTCTCATTACCTTGAAAAGTAGCTTTGAAATTCCCTTTTTCAGGTGAATGCTAATACTTCTGCGAAGCACATAACTAACACATGCAATTACTGGATGATTTATATGTAAGTACTAAGCTGTTATGAATACTCTGCCGTGCGTCGGCTAGAAGAGTTGGTATAGCATCACCTGAGTCTTGTCTCGGCCATCACTGCTGCAGTTCTCTTGCTGCAACAACGAATTTTCTACCTCGTTGCGCTGAATTACTTTTAATTACAGTAATTGCATCACTTCCATTAGCATTACAATGAGAGGGTATTCATGTATATCCTTGGCGTGTTGAAGCTTCTCACACAACTTGTAAAGACCCTTAAAGCGATGTAAAGTGCACAGAGCTAAGAGTCGGATTTCCTCAAGGTCATAAAATCACTACTTGGCCATTGAAAGGGCACAGGACCAAAGAGGCACAAGGACAAACACTGACATAGAAACCGCGTACCGCGCCTGCAGCGGTCGTGCATGAAAAATTAAATTTCGAGTGGCTCGTTCAGCTTGAGCCCTCTTGTGGGCGTATGCCGCTCCTTCAACTCAACTACATCAAGTAGAAAAATAAGATTTATCATTCTAGCAAATATTTAATCTTTTTTTACATTTTCCCTTTTTTCTTTTATATCGTTAGTGTTTTGTTTTTGTAAATTTGCGACCTAAACTCGAAACATTTATCGCCCTGTTCAAACCCTTAATACTTAAGGGGGTGGCTGGCAGGCAACTCGAATCCTCATGACACAGTTCCTTCCGTAGCGCCAGCTGACAATGTCGGGCTCGATGATGACTGCTCACGGTTTCCCTGAATGACATAGCTAACAAAAGACGTTGAGAGTAAACAACTTTTGTCTAAGTCCTTTATTTTTATTTCTATTTCTATTTATGTTTTTATTCGTGTTTTTATTATTGTTCTTACTTTTATTTTCGTTTTGATTCCCATTTACATTTGTGTCCTTATTTGCATTTCATTTTATGGCGATTTCTTTCGCCATGTTTTACAGATCCTTTTCGGAGGGACACGCAAGTGGCTAACTAT
The DNA here is from genome assembly GCA_963931805.1 of Microdon myrmicae. Taxonomy (NCBI): domain Eukaryota; kingdom Metazoa; phylum Arthropoda; class Insecta; order Diptera; family Syrphidae; genus Microdon; species Microdon myrmicae. The sequence goes on along the minus strand of OZ007497.1, from coordinate 257,585,417 downwards.
TCTTAATGGAGTGACTTCTCGAAGCATTGAGGGAGTGTGTCGGAATTCAATAGTTTCCAAAACACGAGACTGATGGATGAAGGGAGTGGCGAATGACGCTGTGTCCGCCCAAGGGGATGCAGCGTGGTACACAACAGAAATTCACACAGAGTTCTGAGTGAGGGGGGTACCATCTGGTGACGCTTTTGTCTCGTAGCAATGTATAGAGTGTTAAGGCTGAACCAGACGCGGCCGTCTTCCTTTTGTTCCAAAGCCGTTGTATTTCTGACACAATTGAATTGTAATGGAATAGTGTGATATTTTCCGCTAATGGTTCGGCACATTTTGGATTTGGGTCAAAGGAACTCTATTTGAATATAATTCTAGAGCCAGTCTGTTTGAAGAGGACGTGTAAAGATTCATGGGAAGTACCTGAACTCTTGATCTGGTATACAGTATTTGGGATAAAATGACACCGTATAAAGAAAATCACATGTGGACACAAGCGCATCCTTTAATAACTTAGCCTATGTGGTAGACTGCTGGAATATTTTCACAGTTAGGCCGGTTTGTAGGAAACCGAGCTCCAATCACAATGATGTTGATAAATATATTACGTAGACGACTTTGACAATTATTTAGAGTAGTTTAATTTACGTGGATAGATCGCTACACTAAAAGTCTCTGATACTTTTCGCGATAATCATCATGAGTCTTTGGCGGTCGGAGTGTTCCGCCGAACACTGTTCAATACTTACACGGAGCGTAAAACTACACACAAGTAAAACACTGAGATGTGAGTTTTGTCAGCGACAAGTAAGAACGTTTATTTTTCACTTTAAGTTTTACCTACTTAAGAATAGGACCAGTGACAATCTACACTCGAATATTTATATGCCACTCTAGCATTGTTTATTTGCTGTTACTGTGTTCAATTCGTACTACTCGTATTCACCTAAAGAGAGAGGGAGTTACTCCTCGCCACCGTCAGTCGAGCACCCACCCCCGTATCCCATTGGAGATAGCTTAAGGATGAGCCCTCGACCGCCATGATCAGAGTAAGACACCACGAAACTAAACCCCGATATCTTTTAAGCACCGTCTGATTCCAGATTACACCAACCCATATATACAAATATTTTCCTTTCCTTCGCACCACAACACACGATAATCTAGACACACGTCACTTTCGAATACTCTAGTTTCTTACGCACGACAACACACGTTAATTTTTCTTTTCTAAATTTTGCTGCGCGGACCGACTACCTCGTGGGTTCCTCTCTGTTCGACCTCCTCGGTGGGGTTCGCAGTCCTGCTGCTCGATATAGACTGTCTGTCTGCCCACACAGATATCCAGATTTCCTTATTCCGGCTGCATCCACAAAAGGAAATCTCTCATCCTGTCTGCTAACAGATTTTCCCATCGTATCTGTTAGCAGCGTAAAACTTTCCTTTGCATCTCAAAGGGAGAATTTTCCATCGGATCTGGAAAGGGAGAAAGTCATTGACGCATGCATCCTTATATCATTATCACCATCCGTGGTGGTGATCGAAGTTCGGATCGACGGTTGTCGATCGTGTGCCGCTTCTATTTGCATAGCACATCTGGCGCGCGGAACGGAGATGATTGTTCGGGCGTACAGCCCGTGGTTGTTGGCCTTTTGTAAACACAACCGAAATCCATTAGATCCTTCTAATGGGTGTGAAATTCTTACAAAGGAATCGTGGGACCGGAGTATTTCCTTTGTTGGCGTTGGTCTTGTGAATCTTCCGAATTATCTTGTTGCGGTAATTACGGTTGTTTACCATTTTTGGCAGAGGATAGGCGATATGCTTTCTTGCATTTACCTGCCAGCGTATGCATCCGTTGTTATCTATCTACCGAAAATGGTAATTCCTGGTAAACATCGTGCAGATGTTTAAGATGTTGTATGCGATGCTTTAGCTGTTGGATTTTTTGGGATGTTGCACGGAATTAGATGTGCTAATTGCCTTTAGCTACCCGAGTATGCCTCCCTGGTTCGGTTAATTTACCGAAAATATAATTCCTTGGAAACATCGTGCAGATGTTTCGGATGGAAGATTTATGGCCTGTAATCTGGGATTGTTTTTGCATACTATGAATGGATGCGTTGACTCGATACTGAAAGTTTTTGAACGTTAAGTTCCTTGTTTTTTTATGTCGGGTTCAACATTGTTGCAGCTTCCTATGCCCTTGTTACAGGTCTGATTAGGAGCTTTGGGGACACGTGTCTGTGGGCCCGTGTAATGGATAAGGTAAGTAAGTTCCTTGAAGGTTTGGAACCTTATCTGGGCGGAATTGTGCGTTCGTAGGACGTTACAAGTCTATTAGCTGAGTCTATCTGAAACGTTGCGACTTATTTCGAATAAAAGAAGAGACAGATCGGGGAATGCCGAATATGTTGACATTTTTTTTTAGGTTAGTAAAATTAAGCTAAACTATAAGTGGGAAGTAGGTTTCAAAAATTGTAATTTAATAAGTAAGGATTGACCCTTCTTCGGACAAGCAGGTGAACATGGTTTCATAGGGTCTTACTTACAAAATTGAATTTAATACGAATCTTATTTTTCCGCAAAAAAAAAAAAAAAATTAGATACTTACGAAACAAAAGCCACGGCCAGACTAATATGTTACCCGATAGGGAGGTATGCCCACAGTCACGAAAAATCGCTGGCGACCAAAGTACGACGACGTCGACATAAACAATATAAATCATGGTTTCATGGGCCAGCGCTGATTGGGCTCTCCTTAAGGAAATTATCCCTGTAGCAACAGAAAGGCAAATAATCAATCCAAACGCAACTTTGTTCATACAATGGGACACAAATCATACTAAATCTTTCCGGAGGAGATCAAGCAAACTATACCGTGTCCGAGGATAACAACTACGGCCGAGATAATTCCCGACAGCAATAGATCAAACGTGGAGAGTATATCTAAATGGATAAATACCCAAATGTGGAAACCCAAAATTTTCCTCGGCATATATTTGAACATACGGCGATGTTCGCAACTGTGCTTGTGGCTGAATCTGCGCTCTATCTGCATACATAGCGATCGTGTGCGTGAGTAAAAGATAAGGAAGAGAAACGATTTCAGAAGACGGAAAAAAAATCTGGAACTTAACCAGGACTTTAGCCTCGCGCGTACAATAAAAACACGAAAGTCACAAACCGAACTCGAGGATGTATTTCTAAGTAAACAGTTAATAGCCCAACGAGGACAAGTACTTTCGTGAACACGGTGATTTGGTACATAATACAAAATGCATAATAAAAACTATAAACATAATAGTAATAAAAAAGGACACAAAAACTCGAAAAGTATTTCATTTTGTTTTTTGTCCAGCTTTAACATACACATGGAAGGAGTGTAGTGCTTCAAAAAGCCCTACCACATTTTTCCCCTATTCCTACCTCCAAATCCCAGCTATAATACGCTAAAACCTAAAACCTATCAAAACCCACAAAAACCCAAACATGACCCAAAATTCGCAATAAACGAATCAAACATTCGTTTATCGCTTAACATTTGCCGCCACGGCATAATTTAATCCAAAACCCAAATTAAAATCAAATTCACAATAAACGAATCTAATATTCGTTTATTGTTCTACATTTGCTCCACGGCATCATTAAAATTCAAAACCCAGAGATACGTTATCTCAATCTGGGAAAATTCCATCAAACAGAACAAACAAACCCGAATCCCTTTCTACACATCCACATCTGCGCAATAGTTTCGTAAGAATTCAAGAAATTGAATTCTTATCTAAAGTAAACACTGAGCATCCCACTCAGGATACTAAAATCGAGATTGTTGTACGAAAATGTGTATTTTCGGGATACAATTCTCGATTCATTTTCCTTTATAAAGGAATAGTTAAGTGATCTCCGGGCCGCAATATAACATCATATCTAGTCCCTGGAGGAAGTACCCCAGGAGCGAAACGCTGTACATTGCCGATCCTAGTCCCTGGAGGAAGTACCCCAGGAGAAAACTTCAACTACTTTATACTAATAGATGCGGAGAATTGAATTGAAAATAAAACACTTTTTTCCTAAGAAAAGCGAGACTTTCAATTAACAGACAATTGGTGAGTAAAGATAAAAGATAAAAGATAAAAATTTCAGACAAGGACCGAATTCAACAATCCTTCGCTTCTCTTCCTCGTTGATCGAGAAGCACGCAAGCGAACCGTACAACAGGAGCACATACTAAAAGCCCGCGCTAGGAAAAGGTTAGAGCGAGAGCAGTAACGTGGATTACCACGGTCGCGCATGCGACAATGTCTTGACTTTCTACTTAAGCTATTATTGCTACGTTAATGCCCTGGTATATGGCGGCAATGATTGTTTCGATTCTATTTTGTGGTTGCGTTGGCGTGTTTGAATCACAAGACTACTCCCTTCTTAGTAACTGTGTTACAATCACTTTGTGCGGAGGGATGAAGTAGGCATAGCGAGGAAGTGACGTAAAGTTCTGGTTTACCAGAAGAAAATATTTTGTGTGCACAGATCACGTTGGGGTCACCAATTATAGTATTTCGTGAAGTAGGGAAGAACGTGTCTGAAGCCTTTGCTGGGAAAAGGTTAGAACTAAAGCACCAACACATCAGATCCTTTAATTAAGCTCTAATTGCTGTTTCAATACTCCGATATCTGGTACTGATGTTTTTTTTTCTCGATTCTCCTTCGGTGGGGAAGTTTTCATTACGGTCGCAGGAGTATGTTTGTTGGAATTATCACATCTGCACTATAGGTATCCTACCGCCAAAGCAACTTATGGCAATCTCGTAGTGTTGAGGATCGGCAAATGAATCTACTGGAGGAATCTAGTACGTTTACCATCTGCGTGCCTGTCAACCGCCAGCTGACAACGCGTCATCGACAAAAGTGACGCCAGCCTATGCGTCACCAAATTTGAATGCGAATTATTATTTTTTCATATACCGTTGACTGGATACAGATCAACCACCCAGCTTCTGAAATTGTTGTCCTTGGTGATTTTAATGTGCACAATTCCGGCTGGTTGTTACATTCTAACAGAACCGACGAGGCTGGGAGGCTAGCGGAGATGTTTGCTGTAAGCCACAACTTGACTCAACTCGTGAGGGAGCCAACGCGAATGCCAGATGGCCGGGGCGATTATGCGAACACCCTGGATATGTTTTTGACATCCGAACCGAGTATTTATACCGTAGAGGTTTCTGCGCCACTGGGAAACTCAGATCACTGCTTGGTATCTGTCGCGCAAGCACTTGCATTTCAAGCGAGCAACCGGCCTAGGCAGCTTCGTCATGTATGGAAGTATGGGGCCGCTAACTGGGACGATTTGCGAGACTTCTTCGCATCCTTTCCGTGGTCCGAGGTGTGCTTCGGAAACTCCGATGTTAACGCATGCGCGGAGTCGGTATCAGAGATTATTCTCCTGGGGATGGAGATGTATATTCCACATTCCATCAAGCGAAGTTCGTCTGATAAACCTTGGTTTGACAAAAAGTGCGAGCTGATTACAGCGGCAAAAATAGAGCTTTTAAGCAATGGCGCTCCAATCCCACCGATGTTAACAGAACGTATTTTGTTAGAATCAGAAACGCGTGCAACCAGGCGATTGATACCGCGAAGAAGGCTCACAACGACAGGGTGATCAATAAGCTCCTTCGGTGCCCAACTGGTTCGCGCTCCTTCTGGTCAATGGCAAAAGCTGTCAGCGGTAACTTTGCATCCTCTTCTTTCCCTCCGTTGGTGACAGACAGCGGGACGTTAGTCACGAATTCAAGGGATAAAGCTAATGTATTCACAAATTTATTTTCGGCGAATTCAAACCTCGATCCCGGCCTTTTGCACCCGCTTGTGATCTCGCCGGTACAGTCTTCCATGCGGGATGTGAGATTTCGTCCGCGCACTATTCAACGCATTCTACGTGAACTGGAATGTAGGAAGGCAACCGGCCCGGACGGAATACCAGCAATAGTCCTTAAGAACTGTGCTCCAGAACTATCGCCGGTTCTTGGCAGACTCTTCCGCTTATCTTATGCACAGACAACCTTTCCTGCCTGCTGGAAAATCGCTCGAGTTCAGCCAATCCCAAAGACGGGAAAAAAGTGTCTCCCACAAAATTACCGTCCGATAGCATTACTCTCTATTTTATCTAAGGTGATGGAAAAAGTCATCAATGCTGAGTTGGTTAAGTATTTGGAGTGCAACGGACTCCTGAATGATCGTCAATACGGATTCCGTGGCAGGCGGTCCACAGGAGACCTTTTGACACTTATAACCGATATATGGACATCTGCGATTGAACGGCATGGTGAGTCAAGAGCGGTCGCATTGGATATTTCCAAGGCTTTTGACCGCGTCTGGCACGGGGCATTGCTGAGCAAACTTCGTTCATATGGACTTTCCCAACAGCTTTGCGACTGGACGAAGAGTTTCCTTGAAAATCGATCGATCCGGGTTGTTGTGGACGGCGAGTGTTCGGATCTGTATCCTGTTAATTCGGGGGTGCCCCAAGGTTCTATTTTGGCTCCAACCTTGTTCTTGCTTCACATAAATGATTTGTTGGAGACAACGGATAACAAAGTGTTCAGTTTTGCGGATGATAGTACGCTTGTTTCCTCCTTTTCGAGTGATTGGCCGATTGGTGCATCAACGTCACACCAGCTGAGATGTAGACAGATTGATTTTCTGAATCGAGATCTGGATAAAGTCCTGCAGTGGGGAAAGGCCAATCTTGTCGACTTCAATGCAACGAAGACTCAGTATACAACATTCACAAAGAAAACTGGATCGTCGGTTCCACAGCTGATGATGAATGGCCGGGCCCTCGAGGCTGGGGAAAGTTTGAAATTGCTCGGCGTCACGGTCTGTGGGAATGTATCATGGCATAAACACGTGTCGAACATCGCCAGGTCAGCCTCAGGAAAACTGAGTTATCTTTTTAGAGCCAAGAAATATTTTACCCCGGCCCAACTTCTCCTCCTATATAAATCCCAAATTAGACCCGCGCTCGAATATTGCTCTCATGTTTGGAGCTCTGCTCCTAAACATACCCTCGACCTACTTCAGAGCATTCAGAGACGAGCGATCCGCCTGATCGGGGACTCGGCGCTGACATCGGGACTACATTCGCTATCACATCGAAGGCGCGTAGCCGACCTCTGTCTGTTTTACAGATATTATCACGGGTGCTGTTCTTCGGAGATTCTTGGCATTGTTCCGCGCAATTCGGCTTATATGCGCTCCACAAGACAATCCGACGGATCGCACCCGTTTGTGGTTCATCTCCCGACGGCGCGAACATCCCTACATCAGAACTCGTTCCGCTACAGAGCGGGGAGGCTGTGGAACTCCCTTCCCACGCGAGTGTTCCCGGAACGTTACAACCTGCAACTGTTCAAAAAGAGTTATTTGATGGCATCTCGGGGCGCCGACTCGGCGCTATAGGTTCGCCTCTCCCGAGAGAAGTTTAATTAAAAAAAAAAAAAAAAAAAAAAAAAAAAAATGGGATCGAGTTGTGCCATTAGCCTCGCTGGCATTGGCACTCCAATGTGCCAGGAAGTGCTGTGCTAGGGACCGCTGGCATTGGTACTCCAAAGTGCCAGGATGTGAGGTTAGAGTCTCACTGGCATTGGCTCTCCCAAAGTGCCAGGAGATAGGATATAAAAGATCGCTGGCAAGACAAATCATTGTGGAAAATTTAACGAGCCTCAGGACTTGCTAAATGAGGCCAAGACCACATCCCGGTTGTAGTGCCGATGATGATATGTATATATATATATATATATATATATATATATATATATATATATATATATATATATATATATATATATATGATATTTGCATCCACCGTTATGATTTGTGGATGGTGTTTACTTATCTGTGGTTATTTTGATCGAAAATTAAAAGTCTTCTTAAACTCCACTTGAGTGAAATGAAGGAAAACACTTTTAAATAAAATTTATATTTTATTCAATTTCGAATTTAACAAACGTCTGCTCTTCAGAGTGCCGTTTTGTAAACTGAACTTACTCTAACATAAAATCTTATATCCAGGTTTGTTTCTCTACGTTGCAATATAATATCTTTATTACAATGGATATTATATTGCAATTAGTGTAATGTTCATTTTCGTGTTTCCACGAGTTCTTGCTAATTATCTTTGAGTTTGTTCATCTGGATGAAATGTGCAATTAGGTAACATATGTTGTGATATACATTATATTCTAATTTGGTTATTCCATATCAGAGGACATATTGCGAGAGCAATATGCTCGTCCAATGACCTAATTTTCGGGGCTTATTATCCAAATACCCTCTACTATGAGAACGTGCGTCGCAACGGTTTTGTTCCACCAGAGGCGTTCCTTGATTTGGACATGAAAGGGCTTATACAGGATAGATCCGGAATTCCGCTGATCTATCATGTAAGTAGATCATCCGTAGACGGGCGATTGTGCTACGACCGGGAAGTAACGCGCCCCGAAGAAGAGCTCCTGCGCTTCAGTAGGGCTATATCCCACAGAGACCGGGAGGATAGTATTAGACAGCGTCAACAGTTCTGGTGGTTGAATGGCATATAAAGACCTGGATACCAAAGTCGGTATAGAATCACACTATCATCAGCTAGCTTACATGGACTTAGCTTTTCTAGAATTAGGGTAGTATAAGATTTAAGTTAAGTTAAGCTAAGTGATTTTACATAAAATTTAAAAAAAAAAAAAAAAAAAAAAGTAGATAAGTTTAGGTAAGTTAAGTAAGTTAAATTTTAAGAAAAAAAACAAAAAAAATTGACAAAGTTTTTCTAATTTTTCTTTGTCTTTCAAATAATTATAAGTATTGCCACAAAGTTCTGTCGCCGAAAGGCAAATTATACAAATATTAAGTAATGTTTAGCTTAGAGCGTCTGCGAAGGACCAGTAAGTTATTATATAAGATATTTAAGCTAGAATTTAACCATTTTTTGTCTAGCCTTTAATTTAGAAACTAGGAATATAGAAAGAAAATAAAAAAAATGTTTAAAAAATGAAATGAAAAATGGTTATTCCATATTTTACGTTTCTTTGAATTTTTGTAGTTAGTAACCTTTTGAGTTGTGTTCTTAATAATATTTCTGTCTAGACAAAATGTGTAATTAGGTTACACATTTTGGTTGATGGGTTTTTGTGTCGTCAAGGATTCTTTGACGTAACATGCGCGCAACGCTCGTTTGAGTCAGTCGTCACCACTTCACCATCGTATGCACACCGCTCTGTCGTCCATATCAAAAGTTTCATCTTCCTGTTGGTATCTCGAATGGGAGTGCGGGCTGTTATTGAGATTGGTTAGCTCGGACATTGTTTTGTGCAGTTTTCAGTTTAAAAATCGACAAACATAGTTCATTGCTGTTTTTTTTTTTTTTTTTTTTTTGGTTGTTTTTTGTTTCCGGTAGGAGGGTGTAAATCTTCAAAAGATACCTCTGACGGATCCAGAGGCATGCCGGACTTTTACCGACTAATACCTCTTCCCGCCAGGCACATATTCTCGTTGTTCCCCGCGGAATTTTCTTTTAGATATTCCACCCCGGGGCGGGACGGAGTTGATCTGTTATAGAACATCATTTGCTACGGACCATGCCTGTTTTGAACTCAGCACGTATTCTATTACTCCTCCCGGAGTAACTGCCCGTCTCATATGTCTCTTCAAAATCGTTCGTACGGTCTCGAATCTCACGCACCCTGTGAGTACGTGTTCCGCATTTTCTATTTTGTCTTCGCAATACAAACAGTGTGGGTGATTCACATGCTTATACTTGTGCAAGTATTGCCGAAAGCATTTATGTCCTGATATTAGCTGAGTCAGGTGGTAATTCAGATCGTTTTCTTTTCACCCATGTTTTTAAATCAGGTATCATGGTGTGGGTCCATCTTCCTTTGATGGAAGAATCCCACCTTCATTGCCATTCTCTTAGGTTTGAGCGCCCCAATTGTGACCACATTCTCCGACGATTCTCTAGTGAGACTATAGCGTTTGAAATAATAGTGAAGAAGATCGTGTGATTCGAACTGACGCTATGACAGCTCGAATCGCGAAAAAAAATTTACCTAAGCGTTACACACCAGGCTACTGACCGTGTTTAGAATTTGATTTCCAAACTCGATTATATTCCTCTGGTGTGAATTATTTTTTTTATGTTATTTATCGCTTGGTATACGGTTCTGATGTATTTTTCTTATTCGATTTTTCGTTCGTGTTCTTCACTATTTCGCCTGTGAATCGTGTGTATCTGTTAGAATCGCTACAAGACCTCATGCAATGCAGCCTTTTCTTTAGCTGCAATGTCAAGTGGTGTCCTCCCGGCCAAAACATTTATGGCATCTTCGGATACCGTTCGGAATGCACAGCATCTCTTAGTGATGCCAACCTATGTGCCGAGTTTACTCTCCCCATGTACGACTTATACTGCGCGGCTCCTGCACATATGTGAGCTGCATACATTATAATGGCTGTGTTGACACTCGTTATGAGTTTCCTTATGTTGGGTCGAGGTCCTCCAACATTGGGTAGCGGTCTCGCCAAAACTTTGCATACTCTTGCCGTTTTTTCACTTGCTTTCCTTGAAGGTTAACTTGTTGTCGAATATAACACCAAGATATTTAATATACGGACTGGATTTGATTGTTTGTTGTTCTATTTCCAAATCAAGGCGTTCAACTTTCTTGCGGCTGCTTATTAAAACTGCCCCCGTCTTATGTTCAGCTAGTTTCAGCCCGGCCATATCTAGCCAGCAATTAATGCTCTGGATTGCTTGAGAGCAAATATTCTCCAGGTCATCTAGATGTTTTGCTACGGCCACTATTGCCAAAACACCTGCGTACCCAATGATTTTAACCCCTTCTGGTAAATTGACCCTGAGCACACCATCATACATGATATTCCCTAACAGCGGACCTAATACAGATCCCTGCGGTACGCCAGCTGTTATTTTATATTCCTGTTGTCCCTCATCTGTGTCATAGAGTAGTCTTCTATCCGAGAGATAGTTTTCTAGTACCGCACCAAGTAGGACGAGACTTGTAACCGTTCTGCTGCAAACCTTTTCACTTTATTGTTACTTCTTGAATAAATAAGGATTGTCTATACATATTGTTGAAAATACATAATATACGAATTTCTTTTGATTTTCGTCTATATATCTATTTATCGATTAATTTCCCTTTTTATTTAAGATTATTTTAGTATTATATTTCACTTAACTACGTTTCCAAGAGCGCTTGGATTTTGGTTTGATTTCCAAAGCGAAATTTTTCAAATTGATTTCAATTAACAACGAATGAGGTCTTGTGAAAATAACGTCTCAAGACACTTTGCGACTTTCGCCATCTGGTGGTTGGATAAATCCGCATGCTCCTAACAGTGGCCCGAGTTGCGCCGCACTATTACAAAAGGCTGTTTGATACGCGAGGATTGCCAAACATAAGGTGGCCAAAAACGTACCTCACATCCTGACAACGGACTCCCGAAATACACTAGGTGAAACACCGACCGAGTGGATCGAATGGAAACATTTGAAACTAAACAAAACGTTTGCAGGCGGCTTTGTTGGTTCTATTGTACCTGTTGCGTGTGTGGGATTGACACGGGTAATGTGGTTAAAATCAAGCTCGGCTGCGACTCGACTGCCTGCGTGTGCCCCCGGTGGCGGTTGAATCTCGACTGATTAGCTGAGGGGCACGATTAGCGACTGACTGATTACTGGCGAGGGAAAGTTCGTCGCGTCGTGGCAGTGGAGTCATAGCTAAAATCAACTCACTGCCATTTACTAGGAACTTTGAAAATGGTTGCTATGCCTGTATAGGGGATTTAATTCCGGGGAATCATTGCCGTATAAGCCGAGTTGGATTCGTTGGTTGTGTGTATCGGGAAATTGGTTTCGGCGGCATAGCCAAGTATGATCAAGGGTCTTGATCGTTGCGATGGTCGTTTCATGGAAAGGCGACGCATCATGCTGTGGGCTTGCCAGTAAGAAGGAATTGGTGTGGTTCTACATGGCTTAGATGGAATGGGAACCGAAATGGTTCTCGGGGGAAATTGGAATTACTTGGTTGCAAGCAAGGGATATGATTTAGATAGGGAATTAACCGAAGCAATTTCGGGGAAATGTATGTGGCTCGGTGTGGTTTATGGAGATGGTGAGTATTCCGTTGTAAATTTGAATATTCGGTTATTACGGAGTATGATTTTCGGGGAAAATTAGAATTGCTTGGTTGCAAGCAAGGAATGTAATTTAAATAGGAAGATAATAGAGGTGGTTTTTGGGAAAAATTATATGTGGGGTGATGTAATTGAGGGAGATGATTAATATTCCGTTGTAAATTGGAATATGCATTTATTACAGCTTGGACAATTGATTCTTGGTAAGTATGGGGATGTATGCAATTGCGGATTGGGGACGGATCCTGTTGCATATTGGGATATGTTTTCGCATGTTAGAGAATGGATTACAGGTTGGGTTAGGGTGACGCGTTGTTAGCGGTCAAAATTGGTTGGCATTGTGGGTTGGTTCTCCATGTGGTATAGAGAACCCCCACAGACCTACATCGCCAAGTTGGCACCCTCAGATTCAATTTTTTCTCGGCCGAGTCCATTAGCCAATTTCACGGAGAAATCCGCACTCTCTTGTCGATGAGTTGAACTATATTTCATCTGAACAACGACTTCGATAGGAGCTAGGGAAACATAAGCCGTGCATGTATTCTAACGATGGCGTTGAAAGACGTGAATCTGGGTTTCCAACGAATTTCGCAGTTCACTTTGCATCCTATTGCGAACATGTGTAGTGTGATTTGTCGAATTCGGGAATTGAACTCCAGTTATAATCTGGTTGGTGTTGCTCCGACTCAAATGAACGAAATGCTCACTGCTGTTGATCTGCCTCGAAGGATCAACCAATTTTCGATATAGTGGACTGTATTTTTCTCTAAATCGTTGTTGTTACTACCGGCGGTGGGAAACACGCCCTTTGTAAAACTTAGACAAAGGAGAATGTGCTTCAAGCTACCCTTACCATTGGTGGGGGAAGTGCTCTAGGGTACCTGTAAAGTGAGAAAGAAAATGGGCGGAGTGAAAACAACTTTCCTCTAAAAACAACCAGATATTTTTGGCTTAAAATAAATTTATTTTGATTCAGAAACGTCTGACATCCCTCGAGCTCTCGAAGATAATTCAATTGGATGCAACCAATTAGAAATTAAAAATCGATTATTGTTCGTTGAGGTAGAAGCCTGAAATTCAATCTTTTCGAACTTTGACAATTAATTAGAAATCGGTCATTGTTGGTCGAGAGGTATTACCTAAAACAATTAAAATATAAATAGGAATAATTTCGCGAGCTTAATGACAGTTCTTTAAATAAATGTTAGCATTTGGTGCGGAAATGTAAAATGTTGACAGCATTTTTTGATGAATCAATGACGTTAACAGCTTTTCAAAACAAAAAAACCTGTATTCTAAACAGCTTAGTAAGCTCCGTGAATTAATCTAGTTATACATTTTTTTGTCAGTGGTTTATTAACAAGATTAAAATTTCATATGAATTGTATAACTAACGTCTTTTTATAAACTTCATTGTCTTCTAATTGCCTTACAACATCTGCTCCTTCACATACCAGTATCGAACAGAGGTTTTATATATATTTTTTACTATTTCCCAATTCTAGTAATTTGAAATCATGATAAAAGGGATATAAAATACTAAAAGAGTCAACGCATATTTTCAATTAGATTTATTTCGCATTTGTCCAGTAAATGGGTTGGTAAATAGTCGCCGGAATACGATGATTGCAGTAGTTACATTTGACGTTTTGACACCCAGGACTTCGTTGCAAGGAAGTCAGAAATTTCTCAAATAGTTCAATGAAATGTAGGAATATGTTCGCGCAAGGACAAACTCCATACCCAAGATCTAGCGAAATCTGAGCACAGGTGCAACCTACGGCCCCCTCCTTGGGCTGAGAAAGTGTATTGCAAGTGGAATTAATGGGGTCATGGCTACAACTCTAGTGTGGAAACTTCAGTGACTAACAAAAATCTTAGGAGCCATTGTGTACCGAATCCATATTCATAACTCTTGTGATCCTTTTGTTCATCTGCCATCGAACAATTTCTCATGCCAAGAGGAAACCGACTTCTTTGGGCCACCGCTCCAAGTCCCAGACGGAGGTTTCCTTACATGAATAATTTACCCGGGCCGGTGGTGTTGTTATACCGTGTCTTTACTACCGGTGATTTTAATGTGCACAATTCCGGCTGGTTGTTACATTCTAACAGAACCGACGAGGCTGGGAGGCTAGCGGAGATGTTTGCTGTAAGCCACAACTTGACTCAACTCGTGAGGGAGCCAACGCGAATGTCAGATGGCCGGGGCGATTATGCGAACACCCTGGATATGTTTTTGACATCCGAACCGAGTATTTATACCGTAGAGGTTTCTGCGCCACTGGGAAACTCAGATCACTGCTTGGTATCTGTCGCGCAAGCACTTGCATTTCAAGCGAGCAACCGGCCTAGGCAGCTTCGTCATGTATGGAAGTATGGGGCCGCTAACTGGGACGATTTGCGAGACTTCTTCGCATCCTTTCCGTGGTCCGAGGTGTGCTTCGGAAACTCCGATGTTAACGCATGCGCGGAGTCGGTATCAGAGATTATTCTCCTGGGGATGGAGATGTATATTCCACATTCCATCAAACGAAGTTCGTCTGATAAACCTTGGTTTGACAAAAAGTGCGAGCTGATTACAGCGGCAAAAATAGAGCTTTTAAGCAATGGCGCTCCAATCCCACCGATGTTAACAGAACGTATTTTGTTAGAATCAGAAACGCGTGCAACCAGGCGATTGATACCGCGAAGAAGGCTCACAACGACAGGGTGATGAATAAGCTCCTTCGGTGCCCAACTGGTTCGCGCTCCTTCTGGTCAATGGCAAAAGCTGTCAGCGGTAACTTTGCATCCTCTTCTTTCCCTCCGTTGGTGACAGACAGCGGGACGTTAGTCACGAATTCAAGGGATAAAGCTAATGTATTCACAAATTTATTTTCGGCGAATTCAAACCTCGATCCCGGCCTTTTGCACCCGCTTGTGATCTCGCCGGTACAGTCTTCCATGCGGGATGTGAGATTTCGTCCGCGCACTATTCAACGCATTCTACGTGAACTGGAATGTAGGAAGGCAACCGGCCCGGACGGAATACCAGCAATAGTCCTTAAGAACTGTGCTCCAGAACTATCGCCGGTTCTTGGCAGACTCTTCCGCTTATCTTATGCACAGAGGACCTTTCCTGCCTGCTGGAAAATCGCTCGAGTTCAGCCAATCCCAAAGACGGGAAAAAAGTGTCTCCCACAAAATTACCGTCCGATAGCATTACTCTCTATTTTATCTAAGGTGATGGAAAAAGTCATCAATGCTGAGTTGGTTAAGTATTTGGAGTGCAACGGACTCCTGAATGATCGTCAATACGGATTCCGTGGCAGGCGGTCCACAGGAGACCTTTTGACACTTATAACCGATATATGGACAACTGCGATTGAACGGCATGGTGAGTCAAGGGCGGTCGCATTGGATATTTCCAAGGCTTTTGACCGCGTCTGGCACGGGGCATTGCTGAGCAAACTTCGTTCATATGGACTTTCCCAACAGTTTTGCGACTGGACGAGGAGTTTCCTTGAAAATCGATCGATCCGGGTTGTTGTGGACGGCGAGTGTTCGGATCTGTATCCTGTTAATTCGGAGGTGCCCCAAGGTTCTATTTTGGCTCCAACCTTGTTCTTGCTTCACATAAATGATTTGTTGGAGATGTTACGGCTCCAACGCCGTGCTTCCTCTTTCGAGGGAAGAGCGTGGAGGTTATTATAATCTTTTCTTTTATTATTAAAACAATTATAGTTCTTATTTATTTTTATATTTTATTTTGTTTTATTTTTATTTTATTGAACTCAGCTATCTCAAGCTGAGCTCTCTTCTTTCTACTTTTTTCATATAAATTTACTTGTTTATATAGAACATTTTGTTCTAACTGACTGTGGCGTATAAATTGAACAAAACAATCTAGAAGTCTCTGTGACTCAGAATTTTGAATAAACTTTGAACGAAAATCAAAGTGGCCATGTTTTGAAATGAAAAATGTGCTTGTTATGAAAAGGGACATATTTATGAAATGTGCTGTAAGTGACTGGATATAGAATATAGTGTCTGTTTATTTATGAAATGTGCTGTAAGTGACTGGATATAGAATATTGTGTCTGTTTATTTATGAATTGTATTAACTGAGAATGTAAGATATGTGAGGATGTAGTTTTAAGGGTTGTGTTTGAAAGGACATGAGTTAGTGTTAAAGCGAATAAGGGTAGTATTCTGGAATACAACATCCCACCCTTCTTCGAGAAAGAAAATTATCCTTGAAGAGAATAATTTTCTGTTAACTACTGCTTAGATTAGGTTTAATTACCGACTTGGATTTTCGTTCAATTACAATGGCGTTCAAAGTTAATCTTATATCAAAAGTTACAAAAATCCAAAAGTTCTTAATACTAGAAAAATAGGTTACAATAATCTAAAAGTTTACTTATAGTCTACTTACATTATCTTTTAACTAACCTTAAATATTTCTAACTAACTTAATATTTCCACTTGGAACCTTTTCTTTTATTATCCAACAACTTTTTTTTTTCTATACGTATAATTAATATTATTTCTCAAAATTCTCTTTTTCGTTCGAATTATATCCCAATATAGATTTTAAAATGTATTATATCCCAGTATATAATAAATTTTTTTTTTCTAAAATTTTCTTTCTTTCTTCCCCTTTTTTTAACTTTTTTTTTTTTTTTTTTTTTTTTTTTTTTTTTTTTTTTTTTTTGTTTCCGTCATTTCTTACAATTGTTTTATATATTGAATAAAAACAAAGGCCATTTGTTAAGTGTCTATCTTTTCCTTAAATTTATGGAAAATTTTCCAAAACTTTTTTGGGCCTATTATTATGATGACTGCATAGAATTGCATAATACCAAACATTTTCTTAAGAAATGATCTCAGTTGTCCTAAATGACTGTGTACCTTTTTATTTTTTGTTATTTTGTGTTCGAATACATGTTTATTGTTGTAAAATTTAATTTGTAAGGTATTTATAAGGTTTTTCTTTTCAATACCTATTTTAATTGAATTATTATTTTCAATATTCATTACTTCGTGTTGGTGTTTAGTATCGTTATTTAAAATGTTTAGTGTTTTCGGCTCATTGTCATCATTTTCTATAGCTTTAACTTCTTTAATTGAATTATTATTTTCAATTTTCATTACTTCGTGTTGCTGTTCAGTGTCGTTATTTAATATGTTTAGTGTTTTCGGCTCAATATCATCGTTTTCTATAGCTTTAACTTCTGTCGGAACGTTTACCTTTTCAGTCTTACTTATTGCTGATGGATCGTTTAGTTTCTCAGTCTCATTTACTGATTCGTATAGTTCTTCAGACTTATTAGCTGTTAGAACACCTTGGTTCCCAGTCTTATTTGCTGTTTGAACTATTTCTTCAGTTATATCTGCTGTAGAAACCTTCAATCCTTCAGATTTTGCTGCTGAAACTTGGTGTTCTTCAGTGTTAACTACTGAACTGACCTGGGTTTCGATTTTTATTGCACCTTTTGGATCTTCAGTCTTTACCACTGCTGAATTTTCAGTCTTTGTTGCTGAAGTGTCGGGGTTGTCTATAGGGATAGCCGAAATGTGAGGGATTTCTGTTAGTGTATTTTCTGCAAGTTCTGAATTTTCAGTCTTTAATATTGCTGAGTTTTCAGTCTTGGTTGCTGAAGTATCTGTGTTGTCAATAGGGATATCCGAAATATTAGGGATTTCAGTCTTTAATACTACTGAAAATTTCGAATTTTCAGTCCGTGTTGCTGAATTATTTTCCAAAATTGGAGTATGAGTCGGAATATTTATATTAGTGCTTGTTTTCTCTTCGTTTATATGTATCGCTTTAGTTATTTGGTTAGGAGCTTCATTAAAATTGTCGTTATCTATTGCCAAAGATCTAATGTTATAAATAGAAAAATTTTGTCTGTCTTCCACAAAATTGGGTTGGCGTCAGGCCTCGTTTTCCGACTCTTGCACCCGAGAAAAGTGAACATTTTGCCGATCGTTTTGTCTATTGGTGATTCTAGGATATTCACTAAAACGATTTTCGGTGTTTGCAGGATTATTTCGGAATGGATTACGCGTTGTTGTACCTTGTTGGTAATTTGTTAAGGATGGTCCATTCCTAGATATCTTGTATCTACACTCGTTCTCTGTGTGATTATTCCGTCCACAGAAATTGCATATAATGTTATATTCTCTTTTGATTGGTTGTCTATTCGGAAAATTGTTGGACTGCATGTTCCGATAACAAGTGTCCTGAGAATGACCTGGCTTACCGCAGGTTTGGCAGACTATCCGTTTAAATCTGTCATTATAGTTATATGGCCTGGGAGAGTTGTCCATTCGAGCAGCATGTGATACTACATGTGCAATAGACTGTTTTAAACTACTTCCCCCATGGACTTTGGCTAGGATTTTCAGTTGTTCATTCTTGAGACCATCCTCAAATATTTGCACTGCCAATTTTGAGTTTTCTTCTATCAAGAATTCTCTAACCACCGCGTCTGCTGTTATTTCACACGTAGCAGAGTTCAGCGTCCTCAGAGCATTCGCAACTCTATCTCCGTATTCCCGAACGGTTTCTTTGAAGTTTTGTTTCAGGGATATCAACTCATTGTGTGCCGTTGACCGAGATTGCTCCTCTTTATATTCTGATTCAAGTTTATCCTTTAAATCCTCCCATTTAGCAATTGTGCTATACCTAATTAGATCATAGGCAGGACCCTCTAGTCTATTTTTGACTAGCTCCAAAAATGTTTCATATATCTCCGGGTCTACCCTTTTTATAGATCTAAATAAAACGTCTCCCCCGGAAATAAATTTATCTAGGTCGCAGGGTTTTCCGTCAAAGGTAGGGACGATTCTGAAAACGTCAGAAATTCCGACAGAAAGAGCCATTTCAGGTGGGTTATGGTGTATTTGTAGAGAGTGGATTTGTTCTTCCCCCTGCCTAGCCGCCTGTCTCGTGTAATACGGACTCGTAATCTTGAAAACTCTGAAATCAATGTATGGCAAAATCACTTCTTAAAAATACGGTATATAAAAATGGCCTTTCTTTTAGTTATTCAATATATATGAAAAAGAAAGTTAATTTGGTCTCAAAGCTGTAAAGAAAGAAAATTCGGCGAAAAAGACAAAACGGAAATGTCGTCGAAATACTGGAACGAGAATATTCGAAATAATTTCTATCGGACAAAATTGTTAGTAAAAAGGAAAAGTTAAAAGTTCCAAGGTAAAAATATTCCTACGGAAAAATGAACAGAAAAATTGATATTTCGCTACGATTCTTACTACTAATATATGTTGATTGATGTTTTGTTCCCCTTTTTTATAAACAAATTTTTTTTTTTTTTTTTGATTAATGTTTTGTTATTTTTTTTTTTCTGAGGTGTTGTCTTCTTGGTTTTTTTTTCATCTGCTGCCACTGAGGTTAATTTAGATTTCCTCTGGAACTCATCGGCAAAGGAAAGTACGAAGTTATTTGCACTCGATACATCGAATGTTCCGCCATCCAAGTCGAAAATGAGGACCTTCCTTCCCTCTTTAGGGTTTTATCTTGCACTAATCTTCCTCTGGGATCGAGTCCTCCTTCGAGGATTAAGTCGTCTTTCGGGGATTGGTCTTCCTTCGAGAATTTAGTCGTCCTTCGAGGATTAAGTCGTCCTTCGGGGATTGGTCTTCCTTAGAGAATTTAGTCGTCCTTCGAGGATTAAGTCGTCCTTCGGGGATTGGTCTTCCTTCGAGGATTAAGTCTTCCTTCGATGAGTGGTCTTCCTTCGAGGATAGAGTCGTCCTTCGGGGAGTCCACCAGTCTTCGTGGATCGGTCTTCCTTCGAGGATTGGTCTTCCTTCGAGGATAGAGTCGTCCTTCGGGGAGTCCACCAGTCTTCGTGGATCGGTCTTCCTTCGAGGATTGGTCTTCCTTCGAGGATAGAGTCGTCCTTCGGGGAGTCCACTAGTCTTCGTGGATCGGTCTTCCTTCGAGGATTGGTCTTCCTTCGAGGATAGAGTCGTCCTTCGTGGAGTCCACCAGTCTTCGTGGATCGGTCGTCCTTCGAGGATTGGTCTTCCTTCGAGGATAGATTCGTCCTTCGGGGAGTCCACCTGTCTTCGTGGATCCCACCGCTGCCACCAGTGTTACGGCTCCAACGCCGTGCTTCCTCTTTCGAGGGAAGAGCGTGGAGGTTATTATAATCTTTTCTTTTATTATTAAAACAATTATAGTTCTTATTTATTTTTATATTTTATTTTGTTTTATTTTTATTTTATTGAACTCAGCTATCTCAAGCTGAGCTCTCTTCTTTCTACTTTTTTCATATAAATTTACTTGTTTATATAGAACATTTTGTTCTAACTGACTGTGGCGTATAAATTGAACAAAACAATCTAGAAGTCTCTGTGACTCAGAATTTTGAATAAACTTTGAACGAAATTCAAAGTGGCCATGTTTTGAAATGAAAAATGTGCTTGTTATGAAAAGGGACATATTTATGAAATGTGCTGTAAGTGACTGGATATAGAATATAGTGTCTGTTTATTTATGAAATGTGCTGTAAGTGACTGGATATAGAATATTGTGTCTGTTTATTTATGAATTGTATTAACTGAGAATGTAAGATATGTGAGGATGTAGTTTTAAGGGTTGTGTTTGAAAGGACATGAGTTAGTGTTAAAGCGAATAAGGGTAGTATTCTGGAATACAACAGAGACAACGGATAACAAAGTGTTCAGTTTTGCGGATGATAGTACGCTTGTTTCCTCCTTTTCGAGTGATCGGCCGATTGGTGCATCAACGTCACACAAGCTGAGATGTAGACACATTGATTCTCTGAATCGAGATCTGAATAAAGTCCTGCAGTGGGGAAAGGCCAATCTTGTCGACTTCAATGCAACGAAGACTCAGTATACAACATTCACAAAGAAAACTGGATCATCGGTTCCACAGCTGATGATGAATGGCCGGGCCCTCGAGGCTGGGGAAAGTTTGAAATTGCTCGGCGTCACGGTCTGTGGGAATGTATCATGGCATAAACACGTGTCGAACATCGCCAGGTCAGCCTCAGGAAAACTGAGTTATCTTTTTAGAGCCAAGAAATATTTTACCCCGGCCCAACTTCTCCTCCTATATAAATCCCAAATTAGACCCGCGCTCGAATATTGCTCTCATGTTTGGAGCTCTGCTCCTAAACATACCCTCGACCTACTTGAGAGCATTCAGAGACGAGCGATCCGCCTGATCGGGGACTCGGCGCTGACATCGGGACTACATTCGCTATCACATCGAAGGCGCGTAGCCGACCTCTGTCTGTTTTACAGATATTATCACGGGTGCTGTTCTTCGGAGATTCTTGGCATTGTTCCGCTCAATTCGGCTTATATGCGCTCCACAAGACAATCCGACGGATCGCACCCGTTTGTGGTTCATCTCCCGACGGCGCGAACATCCCTACATCAGAACTCGTTCCGCTACAGAGCGGGGAAGCTGTGGAACTCCCTTCCCACGCGAGTGTTCCCGGAACGTTACAACCTGCAACTGTTCAAAAAGAGTTATTTGATGGCATCTCGGGGCGCCGACTCGGCGCTATAGGTTCGCCTCTCCCGAGAGAAGTTTAATTAAA
Source organism: Microdon myrmicae (assembly GCA_963931805.1). Taxonomy (NCBI): domain Eukaryota; kingdom Metazoa; phylum Arthropoda; class Insecta; order Diptera; family Syrphidae; genus Microdon; species Microdon myrmicae. Next base: position 257,563,626 of record OZ007497.1, on the reverse strand, counting down.
AAAAAAAAAAAAAAAAAAAAAAAAAAATGGGATCGAGTTGTGCCATTAGCCTCGCTGGCATTGGCACTCCAATGTGCCAGGAAGTGCTGTGCTAGGGACCGCTGGCATTGGTACTCCAAAGTGCCAGGATGTGAGGTTAGAGTCTCACTGGCATTGGCTCTCCCAAAGTGCCAGGACATAGGATATAAAAGATCGCTGGCAAGACAAATCATTGTGGAAAATTTAACGAGCCTCAGGACTTGCTAAATGAGGCCAAGACCACATCCCGGTTGTAGTGCCGATGATGATATGTATATATATATATATATATATATATGATATTTGCATCCACCGTTATGATTTGTGGATGGTGTTTACTTATCTGTGGTTATTTTGATCGAAAATTAAAAGTCTTCTTAAACTCCACTTGAGTGAAATGAAGGAAAACACTTTTAAATAAAATTTATATTTTATTCAATTTCGAATTTAACAAACGTCTGCTCTTCAGAGTGCCGTTTTGTAAACTGAACTTACTCTAACATAAAATCTTATATCCAGGTTTGTTTCTCTACGTTGCAATATAATATCTTTATCACAATGGATATTATATTGCAATTAGTGTAATATTCATTTTCGTGTTTCCACGAGTTCTTGCTAATTATCTTTGAGTTTGTTCATCTGGATGAAATGTGCAATTAGGTAACATATGTTGTGATATACATTATATTCTAATTTGGTTATTCCATATCAGAGGACATATTGCGAGAGCAATATGCTCGTCCAATGACCTAATTTTCGGGGCTTATTATCCAAATACCCTCTACTATGAGAACGTGCGTCGCAACGGTTTTGTTCCACCAGAGGCGTTCCTTGATTTGGACATGAAAGGGCTTATACAGGATAGATCCGGAATTCCGCTGATCTATCATGTAAGTAGATCATCCGTAGACGGGCGATTGTGCTACGACCGGGAAGTAACGCGCCCCGAAGAAGAGCTCCTGCGCTTCAGTAGGGCTATATCCCACAGAGACCGGGAGGATAGTATTAGACAGCGTCAACAGTTCTGGTGGTTGAATGGCATATAAAGACCTGGATACCAAAGTCGGTATAGAATCACACTATCATCAGCTAGCTTACATGGACTTAGCTTTTCTAGAATTAGGGTAGTATAAGATTTAAGTTAAGTTAAGCTAAGTGATTTTACATAAAATTAAAAAAAAAAAAAAAAAAAAAAGTAGATAAGTTTAGGTAAGTTAAGTAAGTTAAAAAATTGACAAAGTTTTTCTAATTTTTTTTTGTCTTTCAAATAATTATAAGTATTGCCACAAAGTTCTGTCGCCGAAAGGCAAATTATACAAATATTAAGTAATGTTTAGCTTAGAGCGTCTGCGAAGGACCAGTAAGTTATTATATAAGATATTTAAGCTAGAATTTAACCATTTTTTGTCTAGCCTTTAATTTAGAAACTAGGAATATAGAAAGAAAATAAAAAAAATGTTTAAAAAATGAAATGAAAAATGGTTATTCCATATTTTACGTTTCTTTGAATTTTTGTAGTTAGTAACCTTTTGAGTTGTGTTCTTAATAATATTTCTGTCTAGACAAAATGTGTAATTAGGTTACACATTTTGGTTGATGGGTTTTTGTGTCGTCAAGGATTCTTTGACGTAACATGCGCGCAACGCTCGTTTGAGTCAGTCGTCACCACTTCACCATCGTATGCACACCGCTCTGTCGTCCATATCAAAAGTTTCATCTTCCTGTTGGTATCTCGAATGGGAGTGCGGGCTGTTATTGAGATTGGTTAGCTCGGACATTGTTTTGTGCAGTTTTCAGTTTAAAAATCGACAAACATAGTTCATTGCTGTTTTTTTTTTTTTTTTTTTTTGGTTGTTTTTTGTTTCCGGTAGGAGGGTGTAAATCTTCAAAAGATACCTCTGACGGATCCAGAGGCATGCCGGACTTTTACCGACTAATACCTCTTCCCGCCAGGCACATATTCTCGTTGTTCCCCGCGGAATTTTCTTTTAGATATTCCACCCCGGGGCGGGACGGAGTTGATCTGTTATAGAACATCATTTGCTACGGACCATGCCTGTTTTGAACTCAGCACGTATTCTATTACTCCTCCCGGAGTAACTGCCCGTCTCATATGTCTCTTCAAAATCGTTCGTACGGTCTCGAATCTCACGCACCCTGTGAGTACGTGTTCCGCATTTTCTATTTTGTCTTCGCAATACAAACAGTGTGGGTGATTCACATGCTTATACTTGTGCAAGTATTGCCGAAAGCATTTATGTCCTGATATTAGCTGAGTCAGGTGGTAATTCAGATCGTTTTCTTTTCACCCATGTTTTTAAATCAGGTATCATGGTGTGGGTCCATCTTCCTTTGATGGAAGAATCCCACCTTCATTGCCATTCTCTTAGGTTTGAGCGCCCCAATTGTGACCACATTCTCCGACGATTCTCTAGTGAGACTATAGCGTTTGAAATAATAGTGAAGAAGATCGTGTGATTCGAACTGACGCTATGACAGCTCGAATCGCGAAAAAAAATTTACCTAAGCGTTACACACCAGGCTACTGACCGTGTTTAGAATTTGATTTCCAAACTCGATTATATTCCTCTGGTGTGAATTATTTTTTTTATGTTATTTATCGCTTGGTATACGGTTCTGATGTATTTTTCTTATTCGATTTTTCGTTCGTGTTCTTCACTATTTCGCCTGTGAATCGTGTGTATCTGTTAGAATCGCTACAAGACCTCATGCAATGCAGCCTTTTCTTTAGCTGCAATGTCAAGTGGTGTCCTCCCGGCCAAAACATTTATGGCATCTTCGGATACCGTTCGGAATGCACAGCATCTCTTAGCATCATGTACGACTTATACTGCGCGGCTCCTGCACATATGTGAGCTGCATACATTATAATGGCTGTGTTGACACTCGTTATGAGTTTCCTTATGTTGGGTCGAGGTCCTCCAACATTGGGTAGCGGTCTCGCCAAAACTTTGCATACTCTTGCCGTTTTTTCACTTGCTTTCCTTGAAGGTTAACTTGTTGTCGAATATAACACCAAGATATTTAATATACGGACTGGATTTGATTGTTTGTTGTTCTATTTCCAAATCAAGGCGTTCAACTTTCTTGCGGCTGCTTATTAAAACTGCCCCCGTCTTATGTTCAGCTAGTTTCAGCCCGGCCATATCTAGCCAGCAATTAATGCTCTGGATTGCTTGAGAGCAAATATTCTCCAGGTCATCTAGATGTTTTGCTACGGCCACTATTGCCAAAACACCTGCGTACCCAATGATTTTAACCCCTTCTGGTAAATTGACCCTGAGCACACCATCATACATGATATTCCCTAACAGCGGACCTAATACAGATCCCTGCGGTACGCCAGCTGTTATTTTATATTCCTGTTGTCCCTCATCTGTGTCATAGAGTAGTCTTCTATCCGAGAGATAGTTTTCTAGTACCGCACCAAGTAGGACGAGACTTGTAACCGTTCTGCTGCAAACCTTTTCACTTTATTGTTACTTCTTGAATAAATAAGGATTGTCTATACATATTGTTGAAAATACATAATATACGAATTTCTTTTGATTTTCGTCTATATATCTATTTATCGATTAATTTCCCTTTTTATTTAAGATTATTTTAGTATTATATTTCACTTAACTACGTTTCCAAGAGCGCTTGGATTTTGGTTTGATTTCCAAAGCGAAATTTTTCAAATTGATTTCAATTAACAACGAATGAGGTCTTGTGAAAATAACGTCTCAAGACACTTTGCGACTTTCGCCATCTGGTGGTTGGATAAATCCGCATGCTCCTAACAGTGGCCCGAGTTGCGCCGCACTATTACAAAAGGCTGTTTGATACGCGAGGATTGCCAAACATAAGGTGGCCAAAAACGTACCTCACATCCTGACAACGGACTCCCGAAATACACTAGGTGAAACACCGACCGAGTGGATCGAATGGAAACATTTGAAACTAAACAAAACGTTTGCAGGCGGCTTTGTTGGTTCTATTGTACCTGTTGCGTGTGTGGGATTGACACGGGTAATGTGGTTAAAATCAAGCTCGGCTGCGACTCGACTGCCTGCGTGTGCCCCCGGTGGCGGTTGAATCTCGACTGATTAGCTGAGGGGCACGATTAGCGACTGACTGATTACTGGCGAGGGAAAGTTCGTCGCGTCGTGGCAGTGGAGTCATAGCTAAAATCAACTCACTGCCATTTACTAGGAACTTTGAAAATGGTTGCTATGCCTGTATAGGGAATTTAATTCCGGGGAATCATTGCCGTATAAGCCGAGTTGGATTCGTTGGTTGTGTGTATCGGGAAATTGGTTTCGGCGGCATAGCCAAGTATGATCAAGGGTCTTGATCGTTGCGATGGTCGTTTCATGGAAAGGCGACGCATCATGCTGTGGGCTTGCCAGTAAGAAGGAATTGGTGTGGTTCTACATGGCTTAGATGGAATGGGAACCGAAATGGTTCTCGGGGGAAATTGGAATTACTTGGTTGCAAGCAAGGGATATGATTTAGATAGGGAATTAACCGAAGCAATTTCGGGGAAATGTATGTGGCTCGGTGTGGTTTATGGAGATGGTGAGTATTCCGTTGTAAATTTGAATATTCGGTTATTACGGAGTATGATTTTCGGGGAAAATTAGAATTGCTTGGTTGCAAGCAAGGAATGTAATTTAAATAGGAAGATAATAGAGGTGGTTTTTGGGAAAAATTATATGTGGGGTGATGTAATTGAGGGAGATGATTAATATTCCGTTGTAAATTGGAATATGCATTTATTACAGCTTGGACAATTGATTCTTGGTAAGTATGGGGATGTATGCAATTGCGGATTGGGGACGGATCCTGTTGCATATTGGGATATGTTTTCGCATGTTAGAGAATGGATTACAGGTTGGGTTAGGGTGACGCGTTGTTAGCGGTCAAAATTGGTTGGCATTGTGGGTTGGTTCTCCATGTGGTATAGAGAACCCCCACAGACCTACATCGCCAAGTTGGCACCCTCAGATTCAATTTTTTCTCGGCCGAGTCCATTAGCCAATTTCACGGAGAAATCCGCACTCTCTTGTCGATGAGTTGAACTATATTTCATCTGAACAACGACTTCGATAGGAGCTAGGGAAACATAAGCCGTGCATGTATTCTAACGATGGCGTTGAAAGACGTGAATCTGGGTTTCCAACGAATTTCGCAGTTCACTTTGCATCCTATTGCGAACATGTGTAGTGTGATTTGTCGAATTCGGGAATTGAACTCCAGTTATAATCTGGTTGGTGTTGCTCCGACTCAAATGAACGAAATGCTCACTGCTGTTGATCTGCCTCGAAGGATCAACCAATTTTCGATATAGTGTACTGTATTTTTCTCTAAATCGTTGTTGTTACTACCGGCGGTGGGAAACACGCCCTTTGTAAAACTTAGACAAAGGAGAATGTGCTTCAAGCTACCCTTACCATTGGTGGGGGAAGTGCTCTAGGGTACCTGTAAAGTGAGAAAGAAAATGGGCGGAGTGAAAACAACTTTCCTCTAAAAACAACCAGATATTTTTGGCTTAAAATAAATTTATTTTGATTCAGAAACGTCTGACATCCCTCGAGCTCTCGAAGATAATTCAATTGGATGCAACCAATTAGAAATTAAAAATCGATTATTGTTCGTTGAGGTAGAAGCCTGAAATTCAATCTTTTCGAACTTTGACAATTAATTAGAAATCGGTCATTGTTGGTCGAGAGGTATTACCTAAAACAATTAAAATATAAATAGGAATAATTTCGCGAGCTTAATGACAGTTCTTTAAATAAATGTTAGCATTTGGTGCGGAAATGTAAAATGTTGACAGCATTTTTTGATGAATCAATGACGTTAACAGCTTTTCAAAACAAAAAAACCTGTATTCTAAACAGCTTAGTAAGCTCCGTGAATTAATCTAGTTATACATTTTTTTGTCAGTGGTTTATTAACAAGATTAAAATTTCATATGAATTGTATAACTAACGTCTTTTTATAAACTTCATTGTCTTCTAATTGCCTTACAACATCTGCTCCTTCACATACCAGTATCGAACAGAGGTTTTATATATATTTTTTACTATTTCCCAATTCTAGTAATTTGAAATCATGATAAAAGGGATATAAAATACTAAAAGAGTCAACGCATATTTTCAATTAGATTTATTTCGCATTTGTCCAGTAAATGGGTTGGTAAATAGTCGCCGGAATACGATGATTGCAGTAGTTACATTTGACGTTTTGACACCCAGGACTTCGTTGCAAGGAAGTCAGAAATTTCTCAAATAGTTCAATGAAATGTAGGAATATGTTCGCGCAAGGACAAACTCCATACCCAAGATCTAGCGAAATCTGAGCACAGGTGCAACCTACGGCCCCCTCCTTGGGCTGAGAAAGTGTATTGCAAGTGGAATTAATGGGGTCATGGCTACAACTCTAGTGTGGAAACTTCAGTGACTAACAAAAATCTTAGGAGCCATTGTGTACCGAATCCATATTCATAACTCTTGTGATCCTTTTGTTCATCTGCCATCGAACAATTTCTCATGCCAAGAGAAAACCGACTTCTTTGGGCCACCGCTCCAAGTCCCAGACGGAGGTTTCCTTACATGAATAATTTACCCGGGCCGGTGGTGTTGTTATACCGTGTCTTTACTACCGGTGGGTGTTGCGTCTTGTTTGCCCACTCGTTTCGTTTGTTAATTTTTACTTTAAACAATTGACTGTCAATACAGAGGCACTAGATGGATACGTATGTCGTCTATAAATTTTGAGGCAGGGAATCAATATTCGCTTGCTCGTGTTTGTGTTGGCCGTCGGGAGGGGGAGTCCTTTGTTTGTTGTTAACAAATGGCATGATGAATTATTTTAACAAAGCAAAAGCAAATCGAGCTGAATAAATCAAACAGTTTGCTCGGAATTACGTACGCGACGGTGACAACTGTAAATACGTGTGCATATACTGGAAGGACTAACGCCGGCCCGCTCACCCGGCCACATGGGGTTGCCTCTTTAGGGATGCAGTTGTGTCAATTTAATATTCACCAATTAATTTTTCGCCATAAAAAAAAACAACATGAACGCAAATGGAGGTTCGTTGGAGGGATTTTTTGTTTCGATTTCAAGTACCAAAATAAATTGTTTGGTGCATTTTTTGTCCAGCTTTGTGAAACTCGACCATCCTTAAATATTTTATGTATGATCGTGGCATCGACGGGTTTCCTATTGATGGAATGCGACTGAACAAACAATGGCGTGAGTCGATTAAGCAAAGGTAAGGGGGTAGTGATTACGAGTACAATAACAAGACTGGTGACTTATTTACATTCACTTTGGAATTCGTCGGGTTTTTCGAGTCTTCATTTAGTCTAATGAGCTGAAAACCTGAATTGGCTGGAACTGCTTCGATAACTTGAATTATTGTATAAATTTGTTTATCGGAAACGCATATCACACCATTGCAGGTTGAGGTCGCAAACGACGTTGATTTGATGGCTGGACTTTTTAACATCCTGTTGACGATGTATGTTTTGGTTTGAATTCATCTGTGTATAAGCCATAAAAGCGCTGCACATACAAGGCAAAAATACTTACGCAATCGCAGAAATGCGAAACTACACGACGGAATAAGCAAATGCCAAATAAGACTGACTTTTAAGGTGTTTGGAATCCGTACTGAGACAAAATGCTTACAGGCCGCTCTTTCGATAAAATCTATTCCATGAATTTAACGTTACTGCGCGTTTTCCAAATCGGCAATCAGTAATTCAATGCACGATACCACGTATCGTATTCGGGTAATTCTGTTATATGATTCACTGGATTTAAGGGAAGAACCGCCGCCTTGTTTTGCAGTGACGCAATTTTTATTTGAACTTAATATGTTTTTTTTCTCCTTTTGAATAAATATTTACATATATTTACATTCGTTGTGTGTGCAACCTATTGAGGTGTTGAAAGAAGTGCAGCAGTTGAAACACTTGTGGGATTGTGTTTAGGTCATAAAGGCGGTTGACCAATAAAATTATGCTAGAAAGTGGAACCCACGTGACCTTTGTTAAAAGATTATTCAAGAATTGAAAAAAATTATAGGATTTCCTCAACATCTACTTCGTGGACGTAGGGGAATTAAATATAACAAACTGATAAATCTTGATGATATAATTTCTTTCAGGACGCAACTAAGATGTTGGCAACTCGATGAGCTGCTGATGTGACACATGGCTTCAATTGATTTGTGGAGTCATGTAACAGATGTGTTCAACTAAGTTTTTTTCTTTTAAATAATTTTTTCAAGGAAAGCGAACCCATAAGTCCGAGACCGAGCGAAATGACTTTTGATAAAGAGTTGCACGTCAATAAGAGATGATTTTTAAATTGAACGTCAATAAGAGATGATTTTAAATTGACGTATTCTGTTAGATTACATCGAGGAGCACAAATGCATCGAATTCCCTGGATCGCGGATATTAAATGAATAGTTTTCATCTTAATATTCGTAAAAGAGTCAAAGAGCCGGATTTAATTTTGGTTTTGAAGAAGTGAAGAAGATGTGCTGAAATATAATATATTTTACCTCTGAAAAGAAAATTCCGTTTCTTTGAGACCGACTTTTCAATATTCAACATATGTTTATGCCGCATTACATTGACACCGACTATGATGCCGTGTAATTACTACTTTCCTGGATGATCTAGTCGTTCATTATATTATATTGTGTGTCAATTAACGAAATTGGTCTTTCTCCATGGTAAAACTTTGTGAGGATCTTGAGTTAGAGAGCCGATCTGACAGCTAATGTGACGTTGATGCGTGGTTCCAAATGAATACAAAAGGGTACCATCTTCGTCAAAACGCAGTCAAGCAACTCAGTTGGTGCCAGGATAGAACCCCCAGTCATTCATCTTGCGAAGCGTCCCTTACGCCTGCTGGCCGGATACTCTTCTTATGTGCTGCAGATGCGTAGCAACTTCTCAGGAACCGAATTATTTCGTTGTTTCTTATAGAGGCTTCCTGAGAATCGGCTCGCTGTTGTTTATATGGTGCGTTTTTTAAGGAATTGGTGTAGCGTGATTTCAGAAATTGGCACGGTTATTTGATGCTGTGTCTTTCTGGGAATTAGCGCGATGTGTCGAGGTTGTGGCTTCCTAGAAATGGAGTGATGCCCCTCTAACAGGAGCAGGGAACGCAATTTAACAGAACACGGATAACGATGGAAGGAACTGGGTTGTCAAGCAACGAGGAAAATATGGAGGGCGTGCGTCAGTCAGTTTGTAAAATTCCCGATACCTCCGTTTGCAAAAGGCCAAGCGTTTTACCGGAGTGATATGATAATGATTAACAACCTTCTCACTCCAACTTTACGTGATCTTGTTGGTTTTAATCGTAACACGAGGTGCGACGGGATAAAGCACAATCTCTCAGGTCTGACATATCTACTAGTTGCTCGGGACATTTTCGGAGGGAAAGTGATATCCCGAGGTGACATACACTGTCACCAATAGACTTTTTATTTTGGGACCACCCAATCTACATATATCAATATTAAAAAGCACGGATACCAGGGAACACGTGTCATATATTGTCACAAATACTTCGTTCACCCCTGTGAGTAGGGCGTTAGAATATACTCACAGCTAGGCCAGCTTGTCGTAAGAGGCGATTAAAGGCCGAGTGGTAGCCCGGGTCCCAACGCCCTGTGCGCCCGGTGAAATACCACCCCATCAAGCTTTAGGCTCCGTGAAATGGTCGGGAGAAATCCCTGGCCGTCTTGCGGAGCTTGGCTGATGGACCGGTTCGAGAAAAGATTGGTTAGGTGATAGTCGGTCCCAAGGTGAGATACCACCCCGTCACGCTGTACATTCCGCGATATCGCCGAGAGAGGTCTTCGACGGTATTTCGGATGTGTGGCCGATGGCCCAGACTGACACGGAGATAAGTCATGATGGTACCTTCTGATATAAAGAATTCCGGAGGTGATCTAGTCTCCCACTCGGATCTCCGGGGGGGACTATGTCAGGGGGAACGTCATGCAGATATCGTGATAAATAATGGAACTTTAAGAGGTTCGTTACCGCACAACCGGGCCCGCTCTCGAGGCTCTGCCCAAGCTCGACTGGTGACGGCATTTTGTAACATCAGGGGCACCGGTTTCACCAATACGAATGTAAACGACGCCCACCAATATTTGCAAACAACGAAACCTGATATCCTTGCCCTAACTGAGACCGAGGTAGATTCGTCAACTGATTCGACATATCTTCGTTGCTCAGGATACGACTTACATTCGAGATTCCGTTTTAAGGGCGGAGTCTGCGTCTTTGCGTGGTCCAATCTGGCTTGCCAGAGGATGGAGGAGTTGGAACCCAATAATATGGACATCATATGGTTGGGGGTCGTGCTGAGGAATTCCGTTAAATTTCTTTGTTGTCTTTATCGCTCCCCGAATGACGATCGACCGGCGCCATTTTTCGAACATCTTTCACATGCCGTCGACTGGATACAGATCAACCACCCAGCTTCTGAAATTGTTGTCCTTGGCGATTTCAATGTGCACAATTCCGGCTGGTTGTTACATTCTAACAGAACCGACGAGGCTAGGATGCTGGCGGGGATGTTTGCTGTAAGCCACAACTTGGCTCAACTCGTGGGGGAGCCAACGCGAGTGCCGGATGCTCGAGGCGATTATGCGAACACCCTGGATCTGTTTTTGACATCCGAACCGAGTATTTACACCGTAGAGGTTTCTGCGCCACTCGGAAACTCAGATCACTTCTTGGTATCTGCCGCGCAAGCACTTGCATATCAAGCGAATAACCGGCCTAGGCAGCCTCGCCATGTATGGAAGTATGGGGCTGCTAACTGGGACGATTTGCGAGATTTCTTCGCATCCTTTCCATAGTCCGAGGTGTGCTTCGGAAACTCCGATGTTAACGGTTGCGCGGAGTCGGTATCACAGATTATTCTTCTGGGGATGGAGATGTATATTCCACATTCCATCAAACGAAGTTCGTCTGATAAACCATGGTTTGATAAAAGATGCGAGCTGATTACAGCTGCAAAAAATAGAGCTTTTAAGCAATGGCGCTCCAACCTCACCGATGTTAACAGAAGAATTTTGTTAGAATCAGAAACGCGTGCAACCAGGCGATTGATACCGCGAAGAAGGCTCACAACGACAGGGTGATCAATAAGCTCCTTCGGTGCCCAACTGGTTCGCGCTCCTTCTGGTCAATGGCAAAAGCTGTCAGCGGTGACTTCACATCCTCCCCTTTCCCTCCGTTGGTGACAGACAGCGGAACGTTAGTCACGAATTCAAAGGATAAAGCTAATGTGTTCGCGAATTTATTTTCCGCGAATTCAAATCTCGATCCCGGTCTTTTGGAGCCATCTGTGATGTCGCCAGTACGGTCTTGGATGCGGGAGGTGAGATCTCGTCCACGCACTATCCAGCGCATTCTACGTGAACTGGATTGTAGGAAGGCAACCGGCGCGGACGAAATATCAGTAATAGTATTTAAGAACTGTGCTCCAGAACTATCGCCGGTTCTCGGCAGACACTTCCGCTTATCTTATGCGCGGAGGACCTTACCTCTCTGCTGGAAAATCGCTCGAGTTCAGCCAATCCCAAAGACGGGAAAAAAGTGTTATAGCGTTTTGAAAAAATAGTGAAGAAGATCGTGTGATTCAAACTGACGCTATGACAGCTCGAATCACGAAAAAAATTTTACCTAAGCGTTACACATCAGGCTACTGACCGTGTTTAGAATTTGATTTCCAAACTCGACTATATTCCACTGATATGAATTATTTTTATTTTATCGCTTGGTATACGGTTCTGATGTATTTTTCTTATTGGATTTTTCGTTCGGTGTTCTTCACTATTTTTGCTTGTGAATTGTGTGTGTCTGATAGAGTTGCCACAGTGTCTCCCACAAAATTACCGTCCAGTAGCATTACTGTCTATTTTGTCTAAAGTAATGGAAAAAGTCATCAATACTGAGTTAGTTAAGTATTTGGAGTGCAACGGACTTCTGAATGATCGAGAATACGGATTCGGTGGCAGGCGGTCCACGGGAAACCTTTTGATACTTATAACCGATATACGGACATCTGCGATTGAACGGCATGGTGAGTCAAGGGCGGTCGCATTGGATATCTCCAAAGATTTTGACCGCGTCTGGCACGGGGCATTGCTGCGCAAACTTCGTTCATATTGACTTTCCCAACAGCTTTGTGACTGGACGAGGAGCTTCCTCGAGAATCGATCGATCCGGGTTGTTGTGGACGGCGAGTGTTCGGACCTGTATTCTGTTGATTCGGGGATGCCTCAAGGTTCTATTTTTGGCTCCAACCTTGGTCTTGCTTCACATAAATGATTTGTTGGAGACAACAAAGTGTTCAGTTTTGCGGATGATAGTACGCTTGTTACCCCCTTTTCGAGTGATCGGCCGATTGGTGCATCTGCGTCGCACCAGCAGAGATGTAGACAGATTAACTCTCTGAATCAGGATCTAGATAGGGTCTTGCAGTGGGGAAGGGCCAATCTCGTCGACTTCAATGCAGCGAAGACACAATATACAACATTCACAAAGAAAAGTGATGATGAATGGCCGGGCCCTCGAGGCTGGAGAAAGTTTGAAATTGCTCGTCGTCACGGTCTGTGGGAGTGTATCATGGCATAAACACGTGCCGAGTATCGCCAGGTCAGCCTCAGGAAAACTGAGCTATCTTTTTTGAGCCAAGAAATATTTTACTCCGGCCCAACTTCTTCTCCTATATAAATCCCAAATTAGACCCGCGCTCGAATATTGCTTTCATGTTTGGAGCGCGTTTCCTAAACATACCCTCGACCTACTTGAGAGCATACAGAGACGAGCGATCCGCCTGATCGGGGACTCGGCGCTGACGTCGGAACTACAGTCGCTATCACATCGAAGGCGCGTAGCCGACCTCTGTCTGTTTTACAGATATTATCACGGGTACTGTTCTTCGGAGATTCTTGGTATTGTTCCACGCAATTTGGCTTATATGCGCCCCACAAGACAATCCGACGGATCGCTCCCGTTTGTGGTTTATCTCCCGACGGCGCGAACATCCCTGCATCAGAACTCGTTCCGTTACAGAGCGGGGAAGCTGTGGAACTCCCTTCCCACGCGTGTGTTCTCGGAGCGTTACAACCTGCAACTGTTCAAAAAGAACTGCAACAGTTATTTGATGGCATCTCGGGGCGCCCACTCGGCGCTATAGGTGCGCCCTCCAAAAGAAGTCTAATAAAAAAAAAAATGTATGTTAGATGACTACCAGCAAAATAACAGAATTCATTTAGAGGACATGGTTCTTATAACATAAGTACTAAAGTGTCGCACTTAAATAAAGGCAAATCTTCAAAATAGTTCGTAGTAAGTTTTTGTTCAAAAAAAAAAAAAAAATTGTTTTTTGAAACACCCTGTAGTATATACCAGGTGTATGCATAGGTTTTCCGGTTTAACTGAGAGATGGAGCTAGCGAAAAGTACGCACCGTATTAATTTAGCACATACGTCATTTTGTTCGTCTGAGATTTAACTACAAACACACATAAGTGGAGTCCGCCAAAAACTAGCGTCTTTATTTTACCGTTCAGAGATCATGTCGACTTGTGTGCCTGAAAAAAAAACATTTGTGGAACGCATGGCTTTTCTTATTTAATCAATATAAAAAAGGCTGTCGAAAGTCATCGTTTGCTGGTAGAAACATATGGTGAACACGCTCCATCAATTAGAACATGGGAGACATGGTTTCAGCAATTTAAAAGTGGTGATTTCAATGTGAAAGACAGCAAGTGCTCTGCTAGAGCACAAAAATGTGAAGACGACCAATTGCAGGAGTTATTGGATGATGACCCAACTCAAACTCAACGGCAATCAGCAGAAGCATTACATGTGTTACATGAAACAAACAGCAGGCGTTTACGAGCAATGGGGAAGATCAATACCATACGTTTTTTCCGGTCTAAGTAAGAGATGGCGCCAGCAAAAAGTATGCAGCACACAGCAAAACTAGTGAAAGACACCTGGAAACCGCTTGGGTCATCGTTCTGCGCCCGCCGTATTCCTCAGACTTGGCACGATCTGACTATCACCTCTTCGCATCAATGGGGCACGTGCTCCCAGAGCAGTACTTCAGCGATTTCGAGGAAGTTGGAAAATGGTTTGCCGCGAAAGACAAGCAGTTTTTGTGGCATGCTATTCATAAATTACCTGAAAGATGGGCGAAATGTGTAGAAGCCGATGGCCACTATTTTGAATAAAAAAAATTAATTCCCAAGAAAATTACGTTTTTTTTTTTTACTAAGAAAAGCGGAACAACGTTTGCAGACACCTGCTATAACAAAATAGAAAACATTTAATTTAATTTTGATTCAATTGCACGTTGACTGCTATATTTCCCTTCGACAAAGTCTGTCCATCGACTACTGTCTATAACATCCTAAATGTTTCTGCACATACATTAAATTTCGTAAACAAAATTTAGTACACATGTAAAAAGTGTTTGTGTCGTACGAAAAGTACGCAGCACACAGCAAAACTAGTGAAAGACACCTTGAAATCGCTTGGATAGGACACCCTTCTGCACCCATCGAACTCCCAAGACTTGACGCCACTGATCTGATTTGTATTTGTTTAAGCGGCAAATGAGAAACAGGTGCAGTGTGGTGAAGCATAAGCTCTTTTGGTTTGCAACGGATTTTGTCTTTCAAGCGGGAGAGCTTTATTATCTTCGTAGGTCACTTTAATGTGAAGCTTCGTAACACGTGCACGGAACCTGTTCTTTCAGAAATGACTGTAATGCTGTTAGCACCGATATCGGCGAGACGGCTGCAAACGACTTCGAGATGGGGGCATGGCTGATGGTCTTCTTTGGAGTTCCTTGATCCTAATTAGCGCCAGGTTTGGGCAGTTCGACGATCTTGAGGGCCTCGATGCAGATTTTCAGAAAGGTGTCGAGCTGCTTGTATTGCGGGGTTGTCGTGCCCATTATTATTCAAATATTCGCCGTTTTGGGCGATAATCTCCAAACTATAAGTAAAAACTGTCAAATCATCATGCAAGCAGCAGAAGAGGTGGGCCTAGAAATAAACGAAGACAAAACGAAATACATGATTACGACGAGAGTAGGTGGAACTCAGAGAACACATATAAACGTCAGGGGCAAGATATTTGAAAATGTCAAAGAATTTAAATATCTGGGAACGATACTGACGATCAGAAACGAAACGTCAAAGGAAATTAACAAAAGATTACATTCCGGCAACGCTAGTCGCCATACAGCCAGTAAAGTATTAAAATCCAAACTGCTATCACGTAATATAAAGCTCCGTGTCTATAGAACTATAATCATGCCGATTGCTCTATACGGAGGCGAAACATGGGCTCTCACAAAACGGGAAGAGAACAAATTCCGCGTATTCGAGAATAAAGTTTTAAGGCGTATATTTGGCGGTAAATATAACGAGGAGTCAGGACAATGGAGGAAACTCCACAACCACGAATTGGAAGAGCTATACCGCAAATCTACAATAGTGAGAGTGATCAAGTCGAGAAGATTAAGATGGGCCGAACACGTAGCGCGAATGGGCGATGATAGGACCGTGCATAGAATTCTTGACGGTAAACTAACGGGGAAGAGACCGACAGGACGGCCGCGACGGAGATGGGAGGACAATGTTAGATTGGACCTCGAGGAGTTCGGATCGGATGATCGAACGTGGAAGCAGAGCAGGGAACAATGGCGAAGCCGAGTCGGTGAGGTCATTAACTTCCGGGTTCCTACAGGCCAGTAATAATAATAATAATATAATTATTATTCAAATATGTATACTTAAACAAGTAAATAAACACATTCTCTTCTTCTCGAAGATTTTAAATATTTAAAAGACCACAACAAAAATATAAAACCATTTGTGGATTAAGCAATCACGAAGAAGAAACCTCAAAAAGTAAAAGTTGAAGGAAAATAAATGTATATACGTATAGAAAACCCTTACAAAAAAAAAATCATAAAGTAACACTCTACTAAAATGTAGTACATAACTATCGTAGTATTTAAAATTTGCTCCAAATTTCTTTTCAAATACTTGTACACGAATAAAATAATTTTGTAAATATTATACAACATTTTAAATAACCATAATAAACAAACAAAACAAAAAAAAATATATGAAGACAAATATTAACTCACTTGATAATAAGTTTGTAAATATCAGACAATATTTTAATCAACTACCACTAACTTAAATAAATAAAGAAAATAATTGTAATAATAAATAATCTTAATTTGTAAAAGAAAAAACACATTATATATATATGGAAAAAATAACTAAATTTACGATACGAAATAATGTTAATATAATAAATTCAAATACCTATGTAATTACAAAACATTCTTCAATTAATAACATCACAAATAAGGACAATGAAAAGTCCTCAAAAAAAAACAGAAATATGCTCTGTAGATAATGAAAATTTCTATGTAATATACAAATTTCCATCTAATACACAAATTGTAATAGTAAGCCGTAATAATCTTACTTAAAATTTATTTATATATCTTATCACAAATTGAAAAAAAATAATACTTTATATAAAAAAACATATTTTAGAAAAAAATAATTCACAATTATTATTAAATGCAACGAAAAAACAAGAACACTGTAAATAACATTTTTAATATATGTAATTACAGCATTTGTACCGTAAGCTAAGAAAAATAAATATTGTGAAAAAAAAGAAAAACCCAAGCCTATATAACGGAATCACGATAGCATCATCCTTTTTCGTTCAATCACACCATTTTCCAGAAAATCAATCTCATAGAGATTGATTTTCTTTTTTTCGGAGGAGGGGAGGATGTAGTGCTCCAAAAAAACCCTACCACCTTTTTCCCCGATTCATACATCCTAATCCCAGTAATCCTATACCAAAACCTTAAAGCTCATTGAAATCCTAAAAAACCGAAACTAAATCCAAAATTCGCAATAAACGAATCAAATACTCGTTTATCGTTTTGCATTTGCCCCACGGCTTATTCCAAATTCAAAATCCAGAAATACATTTCAATCTGGTAAAATCCCTAGTAAATTAAATAAACCAAACCCATGACAAATCGAACCAGATGTTCAAATTTGCCACAAACAAACAAAACCCAAATTGAAGTACAAATCCTCATATGCAAATAGTTTCATGAGAACTCAGAAAACTGAATTCTTATCTAAAACAAACATTGAGCATCACACGAAATGTATCGAAAATCGAGATTTTCCATCTGAAACGTTCGTTTCAAGATATAAATCTCGATTTGGTGGCGTTTAAAAAGTGATGTATCGCGATCTCGAGGAGGCAGTTAATTAACGTACATGGTCCCCGACGGAAGTGCTGCAGGACCACGATCAAGACAAACAGTATCTAAGTAACATCATAGAGCAAGGTCCTTGGAGTTGGCGTCCCTAGGAGAATCGTCCTTTTTTTCAAGTAAATAAAATAAAAGAGAATTTACGATATCAAAATAATGTTTATTATTTGGAATTGTGCGTTCGTTACAAAACCTTGGCTGCTCCAGCACAGGCGACGACTTCCAACAAAGAACCGGTGAGTAGAGTGGTAGCACGCCCACAAAACAAATCGTTGCAGGTTTCCTCGATTTCGGACATCACCAGGAAGCGCCAGGTTGCACGGGGCTGGGACACTATTCTTGAAACGACGTCCCACGAACGAGTTGGTCATTGCTCTTCCCCCAAAGGTTTGAGGAAGCATGGCGTCGACCACATCAGGTCCCCTCAGGAGCGGTCTTAAGAGATCCCTCATGCTTTTCAGGACAAGGAGACACGGTACCTGGAAGCGAGACCAGTAGTCATTAAAACTAATACTACATTTACCCGAGAACGTAGGTAATTGAATAGGGGATAGCTTGCGCGAGTGACCGTGACTAATACCTGTAACGGTACGGCAATGACGAACTCTTGTACGCAGGAAAAACGTTGATGTTGTTATGTACCGACGAGTTCCCTTCAACAATATTTGTGAAAATATCTGTAGAATAGGTAGAATAGGTGACGGCAGAACGCCTTGATCTTCTATGATTTTCATTGCTCCATTTTTGCATTCTAACGAGTGCGTTCAGATTCCAAACGATGACCAAATATGATAATTGAATTCCCATTTTCGATAAACTTTCATAAAAATAAGGGCTGTTTGATAAGACTTTCGTAGGAGAAGGCAATAGATATCTGTTGCAAATCAGGTAAAGTACTTCAGTATTCTGCAGCACTGTTAAAGAAGTTTCCCCTTTTCCTGACGCTAATACTTCATTTGTTAAAAAAAAAAAAAAGGGAAACTCATTTGAAAGTAACAGGCTTATCAAACACCTTGAAGTATGTAAATTGTGGAGAAATCAGGTGGAGTATACTATTTCATCACTTGAGAAATCCTCGATACTCCGTTTCGATTGTCCTGATTTGGAATAGTTTCAGTTAAAAGTTAAATCGTTTCTGATTGAGTTCCTGTTGATACACCCAAAACCCACGACCTTTAAATACTTACGCATTAGGACCACAATACTGGGATTCACTTAACGTGAATTTCCATGGCCTGGCCAATTTTTGGTTGTTCAATAGACATAATTCATTATGGATAAACATGCGAAAATGCATAAAACCTTAAACAGACAGTGAAATTGTATAGTCCATATACCCATTGAGGTTGTGAAAATAAAAAAATGGAAATGCTATTGAATCCAACAGGCTTAGAATTATTCAACTCGTTCGCACGGACAGGAATACGAGCCCGAAACTGAATCCAGTTAGGACGAAAGAGCTGAGAAATAATAGAGTAAGGAAATGTCGATGAGCTTAGTTCTTGCATTCTCGACCATTAGATGCCCCTTCTAATTGTCGACAGTGAAAAGGTGAATATAACGTGTGGTGGCACTTTTGGTGGTTTCTGATGTAATGGGGGTATCACTGCTATTGAAGTTTGTCAAGTTAAATATTGCAGTAAAGATTTTCACCCAAATTTTTAGGCACCACCAATGTGTTTCAATTTTTGCCGCTCGACTGAAGAACAACCACTTGCGCCGTATGTATATTTTAGGATTTACTTGAACAGTTGCGAATAGGTCAATTAAATTAATTTCTTCAAGAAATTATTATTAGATAAAATAAATTTCGAATTTGTAGCGAGTTCATTATTCATTAAAATATAAAAAACGTGTTCGTTGACGACCATTGTCTCCGTCTCTCTCTCTCTCTCTCTTTTTTTTCCATTTCTGTCTCAATATCCTTATTCTTTTTTCGACCTTCCATTCACACGAGATCCCTCCCCATTCTTTAAATAGTTTACTGTCTTCCCTTGCTCGTGGCGGTGTGTACGTAATACTGACAATTCGGCAGCAGTCAATAATCATTATATGTAAAATTCTGGTAGAGTACTGCGACTGATGCTAATTAAATTCGGAAAGCTGTTGCCATAACGCGAGCTATAATAACAATGACTTATTTTTACCCGGTTTTACCCGTTCAGTGGCCCGATTGGTGTTGCATTAATATTTATGACTTCATAAGACATCGCAGAGCCTTAATGAAATGAACGTCAACTTAATGGAAGTGCACGAGATAAAGCAACCACAATGTTTCCGTTTAAAAGCGCTTGACGTAAATTCAAAATTGTTACCTGAACAGGACTTGGTATCGGACGCATCGCCAGTAGCGGAA